>CM070543.1:48287112-48887112 GCA_036346415.1 Raddia guianensis
CATAATTTAAGAATAGAAGCAACTGGAAACTGGCAATTAGGAACATGAAAACTGAAAGGTTGGGTAAGCAAAAAAAACGAAAGGCCTTTCACAATAATAAATGGCCAGGGCTATTGCAATGTCATGCATCATAGCAAGCCAAGCTGCAAGCTTTTTTATCTCCAAGCCTGAAACAATGTGGGATAGTGTAATTTCTAGAACTTTGAAATCCATAGCAATAACCTATAATGCTTAATCATATGAGCAATGAGTTATAGTCCAATGTGGTAACATCAAGCATTTTCAGGGGGTTTAATATGTAGCTAACACGGGTAAAACAATTTACCTTTGGTGTAAGAGTACCTGAAGAAAATTAGCGGTAATACACACTTTAATTGAGCAATGACCTGCAAATGAAACTGGTTTGTAAGCACGTACATGATAGGAATCCAATAGGAACAAAACGTGTACCGTCTTATGGTAATATCAACATCTAGTTCCCAACTGAAATGTTCATATGCTTGCAGTAATTTAACATGCATAATTTAAGAATAGAAGCAACTGGAAACTGGCAATACACTCAAATTCCATGTGTAGGAACATGAAAACTGAAACGTTGGGTAAGCAAAAAAAAATGAAAGGCCTTTCACGGTAATAAATGGTCAGGACTAATGCAATGTCATGCATCATAGCAAGCCAAGCTGCAAGCTTTTTTATCTCCAAGCCTGAAACAATGTGGGATGGTGTAATTTCTAGAACTTTGAAATCCATAGCAATAACCTATAATGCTTAATCATATGAGCAATGAACAATAGTCCAATGTGGTAACATGAAGCATTTTCAGGGGGTTGAATATGTAGCTAACACGGGTACAACAATTTACCTTTGACGTAAGAGTACCTAAAGAAAATTAGCGGTAATACACACTTTAATTGAGCAATTTCTGGGCAAAATGAGCAGGTAATTAGTTGATGCAGAAGATAGATAAGCAATAAATATCCTCTGAAGATGCATAGGCAAAATGTCCAATAAATGGGAAGGGACAATCAGGCATGACCATGTTGGATCCCATCACGTATGCAGCTGAGACGTGCTGGAATCCATGGCCGGCGAACATGAACGAATCTGGTGAGCAGCGTGGCTTTGAGGAAGGCCGTGTGGATGAGGCTCCGTTGCTTATCACCTGCAAAGCAAGACATTTGTAGATGGCGTTGTTGCGATGTGCTCCGACAAGGCGACAACGAACCAGGCAAGGAGGCAGTACCGCGGGCAGGGAGGCCGCCGCAGGCCAGCAGATCCCCTGCCGTTGTAAACTTACGGCAGAGTGCCGTTGTGCCACTGCACGTGGGCCCAGAAGGCGGCGGCGCACCCCACATCAGTACAGAAGGCGGCGGCGCAACATCATGGACAGAGAAGAGAGGGGCAGGTATGATTAGCGACCGCCTTGCTGGCTGCCAGCGTCGGATCCGGTGGGAAAGGTGCCGCCGACGCCAGATCTAGCCACAGGATAGGCGGCGCAGAGGCAGGGTGGAGGGCTCTGAACGGCGATGGGGGAGCGGGCTGGGGGGGTGGACGGCGGCTGAAGGCTGAAGGAGGCGGACTGCAGCGGGGCCGGCGCGGGTTGGAGGAGGCGGAGGACGGCGGGCCGGAGGAGGAGGCCCGGAGGAAGGAGGCGGACGGCGGGGGCTGGCAGGAGGGACAGAGCACGGAGGGCACCGGGGGTAGGCGCGGGTTGAAGGAGGCGGCGGGACAGAGGAGGAGGCGCGGAGGAAGGAGGCGGACGGCGGCGGGCTGGCGGGAGGGAGGCGACACGGACGGCAGCGGGGGCAAGCGCGGGCTGGAGGAGGCGGAGGGCCGGAGGAGGAGGCGGACGGCGGCGGGCCGGCGGGGGCTGGGAGTGTAGGGTTTTGGCAAAGGTGGAGATATGAATCTATATTAAGAAAGTCTAGGGAGTCTTTGACAAAATCATCTGTGTGTGGCCCAACCAAGTCTATGGACTGCGGGTTGATTAACGTAAACTTCAAGGTTTTTTGTGCAAAACGTGTCACCAAGGTTCCTTGGTGGTTGGATGCGCTTGCCCGCGGGATCCGATGGCCGGAGAAAATAGGGTGACGTGGCCCCGATTTGGATAAAAAAAATAGAATCTGGTTAAAATCTGGATCCAAATTTGTATTAACTTATAGGCTGTTTGGTTGCCTTCTCAGTTTAATCAGGCTGTATGAGCTGAGTCAGACTGGTTGAAGCCAGGCTTGAGATGATGCAAATGATTGTTGTTTGGTTAATTGTATGAGATTGTACAGGCTGCGTACAGATGTTGTTTGGTTGACTGCGTAGAGATTGAATGGCATGGAGAAATTTAAAAGAGGGACGAAAGATATTAAAAAAAACTAGAAAATAAAATAAAAAAACAAAAGATAAATACAAAAATAAAAAATCAAAGAAAGTCTCATAAATAAATAAAATCAAAAATGAAAATTTTAAGCTTTTGCGGTGTATTAACTGAAGCTAGTTTTTGATGCGTAACATTAATTGATCATCCAGACGGAGGTTCATCACGGCAATAACGATAAAACGGATCGACAAGACGAAGATAACTAGGGAGTATTACTCGTCGAGAGGAACAAGTTCATATGACATCACACGATTCCCTACAAGCAAGCAAAGTAACGAAGCAAACGATTGATACGACGAGCCCAGGTGAGATCGATCGACCATGATCCATGACTACCATCACGGGAAAGTGAAGGCGGAGCCACCAAACTGCGAGCTGGCCGCCGGCGACGGGGGCCTGATGGCCGTCCAGACGAGCGAGATGGTGGCGGCGATGAGCCCAGCCCAGAGGTAGACGACCGTGGGCGTCCTGCCTCTCCTGCCCATGAGCCCCTTGGCGAACGGGTACAGGTGAGCCAGCACCCAGAAGCTGAAGAACACGCCGCCCAGGAGTTTGCTCCACTGCGGCGCCGCGCTGTACACCGTCCGGCTCACGCCGACGGCCACGGCGACGAGGTTCACCATGATGACGGCGAGCGGCGGCACCATCAGCAAGCTCCACCGCACCTCGTGCAGCTCCGCGAACTCGTCGACGTCGGCGTCGTCGCCGCCGCCGCCACCGTCGGCCTGCTGCTTCGAGGTGAGCGTGAAGGAGGTCTCGACGCCGGCGACCACCTTGAGGAAGCCCTGCACGACGGCGACGAGGTGGGCGCTGGTGCCGCCGATGAGCCAGAACTGCTCGTTCCGCCACCACTCCTCCAGGGAGACCCCCGACCACCGGATCTCCAACACGGCCAGGAGGCAGAGCGTGGCCGTGATGGTCAGCAGGTAGGCCAGGAAGGCCACGCTGAGCGTCTGCACGATGAACTGCCCCGAGAGGAGGGACAGCGCCGGGAGGAAGCAGTAGACGATCAGGAAGATGGATGTGAAGGGGTAGATTCCAACGTTGAGGTATGCTATCCTTTGTAGCAGCTGCTCAACACACAAGAGAGAGACATATATATTGGTCACATATTCTTTTTGAGTAAGAGGCAGGAGCACTACCGATTCAAATAAAAGAGTAAAGCAAAGTAAGTATGTACAAGCTAGGGCTAAATGCATGAGGCTGCATACCTTCATTTTGGAGCTGGCAAACAGTGCATTGTTGCGGGAGAAGAAGATCTCGACGGAGCCGGTAGCCCATCGGAGCACTTGGTGAAGACGATAAGTGAGGTTGATAGGGGCAGTCCCACGGAAGGCGTCACGCTGCGTGATGCAGTACACCGAATTCCATCCACGGTTATGCATGCGGTACCCTGTCACAACGTCCTCCGTGATAGAACCGTAGATCCACCCTACACGTGTCCCCCACTCCGTCTTGTCCTCATACCAGCAAGAGATCACGTTGACCACCTCTGCCACAATGGACGCGTTGACCTCTCCACGTGGTACTGTTAGAGCGCCAGGTGGGCGCCCGTTCTTGACAGATGGATGGTCAGCCAGGGGTCTCCCCTCGAACTCTGCCACTGGGATGGAGTTGATCAGGTTGCTCGAGTTTCCAAACCTCTTTGGGAGGGTAGCGAGGTCCATGCTATCACCATTAATATCGCCCATGCGGAGCGCCGTCGTCTCCTCGAGCCGTCAGCATTGGGATCGGATGCCGTCTTAGGACGACGTCGTAAGAAACATCGACTAACTATGGCATGATCCTCGGAGCAAGGTGGGTCGAAGCCGTAGAGGGCGATGCGGCGAAAGAGACACCCGGTACCAACATACACCGGCCCTTGCAACCCATCGAGGGCGCGCATGTTGACATCGAAGAAGACAGTGTTGTGGTTGGCATAGCGATCGGAGGGATCGATACCTTCGAACCGTTGAGGAAATTGCACATAGCAGAGCCGGTTGCCGCCACGGTCCATCATGAAGCACATGCCCTCCCTTAGGGCCTTCGAGTTGTAGACGTAGTGGTCGCAGTCAACGTTTAGAATGAACGGGCCATTGGACATGATGGCCGATGCACGAACCAGAGCGTTCATGGCGCCGCCTTTCTTGTTGTGGTCGTACCCCGGGCGCTTCTCCCGCGACGCATACACCAGCATCGGAAGCCGTGTATCTACCCCCGAGAAATTCAGAGGTTGCTCCTGCTCCTCCTCGGTGCTCCCATGCACCGGCGTGTCGCTTGGTGGCTTAAGCATAACCTGCCGATGACACAGAAGTTTTAAAACCCATGTGATAATGGCTGAATACAATTCAGAAAGGAACGTTCTTTTTTATCGCTGAAAAATAGCAATACAATTCAGAAAGAAATTAATGGGTTTTGATAGCTGAAATGGCAATACAATTCAGAAAGAAACGGTTTTGATCAGTAATGGAACGGGAGAGAGACGCGCGCACCTGTATGATTCCTGCATGGTCGCCTCTTGAATGATCCTGCGACGGGCGGAGCCACGTCCCGGGCCAGTGGGCGCCATCGGCCGTCCACGAGGCCCTGGGGATCCTCACCGGCTCGAGCCGCCCGCCGCCGTCGCCGCCCCCACCCTTCGCCATCCTCTCCCGCTGCAGGTTCACCGCCTGGATCTCCTCGCGGGCATGGTACGCGTCGGAGCGGCGGCGGATGGTGTCCGGCAAGCCGTTGACGCGCACCTTGAACTCGTCGTAGCGGCGCTTCATCCGCCTCCTGTCGCCGACGAAGTCGGCCCTCACCTTGCCAATGAGCGGGTCCCGCCGCAGGGCGAAGTAGCTCTCGGGGCTCCTCGGCTCGACGCCGTGCTTCCGGCAGAAGGGCACCCAGAGGGCGGCGAAGCTCGCCGCCTCCGCCATGGCCTCGAAGGTGAGCAGCGCGCCGCCGTCGTCGGAGACGTAACAGGCGAGCTTCTCGACGGGGTAGTCGGCGGCGAGGATGGAGAGGATGGTGTTGGCGGTGACCAGCACCGGCTCCTTCTCCGGGTCGGCGGTGGAGACGAAGACGTCGACGCCGGGGAGGTCGGACTTGCCGGCCGCCGCCGCCGCCGGCTCGAACCTGTCCCGCAGCACCGAGAGGTCGGTGGCGCGGTTCACGGGGCACAGCTTCGGGAGCTGGTCCAGCAGCCAGGAGAAGGCGAACCAGAGCTCGCACACGACGGAGATGCCCCAGAGCCAGACGGCGTCCTCGTTCTTGTGCTTGTAGCGCCACATCAGGAAGAAGCCCAGCGCCACCAACCGGACCAGGACAAGGACCCTGCAGCAAGCAAGGAGCTCAGCAACAAATGTTGTTTCTTCATTCATATATCTATCAACAAATGTTGTTTCTTCATTCATCTATCTATCAACAAATGTTGACGCGCGCTATATATGTATGTATGCATGATACTAACCGAAATATCGAACCAAAAATACAGCTCAATTAATTCAACGGTATGTCTTCTAGACGTGTACTAGTACGCAATTTTGGGATCACGTACAGAGTTTTTTTTTAAAATTTTATATGTCAATTTTGGTACATTTGATTTTTTAACCACAATTAACGACATTGGCCGGGTTTTTGGGAGCAAGATATATGTCACCTGTAAGGACTGAGAACAGCGGCTGGAATCTTGATCTTGCGGGTGAGCGGCCTCCATGGTTTCGCCACGAGCTCCTTGGGACGCCGCGGTGCTGGTACTCCTCCTCCGCTTCCACCCTGATCATCGTCGATGGCTTTGTCCTCCGGCCAGATGGCGCTGCCATAGCCGTACGCGCCATTGGTCTCGAAGATCCAGCTGCCGTGATCAAACCCAAGCTCATCACCTGCAGCCTGGTCGCCGTCGTTCGTGCCCGTCTGCTCCATTAGAGACGCCGTACTCTGCTCCTTCTTGGGCTCTGCGCCGAGGCTACGAGGCAGCGACAGTGCCCGTGTCAGCGTCGCCTCGTCGTCGGAGGCCGACACAACCTCCTCCCAGTTGGTGTACCTGCACGGCTCCTTGCAACCGAGGCAGACGCCGCCGCCGCCGTCGGCGGCAGCAGAGGCGATGGCCTTGCCCTTGACGGCGTCGTTGAAGCAGTCGACGTCGTTCTTGAGGGGCCCCTTGGAGCTGGACGCCATGGCTACGATCTGGCTATCTTCTTCTTCTTCTTCAAATCGCTTTTGGTGATCCAAATAATATGCATGCGCAAACTATTATATATTGTCATAGGACGGGAGACAGGGAGTCATGCCATATTGCCATGGCTAAAAAAGGCACATTACGATGGAGTTTGGCTAGAAAAGGAAGCTACTGTCACTGCTATGGAAAACCCCCTGCGAGTTGAGAGGTGTCATAAATTTGGAAAGCGGGGAAAAAAATTCTACGCGGACTGTTCCTAAACCAAGGCTCGTGCGGACCTGCCTTTGATGGGCGACGCGAATCTCGGCGTAGCACCGGGGAAAAATATTCTATGGGCACCGTCCGTGCGAGGAGGAGCTGCCGACCTGCTCTAATCTGCTGACACGCGTCCTTTCCACGAATCGCGGCGCGCATCCCCCTCCCAGCGCGATCTCCTCCCTCTCCCCCCGATTCCCCTCCCATTCTCGCTCTTTCTTCCCATCATGCTTAGGGTTTCGCCTCCCCGCCCGTCTCTCCCGCGAGGCGACCACCCCGCCACCGCAACTCCGGCTAGCTCCTCCACCGCGACTGCCTCCTCCCTGCTCACGCTCCCCGCACACTCCCACGGCGCCGCCGCCGGGCCCTGTCGGTCGCCGTGCCCCGCCGCCGACGGCCCTCCGTGCTCGCGCTCCCCGCGCACTCCCATGGCGTCACCGCTGGGCGCCGTCCATCATCGTGTCCCGCCACCGACGCCCCTCCATCCGACTCCCTCCGGCGCCACCACCCAGCGCCCCTCCTGCTCGGCTCCTCCTCCACCGTGGAAGAAGAGCAGGTCTCATCCTCACTGCCAACGCCGCCAAGGAAGGAGCCGGCCACCCACACCAAAACATCGGGCTTAGCATTTTTGGAAGCATTCACCTTAGCATTTTTCAGCCATGTTCTTGAATGCTGTAAAGAAGTTGATTTTTCAATGTTCTAATGTTGTAAAGAAGTGTATGCTGAGCTTGTATGCTCTTGAATGTTGTAAAGTTAATTTCAGTTTCATTGCGCTGCTACTTATGTCTTTGCTTGAATGGTTCAGATTAAGACATGAGCTTGAATGCTTATGTCTTTGTAGGTATTGCAGTCAGTTACCATGTTATTTGGAAAACATACTTGCACATAAATTTCAACCTTTTCCAGACTGTAAGCATTTTATGGTTATACAATTAAAATAAAACACATCTCAGATCATCTTGCTAGTCTAATGGGTGGACCCAATATTGCAAGATTGTGCTTCAACAATTGCACTGACCACCTCCTGCATCCATAGCAAAGGCTTGTAGGTACAAAGTGAAAACAAGCACAAGCACACAGTCAGGTGTAGACTGTGTAGTAAATAAATAAGACACTTGGCTGCAATATTTTTCCCAGAAACATGAACCAGAAAGCAAAGGATTTCATAGCCTGCTATGAAACACTTGAATGATTAGAAACAAGAATGCAACCTATATATAACATATCTGCAGTTTGAAATGATTCTGGAAACTACGTCATTGTGTAAATACCTTGTTTTTATTCTGAGTTTTGCTCGAGCCTGAGTGGCATTCAAAGAAGAGTGTGCATTGTTTAGGAGGTTCATGCCATTCAGAAAAATAGAAACCCTACCAGTAGTACATTGAATCAATAATTTGCCAAGGAGCTTCGTGGCCTTGGTACATGAGCCTGCTATCTGTAGTACATTGAATCAAGAATTTGCCAAGGAGCAGTTTCAGGTTGTAGACCCCATGCTCCCTTCTCTTTTAGGCTTCTTCAGATTACAATACTGAATTCATAATTGACATGTTATGGTAAGGAATGCCATACAGACATACAGTGAACTTCAATTCATTCCAAGTTCAGCTTTTAACACAAAAAGATTGTTACATCATTTGTCATACAGTGAACTTCAATTGTCAAACTTCAATTATCATACACGAAACACAACATTTTTGTTACATCATGGAGTCATACAAAAGATGCAAACTGAACACCAAGTTACAACATTGAACAATTCCAAAGAACTTGACAGTGAAACTAAAATTCTCAACCGTCTCCAGCCCACCGTTGTCATCCTCCTCCACCGTCTCCAGGGCGCCGCCGTCGTACTCCTTCACCGTGGTTGGGTGTGGTGGAGGAGGCGTAGTGGCGACGCCAGCGGTGGTCGACCGTGGTGGCGCCGCCTGAGAATTCGAGGCTAGGGTTTCCCAATGGAGAGGAGACGATGAGAAGTGGGAATAGGGGAAGAAAAAGGCGGAGTGGCAGGGCCGACAGAGGTGGAGCGCGACGGAGTCCTCCATGGCCGTCGGCGGCAGCGGAGGCGACGGCCTTGCCCTTGACAGCGTCGTTGAAGCAGTCGGCGCAGATGCTGAAGTCGCACTCGCAGGGGTTGACGCCGCTGCCGCGGCCGTTGCGCGTGATCTTGCCGTCGCAGCCGTGGACCATGCAGGCGGAGGCGTTGGTGGCGCCACGGCAGCCGCCGGCGCCCGTATCCCTCTGCACGGCGCGAGCGCGTGTGGCGTTGTTGAAGCCGCCGGTGAAGAGGGAGCTGGAGTCGCTCCGCGCCTCGGCCTCGACCTTGGCGGCAGCGGGGGCTGCTGGTTGTCCGGCGTCATGGGGATGTGGACAAAGTACTTCTGCTGCGTTGAGTCGCCGCCGCCACCGCGCGGGCGCGGTGGCTTGCCGCTGTTCTTGAGGGGGCCCTTGGAGCTGGACACCATGGCTGCGATCTGGCTATCTTCTTCTTCTTCAAATCGTTTTTGGTGATCCAAGTAATCTGCATGCGCAAACCATTATATATTGTCATGGGACGGGAGACAGGGAGTCATGCCATGGCTAAAAAAGGCACATTACGATGGAAGTTTGGCTAGGAAAGGAAGCTACTGTCACTGCTATGGAAAACCCCTTGCAAGTGGAGAGGTGTTGTAAATTTGTAATGTGTATATATTATTATACTCCATATAGCTGGGGCTGCTATATATGTACGATTATATATGGATGCTTCCATTAATTTGGAAGGGAATGATTTTTTTTTTCGCGGCGCCTAATTCGCAGGCGCCTGCGAAACAAGGAATTCTGCAGGTGCTGTCGTGAACCGTCCGATCGGCAGAAGAACGCGGCTAATCCGCTGATCGGCGGGAGACACGTACGTGGGAAGTTAGCTATCGATTACGGGTGACCATGGCTGTTGCATTGATTCATATTTTTTTTTATTTAAATTTGTCTTTTTCATATCAATTTTATCAGGAGTTCAAATTGCGTAGAAAAATTTCATAATTCTTCTAAAATCATAACCAACCCATTTTAAATACTTTTATATTTTTTATTTTTTGAATTTTCGAATTTTTGTTTGCTATGGATTGATTTTATTTTTGTTTACTATAGATTATTTTGTTTTGTGTTGATTATAGATTTATTTTTGTTTGTTTATTATAGATATTGTTTTTATTTTTTGTTTATTAGTATAGATATATTTTTTGTTTATTATAGATTTTTTGTTTATTAAGATATATTTTTGGTTTTTTTATTATTAGATTTATTTTTGTCTTTTGTTTTTGTAGGTAATTTGTTGTGTATTGTTTATTATAGATATTTTTTATTTTTTGTTTATTAATATAGATATTTTTTGTTTTTTGTTTATTATAGATATATTTTTTGTTTTTGTTTATTATAGATTTATTTTTGTCTTTTGTTTTTTGTAGGTAACTTGTTGTGTATTGTTTATTATAGATATTTTTACTATTTGGCAGGCGCCTGCGCCTAGCCAAATCGCGCAGGCGCCTGCCCTCCATGCATGGTGCGGCCATATCTGCAGGCGCATCAGGCTCGTATAGGTTCATATGTTTTCTATTTAAATTTCTCTTTTTCATATCTATTTCATATGGAGTCCAAATCAACCCATTTTGATTTGTTTTCTATTTTTTGTTGATTTGTTTTGATTTGTTGCTATTTTTTGATTTAATTAGCACTCAATTAGTAAAAATTCCACTAAATTTTTTACTGTTTTTCCATATTTTCATTTATTGGAAAAAATGCTTTGTGATAGTGGAATTTTTTGCGCGAAGTCTGATCTATTATAGATTTATTTTGTTTTTCGTTTATTATAGATTATTTTGTTTTGTATGTATTATAATCTTATTTTGTTTTCTATTTTTCACGTCGAGATTTTTTGGTCATATAATTTGCGAAATCGTATAGGCGCAAAAAAATCCACAAAATTTCTACTATTTTTCCATATTTTTATTTATTGGAAATTTTTTTTGCGATGGTGGAATTTTTACATCGCAACTTGATTTTGACAGGGATTTTGCTTATAGCTACCAAATAGTTGGTCCCCTATTAATATAGATATTTTTTTTTGTTTATTATAGATATATTTTTTGTTTTTTATTATAGATTTATTTTTGTCTTTTGTTTTTTTGTAGGTAATTGGCTGTGTATTGTTTATTATAGATTTATTTTTTCCGTAGATTTATTTTTGTTTTTATTTCATTTTATTTTTTATCAATTATATACATGTACATACGGTTTGCATGCATATGCATGTAGCGCCGATGCATGTTGATTAGAGAGGTTAATTAGCATGCGATTAGCGGCAGCAAATGCGACGACGTACCACAGCGCGACGTGGGGGCAGCAGCGCGCGCCTGCGAACTAAAGATTGGAAAAAAAAAATCGCGCGCCTGCAAATTGCCGATTCTTGAAACGCAAAAATGCAGGCGCCTACAAACCAGCCACTCCCTTTTTTTTTTTAAAGAAAGAAGGGGGATTTGTGTAGGGGTAAAGAGAGAGGTCGATGGGCCTCAACACGGAGAATGAAAGATAGGCCTTAGCCCAGGGAGAAATTAAGGGCGTGTTTTCACGCTGGTTTCAGCGGTTGGCTTTACTAGCGGTATTAGCGCGCCCATGGTTTGGCGCATAAAGATGGACATGCCATCTATGTGCCATAGCCATTGTCAAATAAATCAAAAAACCGTAAGCATATAGAAGTCGATGCATTATTGTTAACAACCACAACTAAGTAGCATCAGTTTGAACAACATAAAGCAATATGAAGGTACCCATTGTATAATTGTATCCTCACACAATCAGAACATTAAATTTATTTTACAACTATAATTCTGTCAATAAACTATAATTATCGTTTTCCAAGTCTTTTTTTTTACTTCATCCCTGTTATTTATTTATTTTTTGTGATATTTACCTTTTCAGTGTTTTACATCTTTTTATTGATCCTTACCATCAAATTTCTTTCATCCCCACTATTTCTTAATCCATTTCTATGAAATTTATTTATTTTTAAGGGCACGACTACGAACCGGACGTCCGTTCGGCCGACCCGTCGAACGGACGCTCGGCCCACGAGCTAGCAAGCACGCGCGGGAGTTCCTAGCTGCTACATGCATGCAGCCTCGCCTTGTCCCGCAAAAAATTGAACGCATGCATGCAGCTGCGCGGGAGTCCCCTGGCTGCATGCACGATGGTGCAATCGTTGACGTTGCGCGAGATTCCTTTTTCGTTTTTTCTTTCAACGGCCATAACTTTTGACTGTGAGCTCCAATCCACAAACTGTTTTCACCGGCGTGTTTATGCCATTTTTACGAACAAAACAAGATGTTGCTATATAAATTTTATTGGAACAATTTTCATATACTAATGGAACAATTAAAATAGCCTGTTGAAACAATAAGTCGGTCTGATGGAACAATTTGATATTTGGTCTTCTGGAACAACTGTGCTAAAGCCATTTGGAACAAATACGTCTAGCATTATGGAACAAACTAGTATACCTATTGAAACAATGTATTTGGTCTGCTGCAACAATAGGCTAAACCCCCCAATTGGAACAAAAAATGTCTAGTTCTGATGAAACAATTTGTATACCTGTTGGAACAATATATTTGCCTCGTGGAACAATTATATTTGCCTGTGAGAACAATCGTATTTGCCTTTGGGAATAATTATATTTCTCTCGTGGAACAGTTTTATTTTCTTGCAGGAACAATTATATTTGCATGCGGAAACAGTTGTATTGGTCGTTCAGAACAATTATATTTGCCTTTGGGAACAATTAATTTGCTTATGGGACCAATTGTATTGTATGCGGGAACAATTGTATTTGACTTTTGGAAACGATTATATTTGTCTCGTGGAACAGTTATATTTGCTATATTTACCTTTGGAAACAAAAAACACACACAGTTGGAACAAAAAAAATGATAGAACATCATGTTATACATGTGGAATAAAAAACACACACTCCTGAAACAGAAAAAATAAATGATGGAGCAACATGTTGTATGTGTGGAACAAAAAACACACACTGCTGGAACGAAAAATAATGATGGAACAACAGGTTATACATGTAGAACAAAAAACACACACTGCTAGAACAGAAAAAATACTAGTGGAACAAAAAAAATGGGTTGCCTATTGGAACAAAAAACATATAAACAATGGGAACAACCCCCCTGTGTGCATATCTAACAAAAAGATAAAAAGGTCAGTGCTCGAGCTGCTCCACAAGCCGTTTCAGACTCTTGTGTTGAAACGGAATACTAGATTGGGCTTGTCTTCATCCATGGTCATTTTCCCAATTGCCGCCTATGCAATGGAACAAAAAACAAAAAAGAACCAAACAATTGTATTTGCCTATGGGAACAATTGTATTTGCCTCGTGGAATAATTATATATGCCTTTGGGAACAATTCTATTGGCCTCTTGGAACAATTATATTTACCTGTGGAAACAATTATATTTGTCTCATGGAACAACTATATTTGCATATTTGCATGTGGGAACAATTATATTTGCCTTTGAAAATAATTATATTTGCCTTGTGGAACAATTATATTTGTCTGTGGGAACAATTATATTTGCCTCGTGGAACAATTATATTTGTCTGTGGGAACAATTATATTTGCCTTTTTGGGAACAATTATATTCGCCTCGTGGAACAATTATACCCTTTGGGACAATGTATTTTGTTTGCTAGAACAATGAGTGTAGATTGCCGGAACAATCTATCTTGCCTACTGAAACAATTTTATCAATAAAAAATAAAAAAATAGAAAAAGGGAAAAGTATTTAAAATGGATTCATTCAAAATTTAGATGAATTATAAAATTTGTACTACGCAATTTAGACATCAAATAAAAAAGATAAAAAATGAATGCAAAAAAGACATGCACGTACGTTATCTAGTCGTGCGGGAGGCTGACCATTGATTACTGGATCGACGACCAACTATGCAGTGCGGGAACAGTGTGGATATAAGGAAAACCGAGCGTGGGGAGATTCCAGCCAAGCGCGCGTGCACGTCCCAGCCTAGCGCGCGGAGCCGGCCCACGCGCGGAGCATCCGTTGCTATCGGACGTCCAAGTTCAAGCATTTCCGTATTTTTAATGGCTAAAATATTTTTATGGATCCTTACCTTGAAATTATGGTTATGATTTCATATTTTAATGCTCTCTTTTTAGCTTTTTATTCAATGGTCCCCTTGAATTTAAACAATTATTATAATTTTTCCAAAAATCTATTTTTTATCTTTCATTCCATTATTTATTAATTATTATTTTACAAAATATTTTTTGTGTAATGGTTAAATCTTTTTGTTTATCTTATCATGAAATTATGGTTCGATTTTGTAAAGGATTGGCTGTTTAGATTTTTTTTAGCTAGCTACAAAAGCCAGAATGAATGGGAAGAATGAGGTATTTGTTAGTTATTTTTTTAGTACTAAAATTTTAGAAATGGAATAATCTTTTCATGGACTCTTACAATTAAATTTCTTTCATTCCCATTATTCTTAATTCAATCTTGTGAAACTTATTTATCTTGAATGCCTAAATTTTTCTATGACCCTTATCATGAAATTATGTTTATGGTTCCATATTTTGAAGTTTTCTTTAGTTTTTATATTTAATGCCTAAATAATTTTATTGACCCTTACCATGAAATTATGGTTACATTTTTAGAACTTTGATTTTCTTAGAATATTTTTAGGTAGCTACAAAAGCTAGAATGAAAGCAAAGAACGAGCTATTTCTTAATTCATTTTTCTGCAAAACCTAAAATTCCTTGAAGAGGCTAACTCTTTTTATGGACCCTTACCATAAAATTATGGGCCACAGTCTTTGTTTTTTTATTAGAAAAAATAAAAATGAAAGGCAAGCAATGATGGGCGCTAACTCTTCTTATGGGCCGTTAACATGAAATTATGGTTATGGTTTTATATTTTAAAGTTTTGTTTTTAGTTTTTTTATTTTTGATAACTAAATCTTTTTACAGGCCCTTGCCATGAAATTATGGTCCCATTTTGCAAAGGTGTGGTTTTTTATTTCTTTAGCTAGCTACAAAAACTAGAATGAAAGAAAGACATTACAGGAAACAATATTAGGGTTGTCAGCCGAAATTATTGTGTCGACGGCACAAGACCCGACGACACTAATTTAGAGTTGTGTCGGCTGCTCCAACAAAAACCAATGATAAACATACTTCTCGGCATGATCTTGGTCAGCCTTATGAGCTATGTCGGTGGCTATAACAAGGCCGACGACACAGGACACACTGACCTTTCGGGGCGAACGAAATTTTGAATTTCTTTACCCGCCAAATTGAGTTGTTTTGGCAACATTTCTTTGGCCGCGGACATAGATCTGGCATGTGGCGCTCAACGATTGGGCTGCGGGACCCACATGGCAGAGCGCCGCCTTCAAAAATGTGCCGTCAGGGTGTCGGTGTCAGTGACTCTTACTGGTTGCCGGCATAGTGCTCCCCCAGATGGCCGCCCCAGGGATGCGGTGTTGTTGTCGTGTTTCTTTTAGGCCGTCATAGCCCATGTCGTTGGCGAACGGCATATGCCTATGTTGGCTGTTCTTGCAGTGATAACGAGCTATTTCTTAATTCATTTTTCTGTGAAATCTAAAATTCTTAGAAATGATAACTTTTTTATGGATCCTTGCCATGAAATTATGGTCCATTTTCTGCCTTCCATTTTTGAAATTTTTTCGCATTATAAGAAAATCTGAAAATGAAAGGCAAGAAATGATGGGGGTCTCTAGAGGGAGTCTTTAAATTAAGAGACTGAGATAGAAACTGCTGGATGATATTTATAGAAACTAAGATTGTCACAATGATATTTTAGAAAACCTTTTAGCGAACCTGCTGACGATGCTCTTATGGTTTCATAGGAAGGTATACAGGCAAGTTTTTGGAAGAACATATAGGATGCCATAGTATTTGAAATGACCACACTGGTCCATTTTATTATGTAGCCTGCGAGATGTCACGGACAGCGACACATAAGTACACGTGGACCACACTAATCCATTGTTTAGGACAAATCACACGTGGATCCAACTCCAAAGGAGTTGTTTAACAAGAACCACGTCACGGGCATATATAAATATACTCCATAATATAACACGACTTAGAGGTTTTTAAGAGGTTTTTAAGAGGGAGAAGAAGAAATATAATGGAGGAGGCGGCGGCGGCGGCGAGGAAGGTGGTGTGCGTGACCGGCGCGCGGGGCTTCATCGCGTCGTGGCTCGTGGAGCTCCTCCTCTCCAGGGGCGGCGGCTACGCCGTTCGAGGCACCGTGCGCGGTGATCCCGGTAGCCGGTAAGACAGTACACGCAACGCCACCCGAATTGCGAATTCTAGCTTGCCCTTTCCACCTGGAATGAATTGTTCGGGCCTTCGGGGTCTCACGGACTGGGATTTTTTGAGATGAAATCGCAAGAATGTGAGGATCCCAAGATCTCCGTTCCTGTTGGAATTTTCAAATTATTTAGTTATGTATATGGCACTAACTTATCATAAGATGACCGAGAGTTATTTACCTCTCAGTTGATTTTTTAGACCGTTGATCAAACGTCTCTACAGGACATATAAAAGATCTAACGGTAGAATCTAACTATATAAAAATCGACTTATTTAAAAATCAGTCGTTCGAGAAGCAGCAAAACCGTACGTGTATATACTGCTCCCTCGCATTATAAATAACTAACACTTTAGACAATGAAGCAGCGTTCAAAATATAACTTTGATAATTAATTATTGATACGATTTATTTATGAACCCACTAAAATTGTATGGGATGTGCTATTGTGCAGACGTATGCATTTTGGCACTTTTTGCAGATAACAACAACTTTTTTATGCGGTTCCCCACGCAACAATCCCCTCTCCTGTCTGTAGAATTTTTTTCCACCATCTTAAAATGTTTCTTCTAGTGAATGAAAAGTTGGGAAAAACAATACAAAATTACTGAAACTTTCAGTGTCCGCACGATTTCGCAATTTGGATGAAGGACGACGATCGCCGGCGACACCACACACGGCAGAACACACAAACAACCCTCGCGCCAAAAGTTTCACCTTCTCACAACATTTCTTCCAGTAAATGGAAATGTGGAAAAACAGTACAAACTTACTGGAACTTTTAGCGCCTGCAGAAATCACAAATTTCAGACGCATGCGAAATAGCAATAGCGAAATTGTATAGTGATTAGGAAGTCTTTCTCGAAGTGCGATGGTTGATTCAGAATTGAAAACAAAGGTAGGGCTAGTCTAAAATCATACTAGGTTCGACATCGGCTTTCTATTTCTTATTTAAGACTTTGATTCACAATAAATGCACACAGAAAATAGATGAACGGTTCACAAAACTTTTATATGAACACATGAATTATTCCTGACTAGAGAGACAAATCGCTGGTTAGGCGAGAACCGCTAGATGGATAAACAAATTTACTATGGACGATGATGTTGGTGGTCTTGTGGATGCATGCGCTCACGTGTGCTGTAGGTGATGGCAAGAATGCTCAAGGCTGACCTGTTGGACTACGACAGTGTAGCGTCAGTGGTTGCTGGCTGCGAAGGCGTCTTCCATGTGGCTAGCCCTGTCCCTTTGGGTAGGCCAAACAACCCTCAGGTGAGGATTAGTATGCATTTCGTGGTTGTGTGGGAGTTAATTTGAGTTAATCTCGGTATTAGCTAGATTCATCTAGTTAGTTTGTTCATGAGATGATGCATAATCATTATGCATGCTCTTATTGTATCTTTACTACTCTGATCTAATCTAGATCAGTTGGTTGCGCTACGGGTACAAATTGGATAAATTTAGAAACAGGGATAAATTATTATGTTCCATTAATTCGTGGAGTTTGACAAGAAAAAAGTTTTGCAGGTAGAGGTCATAGCCCCTGCTGTAACAGGCACACTGAATGTGTTGAAGGCTTGCCATGAGGCAAAAGTTAAGCGAGTTGTCATGGTATCTTCAATAGCTGTTGTATTCTGTAATCCTGACTGGCCTAAGGGTAAAGCATTCGACGAAGACAGCTGGTCTGACGAGGACCTTTGCAGAAAGAATGAGGTAAGGTTGTTATTCATTCAAGTAAGCCATTTTTGTATGTGCTATGCTAGATAACTCATTCTGAATCACCTATGTACTTTAAAAAAATTTATGTGTGCTAATTTTGACAGGATTGGTATTACCTTTCCAAAACACTGGCAGAGCGTGAGGCTTTTGCTTATGCAAAGACAAACCTGGTTGGACCTTGTTACTATTTGTCCAAAGATCGGTATTTGGACCACTAATGCAGTCTAAAATAAATACAAGCAGTAAAATTCTTATCAATTATTTAAGAGGTAGGTGCGCTGCATTGTTATGCATGTTCAAAGTAAATGAATTGAATTAACAAGTTGATTAAGTTGAGGTGAGCTAAAAGTATGTTAAGAAAGACTTTGAAACATTTTTGAATCTGCTTCTCAAAGCTGGTCCATAGGTCGCTACATGATAATAAGAAGAATGAAGGGGGCAAAAAAGCCAAATAGTTTTTCTTTGCGTTTCATGCAATTTGTACGTATATATGTGATGATTTACACAAGAGTGCTGTGATTAAACTTGGAAGGCAGAAATGACCAAGGCATAAGGACCAGTAGCATGAAAAGCTTTATATCTTTAAGGTCAATTTGTTTCATTCATCAAAATAGTGCAACATTTGGGTTCTATTTCTATTAAAATGAAATTCTATTCTTTTGCAGGAGATCATGAAACAGTCAAAAATAAACTCAGAAATTTAGTAGATGTTCATGATGTTGCCGGTGCTCTTCTTCTGACATATGAAAATCCGGAAGCATCTGGACGATACATCTGCAGTTCACCTCCAATCAAAGTCTCTGATATGATAAACATATTAAAGACATTATATCCGACTTACCCTTCTCCCAAAAAGTAATCCCCACGTTTATGAAAGTTTAATTTTGGCATTCATCACACATTTGACTTGTAGCTTGCAAATTTGGAACTTGAAATCTTCACGAATTAACCATGATTTACCATATCACTGAATGCTCCATTTTTTGTAGTTCTGTTAGTTTAGAAATTTATTTTTTGTTTTCCAACTTATTGTAGCTTTGTGGAAGTTGGAGAGAACCTCTCATGCTCTTCAGAGAAGCTTCAGAAGCTAGGATGGATTTTCAAGCCCATAGAGGAAACCCTTCGGGACAGCGTCAAATCCTACAAAGCATTTGGCATCCTGAGTTGAGCATCCAGCTGAAACATAGTAAGTTTGTGGGCGAATTATCATGGGAAAACCACTACACAACATCAACACCATATCACAGAATTATTGATCTCTCTCCCCCTCTCTCTTTCGAATAAGTTGGTCATGCAATTTGTGGATAATAGTTTTACGAGTGTTTTGTTGGATTTTATAAATTTTTGATTGTTGAACATAATAGTTTTATGAGTGTTCTGTTGGATTTTAAAAATTTCTGATTGTTGAACTTGTTAAAGTTATGAGAAGGAATACTCGACGATACCCCGACCCAATACACCCAATACTTGATGATACACTCTGATACTTAATCTGATACACAATATGATACCCCAACACTCGACAATCCCCTGATACTTGCCATGATACCCCTGACTTGATACCAATGACTCAATATCATTGATACTTGATGATAACTCCTGATACACGATGATACCCTCTCCAATACACTTGACTTGATACACCCGACTTGAACCCAATACCCTTGATTTGACTTGTACTTAACAATACCCCACATATAATCCATGGGAAAGGGGTAATTGTCCCATTCTCGACCAATGGTACAGGAGGTACGGCAACGTGTCCTAATGTGCCAAGTGTATCATCTTATTGTGTATGGTGTGTCATGATATGTATTTGTGCTCCATGGTGTGTCATGGTTTGCTGAGATGTGCCATGGTCTATTATAGTGTGTGTGTGTGTGTGTGTGTGTGTGTGTGTCATGGTGTGCTGAGTTTGTGGAGCGTGTCACGGTATGCGTCAATGTGTCATGTATGGTATGTGTCGTGGTTTGATACGCATGTGGAGTGTGTTGGTGTGTTAGTATGTCCTTGTGTGTGTCATGGTATCTATGTACTTTAAAATGCATCAGTGTTTCACTAGAATGCCTAGTTTTTTAAAGTGGACCAGAGTGTTTTATGGTGTTTTATTAGTGACGACATATGGAAAACGTAACATCGAATGAGCAGGATATATTTGATATCAATGATACATGATACTTTACTCAATGATACTCGATACTCAAAAATTTATGATAATCAATGCTAAATGGTGGTTGAACTCGATATTAGATACTTAGCAATAACTATATAGTTAATGATACATGCAAAGTTGCAATATAAAATGAAACGATAAAAAACCAAATAGAGAGATCGCTTTGTGTGCTCGTGTGAGTATTGGCATGCTAGAATTCATAAGTGTTAATTTTTTTTACTGCACCTATTTTTATGTATTGTGATTTCTAATAAGGAATGCAATTATAGGCATGTAGTTGAAAATATGGTTTAAAAGCTTTAGAACATTTCTAATAGCCCCCTATCCCATCCGCTAAAATACTATTCATATGTGTCTGAACAATGATTTACGTGGTGGGATAGGGTCTGTTGGGGTTGGGATGCTTTTACGATTGCAAAATTGAATAACGATCCTATAAATTCAACACAAGGGACTGATTGTCATTGACAACGCGACCCCCACCCACTCAAGCAGCCACCAAAATTGCTAGAGCCACCCCAATAGCTACACCCAAGAGCTGACCGCCCGCACCGACCGCTCTGCAGCCACCGTTCTTGCCCTCCGTATCGCCGGCGCCGCCGACCACCGCCGGCGAGGTGACCCCGTCGTAGGCGGCGGCGCAAGGACTCACCACTTGGGCGGCGGCGGCGGGTGCGCGAGGTCGGGCAGCAGGCCGCGGCCGTGGGCGACCTTGATCTAGAAGCGCATGCCCTGCTCGCACTGCACGCCGCCGTCGGCTTCGGAGAAGAAGTAGTTGGTGCCCTCAAAGGTGAGCGGGACGGCGACGGAGTGGGTCTCCTCGAGGCCGCCTCCGCCGCCGCCGTAGATGTTGGTTTCGGGCCCCTCGTCGTCGCTGGGGTCGCAGAGCTAGTAGGTGGTGGCATTCGTGGTCTGCACCACCGACGAGTTGTCGTTCGTCTTGAAAACTGGTGGGGAAGGCAGAATCAGACGCATCATGGATCACAATACCACATTGATCAATTAGTATTTACCTAGATGGAAAACCCTGAACAATTACTTGATTGCTGTAAATTGAGATGTAGAATTCAGGAAATTAATTTCATAGCCACATGGGATTTTTTTGGGAGCAAATGTAACATGAAAATACAATGTTGTGAAAATTATCGGTGAGAATTCTTTCATTTTCACTTGAATAATTTAAACATTTTTTATGTGCATGTAATGAAATGTTTAAAGTTTTTTGAAAGATCGTTGTATGGAGTGTTTGGCTGTTTGCCCAGCATTGATCAAACACTACGGAACTCAAAATGGCGATACACGTATCCAGAAATGTGAAAAATATTAATATCTTGTGCTAGACAAGACTATTAGCCGCTCGTAGCAATACATTAAAGAGGTACTCAACAATATAAAGGCCGGAAGGAGCCACTCGCTGTCGTGACACCATAGGGGAGGAGGAGCTCGCCTGACGCCGAGTCACCAACAAAAAGGTAAAACATGACTCCAAAATTAATCGACACAAAGTTTTGCATGAACAATAACATAAGTAGTCAGCACTTCGTTAGATGGAACCTTCTAAAATTGTAGTCAGCCCTGCGTTAGATGGAACCTCCTGAAACTATAGTCAGCCCTACGTTAGATGGACTATAAAGGAAACTTCTCCCCTCATAATATTTCTATGATGATATAATTGTAGGTTCCTGAAAAATCTGTATTGCTGAGATAAAAAAATGCAAGTGTTAACCATAACCTATTTTGAGTGGTTAAATAACATTCACAACATTAGAAACAGCTAAAAAGTAAAACATCAATGTCCATAGAGGTAAATATAGAGGGAATTATTTGCTGAAAAAACCAATAAAAATTAGAATTGAACAGTTTGATCCCATCATATCTAGTGAAAGATGAGCACCACAATATGAGGAGCAAATAAACAGACAAAAAGATACTACACAAGAATGTACAAAGGAAATATGCTCATTGCATTGGAATATGTATTATTATAATGTAGAAAAATGCTTAGCCTCCAAATATATTACATAGTAAATGGCATGCTTACATAAAACTGTCATGTATGATCCTGTAACAGTATAAAATGAAATCTTGTAGCTCCTTCTCTAGTAAATATATATATATATATATTTGATATTGATCATTGATGAACCATTTGTTCAAATAAATATATTGAAAAAGCTTTCATATTAGATGAACCGTGTGAAATAAGCATTGAAACTTTAGGTGGAAAAGGTACCTGGATCATGTGGCATATTGGTCAATCCTCTAAAAATAAGATGCACAACTCCAATGTAATTAATTAGCATAGAAAGGTATCATAGGAGGAGAAATTAAGAACCATGCATATAAAGTAGTTAGGTCTACTAAGCAATGGCAAGGAATCAACTCATATTTGAAGCTAGATCCGAAGCAACTATATTACTTTGATAACTCATAGCTGAAGAAACGACCAAAGCATGCAGACATGATTTGAATAGCTAAAACTTCCCAGATGAATATGATTTTATGAAAATGTTCTTAAGGCTACTTTGATGTGTGTGTGTGTATAGATATCCTAATATACCCCTAGGTGTAGATTAGACCTAATCTACACCTAGCCAACTACACAGACCAGACTCGGTGCCATCTAGACCGAACCAACTAACAGGAGTCATGCTTTCTCTCTGTAATTAATTGATCCGAAAAATTAGGGCCGTCATTTTTATACCCACCCCATGTTTATTCCTCCCAGCCACAAACTAGCGTCAGTTTCCAGTTTCCACCGCATTTTTTGGATCGAGTCAAACCGTCCAGGCGACGGCGTCTCCTGCCCACGATCGGATCCACCAACCGGCCGCCGGAGCTGTCTCGCCGCCGGCACACGCTGCTTCTCGCCGGCGACATCAACTCGCCGCCCGTCCACACCGCTTTCTCCGGCTACTGCCCTCTACCCGCTCTGCGGCGCGGGCGATTCAAGGCTGGCTGCCGCGGAGTGGCGTCGCGTGGGCGGCGGCGCGAAGGTGGCGGCTTCGCGGGAGGCGGTGAGGCGGTGTCCGCTCATTGGCAAGCGCGCGCGTGAGACGACGGCGGCTCACGGTGGAAGGCGCGGGCGGCGACGACGGAATAATGCGCGGATCGCGGGTGGCGCCTCGACCACGCACTCGACACCGCCGGGCGATTTACATTGCCCACCCCAACCTCGTGCGCCAAAGGTTGTCCCGCCACCCCAACCCCACACGCTGCCGCCAGATCTGGGCGCCTCGCTGCCGCTCACCGAGCTGCCTGACCATCTCCAACCTCGCGCGCCGGCTCCGCCCTAGCCACCGGGCTCACCCTGACCTCGCGCACCGGCACCGCGCCGGTCTCCCGTCCTTAACGCCGCCATCTACCATATTTACTTAGCAAATTCACTGGATTACTTAGGGAACCCGCTGTGAAAATGTAATAGTTCTGTACATTTACTTTGCATTACGACAAAGTAATGCATAGTAATCATTTTTTGACTGCTTTTTACTTTTGTATGTATGGATAATCGAAAGTAATGAGAAGTAACTTGTCTAAAATTCTGATTACTTTCTTATTTTGCCTCGAGAAATATCAGTAATCAAAAGTAATCGGTTTGAAAAGAAGCAACTCAAAATTTCAAAATAAATCAACATGCAGCCCACGATTTTAGGGCAGTTAATGCCCCCACGATTCTAGGATCTTGCCTCCCAGCGAATTACTTTCCGTGCTGAAACAAGTTCAATTCGGTTACTTCTGATTACTTTCAAAATGCGACCGTTTACTTCCGGGTTTGGCTGGCTCGCGCGGTTCGCTGGGAAGGCTCGGGTGTAGATTAGCTTAATCTACACCCAGGGGTAGATTAAGGCCTCCGTGTGTGTGTGTAACAGCTGTTTAGGAAAAATGCCATTGAGATATGAGGGATTGATGACTGAAGCTTCAGCAGAGTTTTCAATCCCAGGAAGCATCTATACCAAGCTTGAAAAAATTACTGCAGAGGAAAAGAATTCAATAAGCATGAGGATGATGCAGCTAGATGGAAATGGAATGCAGCTGGTCATTACACAACGGCAACAGCCTATAGGGCTCAGTTCTTAGTATATATATATACTAAAAGAACAAGGAAATTAGACATCTTATATCGTTGTGCTAGTTAAGGACTTTAGAAATGTCAGAGGAATTGTTGAAAAATATTTTTGTGAGCTTTGAGAAGAAACACAAAGATCTTTAAATATGATCACAAAATAACATAGCATTTTGCTTAATAAAAAAAGTCAGATTCGCGCTATAGTGGATTTCAGCACAATTCAGAACAAAGAACATGGCAAGTTGGCAACTTGCCTGCATATTACTGGTGCGATGTCACAATTCAGATTAAAAAACATGGCAAGTTGGCAACTTGCCTGCATATTACTGGTGCAATGTTCATTCAGATAGAATGATAAGCTACAGCAGACAGATAATAAGAACTAAGTATACTTGTAAAGAACACAGAACCTATTTTCACTAAACAGAAATATTGCAAAATAACTCCACTAACATTCCCTATTACTGACTCCACCTATTAAAGAATCACCTCTCCTGGCATATTCCTTAACCTCTTGCAGAGCTGCACATTAATAAACAAATAAGCTCTCGCTTAATCATTATTTCTCAATGCTTAATCATTTAAATACACCCTATTTCTTCTAGCCCACAGACCTGATGATATAGTGCAGCACTGTGAAAATGAGATCGAATGAATGCCACCTTGGTGGCAGCAGCCATTGACAAGACGGCGGATCCTTCTCAGAGTATTTGCAGGTCAACCTCCCTGCAAGAAAAAAGAGAAGGGAGGGTAAATGAGAGCATGCAAGTCAAGTAGTTTGGAGAAACTCTTTCTGCCCGCTTGTCCTACTTTATCTAAACTACTATATAATTGGACAGTTGGCCTAGATCCAACTACAGATCACATCCGTCTATTCTATTTATCCATCATCCAACGGTCATAATTTTTTAGAAGTTTGCTATCAACTCAATACGTAGAGACCACGGACTATTGACTCGATACGAATCGATACGTATAGATCATGGACTCTTACCCATATATACATAATTTTTCATACAATGCGGACACTTACATGCATGACCAAGTTTTTATCCTATGATTAATTGTTACACACGGACACCAACTACCATACATGATCTGATCTGGTCCGGCCCGCACGTACGTATGTACATACCATGTCTGCCATCGCGAACACGTACGTAAAAGGGTAGGCTATCTCGATGCCGTGCTTGGGAGCTAGCCGGCCATCTTCGGGAGATAACGAGGACTGATCAGCTTGCATGCTGCATGCATGCATACACACAGCTAGCATATTAGTATTTTCCTCCAGATAAAACACGGAGGCCGCCTGGGGCCCGAGGAACACCCGCCCGCCGGATCGCCGCCATCGCTTCCACGCTGCGCAAAGTTGCCGCGCCGCCGCCGCGCTTATATCGCACGGCGGGTTGTTGTAGAACCGCACCCACACGTAGTCGAACACTGCGGTACACGGGCATGCGGCCGCTGCTGCTAGCCAGGCTCGAATCCGATTCACGCACAAACTGGAGACGGAGACGAAGAGACAAGCTAGCTAGCTATAAAACCCTCGTAGGTTCAGCCACGCTGACAAAGTAGCTAGACGCCGAGTCGCTGTGGCGCCGACGCCACATCGCCGGTTTGCACCTCGCTGCCGCGGCTATCTTCCTCGACACCGGTGAGCCCGTGGTCGTCCCTCCACATTGCGCCACCGCGACCAGCGAGCCGCGACGTACCGTCCTTCAAACGGGTTGGTTTAATTATTCGTAAACATGATAAATATTGATCGTGCCCATGTTTCGCTTTCTGATGCTGCAGAATATTAATCTGATCTTAAACATATATAAATCTAATATATACATATCATATTTTCTTCAGTACAAAAAATACTAAGCCGTCATGTCTAAAAGACGTTTTAGTGATACAACAAATACACAAGGATCTTTTTCTCAAGACACAAGCACTCCAAATGCATCCAGTAAAATCCAGAAAACAAGGCACGGTTATGTCAAGGTAAGGTACGATAACATGGATGTTGCGAAGAAGACAGCCTTGCTTAAGAAAAACCGTGAGTACAAAGCTCGGATGAGGAATCCTATGATCAATACCCAAAACAAACCATCGTCCCTATGTAAGTGTATATATATATATATATATATATATATATATATATATATATATTTGTATAAAGACCAAAACTGTTGTTTGTACTATTTATTTCTGATAGTAACAACGTTGCCATGTTTTAATTGTTTCTTTAGCTCCCGAAGTTGGACATACAATAAATTCAAACATTTCTGAATCACCAGGTCAGTTTAATGACATGCCTTTCTTTCGTCATGTAAGCTTGTCGATATCATAGTAATTTTTTTTTTCATGCATTTCACAAAACTAATATTGCAGATCCATATGAACAAATCTATCAGAACCTTCAGAGTATTGCTTTGAAGCCAACACAAAGTTGTCGTAAATGTGGCGTAAAAAGATTTCAATACGAGACACCGGGATTTTGTTGTAGAAACGGGAAGATCAGTATAGTTATTCCTGATGTTTCTTCTGAGTTACGTCAACTATACATAAGTGATGAGCCCATTGCAAAATACTTCCAAGATAATCTCCGCTATGCAAATTCACACTTTGCAATGACAAGTTTAGGAGTAACTTTGAATAAGCGCTACAGCAATAATAAAAAGGGTGTTTATACTTTTAGGGCACAATGTCAAGTGTACCATCGGATCGATCAGCTGGTGCCTGGAAGTAATGGTCCAAGACATCTTCAACTATATTTCTATGATACAGATGCAAATCTGGCACATAGGGTGCAACGCTCTCCAGATCTAGACATAAATCTCATTCGCATATTGCTGCAAATTCTCAGTAATAATCCTTACATCCAGACATTGAAGTCCATTGGTGCTGTACCCAATCTAGACGAGTACAGGATTGAGCTCAATACCAGTATTACGTTGGACCAGCGTGTCTACAATGCTCCTACCGCATCTCAAGTTGCAGCAATTTGGGTAGAAGGCAATGACCCACAAAACAATTTTAATAGAAGTGTGATGGTGCATGGACGAGAAGAAAGATCTCAATTTATAAAAGCGAGTCATGGTTGCTATGATCCTTTGTCCTATCCTTTATTTTTTCCTGGCGGTGAAGTTGGATGGAATCGATTTATCCCTTGCAATGGCAGGTCCTTCAATGAACATCCTTACAACACAGGAACTATCGAAGAGTCAGAAGGTAATGATCAGAAATACCATAAAATATCAATAACTATCTCGAATGTGCAAATTGTTCGTGCAACATTAAATGATCTTATTTTCCATTGCCTCGTAGGTGATGATAATGGGAGTGGTCGATGTAATCGCGAGAGAATACTATTGTTACAAGTCGCAGTGTTCGAGAGGGGTTTTAATGTTCTTTTACATGGTCGGCGCTTTCTCACAGCTTTGTGGTCGATATGTACATCAAGATTGAATCTATGAGGCTTGATTTCTTTGCCAAGGAGTCAACCCGAAGTTGATACGTCTGATCTATATCGTGGTTTGGTGGATTCATCACAATGGGGAGACACGTGCTTCTATGTCCGAAAAAGGATTATTCGCTTCCTAGCTTCACCGCAGGGAGCGTGACGCCAAGAAGAGGTGTATGGATGCTACATGTTTGGTTCAAGTTTGGAAAACCAGATATTTTCTCGACGATGACGTAACCCGAAGGGATGAGATCTCTGCTATGCTTGAGCTCCGCCGCACCGCCCAAGATAGACCGCATATAGTTGCACGCGTGTTCATGGCAAAGCTGCGAGACATTAAAGATCTCTTATTTATAAGAAACACCACTTTGGAGAGGTCTCTTCTTATGTCCACGTCACTGAATTTCAAAAGAGAGGCCTTCCACACGAGCACTTTTTATTGATCATGAAGAAAGGTTTCAAGCTTAACAACCCAGAAAAGTATAACAAAATAATATCGGCGGAGATACCAGACAAAGACAAGTATCCTGAGTTGCATGCTTTGGTGCTTAAGCACATGATGCACGGACCATGTGGTAAGGACAGGAAAGATTGCCCTTGCATGGTAAAAGAAAAGTGTAGGTTCAATTATCCTAAAATTTTCTGTGAAGCCACGGAGCAGGGAAAGGACTCATATCCTATCTACAGAAGAAGGGCAAATGGGCCAGTGGTTGATGTAAGGCATGCTAAATTGGATAACAGATGGGTCGTACCATACAATCCTGGACTGCTTATGCGTTATAATTGTCATATCAATCTAGAGGCCTGTTCAAGCATTAAGGCGGTCAAATACATATATAAATATGTGTACAAGGGCCATGACCGGGCATCATTCTCCATCGAATGTGAGGGCAATGATGAGGTGATCAACAAGATTCGCATGTACAGAGATTCAAGGTTCATCAGTCCTCCAGAGGCAATGTGGAGAATATATAGTTTTGATTTGTTTGATATGTCGCCTCCAGTATTACAGATGCAGCTGCATCTGCCAGACATGCATACTGTTTCTTTCAGAGCATCAGATAACTTGGAAGATGTCGTTGGCCGAGATGGATCTTCATGTACCATGCTGACTGAGTACTTCAAAACAAATCAGACGAATCCTTGGGCACGTAATTTCCTATATAAGGAGTTCCCAGAACATTTTGTATGGCAGAGATGTAAAAAACGTTGGGAAGTGCGAAAGCAAAGGACGCAGATAGGGAGAATTGTGGCCGCAAATCCCAATGAGGGTGAGAGGTACTTTCTTAGGTTGCTTCTCAACCATGTGCGTGGCTCAACATCATTTGAAGATCTACGTACTGTTGATGGTGTTACATGTAGCACTTTCAGGCTAGCAGCCGAGAAAAGGGGTATACTAGAGTCAGATAAAAGTATCGATGAGTGTTTGGAAGAGGCGGCAACTTTTCGGATGCCGAGTGCATTGAGAAGGTTGTTTGCAACTATTCTTGTTTTTTGTGAAGTAACAGATATTAGTGGGTTGTGGAAAAAACATCTTGATACTATGTCTGAAGATTTCCAGTTAAACTACAGCAACAGTCGATTAATCGAACAAATAGTCCTTGTCCATATACGGGATTTGCTGTATTCCATGGGAAAGGATATTAAAGACTATGATTTACCATATTTGGATAAATCTGTGCCTGCTGATAGCCATGATATAAGGAAGGTCAGTGAAGAAATGTCTATTAATGTGGATGAAGACCATAATGAGTTGTATGCCTCCTTGAACAAAGAGCAAAAGGCTGGTTTTGATGATATCATGGAACATGTGCGGACTCAGAAGGGTAATGTTTTCTTCGTCGATGGTCCAGGTGGCACTGGGAAGACCTTTTTGTATAGGGCATTGCTTGCTGCAGTTAGATCAATGGGCCTTATTGCCATTGCTACAGCAACATCAGGGATAGCAGCATCCATAATGCCCGGAGGTCGCACAGCTCACTCTAGGTTCAAGCTACCAATCAACGTCTCTGACAACAGCACTTGCAATTTCACTAAGCAGAGTGGTACCGCTGAGTTGCTTCGAAGTGCGGCGCTGATAATATGGGATGAGGTGGCCATGACAAAACGTCAAACAATTGAGACACTTGATAGGTCACTGCGGGATGCCACAGACTGTTCATCACCATTTGGAGGGAAGGTTATGGTGTTCGGAGGTGACTTCGCATGTGTTCTACCAGTAATCAAGCGGGGAACAAGAGCTCAAATCACTAATGCCACAATCCAACGATCTTACCTGTGGCCAAATATTAGGAAAATACGCCTGACTCAAAACATGAGGGCTCAATGTGATCCATGGTTTTCTGAATTTCTATTGAGAATTGGCAATGGAACTGAACAAACCATTAGAGATGACTACGTGAGCCTTCCCGATGACATTGTGATTGGATACAATGCAAGTGACCAATGCATTGACACATTGATTAATAACGTGTTTCCATCACTTGAGTGTAATGCCACATCAACTGCTTACATGAGCAGCCGCGCCATTCTCTCAACAAGGAATGACTATGTCGATGAGCTCAACGCTATAATGATTGGGCGGTTTCCTGGAGAAGAAATGACCTACTTCAGCTTTGACACGGTTGAGGATGACCAATGTAATCAATATCCAAATGAGTTCCTCAACTCTCTAACACCAAACGGACTGCCTCCGCATGTTCTTAAGGTCAAGGTAAATTGTCCAGTCATCTTGCTACGTAATCTTGATCCGAATAATGGCCTTTGTAATGGAACAAGATTGATGGTGAAAGCATTTATGAGGAACACAATAGATGCTGAGATTGTCGCAGGACAACATGCTGGAACTAGGGTGTTCATACCTCGCATCCCGTTATCTCCATCTGAAGATGCTTCTTTCCCTTTTAAGTTCAAAAGAAAACAGTTCTCCATCCGACTAAGTTTTTCTATGACCATCAACAAGGCTCAAGGACAAACAATCCCTAATGTAGGAGTCTACCTTCCAGAGCCCGTGTTTGCCCATGGTCAATTATATGTCGCATTGTCCAGGGGTGTTTCTAGGACGACAACAAAAATCTTAGCAAAGCCAGTTGATGACATCGATCCGCATGGGAAGAGCACCAAAAATATTGTTTACAAGGATGTGTTACTGTGACGCACTCATTATATGTAAGATTTCCTTTTTACCCAAGTAAAAGGATTGAGATGACAATTTAGTTTTATTTGTTATAACCTTTAATGTTAACGTGGTAGGGATTGCAATTTTTCTCGCATTTTCGTTTTTTTCACTCAAACTTAAGGGAGAAACTTTGCTTCATATCTTTTTATGTTATTTTTTCCACAATGTCAGCATTGCTCCAATGTGCTTTGCACGTGCACGCTTGCTAGTCAAACTTAAGGCACAAGATTCAGAATAAATTTACCTCGTGCGGACTGAACATCTCGTTCATGATCCTGCCAAAGGATTTGACAAAGTCCACCATGGCTTGATGAAAGTTATCTCTGCCTATTTGTACATGCTCCAAGTCGGCAATGACAGGACTGCCATCTTCTTAGGCAACCCAAATCTGGTCTGTTTCCAGCAAAATAAAAAATATTTAATTTACTAACAATTTTTTCTATTTTTATAATGACTTATTACAGGATTCTCTAATTTATTTCATTATATGTTTAATAATAATAATATAATATTGCTATTGAAAAATAATACAATGTAGTGTGATGGAGGGGATTTGATGATACAATGAGCATGTATTTATATTCTTATTATATCGTTATGTTATCGCCATGTGGCACAATCGAAACCATAAAAAACTTAATCTAGAATCATCTATGAAAAATCAAGATTTTTGTGTTTGAAAAAATATCTAGCAATATCTTATCTTATTATATTTTTTTTACTTGTTGATCAAAGATAATACTACACAATAAATATTTAGTTCTACATATTTATATTTCATAGGGTAAATTACATCAATACTATTATAAAATTCCCACTTTGCAAAAATTTCACTGTTGCGTCTATGACATGTGGGTCCAGAGCACACATTTCATTGTTGCATGGGGTGACATTTTTTACGAATTAACAACTTTATAATGACATGTGTATAATTTTTTCATTTCATATAATGCATTTCTATGTAATATAACTTATAAAAATTATTTTTTTAGAATATTCTAACATAAGCATGAATATCGACTTTCAATACATATAACACCTAGTTTTTTAACTACATCTCATTATGTCATTCTTTTATTTGGATTAATTCATACAATACGTGCCTCCCCTCGCCTCCTCTGTGCCGCCGACCACCCAACGCGTCCCCTCAGCTCCTCCGCACAACCATCACGCTCGCCGTCATCGTCGCCGGTCCTTGGCGCCACCACCTCCTAGGCCCCCTCCCCAGCGTTTCCTCCCCTACCGCGGCCTCTCCCGACTCCCGCATCGCGCTCCCTCCCCCGGTGCCGCCTCTTTCAATCCTCCATCGCATCACCACCTCCCTCTCTTGATCCTCCCCAAGACCCCGACTTCACCTCCTTCCTCCCCCACGACTTGTGTCTCCCGTCGGCGAGAACTTCCTCCTCCTACTCGACGAGCACCGTCACTGGGTAGAGGACGCGCCGCCGTCTACCTCCACGAAATGCGATCCAACGTGCCGCTAGATATCCACCGACGCCTCCCTCCCCAGGAGCCTGCATAGCCTTCCACCACCATCTTGAGGTAGCACCTTCTCTGTCACTGCACGCTCCTTCTTCCCAACACCGGTGGTAGGGAGATCAGGAGGAAGGAGATGTGGGGTGGGAGCCAACATCAAGGGTGCAGGGGCCATGCCCACTGGCGACGTCGGCGATGACGAGCGAGAGAAGATGGAGGTGAGATTATTACTCATGAAATCCCTTTCAATCGCCATTGTGGAGTTAGGGAAGAAAGGAAAACATAAATGGTTTCCCTTATGAGAAAAATAGTTTTGAGATGAGGGCTATGCCTTAAATATGCTGTCGCAAGACAATTTGAATTATGTATATATGGAGTTCTGCTTATTCTAATAGCAGTGAAGCAAGTCCTGGGGTTAGTGTGATCATGGCTTGTAGTTTTCCAAGGAATGCCAAATGGCACTGCGTGAGCGAGGCTGTCGGTATGCAGAAAACGGCGGCGCTGAACATGTTCATCTCCTCCTTTGTCCTTGCCCTGTTCTTTCTTGGCCCAACTTTTGGAAAGGTGTGGCTGCAAACATGCAGGTGCAGGAGAATACGCAGTGTTTTTTTTCTGACAATTTAGAACCCCCCACCACAACCCCAACACACACACACAGAGAAAATTATTGCCAAAAGATAGCAGGAACATTGTGGAAAGAAGGTTAATAACTAATGGTTGTGATTTGTCACGCTTACAGACTTACAGTTACATGATTGCGGAGTTGTGAGCGCATTTGTGAAGAAAGATAGGAATTTTATTTTGTGCCAAAAAACTGAAGAAAGATATAGATATTTCTATCTTTTTCTGCCTACAACATGTCATATGTGAAGAAAACCATGTGTATCTGCACCAGTTAGTTTAATGTTAGTCATCATTCGGCCCCGTTCTTTTCAGCTTAACAGTTTAACGGCTTAACAGCTTAACAACTTATCTATGTTTTGAAAAGACATGCTTTGAGTTTTTTGAGTCCGTTTTTTCGTTTTCTCGAAGGTGGGTCCTAACGTTTTAAAAAGCAAGTCAAACGAAATGGATTCGAATCTCAAGACTACCTCGAGAAGCTCTTGAAATTCAGTCATTTCAGCTGTTCAGATCAGGCCAAAAGAACAGGCAATCACAATACAATCTGAAAAAAATAATGTGGATACCCAGACCAGGGAAGTTTTCTTGATGAAGTTAATTGCTTAACATGTTAATTTGTGTGCAATCTTCTTTTTTAATGTAAATATCCGTATCTGATTTTTTTTCATAGATCAACTTAATTTGCAGCTTGGGTATGTCTAATTGCTTAACAACCAATTTGATTTACTCAAATTTTTGAGATAGAAATTTGGTGAAGTGAAATTAAACCGATGAAATTTGCAGCATGGGTATGTCTAATTACATGTTACCATATCTGTGTGCAATTCTTAAATTTAGTATACTGACTCAAATTCAAATTTAAATATTATATATGGATTTCAAGCTCCTATTTTCAAATTCACATGCAAAATATATAATCTACTCTCTTCTTATTGATATTTACAACAGCAAGAAGTCCAGAAGCAATTATATCATCCAAAGGAACATCTCATTAATTTCTCTGATTCTTATTCTTATTTGAAGGTTCCATTTAGAAGAGAAACCATGGTCTCTATTTGCAAGGTGATTTTGGCATTGAAGGTAGTAAAAGCCAACAAGAGTCTTCTTGAAATGTCAGTTACTCAATTACATATATTACTGAAATTTAGTACTTTTACTTTCCAAATACTTTGGTTTGTAGCGGTATCTTGAGCTCTGAATTGTGAATTTGCTAGCTTCTATGGTTTTACTTTAAAAGCTCTGAAATATGAATTTGCTAGCCTCTACAGAGCTATTATTTGGAGCTGATAAGCCTACAATTAAGCAAGGACGGGTATGTTATGCAGCACCTATTGTCATTGTTGTGGTATTAGTTTGCACATTGATCAACTTTTATTTCCTTACCAGCTATTCAGAGGGCATCTTTGAATTTAGTTTTCTCATTCATGTCTGCATTTGGAGGCTAAATTTCTTTGAATTTATTTTTCCCATTCATGTCTACATTTGTGCAGTTTGAAGACCAAGATTAGAGAAGGCCCTAGATGAAAAGAATTTTACACACATGCATAACCATGAAATTTTTTATTTCGTGTTTACTTACATGTTCAAAGCAGTATAAGCTATCTTATACTTCTCGTGCTTCCTTCTATAGAAAAATATTTAAATTAAATTTCTTCTATATTTGACACTTCTTGTGATTGCTTATGTAGATTGAATTCAATAAGCTTGAACTGCCTTTAATGATAGTGATTATTTTAGGTTCTCTAAGAACAGAGACAATTTTAGGTTCACCCAAGACCAGATCTAGCCACCTCCGCTGCGACTGCTGCAGCAAGCCGTGCGCAGCCGCCCCGGCCGTCGCGACGCCGACAGCAGCCGCAGAACTGCGCGTAGCGGACGCCGTGTTGAATTATCTTCCAATGCTCTCCCACTAACAGCTGCTCTACTTGCTAGCAGTCTCTTCTATATCCAGGTAAATTTTTTTATTGGAGTTCATTCTCTTTTTTTGGTAGGATAGTAATATTTTCTCTTAACAAGCTTAGGCCTTGTTTGTTTCAGATTAAATTAAATTAAATTAAATTAAATTAAATGAATATTTGTTATTTTTGTATAAGCCAAATGATGTAATGTTTGTAGTCATTTTTGTGGGGTTTTAAATAGTACTTCTTAAAGTTTGTAAAAAAAAAATCATAATTTTTTGAACTCGTTTAAACGTATTTTAAGAGGGTCACAAATTTGCTACAGTAAAACGCAACGCTACATTAATCTGAAACAAACAAGGCCTTAGTGTTACCCCTGGCCTCGAGGTAGGCCTCTTCCTTCCTCCTCCCTCTGCACAGTGCGCGAGGGGGCGATCCCGTCCTTAGGAATTTCCCAGTTTTTTCACCATCCGATACAAAATCAGGTATTCACCGACGAAGAGATAATGGATACGAATTTTGATTAGATATGAACTATCTGTCTGATGTATAATGTTACCACCCCACTTTCATTCAAAAAGCGAAAGCAACAGTTACAAGACTTACAATTTTTGTCAGCAACCTCGTCGACTATCTCTTTCCTACTTTTCTCTACTTACTTCTTTCTTTGTTACTTCGTCAGTTATGTTCTTCTTTCTTTGCTTCGGGTTTCTTGCATAGCGTCCTCGCTCGTAGTTCTTTGTTGTCTTATGACTTCGGATTCGCGTGGCGTCTTCTTGGTTTTTTCCTTCTTCTTTTGGGGTCCGCTACACGACGTCCTTCTCCAGTGGACTCTTCCTTCGGGCTCTACTGCACGACATCCTTGCCCGTGGTACTTCGTCGTCTCCTACTTCACTTGGGGTTCGTGTAGCATCTTCTTGCTATTTCTTCTTCCTTCGGGTCTACTTCACGGTGTCTTCACACGTGGTTTTTCCTTCGCATCTGTAAAAAAATATTTGATATGAATGATGAACACGACGATCTTTGTTTTCGACGTTTGGTCGGAGGCCTTTCTGTAAAAGAACATTTGATATGGACAAAGCATTATCCCTTTATTAAAAAATATATATAAGCAAGCGGTGGAGAGCGAAAATATCACAATAAAAACGCTATAATTTGCCTCAGTGGATAAACATCTCGAAGCATATCGAGACACCCCTACAAAGATGACAAGTGAAAGGCAACTTAAAAAATTCTTTTCATGTTTACAGTAAGAGAGTCTTTGCCCTGTTATGGTCACTCAAAATCACTCTCTAAAATTAGACACAGATGATCTTTTGACTAATCAAGTATTATACTACTCCACTAAGCAATCACGAAATAATATATCGTCTCATGAAAATCGCCTACTGCTTAACCGGTGAAGTGATCATTCGAGACCGAGCTTGTAACAGCCCAATTTTGGGGCAAATTCGAAATTTCTTGAATTTCAAAATTTATTTGAATTCACACTGACACGTGGGTCCCATTCCCTCTCTTCTCCTTTTCTCTCTCTTCCTCTCCTTCTCTCTCTCTCTCTGCCCGTGGCTCTGCCACCGCTTGTCTCTACTGCTCTGCACCCGCCTGCTCTGATGCCGCGCGCCGCGTCTCCCTCTGTGCCCGCCATTTGCGCCATCATTGCTGCGCTTGGCGTCATGTCCATCACGCGCTGCGCCGCTTGACCTACCGCCGCGGCGTCGTCATCATCGTAACATCCCAAATTTTCAAAACCAAATTTGGCACGTTAATAATTTCATTAAAATGCATAATTAAAATATTAAACTATTTAAGTGTTGAAAAACATCATGGCATCATCATTGCATGCAACCGTTTTAAAAATGGGTTGGGTTATTAATTTTAAAAGGTATAAATATTTTCAATGGGTGCATTTAGAAGCTTTCAAACCCATGTGAATTTGTCAAAACCTATTTAATATTTGACCTTTGAATAATTATTTAGAAAGAAGAAAAGAGAAAAACAAAACTAGAAAAAATAGAAAACGTTCCTCTTTCTCACCTTTTCTCTCTGTTGGGTCTGAAGTCCTCTGTCCTCTCCGTGCTTTTCTCTGTGCTTTGAGCTTATCTCTACCCGTGACTCAATTGCCGCCAGAGTTACTCCATCCAACGCCGTCTGCGCCAGTGCATCGCGCTCTGCACCCGCACCTCTCCTTTATTATTTTCCTCTGTGCCTGCCGCTATGAAGTTAATCCTACAGACCCGCGTGCGTCGTCGGTGCACAGAGACCACGCCACGCCAAGCGCCTCGACCTCGCCGTCGTGTTGTTGCAGCTGTTGTGTAATAGCACTTTTGTTTCGCTGCCTCCATGTATTTGTGCCACCCGTCGGAGTAAAGTCCGACGCTGGCCGTGCTCTTCTCACTATAAAGCTCGTTCCTGCTTCTCCTTATCCAAAGGTTCTGCCGTGTTTCTCCTCGGTAAGCTCTGCTTATTCCTGCCTTCGCCATTTCTTCGTCGCTTCTCACTTGTTTCCTCTCATCTTCCCTACCGCAGCGTCAAGTAGCCTCGGAGCAACACCAAGTCAAGAAGGAAGTTGTCGCTGTAGCACTCGGGGCCGCCGTCGCTTGGTAAGCTTCTGCTCATCTCTAGGTGCATATGAGCTTGGGAAGATGATCCCGGGTGGTCGTAGTCTCCCTGCGTGTGCCATGTTGAGCTAGAGCTTCCATGGAAGCCATGCGAGCTAGTTAGAACGTGTATTGTAGCTATGTATAAAAATACGTCGTCGTGGCGCGGTCGGCGGATCAGCCGCTATAGGGTCCTTTGGAGGCGCCGAGTCGAGAGGAATCCATTTTGCGATCGGTTTGTCGAACGGAGGTCGCCACCGCCGCCAGCCGAGCTCTAGTGTGCTCCAATGGAGTTGTCTGTGTGCGTCTTGTGTGCATGCATATGGCTAGCTAGAGGTAGAAGAAGAAGTGCTTTGAGATTAGTGCTTTTGTGTGTGGCTCGATGAGTGGAAACGATTCGAGCGAATACGCTTTCCAGAGTTCAAAGCGCACACATAAATATAATCCAAAATTTAATAACTCTCTATTAATATTAATACCTATAAAAATAAAAATTAAGCTAATCATTTTTCATTAACTAGCAAATAATGAATGATTTTCAAAAACCTTAGAAAATAACAAATATATTATTTGGATGCATACACTTGATTTAATAAAAATATAAAAATATAAAATAGTTGTGCATGCATCACATTTCCATACATATTTATTTCGTGCATGATTTTTAAAACAAAAATCATATATAAATGTTTCCCTGTTTGATGGATGTTTGTATTATCTTGTATGTGTTGTCCGCGTGGTTAGACCCGTCCATCGTCGCCGGTTGCTCCTACCCGTCATCTGACCAAGGCAAGTCCCCTTTGATCATATTGTGAAGCCATTTTCGGTTATTTAGAAAATGTTTATTAGACTTGAAAATATGCATGCTAGTTTAAAAGATAAATGCCGTATTTGCTAGAATTAGTTATTATGCCAATTAGAAAGGTAAGAGATATGTTAGGATCAAACCTAAGGCTAAAATATGAATTGCTCTTATTTAAATACCTTGTTGAGGTAGGATAAAGGCTTAAAACTATTTATGCGGAATGATTCAATCATTTGTGTGAACTGAGAATATTGTTGAGAAATGTTTGGGAAAGGATGATTTAAAGATAGCGCATCAAGGGTGATGCTTAATAGGAAATGATTTTCCTCTTATCCCAAAATCTTTCCGACTAGGGAGATATTTTGTCAGTTGGTGCAGTATGGCACCGGTTTGAAAATTGGGCTAAAATATAAACTCTCCCTAGTCTAAGGACTGCTCATCCTATAATCCTATGAACTGAGCCATTACAGTACGACCTCGAGCCCCGGTATGGGACGGGCCCGATCGTTGGTCCTCGTGGTTGATGGTCTTGTGGCGAAACATCGTCTGGGTGCGTAGCCTCTCGAGGGTAAAGCGTACCCACTCTGCAGAGTTAAAACTGTCATGATAGCCGTGCTTTCATGGTTATGAGCGCTTGCCAAGGACTGATTATATGGTAGCTCCTTCATTTTAAAATCAATTTAGAAAAGGGTTTTGAACAAATGATTTAAGATAAGTAAGGTTTGAGAAGGATTTCGTTTGAGCTAGGGGCCACCGTGATATTTCAAATGGGTAACGGCCTATCGGAAAGTGTCGCATGGAATGGACCTAGCCGGTTTTGAGAAAAGAAAAGAAGAAAGGATTTTGTTCTTGCTATGGCATGAGGCCAAGTGGCGAGAACCGTTTGAGAAAAGCCCAAAGAAAATATGGAGATTCAATGTTTCTAAATCGCTTTGTCAAAACTAGGCTAATAATCGCAATTTCCGCAAAACCGCCCAAGCCATCCATTTGTACTAAACCCCATCAAGATATATCCTCGACTTGTCGAGTACCTTTGTACTCACCCCTATTTCTCCTTCCCTCTTCCAAAATTTTCAACAATGAGGAAGCGCCTCTACGACTCGCCATCCGAGGAGGACCCGGACTTCGAGGAGGAGGAGGACTTGAGGACGAAGAGTAGGGTTGTGTCTCCGCCTGCTTAACGCCTGTGGAATAGTCTAGTCGCTAGAATAAATCGTGCCATGTTAGGCTCTGCGTTACCGTGTGTAACGCAGTATCTTGGCTGCGTGCCGTGCTTGATGTATTAAATCAGGACTTCTGTGGGACGCTTAGTCCCCTATGTTGTAATAATATAACTCAAGGCAATGTACCATTATTGTTAAATTGTGTGTGCTAGCCATGATCTTCGGGACTAGTATCAGTATGCACAATTAGGATTCGGTCAATTAGACCGGTCCCGACAAAAGTGGTATCGAGTCGATCGCTTTAGGACGAGCCCTAGAATTAGAGACCATATAATTTATAAAGAAAATAATTGTTAAATAAATTCATAATCTTCGCAATCCAATTTTTGCCGATAATCTTTTGAAATTGTAGATGCCGTCTTTCGCGTCCGCCTTGGACTTGGCTATGGAGGTTTCGTGCGCCACCGTTGTCGATGTCGAAAGCACGCTTGGTTTCGATGACCCTATGTATCATGGGGCCACTAGTTTGCATAAGGACGACCTTTTCGGGTGGTGTGCGTCATCGTTTTCTGCCGCAGTCCACCGCCTACTGTGGACCGCTCCGCTACTCGCTAATCGCGTCAATTGCTCGACGCCATCCAAGACGTGTCAGACTTGTTTTACATCGACTCAGCGATCTGCATCACGCGTGAGTGCATGTCTCCCGCTTCGCTATTTTCCTCTCGCTCGCTTAACGAGCTGTTCAGCCATGCTCAGACGGGCCGAGGGTGAGAGCGACCCGACGGTGTACCACCTTGCCGAAGCTCGTCCAATCCTTGGACGACGCAGTACCATCGCCTCCGGGAGTTGAACTCGTCTATGACACCAACCGCCACCGAGCAAGCCAAGAAGGAGAGCCGCGAACTTAAAAAGCGTGACTCTTTCCACTTGGTGGAGAAGGTCCAGCCATAAAGAATCCGTCGCTTGGTTCGCGAGAACCGGCGTCTCTGGAATGCCGCTTCTTCCTCCGGACTCCTCCATCGCTGCTCCGACCTCGCGCCACAGAAGAAGGAGGTCGGGACAAGTCCTGCGTCCGCCTAAGGATCCTCGCCGATCTTCCTTGTGTTCCTTCGAGCTCACCCCAAGGATCTCAAGTTGGATCTGGGTCCTTCCGGAGTGAGAGCTCCGCCCCCACTCTTGTCGAGCTCCAAGGCATACCGTTGATGGTTCGATCACCACTGTCTGGTTGGCACCCCACTGTGGATGCCGACGATGATGATGATGACGGGAAGACCCGTGGAGTTGGTCTCGAGTCCGATTATGACTGTGACTAGCTTGTAGCCCTCAGATCCTTTGTTTGGGTCGTTGTCACCCTTTTCTTTTCTTTTTTCTTTTGCTTTGGGTCTTGTCCGCGCTTTGCGCGCTTTGCCGCGGTCCCCCCACTTCAAATATTCGCCGCCTCTTTAAGAGGCCTGCCCCGCCATGATTCGCCGCGCTACTTTGCTGCTGCCGTCCCGCCATGATTCGCCCGCGCTTGCAGCTGCGCTTTGCCGCTGCGTTGCAGCGCTTGCTTGCTTGCTTTGCTGCCCAGCGTCGGTCTTGTCGCCTACTTTGGCTTTGCCGCCCGCCAGGCTCCCTGGCCGCTTCTCCACCCGATGAGGAGAAGGTCGGAGATTCGCTCATGAGTCCTCCTCCTCACTGCTGCGAGCCCTCGCCGCTCGGTGAGCCCTCGCTGCTTCTCCGAGTCCTCCGCGCGGCCCAAGTCCTCGTGCCTCGAGTCCTCGCCCTCGCCCGAGCCGAGCGAGTTCGCCTCTTCCTCGAGGAGATGAGGCATTTTCCTCTCGGATCACCGTGGTAGCCATCCTACTCGTTAGTGCTTACCTGTGGGCCTTGTGGATCCAATCCTATTAGTCGTCCCCGCGTATGTCCGTGTAACCCGTAGGTAGTTAGCTCGTGATTTGGGTGACATACCGGTTTGTGGTATTGCTCTGTTTGTACCCTAAAATTGTTATGTTATGAATATGAATGTGCATTGTGCCAAATTGCATATTTAAAACCATGTTTTGGATGAAAACGTAATTCCTCCTTATGCTTATCTCGTTCCTCTCCTACCTATCGATGGTGATTGCTCGAGTGGTCGGAAGAAGGATGTTGCCCGGGGCCGAGGTCATGGAAGTGCCCCGAGCCGAGCAAGTGCTTCGCACCAACCTCGTGAGCAAGATCGCTCAGTTCGCATGGACCAACATTCAGTTGGAGGACCTCCTCCTGCTCCTGTTCCTCCGCCAGCTCCTCTACCACCTCCACCAGTTCGCACCCAAGTCTCCACTCCTCAAAAGAAAGATATCTCCACCATAAAGTGCTTTGCTTGCGCCAGTTGGGTCACTATGCCACCGTGTCCCAATAAGAATTACGAGCCTCATGGGAAGCCCTTTGCTCACGACTCTGCCTTCAGGATGGGTCGCGGAACTTCCAACCTCGCAAGATCTGCTCCTGCTTTGTTGGGCGTGGGCGTGTGAACCACGTCCATCTTGAGGACGCGCCGATCCTAATGTGGTGATGGGTAAGTTTTTCATAAGTGCGATGCACCTCTTCGCTCTTTTCGATTACGTGCAACGCATTCATTCATCTCAGCATCTTTTGTCAAAAATCATGAGTTGAAAACTGATGCACTGAAGAATCCAATGCTAATTAAATCCCCGGGAAAAATCATGAGATCCACTTTGATGTGCCCCGGGGTTAAGCTAAAAATTCAAGACACCGAGTTCTTGGCAGACTTGGTGGTTATAAACTCAAGAGGAATTGAAGTGATTCTGGGTATGGATTGGTTAACCAAAAATAAAGGTCAAATAGACTGTGCCACCAAAACAGTAAAATTAATTAATAGTGTTGGACAGGAGGTCCAATTCATCGCAAATCCTTTCCCCTCTGATCTAATCACCCTTAATAAGTTGGAGGCCTCTTCCCTGAAAACCATAGCTGTGGTAAAGGATTTCCCCGATGTGTTCCCGGACGAGCTACCTGGAATGCCCCCTGATCGGGAAATTGAATTTGTGATAAACCTGGTTCCTGGCACTGGTCCTATCTCCCAAAGACCTTATCGCCTATCTGCCAATCTAATGGCTGAATTGAAGAAACAAATTGAAGAATTGCAAGAAAAAGGATTTATCCGACCAAGTGTTTCCCCTTGGGGAGCACCCGTGATCTTCAATCAAAAGAAAGACGGATCTCTCCGCATGTGCATAGATTATCGATCTCTAAATGAAGTAACAATTAAGAATAAATACCTCTTCCCGAATAGATGATCTGTTTGATCAAATGAAAGGAGCTTGTATCTTCTCAAAAATCGACACGAGGTCTAGTTATCACCAAATAAAATTAAAGATACCGACATTCCGAAAACAGCTTTCACCACAAGATATGGCCTCTATGAGTTCACGGTGATGTCATTTGGTCTGACCAACGCTCCGCCATATTTCATGAATCTAATGAATAAAGTGTTCATGGATTTTCTGGACAAGTTTGTGGTGGTATTCATCGATGATATTCTAATCTTCTCTAAATCAGAAGAGGAGCATGAAATTCATCTTAGAAAGGTTTTGGAGAGGTTAAGAGAAAATCAGTTGTATGCCAAGCTGAGCAAGTGCGAGTTCTGGATGAAGGAAGTGATTTTCCTTGGTCATGTGATATCAGCCGGAGGTGTTGCAGTGGACCCGGAAAAAGTCACCGCGGTTGTTGAGTGGAAACAACCAAAATCTGTGAAGCAAGTGAGAAGTTTTCTTGGATTGGCGGATATTACCGCGGTTCATTGAAAATTTTTCAAAATCTCTCGCCCTTTGACAAATCTTCTTAAAAGGAAAATAAATTTGAGTGGAATGATAAGTGTGAAGCTAGTTTTCAAGAGTTGAAAAGGCTATTAACTTCCGCTCAAAGTTAATCTTGCCTCGATGTCCATAAGGATTTTGAGGTATTTTATGATGCATCTAGGCAAGGCCTAGGTTAACGTCTTGATGCAAGAAAGGAGAGTTGTTGCTTACGCATCAAGACAACTCAAACCTCATGAGCGTAATTATCCCACTCATGATCTTGAGCTAGCCGTGGTTCACGCCTAAAAACTGGAGGCATTATTTAATTGGCAACAGAACCAAATATTTACCGATCACAAAAGTCTCAAATATATATTCACTCAACCCGATCTCAATCTAAGACAAAGAAGATGGTTGGAATTAATCAAGGACTATGATGTGGGAATCCATTATCATCTCCGCAAGGCCAATGTGGTGGCCGATGCCTTAAGCCGGCGCTCCAGCTTGCAATCATCTCATGCTTAAAGAAGATCAACTTTGAGTTATACAAAGAATTATCGACCTCAACTTGGAAATGGTTGAGGTAGGCCAAATAAATATGCTTGAATTACAACCCACCTTAATGAATCAAATTAAAGAAGCGCAGAAGGTGATGATGAAGTTCTTGAAATTAAAGAAAGCTTAAAAGAATAAGGCACCGATTTTTCCATGGATGAAGAAGGAGTACTGGTTTAAAAGAGAATCTTCGTACCAAACAATAAATCTCTTAAAGAAGTCATCCTAAAGAAGCCCATGAAAGCCCAATTTCTATCCATCCTGGAAGTACCAAGATGTATGCTGATCTGAAAACCACTTACTGGTGGACTGGAATGAAAAGAGATATCGCCGAGTATGTCGCTCTCTGCGACATCTGCCAAAGAGTGAAGGCCGAGCATCAAAGGCCTGCTGGGCTGTTGCAACCGCTCAAGATTCCTGAATGGAAGTGGGAAGAAGTGGGGATGGACTTCATTGTCGGGTTACCTAAAACTCAATCCGGCTATGACTCCATCCGGTAATCGTCGATCGTCTCACTAAAGTTGCACACTTCATCCTGTCAGAACCACCTACACCGAAGCAAGTTGGCCGAAATGTACATGAGCAAAATAGTCTGTCTACATGGGGTGCCAAAGAAGATTGTCTCGACCGAGGTACCCAATTCACCTCAAGTGGGACAAGCTCCATGAGTCGCTGGTACCCATCTGAATTTCAATCTTGCCTTTCACCCTCGGTGATGGCGACCGAAAGAGTTAACCAAATACTTGAGGATATGTTGAGGCAAGTGCCTAGCCAACCCCACAAGCTGGGATAAGCAATTGCCATATCTGAGTTTTCTTACAATAATAGCCACCGCCTAGCATCCAAATGACACCCTATGAAGCATTGTATGGAAGAAAGTGTCGTACACCTCAGACTTGGCAAGAAACCTGTGAGACAAAGGTATTTGGTTTGGATATCTTGCAAGAGGCCAAAAGCAAGTGAAGTTAATCCAAGAAAGGTGAAGGCGGCCAGTCTAGGCAGAAAGTTACGCCGACAATCGCCGGCGTGATCTAAAATTTGCTAAGGGTGATTTCGTGTATCATGGGTTTCTCCTCTCAAAGGCATGCGCAGATTCCGTGTGAGTGGAAAGTTAGCTCCAAGATATATTGGTCCTTTCCAAATTTTAGCCCAAAGGGTGAGGTGGCATACCGATTGAATCGCTGAGATATCATCTGATGTGCACAATGTGTTCCATGTCTCTCAATTAAAGAAATGTCTCCGTGTGCCCGAGGAAGCGGTTGCCATTGGACAAAGGACCTACTGACTGATTTGACACTTAAAGAATATCCGGTCAAGATTTTGGATGTGGCTATGCGCAAAACCCGGAGAAAAATGTTTCGGTTTTGCCGTGTTCAGTGGAGTAACCACTCTGAGGCAGAAGCCACTTGGGAGCGTGAAGAGGATCTTCGCGCCGAGTTCCCGGAGTTATTTCCCGAAGAATCCGAATCTCGGGGACGAGATTCTCCTTAAGGGAAGGTTTGTAACATCCCAAATTTTCAAAACCAAATTTGGCACGTTAATAATTTCATTAAAATGCATAATTAAAATATTAAACTATTTAAGTGTTGAAAAACATCATGGCATCATCATTGCATGCAACCGTTTTGAAAATGGGTTGGGTCATTAATTTTAAAAGGTATAAATATTTTCAATGGGTGCATTTAGAAGCTTTCAAACCCATGTGAATTTGTCAAAACCTATTTAATATTTGACCTTTGAATAATTATTTAGAAAGAAGAAAAGAGAAAACAAAACTAGAAAAATAGAAAATGTTCCTCTTTCTCACCTTTTCTCTCTGTTGGGTCCAAGTCCTCTGTCCTCTCCGTGCTTTTCTCGTGCTTTGAGCTTATCTCTACCCGTGACTCAAATTGCCGCCAGAGTTACTCCATCCAACGCCGTCACTGCGCCACGCCTTGCTTGCTCGCACTGGGCACCTCTCCTTTATTATTTTCCTCTGTGCTGCCGCTATGAAGTTAATCCTGCAGACCCAGCGTGCGTCGTCGGTGCACGAGACCACGCCACGCCAAGCGCCTGACCTCGCCGTCGTGTTGCTTTGCAGTACTGCAGTTGTAGCACTGCTTTTGTCTTTCGCTGCCTCCACAGTGCCACCCGTCGGAGTAAAGTCCGACACTGGCCAGGTTTCTTCTCACTATAAAGCTCGTGTTCCCGCTTCTCCTTATCCAAAGCCTGCCGTGTTTCTCCTCGGTAAGCTCTGCTTATTCCTGCCTTCGCCATTTCTTCGTCGCTTCTCACTTGTTTCCTCTCATCTTCCCTACCGCAGCGTCAAGTAGCACGGAGCAACACCAAGTCAAGAAGGAAGTTGTCATTGAGCACTCGGTTCGCCGTCGCTTGGTAAGCTTCGCTCATCTCTAGGTGCATATGAGCTTGGGAAGATGATCCCGGTGGTCGTAGTCTCCCTGCGTGTGCCATGTTGAGCTAGAGCTTCCATGGAAGCCATGCGAGCTAGTTAGAACGTGTATTGTAGCTATGTATAAAAATACGTCGTCGTCGCGCGATCGGCGGATCAGCCGCTATAGGGTCCTTTGAGGCGCTGAGTCGAGAGGAATCCATTTTTGCGATCGGTTTGTCGAACGGAGGTCGCCACCGCCGCCAGCCGAGCTCTAGTGTGCTCCAATGGAGTTGTCTGTGTGCGTGCTGTGTGCATGCATATGGCTAGCTAGAGGTAGAAGAAGAAGTGCTTTGAGATTAGTGCTTTTGTGTGTGGCTCTGATGAGTGGAAACGTATTCGAAGCGAATCGCTTTCGAGTTCAAAGCGCACACATAAATATAATCCAAAATTTAATAACTCTCTATTAATATTAATACCTATAAAAATAAAAATTAAGCTAATCATTTTTCATTAACTAGCAAATAATGAATGATTTTCAAAAACCTTAGAAAATAACAAATATATTATTTGGATGCATACACTTGATTTAATAAAAATATAAAAATATAAAATAGTTGTGCATGCATCACATTTCCATACATATTTATTTCGTGCATGATTTTTAAAACAAAAATCATATATAAATGTTTCCCTGTTTGATGGATGTTTGTATTATCTTGTATGTGTTGTCCGCGTGGTTAGACCCGTCCATCGTCGCCGGTTGCTCCTACCCGTCATCTGACCAAGGCAAGTCCCCCTTTGATCATATTGTGAAGCCATTTTCGGTTATTTAGAAAATGTTTATTAGACTTGAAAATATGCATGCTAGTTTAAAAGATAAATGCCGTATTTGCTAGAATTAGTTATTATGCCAATTAGAAAGGTAAGAGATATGTTAGGATCAAACCTAAGGCTAAAATATGAATTGCTCTTATTTAAATACCTTGTTGAGGTAGGATAAAGGCTTAAAACTATTTATGCGGAATGATTCAATCATTTGTGTGAACTGAGAATATTGTTGAGAAATGTTTGGGAAAGGATGATTTAAAGATAGCGCATCAAGGGTGATGCTTAATAGGAAATGATTTTCCTCTTATCCCAAAATCTTTCCGACTAGGGAGATATTTTGTCGGTTAGTGCAAGATGGCACGGTTTGAAAATTGGGCTAAAAGATAAACTCTCCTAGTCTAAGGACCGCTCATCCTATAATCCTATGAACTGAGCCATTACTGATCGACCTCGAGCCCGGTATGGGACGGGCCCGATCGTTGGTCCTCGTGGTTGATGGTCTTGTGGCGAAACATCGTCTGGTGCGTAGCCTCTCGAGGGTAAAGCGTACCCACTCGCAGAGTTAAAATCATCATGATAGCCGTGCTTCATCATGGTTATGAGCGCCAAGGGACTGATTATATGGTAGCTCCTTCATTTTAAAATCAATTTAGAAAAGGGTTTTGAACAAATGATTTAAGATAAGTAAGGTTTGAGAAGGATTTCGTTTGAGCTAGGGGCCACCGGTGATATTTCGAAATGGGTAACGGCCTATCGGAAAGTGTCGCGCGGAATGGACCTAGCCGGTTTTGAGAAAAGAAAAGAAGAAAGGATTTTGTTCTTGCTATGGCACTTTGAGGCCAAGTGGCGAGAACCGTTTGAGAAAAGCCCAAAGAAAATATGGAGATTCAATGTTTCTAAATCGCTTTGTCAAAACTAGGCTAATAACTGCAATTTCCGCAAAACTGCCCAAGCCATCCATTTGTACTAAACCCCATCAGCATATATCCTCGACTTGCTGAGTACCTTTGTACTCACCCCTATTTCTCCTTCCCCTCTTCCAAAATTTTCAACAGTCGAGGAAGCGCCCTACGACTCGCCATCCGAGGAGGACCCGGACTTCGAGGAGGAGGAGGACTTCGAGGACGAAGAGTAGGGTTGTGTCCTGCCTGCCGCTTCGCCTGTGGAATAGTCTAGCTGCTAGAATAAATCGTGCCATGTTAGGCTCCTGCGTTACCGTGTGTGTAACGCTGTATCTTGGCCTGCGTGCCGTGCTTGATGTATTAAACTGTGACTTCCTGTGGGACGCTTAGTCCCCTATGTTGTAATAATATAACTCGAAGGCAATGTACCATTATTGTTAAATTGTGTGTGCTAGCCATGATCTTCTGGGACTAGTACTGTATGCACAATTAGGATTCGGTCAATTAGACCGGGTCCTGACACATCGCCGCCCCACTTGAATCCCTGCGCCGTTGAGAGTGCCTTCGGGCCAGCCCTATGCCCTGCGCCTTAAAACCGAGCCCGAGGCCTCCTCTGGCTCCGCTTCCTTATTCCCCCAATTCTCCCCACGCCGGCGCTGGAGAAATCCTCGATGATTGCTTGAGCGTGGATCCAATTCCTTCCACCCAAAGCTTCTTGACATCTTTCCTAAGCTTTCCCCTCTCTCAATTTCAGCGGAGGCGCTCAGAGCCTTCATGCCGCCTTCGCCCCTGTTCCGACCGCCATCGGGGCCTCGTCGCTAGCCGCCTCCGAGACCGATCTTCCTCGGTGCAACCCGTGGTGAGCACCCCCATGAACAACTCTCTCGTCGTCCACACTCGTAGCCTGTAGATCTGTAGTACGGTGCGGTCTTTTCAGTGAGCTCACGGTATCGCCGCCGCCGTCGCCCTACTGCGTCTGGCCGTCCCCGGCCTCGGCGCATGCACCCCTAGGGTCACCATGTGCCGTAGGTGCCGTAGCTAGAGCGCTCTTGGCGGGAGTTGAGCCATAGCGCCGCCGTGTCATTTTTCCGCCGCCGTCGGCCACATCAACGACCGGAGGTAGACGACGACGGGGCGCTGTCGATGGTGCGCTAAGATTCGTGCAGGCAATGTAGCGATAAGTCAATGACGTGCGGGTCACACCGGCCAGAAAACCCCTCACGCGCGCTAGCTTAAACCGCTGCACTGTGTCTCTGACAGGTGGGCTGGGCCCTAGCCCCACCTAGAGGATTAAGTGGAAGCGTGTTCGGGCATGACGCGAGCTGCATGCGAATACGTCCTGCGAAAGTACGCCTTTGTATGATGGAACCAGGATACCACAAAATTTTGTATGTAATTTTAGCACATAAACCATAAGGCTAATTAATGAACCATGGCTAATGTTTTCAAGCTGGAACTGATCAACAACAATGTAGGGGAGCGACATACTTATAATTATGAACACGGGCTGTAGCACATGCGTCAAGAATAATTGCAACTGGTTTTGATCACTCGAATTATTGGGAAATAACCATTCTAGACGGGACTTCAGTGTTAAACAATTGGCGGCATGATGTGGACCTTTAAGATTTCTCAATTAAGGGCACATGCATCACTTCCTTGTGGAAAAAAATAATAGAGAGCACTATAATTGCTGTGGCTTATGGACTGAGCAAACACCGGACTACCCATTGTTTGAGAGAATATGCATGCTCTAGCTAGGAAGAAAATCAATTGGCATCGGCTACTATATTTACCCATCCCAATAATACATGGTGATAAGCACAGGGAATAACATTACCGGCATCCAGTAAGCAAAGAGGAATTGTTAACTACTTTTTGATATCTCTCTAGCAACAAACATTTATAGACACAATGATTCATGTCTTTTTTTTCTCTCAAGGTGCCATGACCTGCAGCAATGGAATGTTGTGCTTCCCAAATCATGAAACATAATAAAACAGAATTGTCCGATTGTAGTTTTGTAAAAGCATCAAGCTAACATGAAAAAGGGCACGGATGCTATTAACCCATGAAAGATTAAGGGCTTGCGGCGCAATGGCATAAAAATGCTGTAGGGCTGCCTTTTTATTATTTATTTTACAAATTGGGAAGGTTAATGATGAATGTACCATCATAATATCTTATTCACGACAAGTTATAGTTCAGCCCCACATAAGTCCAAAAACAAAACATGGTAACCCATGGAATTCTATAGAAATACACGTATCACGTATAACATTGAATAGACAATCAAACCAGATATTATCAATTTGTCCAAAATCATCAAACTTAGATGAAGAAAAATTCTTGTGAGAAATAGTTGATGCTAGCGCCAATTGTGTCACCAGATGTGAATGTGGGCCCAAAATGTTCACCTTTCCCAAGACCACGGTAAAGAAGGTCATCATCGCCATGGTATCCCCAACTATTAGATTCTTAGCTGGAAAGAAAAAAAAAAAAAGACATGCAACATAATCAACAGGAAAATTTTGTTGAATAAAAGGCACTAAAATACTATAGCAGGTAAAATTTCTGTCATCCCAAATGAACATTGTAAAAGGCTATCACACAAACTGCAATGTTTTGCTATCCTCAAAAGGTAAAATTTTTGGTCATCCCAAATGAACAGTGTAAAATGCTATCACACAAACTGCAAGGTTATGCTATCTTCAGAATGTAAGATGCAGCCATTGCAAATTGCAATGAATAGTATTGCAATAGTCAAACACGGCCACTAAACTACGTGCACTCAGCTGTAGAATTGAGTAATTTGAGATCACATATCATCTTAGATAGATTATTCAATTTGGCCACATCACCACATACTCATTGCTAACATATGAAAAAAAAGAGGATATACGTAACATATGAAAATCAAAGTATTGCACTGCTCATTGCTAACAAGATAACTAAATCCAATCTGGTCTAGATGGACCAAACAGCAACAAGGTAAAGGGAAGGGGAAGATGGCCTCACCCAGGTTGGCGGCACATTTTGAAGTTCGCGGTGGTGAATCCGATGGAGGTTTGGCCATTGTGGCCAGCTTCCATGACGAATGGCGCAGTGCGTGGGGGTGGGGCGGTCGGCCTGCACGACCTCGACGTCGTGGCCATGGTGGTTGACTCCAAGGTACCTGAAGGACATCTTGTTGATGGAGACGACGGTGATGAGGACTGGAGTTCTAAGTTCTAAGTTCTTATGCCTATAAGACAGAACAATATATATATAATGAGTTAAATTTTTTTTTAGTAGTAGAGTGCTCGTGCGCTGCCACGGAATCATAAAAAGTTGAGTTTTCATTACATGAGTCATAAACAAAATGGTAAAACATGACTTTCAAAGTTAATAGACGCAAAGTTCTACATGAACACTGACATAGGGAGTTATCCATTGCATCACATTAAAGCAAATATTACAATCCAAAATAGATGATGTCAACATTATAGTTCACAAAATAACATTGACACTTGTTTGTGTCATAAGTCTCATAGTACAACATTATGTACCAAATTAGACAAAGAGCGTGCGCGTTTCAGCGTTCCCCGGCGTAGCGTAGCGTTTCTCGTGCGCGCGCGTTGGCGGAAATTCAAATTCGCGACGCGACGCTAAGCTACGCCACGCCGGAACGAACAACGCCAAAATATCACAAACACTTGACACTGTTATCTAGAAAGCAAAAGACACTTCATCTCCTTACAATTTGATTTCGAACAAAGACATATTGAAAACACTGATACTATTATAGAGAAAGCAAAAGGACACTTTTTCATCCTTTTCCAATTTGATAACTCCGAACAATCAATTTAACTCATTATTAATCCTACAAAAAAAATAAATAAGAAATGAATAACATAACTGAATGGAAAACGCACATAGTCATAAAAACCAATTTTAATATCTGAAGGCTAACAAGCAAATTACTGAAAAGGTAAAACAACTATTGCCATGATGACTAATGTTAAATACTTGTTGTCCTTCCAAAATACCAAATGATAACTTTTCAAATAGTAGCTGTTGATAATATTTGATTAAATAAGCCTTATGGTTTTCTTATCTTTGAAGGTAAGGATCATTCATTCCATTAGGCAGTTAAACTTACTATAAGAGAGTGCTATTATTCATCATATCTTGGAGATGGATATGTGTTGCCAAACATTATCTTTTGCAAATCTGTAGAAAGCTAATTTCTTATGTTATCCTGCAGCAGAGCAAAATTCTTAACCCAAACAGTAAACTGTTCTATGTTTAGTTGTTACATTTCTCAGAATCATGTTAATAATGAAATGAGGCTTTAAAATGCCTACAAACTTGGACAATACAAAAATGAAGGTTTTTTTCGTGCAGAAAATCGAAGGTCAAAACCCTTGTGCAGACCTGAAATTTGATTGGTGCTACTTGATTCATATGCTTATTGCCAGTGTACTCGCGCAGTGGGGAACTGGGGATCCTTTCGGGCAGGACTGGGTTCCTGCAGAATGTGATGTTTCCATCAGGCCAGGGTGGTTCTGGCATGCCTCAGAGAAACCAAAAAATGCTGTAACTCTGCTTGGTATATACTATGAGTCGGTAGAAACTGTCTCCTCATACTAAATGTTCCTCCCAATTCGCCCAGCCTCAGACAATCTGCTGCTTTCAACATGCTCCAACTCCAATAGCCTATCCAGATGGGATAACGTGTGATCAAGTTTCACGTGGACATCCTAGTGGGTGAACTATGGCAAACAATTGTTGAAGGCACAACTATTGGATACAAGAGGCTGCAGCAATTCCCAGCCGTTGAAGCCCGTTACGTGAGGTTATCTGTTGACAGTGCGCGCGCAGACCCACAGATTGCATACTTTGGGGTTTTCATGGATCCCTTCTCAGATATATATAGCTTAAATCTTCATAAACCTTTACTCAAAAAATCCTTATAAACCAGTCCGTGCTGATAATAGTGAAGTTATAATGTTGAGGACAGACCATGCTCCTGGCGACAAGAGTCTTGCAGGAATGTGATAGCAGAGTACAGCTATTAAGCTATGCCATGTAAAGAGGTACTCAACACTGCACGATAGCCTCGAAAAAAAATTTAAACCTGGAGTTTTTCTAGACAAACATCCGGCAGCGATTATTACCTGTATGTTAATATATATATGTCATTGTGATTATACGCTCATTTGATGAGTGAGCACTGTGTATATACCCTTCTCAATCACTCCGGTCGTGTTCCCGTAGCATTCTGAAATATTGAAAACTTTATATAATATAGTATGAAGTAAGGGATACATGAGAGCCATCTACCTGTCTGACAGTATCTCTTCTCTGTATATGGTGTATATACTCACAATCCTCCTCTGAAGAAGCCGTATGAGAGTCCAAAGCCAAGCAGTTTCTCTAAGTCCTAAGTTCTGATATCTGAAGACTGAAACGTCTTTCAAGTTTGAACAGATCACCATGATTGCCACCTAGTTTTACGTATCCGTCACGTGAAAGTAGAAACTGTGTGCCCTATCTGCTTACCGTCTTCCACATGCAACCGCGAGTTGGCGACGCCCGCATTCTTAGCTTCGAGCCTCTGACACGCCGACTTGCAGTCGCAGGTAAACCCCAAATTTATCGAGTAGGTGAAGGTGCTCTTGGCGGCGCCGCACGCCGCCGGCGACCATGTCCGACCAACCGCCGGCCTACACGGCCCTCCCCCTCGTCACCACCTTTCCCCCAAATCATAACCCTACCCCAGACCCCATTCCGACTCGGACCACCACCCACAACCCCGCCTTCCCCAGCAAGCACAAGCGCACGGGTTCCGCCGCAACGTCCCCTCCGGCTCTCCGGCCACCGTGGTAGCTGCGTCCCCTGCTGGCTGCTGCCCAGCCGCCACCCGCAGCCTCCACCGCTGATGATGTCATAGTGATCAACCGCGAGCCCACAGCGGAGGCCGTCACCACGCTCACCGCCGGGTTTCCGGCAGAGTCCCTCACCGTCTCACCGATGAGGAGATCGAGGCGGAGGTGGTCTTCAATGTGGGCGGCTAAGAGCATCCCCAGCAGGGACTTCAAATTTTTCTGCATTGCTACAGTAATCGCTACAATAACTTCTACAAACTGCTACTCACATGGACCAAATTCCCTCCTAATGCATTTGAAAATTTTTGAAATAGAGGCCATTTTGGGGGGTGTAATGGGGATGCTCTAAGGTCCTCTTTGATAGCTTGTTTAGTTTTAGTTTAGTTTTTATTGGTAAAATTTGAGATCTTTGAGAAAAACTCTACAAAGTTATAAAAAATTTATTTTCAAAAAATAAAATAAATGGTGTATATAAAAATAACAAAAATTGCAATCCCAACAAAAACAAGGTATCAAAGAGGCCCTAAGTGTGTGGCGGAAGGCGGCGGGGGGAGGAGGAGGCGGGCAAGCAGGTGGGGTTTGGGAGGCGACGACTGTGTTGGGAGGCGGTTGGGAGTGAGGGTTGCTGTAAGTCGTTGTCATGTATTGGAAGGCCCAGATCCTTAGTTGGTGAAATCACCATCACCACCATAAGCTGCTTTATAATAGTAGATATAAGATAAAACGGCACGTGACAATATGGTCAATGGCTCCTCCAGTCCTTTGTTTACTACAGAAAGATTCTTGTTTTCATTTGATGCTGGGCGCATGCACTGCTTGAGAGCACCCACACAGATCTGGATCTGAATCGTGAATTATTTATTTTTATTGGTTAGTGGCTCTAGGAGATGGAGGTCCAGAATGGTGTTGTTCAGTTATGCATGTTTGATGATCGATAACCAGCATTTGATGCCAGGTTCAGAGGAAACAGAATGGATAAGCAAAAAAACATAAATGTACAAAATATAGCTGCAAGTGTTCTCCAAAATGCGCCATTATCTCCTCCAAAAAACGCAAGTTCAGTTTGGTATGTATGAGCTTTGAAAACCAGCATTTGATGCACAAGTTCAAAGGAAATAGAATGGATAACAAAAAAACGTACACATTTATAATTATCTACTCCTTTTCCCAGGGAAGTGTTCTCCAAAATGTACAATTTTTTTTGTCACGCAACTTCAGAAGTTTCACACACAATGAAGGTGTAAAACTTTTCAAACACAATGAAGCTGCAAACGTGCTGAAAAACCAAGAAGCTGCAAATAGGAAATGCACAGGAGGATCGGAGATAATTAAGGTGCTCAAATCGAACATACTCAGGTAGTCGCCGAGGTAGAACGCCTCGGCGGCGGCCCAGGTGGAGTAGTTGCCGGACGTGGAGTTGCTCGTCGCGTTGAAGAACCACCCGGCGGCGCCGCCCACTGTGTGGTTCGTGTACGGCGGCGCCGGGGCCGACGCCGGCGAGTCCTTCTGCGCGCTCGCCGCCAGCAGCACGGTCATCACGGCCACTGCGGTCGCCATGGATCTTCCCAGCAAGCTACAGCTCGCCACAGAAAACGCGCGCCGCTAGTCAATGGAGTTCTTGCTGTCAGCCATATGTCGGGGGTTCAGCTCCCGATTCTCATGTTTTTTTAGAATTTATCCTTAAAAATTATTAATAGTAGGCACCCGCACACACGTGCGTCTTCCGTTAATTCGCAATTTCTGTCTTGTGTTTAGACGCACACGTGTGTATGCGTGTGGTGTGTGTAGTGGTGTAAGTTTGTGAGTACCCTCCCTTTCTAAAAAACTGTAGGTTATGGTACAAATTTGTTTTAACCCCGTAACCTACATCATAGTATTAATTTTATTTAACAAAGGAAGGCTCATAATATCTATAAACTTTTGGCACTGTTTCGTGTAGACAAGAAGCGAGAGGCGAGAGCTCGTACATTAGCACTTTAGCAGTAATTTAGAGCTGGCCAATAGGTCGAACCGGACCGGTTCGGTTCAGATCCGGTTGGTTCGGTTACTATGTGAACCGTCCAACGGGTTATGGTCTCGGCTCAGGTTTGGTTCGTACAGTGAACAGAACCGAACCAGACCGGCTTGGTTCGTTATTAGCAGGTTTATTTTATTAAAATATATATATATAAATTAAGAAAAACCATTATATGTCACAAATATACATTATAAAATTAAATAAACATATTATTTATTAGTAGAAAAATACGGAAATGCTCTGTTAGGGCGTCAGGCCGTCGGACACCATGCTGCCCAAGATCGCCAGATGGTCGTGTCCGACCTCCAAAGACACAAATTGAAGCGACTAGAAAAAAACATGCGTTTCATTTTTGCCCATTAAAATTTCTCATTTTTGTCTCTATTTCATCTGGAGTCCGAAATGCATAGAACAAATTTTATAATTCATCTAAAATCCTAATTAACTCATTTTAAATACTTTTTTATTTTTAAATTTTTAATTATTTTTCATTAGCCAAATTGTTTCAACAGTATATACAGATTGTTTCAAATAGGTTAAACTAGTTGTTTCAGCGGGCTAGACATATTGTTCCAATAAAAAAACTAATTGTTACACTTGGATAGACATATCGTTCCAGTAGGCTAAACCAATTATTTCAACAGACTAGATAGATTGTTCCAATAGGCTAAACTAATTGTTTCAACATGCTAGACATATTGTTCCAATAGGCTGTACAAATTGCTTCATCAGCCTAGACAAATTGTTTCAATAGGCTAAACTAGTTGTTTCAGTAGGCTAATCTAATTGTTCCAACAGGCCAAACATATTGTTCCAATAGGTTAAACCAATTGTTTCAACAGACTAGATAGATTGTTCGAACAAGCTAAACTAATTGTTTTAACATGCCAGACATATTTTTCCAACAGGCTAACCTAGTTATTTCAACAGGCTATATATATTGTTCCAATAGGCTAAACCAATTGTTTTAGCATGCTATATATATTGTTCCAATAGGATAAACAAATTGTTTCACTTGGTTGTGCGTCCACTAGGTAAAAGTTTTCAGCAGGCTAGCCATATTATTTCAACAGGCTAAATTAATTGTTCCATTAGAATAACAAATTGTTTCAGAAACATTTTTTATATCAACATTGGTCTTGTTTTGTTCGTAAAAATGCGAGGAACGCAGCGGTGCAAATTGTTCGTGCATTGAAGCAACCAGTCAAAATCTATGGCCGTCGAAAGAGAAACCGAAAGGAATATTTTCGCTGACATCAGCGTTGACGTCATTGCATGCATGCAAAACAGGGCGCGCGTGTGTTCTCTCATTTTCGCGAGCGCGTGTTGGGCTGGGCCGGGCAGCGTCCGACGGGCGAGCGCGCGCCGGACTTCCGTCCCCAAGTCCGCGCAAAAAAATATATAGAAATACGTATATTGAATTAAATTAATACTAAACCGAACCATCATTGTGCGAACACCGGGCCGAGGTTACAGGACGGCCCGATTCGGTTCAGCCGGACCGGCCCATTCGGCCACTAGTTAGCACTGACCCACCTGCCCACCCCAGATCCCCCGCGTGCTCCTCCTCGCCCCCGTGCTCCCGACCTGACAGGTCTCGAGCTTCTCCACGCCCAAACCCTAGCCGTTGGCACTTGGCAGCCACCGCCATGGCCGACCCAGTTGCCGCCACCGAGGTCGTAGCGCCCGCGTCGCCGCCTCCGTCGGCCGCCGAGGAGTTCGACGTCGCGGCGGAGGCCGTTCCGTCGGCGGAGGCTGCGGCGGCGAAGAGGTGGCCGGGGTGGCCCGGGGACAACGTGTTCCGGCTGGTGGTGCCGGTGCTGAAGGTCGGGAGCATCATTGGGCGGAAGGGCGACCTCATAAAGCGCCTCGTCGAGGAGACCAAGGCCAGGGTCCGCATCCTCGAGGGGCCCATCGGCGCCACCGAGCGCATTGTGAGTACCCACGAGTTTAGCTGCGAGCGTTTGGATAGCTTAGGTTTCCTTTCCCAGATACGAATCCGGTGTTCGCCTAGTTGGAATGCCCGTTTAAGATTATGTGGTAGGCTGTCTAGTGCTACGAATTGGGATTTTTTTGGTATATTAATCGCGCTCGAGCGAGGGTTGCAAAATGGTGAATAGATTGTCTGCTTGTTGTGCTTTGAGCATGTTACATGAGTTTGTGATGAGATTTTAAGGGTTTCGGCCCATTATATTGCAGGTTTTATTTGATTTCGTTGTTATAATAATACTAATATTTATAGGACAAGAGTAGGAACCATTTTTGTTACAAGATTTTCAGCCCAGATCATTTTAGAATCGATGCGCTTTCGTGTAGTATCTGATGTGTGATGCGATTGTTGCGGTAAATTCTACATGCTAGGAAGGTGTGTCCCAGGTTGTCAGAACCTTCTCTTCTAGGATAGGAGGCACTGAGGAAGTTGTGAACAAGTAGGCGATGTTGGCATTAGAGTTATTTTCCTGTGTTTGCAGTATTGTTTGTTTAGTGTGGTTCACATAGATCAGTTTTATTTACATCACTAATTTGATTGATGACGGTGGAAGGTGTTTTTATTTTTGTTGGTAGGGCTAAGCAGGGCAGCTGAATGATTTTAAATTCAATACTGGGAATACTGGGGCACACAGTTCATTATTGTTGCTGTCATTGTTATTTTTCCACGTATTGATAGAATTGAATAAATGATGCACTCTGCTGGATTCACTTACTAAATCTCTGCTCTTGGAAATACTAGGTCCTGGTGTCTGCAAAAGAAGACCCAGCCTTGGATCTGCCTCCAGCTATGGACGCTCTTATCAGAGTTTTTAAACGTGTCAATGGAATAACAGATGGAGCTGCCGAGGGCACCCAGGCAGCTGCTGCACCAGGTGTATGTGCCGCCCGATTGTTGGTCCCTGGAGCTCAAGCGATCAACCTAATTGGGAAACAAGGTGCTTCCATTAAGGCAATCCAAGAGGGCACAGGTGCTACCATACGGGTTATATCAGTAGGTAATATTCCCTTGACTGATGTTTAGTATGTTGCATTGTTAGCAAACATTTTGATGTGTTATTCATGTGTTAAGAAAGTGTGAAAATATTTAAGAGCTTCTTTCATGAAATAATTCTCATGTAAGAAAAGTGTGAAAAATATTAAGAGCATTCATGAAAGAATGAACTATATTCTACTCTTGGGTCGCACTGAAAATATAAAAAATGACTAGAGCATCAAACAAACTTTTAAATTAGCACTGAACACTGTGTGGCATAGGAAATTTAAAACCCCATCTTTCTGGGAATACCAAACTTCTAAACGCTAAAAAAGATGAGTTAGCACAAATCTTCATAAAAAAACCAATAATCCTTACTTGTGATATCTTATAATGCCTTAATAATATTTAAATATTCAATTGCAAGAAGGTAACAGTGTATATATTATAAACTTACAATCCCTATAAACTTGTGTAGATGAGCGAGAACGACCTTTTTATGTAAACGAAGATGAAAGGATAGTTGAGATACAGGGTGAAACAGAGAAAGTTCTAAATGCACTTCAAGCAGTTTCTAATCATCTCCGGAAGTTTTTGGTTGACCATAGTGTACTTCCATTGTTTGAGAAGACTGTAAGTGCATATTGTATCTCAGGCTAAGCTTTTACTCTTCGTATCAATTCCAATGCCCATTCTTTCCTACCCTTTTTTCAGAATGTTGCAGTAAGTCAAGACCGCAGTGCTGATGCATGGAGTGATATGTCACATCCTCCGATTGTTTCTACACAATTAAACCAGTCACCTGCAGTGGGTGATGATTATATTCTTCAAGTGAAAAGGGACAGGGACCCGTTGTTTCTTGAACGTGAATCTTTGGTAGATCACAACATTCACCGCTCAGGTGTTTCACTTTATGGGCGGGATCCTGCCTTGTCAGCATTAAGACCCTCTGGAATACATGGTGCAGGCCCTTTACTTACACAGGTCTGGCCTATCCTCGGTTTTGCATGCATCTTTATTTCTTTACATAAGATGTTTTGGTGGAATAAGCACAATGCCGGCTGTCCTCCAATTGTTTTGTAATATACTCCCCCCTTTATGAAATAGTAGTCGTTTTAGACTTATCCTAAGTCAAAGTTTTAAAACTTTATCCATAGAGAATTTTTAAACTATTTAAAAATCATATAGATAGATTCGTCTTGAAAAGAACTTTCATAATATTATAATTTTTAATGTATATAGTTAAATTTTTTAAAGTTTTTTATGGTCAGTTTTATTTTTGAGACCTTGTCAATGTCCAAAACAACTACTATTTCATAACGGAGGGAGTAGATCTTTTTTATGCCCATTGATTTTGCGTTCAATCCATTATTCTCTTTATAACATAAAGGTTTATTTGCAAGCAATAGCATACTATATAATTTTGAACTCCACTCAGTACTGACGGTATAATATGCAGATAACTCAAACCATGCAAATCCCACTTACCTACGCAGAAGATATCATAGGAGTCAAAGGAGCAAACATTGCATATATACGAGCTAATAGTGGCGCTGTTGTCACAATTCAAGAGAGTTTGGGGAGCCCTGATGATATAACTGTTGAAATAAAGGGGACATCTTCACAGGTACAAGCTGCCCAACAGCTCATACAGGTAAATATTACATATATTTCTTGAAATTCTGGACTTTCAGCAAAAGAAAAAGACTGATATCCTGCCCTCTTTATTCAGGATTCCTTGGCTGCACACAGAGAACCTGCCAGGAGCAGCTATGCAGGATTAGATCCATTATATAGGTCAAGCTACTCACAGTACGGCAGCTCTACCTATTCGTCATCACTGCCATCTTATTCTAGCTTGGATGGGAGTGGATATTCATCTTCAGGCCTTGGAGGGTATGGGTCAACTTACCGGTACTAGTAGCAGTGTATTGTTAACCTTGATTGCAACGCTGTATCCTTTCCCAAGTGATCGCCTTACAAGCCAGCAGGAGTTCTTATACTGGCTTAATGTGCTTCAGTGCGGGACTCAGGATAGGATCATTCATATTGTATCCCAGTATAATCGTATAATGCACTTCATGTGCTTCTGGGCAAGACTTTGATAGGACCATATTGTATCCCAGTATGCATTATGTTATCCACTTTGTGTTAGCGTGACAGATGAACCTTTTAATAGATTTTCTTTCAAGGAAGTCTGTTCTAGTTTTTGTGTGGTTTGGCCAAAATTTTGTGATAACTATGATTTGATGGTGATCATTTGTGTTGAAAGTGATCTAATTCAATGTATTCAATATTTTTATGCTGTAAAAGTAACGAGGAAGATGTGAAGTAGCCCTGCTGCTGGTGCAGGCAGTAGAAATTGGGAAGCAAGGTCCTTCAATTACTACACCATTGGTATAACAATTGTTCATCCAGCTGTTGGATTTGAGAATTTTATATTTATCTGCTAAATCCCAATTTAATGTGTAATTTCTGCCATGCTTAATTTTCTCAATAGCTTCAAGTTTCCAAGCACAGGAGCGTGTTATACTTTTGATTGTATTCCACTTGATAGGTTGCATTGTTAGCACATATTCTGATATGATGTTCCCATCCAAAAAAAGGTGTAAAAACATGCAAACGAAATAAAATTAAAATTACAGTATGTTTTTTTAAGAAAAAAAATTACGCCTCTACAACGAAATAAAATTAAAATCAGTGCAGAACATCGTGACTTAATGGTTCCATTCTGCACGCATTTGAAAAATCAGCTCAGCGAGAGTATGCTGACATTTCAGCTTAGTGTAGCGTAGCGTTTTAGTAAAATTTATCCTTTTTATATAGCCTATTTGATGTAGTAATTTGTAATGATTTTTCTCAGGTTTTTAGTAGTACTCTTAAAAATCCTAAAACTATTTTTAAATTATTTTTTACAAAATTTAAATCTCTCTTTAAAGGCTTTTAAATTTTGCTAAAACGCTACGCTACGCTACGGTAAGTTGAAATATACAAGGCCTGAACCTCACGTTGTATCCCAGAACGTCATAACAACGAAAATACCACCAAGCACAAGTACCTCATCATACACCGATTTCATAACTTGAAAAGGCCAAGGGTACAGAACACAGAATATAAATTACATCTGCAACTACTACAAAGCAGTAATTCCTCCTAAGATGTCTGCAACTCGCTAACACAAAAAGAAGAAATGCAAGCTCCAGAAACAGCGACTATGCACTTGCATATAGTATTACCCACCATTAAGTTGACCAACATGTTCCACTAGCCCATCCTGCAGCCAAGATGTGCACACTATGATCAGTGATCATAAGACAGTCTTATCGAATATAGCTATACACATCATACTCCTGACCCTGAGCTCAAACCATTCAGCACAGAACCAAACAGAAATAAGGCGTTCTAGATTAAAATGAATAGCACACTCTTCAGTTTAGACATTTCAATTTAATGAACTTCTTGGTTCAAAAATTTATTACTAAACTTGCAGTCAGCAAATCTGTGCTGCAAACCTTGTTTGCATTATTTTAAAAAATTATAGCAGAATTCACAAAATGGATTTTTTTCCTCCACCCAAATTTTCAGTGAAGATCAATTCCTACCATAGAAGAGGTAGGATTCAGCTCTCCTGCAAAGCATGTTGAGAGCCTCAACCATCTAGATTGGCAAACTGACCATAATTCATTTTGAGTTGGCTCACATTCAACTAAAATAACGGTTCAATAATGCATTAATGACATATAAAACTTGCAAGAAAAAGAATAACTTCAGGCACAGCTAATAACTTCATCAGAGAGATTATTGAACCATCGCAATAAAGAGAGGTGCATACTTCCTTTTTCTACCACCCATAGCATTTCTCATGTCACTCTTTGGGATATTGGTCCCAGGAGTTCCTACAAACTGCATGGGGGGCATTGCAGATGCACCACTGGTTGTCATAGGAGGTAAAGATGGTGGTGGTGCAGGGACAGGTGGGACTGCAGGTGCCGGCACCGGTGCTGGTTGGGGTGCCGCTACGGGAGCTGGTGCAGGTGCAGAAACAGGAGTTGGCTCAGGAGGTGGACGAGGTAGGATGTGCTTCAGTCTATTATTCCGATAGTTTTTCCAGAAGAAATATTGTTGCCTGTGAGCAACTTCCTGCCAAATAATATGCATGTAAGATTACGTTTCAAGAGTTAGTTTCATACTCCCTTTGGTTCCTAAAAACACGAAAATTGGACACTGGGACATTCTTTGAAATGCACCTTTGACTACTAACTACAATTGCAATTTATTTATAAAATTCACAAAAATACCATATTATATGGAAGTGCTTTTGGAGACGAATCTAAATTTATCATTCTCATTTGCTCAATCCAAATAGTTCAAAAATGTTTTCATAGATAAAGTTTTAAAACTTTGACTTAGGACAAGTCCAAAACGTCAAGTTTTCAAAAACCGGAGGAGTGCAAATGACCCTAACTGACTGACCAGGATTATGTCCAAATAAAATTATGAAACATGTGATGAAGCGTGCTTGACGCTTAATAGCTTTGAGAAAACTTAGCTATGACTTTAAACAATTCCTAAACAAATAACTTAAAATATTGCCAACAGCGATCATATCTTAGTTGCCATAATTTTATCGCTTTATATTCTCCAAAGAGATAATTCTAAAAAGAAGCCATTGAAAGGAAACTAAGCTTATGAAAAATTACTACCAAAGGGTGAAAATAGTGCTTGTGTGTAATTCTAGACAAATCGTCTCAAAGGATCACCTTGCTTGCTGGATGCGCCATTGCATTCCGAAAATTGGCATTTTGGAGGAGCTCAAGAAAGAAAAGGCAGTGCGGATACCTATGCCATCAGCAGTCACTTTGAAAATGTTATTTTGTAAGTGAGCATACCGATTTTCAGGGGAAAAAAAATCTGAAGTACATGGTCACTAACATTATGTATTTAATGTACTCCGGACGCTGCCAATACTTTAGGTACTTGAGATACCCGATGAACGCCTCATCCTCAAAGTACCGATTCTGCGCTAGATCTATTTGAAAAAACAAATATTAGATAATGGCATCCTCCATGTGTTATCCAATCTGATAGGACATAAGCAAGACATAATTCAACCATCGTTTCCTTCCCACTGGCCACTGGGGATTGGGGAACCACTTAGTCATTCAAGAAAATCACTGACCAGCTTGCCACACTCAAATCACCCATTCTCTATGCATTAGTAAGGAATCGATACTTTTGAGACCATCATGATCATACTAACTGACAAAAAAATCATGCATTATATTTGCATTACTGACGGATAATTTACTAGCAGCAACAAGCAACCAACGCCAAATTGGCTGTGAAGGAACAGACTAGGTCGTGGCTTCCGCCCATGACTGGTTCCACAAACACAGAGCATGCAAGACTCAGAGAGGCTAGCCCTAACCATGTGAAACTAGAGCGGAGAGGACGGAGAGTACAGTACAGTGGATGTAGATAGGGTTGGCGAGGCACTGGACGAACTCGAGCTCCAGGAGGAACCGCTGCCTCCCGTCGTCCGGGTCCTTGTAGGGCGGGGGTCTCGCGGCAGTGGGCGAGCACACCGGCTCCGTCCGCCGCGCCTCTGCTGCTGGCGCCGCCGGCGAGGCTCCTCCGTGGGCGTTGGGCCGGCTGGCCGCCATCGCCATGGGAGCCGGGAGGAGGTCTGAAGCAGTTTGGAATCAGGATTCAGGATGCGAGTGGGGAAAACGAGCACCGAAGGTGAAAAGGAGGCTTTGGGCCCAAATTTATCTGTCACTTGTATATGGGCCTGTATATGGCCTTTGCCTGTTCAGTTAGTGGGCCATTAGGAATTTTTATAGGCTCACTGTGACGTTGATCTCACGGGCCTCATGGTTCGCTTGAGCCTTAAACAGCGTAGGAAGAAGTCAATTTATATCGCATGAGTTTAGTTTCACTCGAAAACAGCGGACAACTATTTCAATATCAAAGGTAAAATATCAATCAAAAACCATGGTGGTTTTGGATGACATAACATCTAGTCATCATTTTTTCTAGAAAATAAATTTTAAAAAATCTAGAAAATTATAGGAAGCTCAAAAATATAATAAAATATGCACAACAATAGAAAAATACATAGAATCCAAATATGCAATAAAACTGTAAAGTTTATGTGCATACTTATTTGCAAAAATTATTATTTTTATATAAGGTGTTTTATTTATTAAAAAGTATTCAAGAAAATTTTGTTTGTTCTCTATAAAATGGTGAAAAATATTTTAGTTTTGAGAATGATGTAGAAATTAATAAAAACATAAAGATGCTATTTTGACCGTTGAATTTGATTTTTTAAAAAAATACAATTGAAAGGTCAAAATAAATTAGAATTAGAATTTGAAAATATAAATTGAAAGGCAAAGTTAGCATCCTCTATTTCTGGTTTCTCTCATTTTTCCTACAAGCCAAATTAATTTTTCTTAAATACTTGATTTATTTATTCAATGAAATACATTATGTACTATTTTTACGTATAAATATATACATAGAAAAGTATTTTCAATGAATATTTGGATTCTACCTATTTTGTACTTTTGGTATTTTTATTTTGTTTTTTGAGCTTCCTATGATTTTCTAGAAATTTTTGAATTTATTTTCTAGAAAAAATGTTGATTAGGATGTTATGTCATCAAAACCACCATGGTTTTAAAGTAGTATTTTGATTTTGATAGTTGAGTGTTTTGTCCGTTTTGAAGTGAGGGAAAACTTAATGATAGTTCAAGGTAAAATAGACTTCTTTCAACAGCGTAATGAATGCCTTTTATTTTCTTTATTTTAAAATATTTGTTTGGCTAAATTGGTGCGAATTATGATCTGAAATATGTTCATGTATTTTTCTTCATATTTTAACTTCCCAACTTAGGTGCGTCAAACTGTTTATGCCTCTGCCTTCGGTTTTGACTATTGAATAGCAGTACTATGATAAAACAATAGTTTATGGCAACAGTTTGTTAAAAGTAAGTATATGCGAACTGGAAGCACTTCATTGAATTGTGTTACCGTGCAGTTTTCTAATTGTCGGCTAAAATCTTAGATAAGCACGACCCTCACATGTTTTATGCAAATTCTTAAAATGTTAAGTACAATCTTTTACACCTTGGTCGATTATAGTTGATGTCATTTTCTTCCCCATCTTTTCACTTTGTAAGGCGTTATTTGGAAGTAATCGTTGTTGAGAGTCATAAATTATTGACAGGGATTTTAAACTGGTTCTCGTTGATCCAAGTATAAACCCCAACCTTGACAAAGAGGATATAAGACCATCTTCAATGCTACTGCTAAATTGACAATCCTATCTACTATTTATTCACCATCCACAACCTATTATACTATTTATTCATATATTTATGTATATTCTATTCGTTACGGTATTCAGCATTTGCTGTAGTATTATAGCATGAACATGAGGCCCTGTATCAGGCGCCGGTTGGTGTCAGCGCGAGTGCGCGCGCGCAAGAATTTCAAAAACGCATGTCTGCGCAGCGGGCGGGTGGGATGGCGCGGCCGGTTTATGGCGTGATACAGGCCAGGGATACAGGGCCTGATGTTCATGCTCTTAGCATACGACTGACCATCAGAGACGTCCAAACCCGAAAAATGAAACTTTGCGAAAGAAATAATAACTCTTGGAAAAGAAAGCCGTTTACAAAAAGCAAGGAAAAAAAGGGAAGAGGAGGGGGGGAAAAGTGAGGGCGGCGCGGGCCAACCACCGCAACTAAACGCCATTAGCCATAAAAGCCACGCGCGCGCCGTGGGCGTGGTCGCCGCCGCGCAAAAAACAGGTGAGAGTGAGACCGGGGGGAGATCAAATCAGACGGCGCGATTCCGGAAGGAAGAAAAGAAAAGAAAAGAAAAAACCGGCGCCGCGACGGAGAGCGGAGGAGAGGCCAAGCCAATGGCCATAGCCGGGGCCGACGCGGCAGGCGGGGACGGGGGCGGCGGCTGTGATGAAAGGCAAGGCAAGCAAGCGCGCTCTCGCTCGGTGCGGCCCCCCACCCCCACGGGCACGGGCACGGGCACGGGCGCGGCCGCCGCGCGACAAACCACCGCACCGCACCACCCGCCCACGCGGCTGCCGGTGCCATTTCCCCGCGCGGCCCACCCACGCCAGCGACGCGGCCCACCTCCTCCTCCGCCCCGCCCCGCCCTATATTGACCCACCGCCTCCGCTCCCCTCCTCCGTTCCCCATCTCCTCCTCCACCACCAAACCCTAGCCGCCGCCGCCGCTACCAACCCATGTCGTCGTCGTCCTCCCCTCCGCCGTCCAAGGCCGACGCCGTCTCCTCCCCCGACCTCCCGCCGCTCGCCGCGCCCGGCGCCGCTGCGGCGGCTGCGGCCGCGGCGTCGTCCGGAGGGGGAGGCCTCGCGGGGGGCTCCGGGAGGAGGCTGCCCCCTCCGTGCTGGACGCACGAGGAGACGCTGGCGCTCATCGAGGCGTACCGCGACAAGTGGGAGGCGCTGCGCAAGGGCAACCTCAGGGCCGCCGACTGGGACGAGGTCGCCGGCGCCGTCACCGCCCGCTGCGGGAGGTTCCCCACCGCCACCCACAAGTCCGGCGTGCAGTGCCGCCACAAGATCGAGAAGCTCCGCAAGAGGTACCGCGCCGAGCGCCTGCGCACCGCCGGCCGCTCCAAGGGCCCCAAGTGGCCCTTCTTCCCGCTCCTCCACGACCTCGCCGGCAACGGCGCCCCCGACCCCAGCCCCAACCCCATCGTCAAGATCAAGCCCAAGGGCCCCGCCGCGCCCTCCTCTCCTTCCCCCGTCTCCTCCCCGTCCTCTGACGAGGCGGTGCGGAGCAGGAGCCTGCACGGCCTCATCTCCAACGGCGGGGGCGGCAGCGGCCTGCGCTTCACCATCCCCAAGGCGTCGCGGTCCAAGCCGCCGGCGCGGGAGGCCAGGGCCGACCGGAGCGATGAGGACGCCGAGGCGGAGGCCATGGCGGAGGTGGCGGCGGCGCTGCGGGCCGTCGGGGAGGGCTTCATGAGGATGGAGGAGCGCCGGCTGGAGATGGCGCTGAAGATGGAGAGGGAGCGGATGGAGGCGGAGATGAAGCGCACCCAGACGCTGCTCGACGCGCAGCAGCTCTTCGTCGAGGCCTTCCTCGGCAAGCAGCAGCACAAGAAGGCCAAGCTGTTCTCCCCCGCCGCCGTCGCCATGGACGAGGACTGATGCTTGTTGGAGCGGAGGTGCCTCGACCTGTGTGTTTGCCCATGTTAACTGCTGTGTTTATGTTTCTTGATGACTTGTGATGTTTGTGCTTTGATGGTAATTTAAAGTTTTAAACAGAGAGGGGGTTTGGGGGCAAAGAATGTAGGTGTAGAATATGGAGATGGAAGGAGGAGGATTAGAAGCTGTCAGTCTGTAATCAGTGATCTTTGTAATCAGTGATCTTGTTGTGTTTTTTTGAGTGGAGAAAACAAGGCTATGCAGCTCGCTTGTTCAAATGCCGTCTTGTGGGCTTTGCCTGTTGCTTCCTGCTCCTGCTTGATCTTGTGATGAGCTCTGTCTCTCTCCTGCTACACGTGCATGCTGCATCCTTGTGTCGTTGGACTGACAGTCGCACTGTGAACAGGACAGCAGAGCCAAGCAAAAATTGCAATTGCTTGGGATGAATTGCCAGAGCCAAAATTCGAGCGCTTTGCCGCTACGAAAAACACTTTGCTTTGAACAAAGAGGGTCTTAGTGGAAGTGTTTGGCTATCACTAACGTCCTGATTGAATTGCTTGCTGATTGAATGTTCTGACGTGCTGACTGTCATGTGGTAACCGAACACAAATCGACAGACACATCATACGTTGGCCATAGCTGCAGTTATCCAATTACTGCGCTGCAAGTTTGTTTTCTGACCGAATGACTGTTCCGAATAACAAATGTTCAATTCGCCCATAAACTCCCGTCTCTGGAACATTAGCAACTAGAGCATTTCGCGTAAGATCTCCAATCTAATTGGGCCAACTAAAGGGTAATTTCTGAAGTAGAAGGATGCTATCACAGTTTGAACTACAACGGAGGGTACGATCATGATGACCCTACGTAAGAGCCCGAGTCTTAAGTATAGCACATACTGTATTCACACAATGGAACTATAGATGTCACTAGTCATCTTCTGTATCATGATATGTTCGAGATTTGCCAGCACCAGAAAACTGCTGGTCACAGCAACCCAGTAGAATCAGTAGTAGGGATTAAACCTGTAGGGCCTCTTGAACCTTGGCACCCTCCTGCACAGTGAACAGAACATCAGAAAGGTCATTCAAAGACCCATTTGCTTTATTTATCTACCCCTTGTGCAACCCTTAGAATCTAAGTTCACCTGAATACTTGGTGCGCAACTAATCCAAAGGCATTAGAAGAATAGTATCCTCATGCCATATTCTTCAAATCCTTTGATTTAGCTTAGTACGATCTACGATCAAATCCTGCTCTATTCTAACAAACTGACTGTGTTTATTTCTATTTCAATCAATACTAGGCTCAGGCTCACTTTCCAAGGAAATTAAGCTAATCCACTGAATTGAAGAAGATCGTGACTACAGTTCAACTGAAAACCCCACTATCTAAGAAGGGTCGCTATAAAATTGATTGCCGCGTGTTTAAATGTGATGTCAGGAACTCAAAGTGAGTTCTCAGGCTGACCTTATCTAACAGCCTCCATATTTCAAAGATTTAACATGATGAATCAAGCCCAATTAAATACACGCTTATATGTTTCTTAGCTTTCCACATCCACTTGTAATACATATATCTTCATGAATAAAATCCTTACCCATATGTTGGATAAAAAGGATAGAAAGGCTGATGTGGGTGCCATCCCCAAGGTTGATTCATTCCTGGAATGTTTGTTCTTTTTTGACACACCTACAAATCAAAACAAGGAAATAAATAAATGCTGGGAAGTTTAAACCAATAATGCGTGCACATATGACAAAGTTCTTTTGGACCTTCAGAGGGCGGTCATGTAGTTCTGTTTCATTCAAGAGAAGAGCATTTTGTACTGCCTCAACTTCAAGAAACTCCACATAAGCAAACCCCTTGGGACGACCAAACTCATCTGCCAAAATTGTAACCCTGTTGATGGTTCCACAAGTTTGAAAATGCTGCTGAATTTCCTCTGGAGAGCAATCATAGTCAACCTGAAGCAAAAGATGGCAAATAGTTTACTTCTTAAACACAGCTTTAGCAGAGTGGCAAACAAGCACTCAATGCAGATTTTAATGCTTTTTCTAAGGACATACATGCAAAAGCAGAGATGTCATGAATCCCAGGAAACAACAGTGATCGTAGGTAAATAAAGTGCCACTCATAAAATTGGAGTTAAATGTAAGTACTGCCTCCAAATTCAGATTTATGGCCTAATGCCTGAATTATCTTATTGCAACTATACAAATGGTAGAAAAAGAGAAGAAAACTCACATTTCCAACATAGATGGAGCGAGCATCCACCTCTGCCTTCTCACTGGTGGTTGCTTCTGCAGATGGATCCTCTGGGGAAAAAATATATCAACAGATTAGAGCGTAGTCGCTAACTGAGAGCACTTACCATTGAAGCATTAGGGTGTGTAAAGGAACAAAACATATGGTTTGGCACCCAGAAAGTTACAATCAGAAAGAATCAAGCTAGAAAATAATAAGAGGGTACCAATGAACCTCTAGTTGTCATACATGAATGGTTCTATAGATGATTGCACCAACTGAGCGCTCTTATAGAGTTATTGTATATTCCTTATCATATTCAAAGTGTATGCAGCAAACGCATATTGTGTAAACCAGATCATCTCAAATTTTCAAACATTTATTAGCCTTTGATATCAATAACACGTCAGAACTCAGAAGTAGCAGTAAGAAGCACCAATGACTGAAAGAGAAGGCTATGTGTGCAAATCATGTTTTCTACATAACACCATCATTGTCATTTGACACAAAAAGAAGAATCTATTCATCTATCGATCCAAAAAATAAGGCATCCATGTAGGTAGCACCATCATTTTATCAATACCAAGCTCCCAACTGACACTGCCACAAATCCAATCACATAGCAACACCTAACTAATACATGGCGCTCAGCCTCTAATGCTCAACCAATTTCCATTCTACAGCACTTGCTCCTAGAGGCTAGAGGCGAGCCATTTGAGAGATGGTGCTAGTGTTAGTTAGGGACGCAGGGGGTTACCATGGGACGCAGGGGGTATCTCGCACTGGAGCTTCTCCAACTCCCGCAGCCGCGTCCGCATTGACTCGATCTCCTGCACCAACCATAGCCTGATCCATATGAGCAGCAGGCACCGCGAAACCGTTTTGGTACTGGGTGATCGAACCCTTGAACGCGGGGTCGGAGGCCATGCTGCGTTACCAGTCCAGTCCACCGCGCGCGCACGTACCTGGTCCAGAGAGAGACGGCTGACGCCTCCGCCGCCGTCCGCTCCGTCGGAGAGGCGGCTACCCGGAACCATCTCGCCGGCGCTTGGCTTTTGCTTTTGCTTCGTCGCCGCCGCAAATGCTGCTTCGTGTGGTGTGCCCTCCTCTCTCCCCTTTTCCTTCGTTTTTTAGAATTTTGTTTTCGTAAAAATTGTCCGAACGAATGCTACAGTAGCTAGCTTCCTGGTGCCGTTTGATTGGTTGGAGTCTTGGAGAGATCGCTTCCACTCTTTTTTTTTTTTTTTTTTTTTACAACACCGAACGCACAGACAAACTCAGAGCATGCCCATCAGGCGCATAAGCGCGGCCGCCATCAGCGGCGGGCGGGAGAAAAATTTGAATTGCGTGTGGGCTGCGGCGGGTGGGCAGGTGAGCGCGACGCTGATGCCGACCGCTAATGCAGGCCCTCGTGGGGATGCTCTCATGGCACAACACACTTGCCATCACACGCACGCATACGCGTGTGTCTGAACACACGCTAGTACAAGAAATAGAGGCTAGTAACTCCATCGTGGTGCACGCACGTGTGGACCCGCGTGTGTACCTCGCGGGTGACGAAAACCTAGGAACGAACCTGGGCTAGCAGTACGAACAACGTCGCCGCTAGCTAACCACGCAACGTGCAGTCCTCCGCTTCCACTTTTTTACCGGAAAGAAAAGCAACGCCAAGAATCCTACGGTTCCGCGTTCACCAGAGACAGATCAAACGGTTAGATCAACCTCAGAAGAAAATCCACGAGCAACCAGGCTTTATAACTTCAATAATCATCTTATATACTACTTTTTATGGTGGTAAGTGATAGTCTTGCCTTATACTCCCTTCATTATAAAATAATAGTGGTTTTGAATATTTACACGTTATCCAAAGTATAATTCTGACCATAAAATTTATTTGAAATTTTATTTATAATGCATTAAACTATGATATTATAAAAATTCTATGATGTACGAGACTATCTATACGATTTTTATGTTCTCAACGTTACATAGTTTAAGATTTCTATATTGATAAAGTTTTAAAACTTTTGACTTAGAACAAGTTTAAACCGCCCACTATTTCACAACGGAGGGAGTACTAAAGTGAGTGTATGTTGTTGGAAATTCAGAATCCTTGTGTGGGATCTAGTGCTAAAGTGGTTTGGAATGTGATTGCAGCCTTGCATGTTGTTTTAGAGATAATATTCACATAAAAACCTTATCTTATTCAAGTTCTTGCATGGTCTCTTGGCCCTCAACCATGAGACTCCTTGTACTCTCTACCCTAATCCTAACTATAATGCTATCAACCCTCACCACTATGCCTGCTACCCATCGCTGCCCCACTTTATCTTGCCGGTCCTCGATCACCTTCTCCATGGTCAACATCATGGGTAGCAGCAGGCGCTAGTTGAGGCTAGCACCATGGTCTAGACTTGAGGAGGACAAACAGCCGGTGAGGAGTAGAAGAGAGAGAGAAGAAAGATATTCAAACAAGAACTTAATTAAGTGTTTTTTTAAAAAAAAAAACATGAGTGGAGGCACAAATCTTTACAGAGAGCATGAATGCATCCCTCTATACATGAGTGGAGTCTTTTCCTAATATAAGCCATAAACATTTGCCCCACCAATAACTTGATAGAAATCAACATAAATTTTTGAGACTCAAATACTTCCTAACCTCACATTATCTTTATGAAACAAATGAAAACAAAAAAAATAAATTTAGTCATGCATGATGTGCACCTCAACACAAAAGGTCTAACCCCTCCCCGCATTCCTATAATCCCAATCACGGTGTTGTCAACCCCAACTATCATCCCTGTTGTTCATCGCTACCTTACTCCTAGGGAAAAAAATTTATTAACCTTTTTTAAATAATTAATATAAAATTAACCCTCGGCAAAAACTATTTCCAGATCTAACCCCTTTGATCGCGCCAATTCAGACGGCGCGGCTAATAGCCCCTGACGTGCCTACGCATGTGGCGCGGCAAAGGATGCCACGTACGCGCCCGCGGCCGGCCAGCCGCTGGCGTGGAAGCTGTGGGCCCCACCCTCGCTGCGCCACATGCGCTGGCGCGTCAAGGCTGGCACCGAGGACGCGCTGCAGGAGGGCAAGCACTGACAGTGGGCCACCCTTGCCGCGCCACCCCTCAGGGCGCCTCAAGGGCAGAATATATGTGCCCCAGGACTCCTCCCACGGCTCTTCTTCTTCATTTTCTCATTTTTCCTTCCTTTCCTCTCTTCCCTAACCACTCTTATCCTCCTCCATTGCCAAGATCGGGCCAGATTTGTTTGGGGAAAGGCGCCACTTCATCATGGTAGGTAAACCCCTCTCCATTTGTGTGTTTTGGATGCAATTTTTTGTACGATTCAAATGATTTAGGTTAGGGTTAGGGTTACACGTAGCATGAAGATGTGTGGATTGCGTAGTGGATTCGTCTCCATTAATGATGAATGATATATGGTAATGTTAATCCGTATGATGTATGTGTAGGTGTATTATAATTAGAAAGTATATCGAATGATATATTGGTTTTTTGTGGAGTACGCTTTGCTAAAATAATTTATTTTTTATTTGTATTGCACTATATTGCAGGAAACGTTCCCTTTGAGGCGAAGCCATTTCTCAAATATAGGGATTACCCTAGGGGTAAGGATACTCCAGTACGGTTATCTCCGTTTCCGGTTCCAATTTGCGAGCGTGGCATTCCTGCGGAGGTTCAACAGTCGAGGGACCCTGATATTGCCGATAGAGCCTTCTACATTTGTGGTGTAAAGTTCAATTACTGTATACCGTATTGTGGTCCGCCGTGTTGGTTTTTCGAGTGGATCGATGGGCCAGAAATGTACGACCCGAGGATCCGATTGTTCCCATGGCGCTCCAGGGACACTAAGCCAATTCAGCATTTTAGACATTGAGTTCCTCCTCCGTCAAACCCCCTAGAAATGACAGCGGAGGAGAAGGCGGTGGCAAGTGCTAGTCGGGTAGTGAACCCTCATATGTGTAATTGCAATGTTGAGTCGATATTAGTACGGCCAAACCTAGGGGTGGACTTTACCCCCTTCTTCCGTTGTTCCTGCAATGATTGAGTAAGTGTATACATGCCTACTCTGTATATAAATTACTCTCATTTTAAAGTAATTTGATAACAATGTCTTTTGTTTCTAGGATGGATGGGCTCTCTGTGATTTGCAGGATTACTTTTATGAGCCCAAGTCTTGTTGGCCTTCTAGCGAGGAAGTGGAGGCCTTCAACTCCGGGAAAAAGGATTGGCCATATGAGAAATATCCATCCACTACCTGTAAGTGTGGGATATTGGCTCGTAGAGGTGTTGTCTCATCGGAGCTTGGGTACGGATGGTATTGCGGCAACTCTTATGGTGATTTCTGGGTACGTCATATTTGCACGACACATATGAGTATTTCTTTATGCATTGCACTATATTGCAGCTTGAGATTGATAACTCTTGCGCTTAATCTTGTAGTAGGGAAGGACGTGCTATTGGGAGAGATATGAGGGACAAGAAGAGTTCGAAACCGAGATTCACAATCTATGGCAACCTTACCAAGACAGAAAAGTAGAGAAGAGAAAAGAAATGATAAGGCATGACTATGGTGTGCTTATGCCGTCTGATAAAGACAAAAAAGGTTTTGAATGATATGAGGAGGGAGCATGGGGTACCGCAACATGGGTACTTCACCTCCTCAGAAACACTGGAATATTGGAGAAAGCGTAGGGGGAGGTACCCACCTGGTGTTGATCTCAGAGAGGTGAGATATCAAAAACAACTGCAGAGGGAAATGGAGAGGGAGCGCGAGCTCGAGGAGCACAGGAACAAGACGGCTGAGGGTACACTCATTGACCACAGTGCCAATTACCGTCCTAATTCGTGGCCTGCTCATTTGCAAACGATGCGGGGCAACAAGACGAGGAGGACGGTGGAGATGGAGACCATGATGGATCTTGTTAGAAACTTGCCTACCGTTGTGCCGTATGATGATGAGGAGAACGGTGGAGATGGAGACCATATGAGTGAGATCGTGTTTCTGGACACCCTTTGCCGGGCCACATGCGTAGGCGCGGCAGAGGCTATTAGCCGCGCCATCTAAATTGGCGCTGCCAAAGGGATCAGATCTGAAAATATTTGTACCGAGAGTTAACTTTATATTAATTATTTAAAAAAGGTTAATAATTTTTTTTCTTACTCCTGCTACCACTGTCTTCGACCATCTTCGAGCGGCGGTCAGGGCCTAGAAAGTGTTGACTAAGGTGAGGAGAGATAAAAATGGAGGAGAGGGACTCGATGCAAGAATTTATGTGTTTTTTTCTAAAAAATGTATGAGTGGAGGAAAAAATGCTTAGTGAAGACAGTTTTTTGAGTGGATGCTTTTTCTAATACAGGTCATAAACATTCACTCTGCCAATAATAGGATAAAAATCACTCCGCCAATAACAGGATAAAAACCAGTATTAACTACTCGGGAAGAACTAAAGAATGTCGAGCATATGTGTGTTCACTAGCTGCTGTAAACAGTTTTGGCACGAGCGAATTTTACAGTCGACATGTTTAAGCTGAAGCTCTGAAGGCCAAACTCGATGCCCCGTCCCTCTTCTTCCTCAGCCTGTCAGCAATGACGAAGGCCAGCTCGAGGGACTGAGATGCGTTCAGCCTGGGGTCGCAGTGTGTGTGGTAGCGAGTGCTGAGATCATCCAACGCCACCGTCTTGGATCCACCAATGCACTCTGTAACGTTCTGCCCTGTCATCTCCAGGTGAACGCCTCCGGGGTGGCTTCCCTCTTGCTCATGGACATCAAAGAAAGCCCTGAGCTCAGCCTGCGCAACCACAAAGAAATAAGACGCCACTAGTTCGTCGAAATGATTAAGCTGGACACTGCCACAAAATTGTAAATAGACGATATATGTTATATCTGCCTTGATTCAGAAATTGGATGGTTAGTATCGCTTGATCGGCGTCGGTCAGAAACCGACACTGAAACCGGTTTCCAGGCAGTGGGAGTTCTATCAAACCATGTCAAGAACGTCTCGGTTCTTACCCTGATAGAGTCGAATGATCTTGTCTTCAGCCCACACGGTGCGCTGATGGTGTTTCCATGCATGGGATCACTAACCCAGGTCACGATCAACCCAGCTTGACGCACTGCTCTGATCATTTGCGGGAGCTTGACACGCAGGTTCTCGGCACCCATTCTTGTGATAAGTGTCAGTCTCCCAGGTTTGTTGTGAGGATTCAAAATCTCGCACAGTTTCACAAGCTCTGACGGATCAAGCTTATCACTTACCTGTATAAATAGCACAGGCAATGTTCTCTTTAAATAAAAGTGTAGCACAGACAATGTTAATACTGTACTTTTTTTTTTGGTGCAAAATCTGTCCATGTATAGACAACGCCTTTGTTGAAACCAGCATAACTATTGTTCTTCGTAGATGTACAAAAACATACGCTGACAATATAAATAAACAAGTTCACCATCAGATTAAAATTTAGCAAGACTGAAAGACGCATTGGTGTGACATACGGCCTTACGGGCTATGACACCGCGAGCATGATCTTTTTCGATAAAATCATCGCAATAAATCAACAAAACCTAAATTAATTTTGAGTTCCCTTTCTAACTTACTACTGTACGTCTGTACCAGCATATCCCCCACAGGCATACACAGCGGTTTTGCTAATACATGAAAATGCATACCATGCCCTAGGTCTAGAATCGGTCGTGCTAGCAACCTTGTGGCATTCTGGCTCGAAAGGAATAATTGAATTTTCCAATCGAAGGAGTTGCCGCCGATGACCTTCGATTTGCTCCTGGAGGTCCTGCGCCTTTGGATGGCAGCAGACGTCCTTTTGTAATAAGTTAGCTTAATTGTAGCGCGCGTCTGGGGGAAATGCGCATAAACCTTCCCCTAAATTTTTGACCATGTAACTTTCCTTTTGAATTAATTAAAGGCAGTTCTCCTGCCTGTTCCTCAAAAAAAATGAAAATGCATACCATGATTTTTCTGTTTATCAATAACTGCAAGCATGGCCCAGTCATAAGCATTGAGCACCTCCATAAGCGAGATGTGTAGCTTGAGGATTTCAGCAAATATGTCATATGAAGAGATGCCAAGGAAGATCTTACGCAAACAAGCAACTCGTTGAGAGCCTTTAAAAAGAGACTCAAAAGGACTAAAATAATTATTTTAAAATATTTTCGAGATATTTGACAACAACCCTACAGAGACTCAAAAAATTATTACAAAATGTTGTAATGAATGGCCTGTACAAAAAGACCAACGAGGCCTAATGAGGTGGTTTGGTTAATTACCTTTAGGCCAACCGGGTTGCAAATGCCACGAAGGAATTCAACATGAGCACCATCCAACTGCCGAGTCCTCTCCCCAACCCAGAGCATATGTGCAGAGCAGCTGTAGTGAAGGCCGGAAGTGGAATCCTCCCTGGTCAGCGCTTGCTCATATGGTAAGTGAAGGCACTCGTGGGATGTCCAGAATTCAGCTGTGGTCATGATGGGGTGTTGAGGAGTTAGACCAGCTGCAACCATAAATCCGATGGCATCGTGAACCCTCTGGGAAAGCTCTATATACCTGTTTAGAGGAAAACAAAAGGAGATATGATCAGATATGGTCGGGCACTCGAGCTTTTGTCGTATGAAGGATTGCTAAGTATGATTCTCACTACAAAATAAACAATCCTAGCTATATATAGTTATATACCACAACAGAAATATATACTCACTTTAGTCAGGAATATATGTTTTGAACATCACACCAGCAATATTTTTTTTTTGGATATTGACTGACCAACAAACATAACTTTTGACGATCAATTGCTATTACAATCTGTTTCTAAGAACGTTATAGTATTAGAGGAGTATTTTTTTCGAGACGAATCTACACATGGTTTCAATGTATACAATCTCTAAAAAGGTATTAATGACTCGAATTTTGAAACTTTGGCTTGCATGTATATAAGACACAAATATTCATGGCTGGATGGAGTAGCAGGGTTCCAGTGTTCACAATATCAGTCAAAATAAAATATTTTACTACATTGGATGTATGACAGACAAACTCTTTTGCTATTTTAATTAGAACATCACAAGCAAATGAAAAGAGTTTTGCATTAAACTGATTGCAGAAGGCCTGATCACTTGATAAGAGTAACTAATCAAGCACCTGTCCCCTTGCGAATTGTGCCTCAAAAAGTCAAGATTCCACTGAGTGACTCTCTGAAGATCTGCATAGCCTCCATGGGCAAACCCCCTGAGAAGATTAAGGGTGCTCGCGGACTGGCTATAGGCTCTAATCAACCTTTCAGGATCAGGTTGACGTGATTTCTCGTCGAAAGCATCGTTGTTAATGATATCCCCTTGATAGGAGGGAAGGGTTACACCATCTCTGATCTCAATTGGGTTTGATCTTGGCTTTGCAAATTGGCCAGCTATCCTTCCAACCTGAAATACACTGTCAACCTCTTAAAGCTTAATGATCCCCGTACTAAATAAAAGAATAACACTAACAATTAGATAGCATTTAAGTATAGTTACATATGGTTATGTACTGTTGAAAGAAGATAGATGCAAATAAGACGCGGTGATGCTTTTGGCATGACATGATCAGAGAATGGATTAAAAGGCTTTTTTTTTTTAGGAAAAGGCAGGAGAACTGCCTTACATTAATTCAATATGAAAGTTACATGGTCAAAATTTAGGGAGAGGTTTATACGCATTCTCCTGAACGCATGTTACAAGTGAGTTAATTTATTGCAAAACAGGCGCCTGCCGCTCCTAGAGGCGCGGGACCTCCAAGAGCAAATAAAAAAAGGTCGTCGGTGGCAGCTCATTCGAGTTGAAAATGTGATTGTTTCTTTAAGTCAGCGATGCCATAAGGTTGCTAGCACGTCGGATCCTAAACCTAGGGTAAGGTTGGATTGCATGATATCCTCGGCCCACTAGACGATGAGATCATCAGAGTGGGTCCATGCAGAGCGGACGGGGTTGTTTTTTTTTTTCAAAAGAACATGAATACTCCTTGATGTTCAATAAAATTTTGATAATCATTTCCTCTATTACTGACTCTTTATGTAACCTTTTTATGCATGTATTTGATCTTCTATCATATACCGTGAGTTTTTATTGCATGAAAGATTTTTTCCCATTAAGAAAGGGCAAGGTCATTACATGGAGACACTCAGTAGTTAGGTAACACGCTAACAGCCTAACACTTCACTAAATCACTGTATATGAACAAACAAATCCGACATCTGAAAAATAGCATAAATAGAGCATGGAAAACATCATTTGTTTTAACATGGGATAACTCCTTTCGGTTGATAAATGGAACGATAGAAGATGATCATACATGATCAGATTAACATCGCGCTTTGACATAATTTTTTTTACGGTTTTGCTGCTTCTCAGGCGACTGATTTTTAAATAAGTCTCAGTCAATTTTCACATAATTAGATTCTACCGTTAGATCTTTTATATATCCTATAGAGACGTTTGATCAACGGTCTAAAAAATCGACTGAGAGATAAATAACTCTCAAGCGCCTGATGATAAGTCATTTTTTTTAACCGAAGCTTTGACATAATTCATATAATGTTTTCTCGTTCATATTATGCTGATGAATTTGAAGTGATTATCCAAACCACACAAGATCAAGTAAGCAATCCATATGGACAAAGCCAATTTCAAAACCGTCCTCTTCGCTCTACCAAATGACAAGGCTCCTGGGCCCGACGGCTTCACTTGGAACTTCTTCAAGGCCTGCTGGTCCTTCATCTCCACAGACTTGCTAGACGCGTTGCAGTGTCTCTTCAACCTCGACACCACCGGGTTCGCCAATCTAAACAAAGCCCACATTGTCCTCATCCCTAAAAAAGACTCCCCAGTCTCACCTTCCGACTACCGGCCCATAAGCCTCATCCACAGTGTGGGCAAACTTTTCACCAAAATCCTCGCCTCCCGCCTTGCTCCTTTCATGGATGAGCTGATCTCACCGTACCAAAGTGCCTTTATGAAACACCGTCACATCCAGGACAACTTCCTTCTGGTCCAACAAAAAGCCGTAGCCCTCCACAAATCCGGTACACCAGCCCTCCTTTTCAAGCTGGACCTTCAAAAGGCTTTCGACTCAGTTTGTTGGACCTACCTTCTTGACAACCTAAGGGCCAGGGGCTTGGCACTCATTGGCGGGGATCTGGATAGCCACATCCTCGCCACCTCCTCCTCTCGGGTACTCCTCAACAACCACCCCACATCCCTCGTACAGCACCGACGAGGCCTGAGGCAAGGAGACTCGCTCTCTCCGTTTATGTTCAATCTAGCCATAGAGCCTCTGGTCTATCTGCTCAACAAGGCCATCACCTCCGCCGTTCTCCAACCGCTCGGTGGCCCGCCCCCAGAAGCTCACATCTCCCTGTTCGCCGACGATGCGGCCATCTTCCTACACCCCTCTGCGAATAACGTCTCCGCCCTCGCCGAGATTCTCCAAACCTTTGGAAGCATAACGGGCTTGCACACCAACTTCTCTAAAAGTCAAGTGGTGCCAATTTGTTGCTCAAACCTCCACCTCCAACCCATCCTGCAAGCCCTACCAGCTGAGCAAACCACCTTCCCAATTAAATACAGGGATGCCCTTTCCACCCGAGGATTAGGCATGTCCACTTCCACCCATCATCGACAAAGTGGCTTCCCGTCTGGTGTCATGGCGAGGCCCTTTCATGTCCAAAGGCGGCCGTCTAACACTCCTGAAAGCAGTCCTAACTGCCCTCCCCACTTTCCTCTTTTCGGTCATCCGACCCCCCAACTCGGTCATCAAAAAAATCGACGCTTTGCGCAGAAGCTGGCTCTGGAAGGGCTCCGACTCTCAACGCACTGCCGGCAGGATCAGCTGGAGTGTGGTCTGCTCACCCACCTCCCTCGGTGGCCTTGGGGTTCTGGACCTTCACCGTTTCTCCAGAGCCTTGAGGATTAGGTGGCTTTGGTGGCCGTGACATCTTGCACCCACTGGCCTCGCTACCTCTGTCGCCCCTGGTCCGGACAACGACCTCCTTCGAAAGAGCTCGACATCGTCCTTGGGAACGGGGGCTCTATCTCCTTCTGGGAGGACCGCTGGCTCTCCGGTTTCGCACCAAAGACGCTTGCACCAGGACTCTACAAGGCCTCCTCCAGGAAGAACAGATCACTGCTCGATGCAACTTCCAACTTTGCCTGGATAGCGGACCTCCGTCGAAACTTCACGCCCCAGCTGCTACCCGAGCTCTCCTCGCTCTTAGCACGGATGGCTACCCTTCATCTCAACCCGGAAGAGCCTGATGCTTTCCCTTGGCGCTTCACCCCTAATCAAATTTTCTCGGTTCGGTCAGCATACTTGCTTCAATTTGCTGGCCGGGTCCCAAGGCCGGCTCTCCAACGCTCTTGGAAACTGTGGGCCCCTTCCAGATGCAAGTTCTTCTTATGGACATTGCTACACCGCGTCTTCACCTCCGATGCCTTTGCTCGTCGTCGACTTCCCAACGGCTACCGCCCTTTGCAGCAGGAACCTCGAAACTCAGGAGCACCTCTTCCTTCAGTGTACCTATTCGCGCCAGGCCTGGGCTACGTTGGCGGTGCGGCTCAACTCTCCACGCCTAAACCCTTCAGGGTGGCTCCATGACGATTGTTTACTCAGCTGGTGGTCCACCGACATCCTCCAAGACGGACTGGGCTCCCGAAGTGCACTCTCCGCCGCCTGCGCCTTACTCTGGAGCATCTGGTTGGAGCGTAATAACCGGATTTTCCGAAATACCGATCGGCCACCTCGAGTCTTTTTCGATCACCTTTTAGACGACCTGCGCTTTGGGAGGTGTGCGCACCTTTGTAATTACCTAACCTACCTAGGCCCGTGGGGAGGCCTTCATCTCCCCCCACACTGTAACTTCTTCCTGCTTTTGAATACATGGCAGTCCTCCTACCTTGCTTTTCAAAAAAAAACAAAGCCAATTTCTGAACGAAGAGACAATACTTATTAGACCCGATCATATTAACATCACGCTTTGGCATAATTCATGCTATGTTTTGTCATTCACATTTCTCTGATGAATCTAAACTGAATGACTAAACCAGACAATATATCCTTATTAGATCATTTAAACATTAATCGATCTGAACAAGCCAGTTTCCGCGAAAGAATAAGAAACATTAGGCCAAAAAAAAAAAACGATGAGTCGATGATCACAGAAGGCAACAAGGGAAGGACCTTGATGACGGGCATCTGGCCGCCGAAGGTGAGGACGACGGCCATCTGAAGCATGAGGCGGAAGGAGTCGCGGATGTTGTTGGCGGCGAACTCTCTGAAGCTCTCGGCGCAGTCGCCGCCCTGCAGGAGGAAGGCGCGCCCCATGGCCGCCTCCCCGAGCCGCTCCTCCAGCTTCCGCGCCTCCCCCGCGAACACCAGCGGCGGGAACGACGCCAGCGCGCGTTCCGCCTCCTCCAGCGCCGCCGCGTCGGGGTACTCGGGGATCTGCCGCGCCGGCCGCGCCCTCCAGCTGCCAGGCGCCCACCCGCTCGCCGCCACCGCGCGCACCGACGGCCCCCGGCGCCGCCGCGGCGTCCGGGAAGCGAGGAAGAGCGGCGCGTGGGTGGGGATCGGCGTCGCGGTCGCGTGAGCTGCCATTGCGGCGGTTTCGGTGGCCGGAGACCGGGGAGGAGGCGGCAATGGAGGCGGTTTAAACCATGCCGCGAAACGCTGGCATCCGAGGCCGACTTTTTAGCGTCGCTAATTTCGGAAAATAGTTCTGAAAAATGCATAATATTCCTTTTAAAAAAAAGTCGGAGATAAGAGTGATCGACCTTGGCTGGTACGAGTAACATGTAAATGGTTGGATTTTGAATTACAATGCGTAGTGAACACAGTAGCGATAATAAGGTAAACAAATCAAATGAATCAAGGGAGTGATTTAGGATTTGTCGCTCCAAAGATGATGTGCATTCTGATATTTACCGCTCATGATTTACAGTTGAGTTTATCACTGACATAAGTGGTAAGTTCTGCGTTACATGTCTTTTTTTAGTGACAAATGTTATTCTTAAATAATGAAAGAATAGAACTAAAAAATTCTTCATGTATTTATAGTAAAGCTTTTGCTCCCCCGCGGGCGCTTGCGCGAACCCGCGCGCAGGCGTCGGCGGCGTCTTTGCCTGCTCCGACGTCGGCGCGGGGTTCCCGTTCAGCAACGCGATGACCAAGGAGATCCTCAGCCTGCCGGCCTACGATAGGTGGTTCGTCTCGCGCTTCACGGTGGCCATCTTCGAGAACGAGATGAAGTGGTACATCACGGAGTGGAGCCAGAACCAGAAGGACTACCGCATCATCGACGCCATGCTTACGAACCATGCGACGACGGCGTACAGTTCGTAACCATGCGCTGCTTGAGGCCGTCGTCGTCGTCTGCTCCGACGGCCCGTCGATCTACTCTTCTCTACCTCTCTGATTTGCTCGATTGGCAGTTTACAGAGTTTTTTTTTCACTTTTTTATATTGTTTTTTCAGTACTTCTGTATGGTAAAATTTCTGTACAATCGTACTGATAAAAAAGATCGCCTGCACTAAATGCAAAATGCAGACGCCTGCGTTCTAGTCTGTCTCTTATAGTAATGCCAAAAGATTATTAATCTATAGCTGCTTTGTAGTCTTTGGAGATTTTTTAGGACTCTCAAATACTTGCTCGGTACATTGGTAAACTCTCAAATACTTGCTCGGTATAGAATCCGGTTCTAAATAAATACTCCCTCCGTTTCTTTCTATGTGTCGTCGTTGACTTTTAATCATTCGTCTTATTCAAAAAACTATTTAAGTATAATTTATTTTGTTATACTTTATTTTATCATCAAAGTTAATTTAAACATGACTTATATTTTTACATATTTGTACTAAATTTTTTAATAAAATAAATGGTTAAAGGGCATGTATAAAGGTCAACGACGACTAATAAAACAGAAAGAGTATGTCATAACACCCCATCACCTATGTTTGTTACTATATATAACATTTTTTGCTAAAAAAATATACGACTTTGTCTTGCCACATAATTTCATAATACAATCTTAATGTTTTTCCCCGATCCCAAATGAAACATTTTCTTTATGAAAAAAGATGTTTTTTAAATCCTTTTTAAGCCATACAATTTTTTTAAACAAAGATTAGAGCTATGCCATTCACTAAGGTGGGGAAACACTATATATTCTAGGTTACAAGGAGCTAACAGTGTTTTCTGGTTGTGCCACGTCACCAAGGGGAAATATTTTTTTAAAAAAATAAAAAATTTCAAAACACAAAAATAATATGGTTACTAAAAACATTGACTTCCATAGAATGAATTAACTAATGATAAAAAATTCAAAACAATTTTTTAAAAATAAAAAATCTAAAAATACACTTGTGTCTTACGAAAACATCGCTAGTATTATTGTACAAAGGAAAAGAAGAGAAAAGAGAAGAGAAAAGAGAGAGGGCTAGCTGATTAGCGGCGGATTTTTGGAACGACAGATGGCTTGAAGTAGTCCGGGCCATCAGACATGATTTGCAAAACAAATGCTTGGCCTTCAGTGCTGATGAGTGATGATCACGGTGGAGCTGCCTTTCGTTTAGATCTGCCTTTGTATAGGCTCTGTATGCTTTTGCTTTTTTTTAGTTCGTTTTTTCGCTGCTCTGAAGATGGGTTCTAACGCTTTAAAACGCATGTCAAACAAAATGGATCTAAATCTTCAAACTATCTCGAGAACCTCTCGAAATTCAGTAATTTAAGCTGCTCATCTGTTCAACAATTCAGATTAGCTCAAAATAACAAGACTTTAGCTTGTGTGCAGCTATAGCTTTTGATCTCCAGCTGTGCTAGTTCTGCTCTGTTTAGTGGTCAGGTCGCTTTACACCTTGTCCAGCTCGCAGAGCTTGTAATTACTCCGTTTTTTTCACTTCGTTAATGCAATGCAGTGTTCATGCTTTTCTTTATAAAAAATAGAAATTAACATCCAGTGTTTGTATACATCCCTGATTGATGCGGAGGCTAAAAATTGCTTCTATCATCTAAAAAATCCCAGGTACCATCCTATAGCTCTAAACGTGACAGGTCATAAAGGGGGAAATTCTGCATTCTTTGATTTATTCGAGCACGCTAATTCCGTGCGATGTACAGTGATATACAAAGCCATGCATAGCATCATAGGCCATATACTTTTTTTCCCTTAAATTCAACATGTTCAGAGAGTTCGCAGCATCCAGTGAGCAGCAGGGAGCTACACCGGAGCTGCAATTCAGTACGTATCGTCGGCCTCCTCCAGCTCGTCCTCGTAGCTCTCCAGCTCGGCCAGCTCGGCTAGCAGCGCCGGATCGGTCGCCTTGGACGCGTCTCCTGGGACCTTGGCCTCCTGGATGATCCGCATGATCTCCTCCACCGCCTGCGCTGCCGCGCCCGTCTCGGCCTCCTTGTAGTTGGCCTTATCCCTCTCCGAGATCTCCCTCGGCAGGTTCTTCAGGATCCACGGGTGCTTCTTTATCTCAGGGAGCGTGATCCTCTAAAATCAGAGTTTAGACACAAGAGCTTCACAACAATCTTTAAGATTGCATTACAATTTAAGATTGCTGATGCAAAAGGAATATTCCCGAGCATCAAAGGTTTGCCTTTTGGAGCAATCTAAAGTTTCGTCTAGAATGGCTTCTTTGGATTTGCTGAACATGCAGAGGATAGGGGGACAAGTACCTTTGAAGGATCGGCGACAAATATTTGAGACAGAAGGCGCCTGCAGTCAGAAGACACCCTGACATAGTCTGGGATGGAGAATTGCACGCCAAGAATTCTCTGCCAGTGGCATGAGCCGTGTGTTTTGCATTATTGTGTTCAGATTTGCAGAGACACAAACAAGCATGGCGAAGAACCAAAAAAACTTGTGATTGTATGAAAGGATGTGGAATTGAATGCTTACACTGATAGTTTTGCGAAAGTTCCTTGGATCATCTGGGTCCTCAAATGGGTATGACCCGATGAGCATCACGTACAATGTCACGCCGCAAGACCAAACATCTGCTACCTAGATAAGAAAACCCATTTTTGTCACAACATGCAGCATTGCAAGCCAAAGAAATGCTTATGCTTTATACTCTCAAGAACTTTAATTCTTTGAAAAATACCCTCAGGAACTTCAAATACAAAACGACAACATTGCTAAAAATTTATGGCAAATGCTATTTGTGCGCACACCATCTAAGCATTTTGAGTAGCAATCGAACAGTGTATTATGGTGATTCGACGGAGTAAGAAAAGAAAGTTTGATATTAATCCTGAATGCAACATAAATGCCACAAATCAAACTAAGATCTTAACTTTTCCACAGCTGTGTAATCTTCCAGGGTCGCTCCTCCTTCAATGACTAAATTACCTATCATTCAAACAAGCTTATGGTAGTTGAGCTAGATACCTATATCTGAACTTAACGCATGAGCGCAAACTACCCATCTATTCTTTTCACATATTTCATTTAGTTTTCATCTATGAAGCACTAATTGATATCATTGCGTATTCTTTACATTGCTCGCTCTTGAAGTAAGAGGGTGCTAAAAAATACAACAATAAATTGAAGACCACCAAACATAAAAGGAGAAATAACTCACCTTTCCATCATATTCTTTCCTTGAAAGAACTTCTGGCGCTATGTATGCTGGAGTGCCAACTGTTGATTTTGGTTTGGAATGCAGCAAAGCAGACTGAAAATCACAAAAACCAAATTGGCCGGTGACTCTACCACAAAATATAAAAATGCCAGATCTAGTAAAGTTGGGACATAGAACAGGACTATTGGCACCTTTGAGTAACCAAAGTCACAAATTTTCACTCGAGGTGTTGGACTTCCATCAAGAAGGGTGTTTTCCAGTTTGAGATCGCGGTGACAAATTTCCTGCATTTGCAGTAGCAGCTCAAGGACACTTGTGTTTTGCAATTATTTTTTCCTTTGAAGGTTTTTGACAAGAAAAGCATACCATGGAATGGCAGTAGCTGACGCCTGATATTAGCTGCTGAAAGAAGTACCTTGCCTATTGGCATGAATAGCAAAGGAAATGCATCTATATTAATCTGAAAATGTAGGCCTAATGAGAAAACAAGCAGGGATGAAATCAACCTCATCTTCACTGAATCTCCCCGCGCTGCAGATTTTTTCAAAAAGTTCTCCACCAGCGGCATACTCCATGACAATGGCGAGGTGAGTGGGTGTCAAACAAACCTGTTCTCTCAATGGATGCATGAAACAAGACCACGCTATAGTAAATTAATTAATGTTGATCTTAAGATGGTAAATTGCTAAATAGTTGGATATTAGCTGTAGTCTAGGATAAACTTGTATGGTTCTGAAACTACACTGCAGAGTGAAGATTGCAATGATCAACCTATCATCATGACACATTGACACATAAATTTGGTGAATTATAGGTGCCGCCTGCTTGACAGCATTACTAGCAGATGCCGTTATGATTCACGGCTCCTGATGCGAGCAATCCAAAGGTTCACCAATTATCACCAAAAAGAAAGAAATACAAATTCTACTTTTTGTACACACTTGACTTCAGTGAGAAACATGAAATTTCATCAGTATAATCTAGCTAACAATCAGTAGATTCATCAAACGAGTGAGAAGTAAAATATTCTCTTAATTACCTCTTTGAACCGTATGATGTTAGGGTGCCGGAGTGACCGGTGATTGATGATCTCCCTCTGCACATTCTCATCAATCTGCACCCACACCAAAACGTGAAATTATCCATCCAAGGAACAGAGACATGTAGTCAACGCCACCATAATTCTGGTCAACAGTAACCCCAACAATAGCACATCAAACTAATCTGAAATCAATACAGAACTGCGAAGTAAAGCACACAGGGGGAACCGGAAGACCTTCTTGCCCCTCTCGATGTACTTGACGGCGACGAGCTCCTTGGTGTTCTTGTCCCTGACCAGCCTGGCCACCCCGAAGTTGCCGGCGCCGAGCTCCTTCAACGCCTCGTACCTCTCCTCCATTAGCGCCGCCAGGAACTTCCAGAAAGAGAAGCCACCAAAGCTCCGGCTCCCTAGGCCGAGCACCAAATCGGAGCCGACCGCTTGACCACCAGCCCAATCACGAGCTCACTCCTCCTCGCCAAGCTCCGAGCAGGTGAGGCCAAGCCGAGGGCGAGAAAAGAATTCTCTTGGTCGCCGTCATGGAGAGAGAGAGGGTGCTCTTGGTGCCGAAGCGACGACACGCTGAGGTGGCGCCATGGCGCGGAGGGTGGCCCGGATGCGCGACACGTGGATGGCGTGTGTGGCGCCCGGGCGGCCGGAGCGGCGTCTCTGTTCGGTGGGCCCGCAGCCCACCTAATCGGCTGGCGGCAGGTGGGATGGTGGGCCCGAGGCCAGGGGCCCGTGGGTGGGTTAGATGATGATGGGTGGGTGGGCCGAGGGCCGATATGTCATATGAATACGACGTGGTACAGCCTACTGGTCTCTGCCACGGGCCTAACAAAAAGGCTTGGGCCCAGCTTGTCATGCTACGTGGGCTGCAGACCTTGAAAGACTACTACAAAGGCCCACGTTTCTCGACCTCGTACGAAATTTCGAATGATCCGGTCAATACATCTCGTATTGTTCTAAGGTATAGTTCATATTTTATCGATCAATCCTTTCTAATTCACAATTTTGTTCAAAAAACTTCTTTTGTAATTCCTCGCATAAATACTCCAAAAATACTAGATCCCACCTATACAAGCATATTGTTGATAAATCTCTAGAATAGCCTGTTTTCTCTCTCTTTTGATTCAGTCTTTTATGATCCTTAGAGTTGGGAAAAGAAAAAAAAATCAGATTAGGAAACACTATATAGAATTTCTGCGGGCCGGTGAGATTATGCTTTCTTAAGAAGATCTAAAAAAGTAAATTGCACATTATTATTCTTTTTTTATAAGTGGAAGAACATGCCGTTTGTCCTTTGAAATCCCGTTTGTTCTTCATTCTTGATTTTTTGTCTCTAAAATGTGTTGATATTTAATCCAAACTCATAAAGATGACCGATATAACGGAGTGTAGCAGACGCAGTCACCGGTAGGCTTAAACCGAAGCAGAGCGGACTTCTTGTTGTTTCCTTCCTCGTTTTCCTTTCTCTCCTCATTAACCATCATTCATATATTACTAATTCATCATGTGTGACGGCTATAGAAACGGATAACATTATTAAAAGTGCTCTTGCCGTGAATTCGTTGACGATACGGTAACCTGAAGCTGAAAACTAAGCACGAACATGTGCATGTCTTTGTGCTAATTACATGCAATAATTGCAGTTTTTTAATCTGACGCCCTCTATCTTGTGTCAAATTAGGCGTCCCGAGTCCATTATCAAAAAAAAAAAAAAAAGTGTCCCGAGCCCGACAATGGGCAATTGGCAGCACAAGAACACGCGACCGCGATGGCATTATTGCCCTTTTTTTAATAATAGGCATTATTGCCTATTGGCACAGCTTAGGTCCTGTTCTTTTGAGCTGATCTGAATGGTTGAAATGATTGAATTTCGAGAGTTTTTGAGATAGTCTCGATAGTCGAATACATTTCGTTTGGCTTGCTTTTTAAAGCTTTAGAACCCATCTTCAAAACAGCGAAAAAACGGACTAAAAAAACTAAAAGCATATGTGTTTTTAAAACATAGATAAGTCGTTAGGCTGTTAAGCCGTTAAGATGAAAAGAACTGGGCCTTAATCTCTTTTAATGGCTCAACGCAGATCGGCGATGTCACGGGTCAGCAACACCACCATGAAGGCGAAGGCAGAGAGCCAGAGACCGACGGCGCGCCTGCTGCGGGAATTCGCACGCGAGGATTTGGTGCGAAAAATTCCATCTTTTGAGCTGACCGAGCACTAGCCGGGAGCCCGGGAGGAGAAGCCGCCGGCCGTTGAGTCGTCGACGGCGACCTGCTCTCCTCCTCCTCCGGCGGCGGCGGTTGCCGCTGTTGCTGCGACCCTGGACTGCAGGAGACGAATGCGCCGTGCCGATCCTTCTAGAATCGTATCCCATTCGTGGAAGAAGAACGGGAGAAAGGTCGAGCGAGAGGCGCACGCGCACAAGACCAAACTGCGCGTCGCACGAGAAGAAAAGGAGGAGACGGACGCGCGGCTCGGCTCAGCTCAGCTCAGCTCAGGGCAGCGCGTGCCAAACCATACCAAAGTGGCCGTAACACCCAGCCACCCACCGCCGCAGCGCTTCCCTGACCGCGTGCACCGGGACGCGCGCCTCGCGCTCCAGATCGCCACCGCCCAACCACCCCTCCGCCGCCGCCGGTGGCAGCGCGGGCAGCAGAGGAGAGATCAGAGGAGGTGGGTGGCCGGTGGCCACGCTCTGCTAGTTTAGCTGGCTGGGGGCATTGGAGAAGTTCCCCGGGGCGGCGGCGATGGGGTGCTTCCAGTCCACGGCGAAGCGGCAGCACCCAGGCTACGAGGACCCCGTCCGCCTCGCCTCCCACACCGCCTGTGAGCGCAGTCCCATCCCCTCCCTCGCTCTCTCTCATCTGCACAGTGTGAGCTAGAGCTAGCTTTCGCGTATTCAGGATCCGAAATGTTTAGTGTTTCTTGCGGTTGGCAGTGTAGGGCACTAGGATCTAGTATATGATCCAGGTAAATCGCTATCCAATAATTCAATTAAATTTACCGTATGTTTTATTATTGTTAGATAGGTGCTTTACTGTGGATCCATCTACTCTACTTTGCGCAGCTGATCCGTTGCCTCAGTACTGAATTTCGTGTACTTGTTTTGTTCGTGTAGTCAGCGTTAGTGAGGTTGAAGCTTTGTTCGAGCTGTTCAAGAGCATTAGTGGTTCAGTGATCGATGATGGGCTGATCAATAAGGTAAACTTTTACTTTTACTACGACTAGGACATCTATGTGTTTCCTTGTCATGTTGGCACTTATGGTGTTATGGTAGAAATGAAAATTTGAACCTTGCTGTGCTGAAAATTATACTTCTAGCTAGTACATACATACTGCGCATCTTCAGCTGCACAGCTTATGCGGCAATACACTTAGCATTCAATAGTTCTATTTCACGACATATTGTGAAGGCCTCATTCTACATATGGCATATTTTCAACCCTTTTTTTTGCAGCACAACCCAGCGATTATATTTGATACTATTTGAAAAATTGTTAGAACTGTCTGTATATCAAAATATAACAGTTTTATTGAGACTGTCATGATTTCTGTCTATATGTATATATTTTGTGAAAGAGGCTATCATAATATAATTGGCATTTTTTTCATAAGATAGCTGTGTGACCTTGAACAGGTATTATCGCAAGTAATATCAACATTATGGTAGCTCAAAGTTTTTGTTGCGCTGGCATCTTGCCTTGCCATATTTATGCTAAGCTGCAGGACTTGTTTCTTGGCTTGAATGTTAGATGAGACATCTATTAAGTTGGCAAGCCTCTAAGGCAAAACCTCATTTTTTTGAGAAAGGGATAAAAAAATCATTTATATCAAATATCTTTTTACAAAAAGTCCTCTGCCCAAAAGCCAAATCACAAATGAGTCCAAATAGGACTAAATCGTAAAAATCTAGGGATCTAGGGTTTCTCTAGACGCTGCCACCACCAAAGCCAAAGGTTGCCACGCTCGCACCGCAGCCTTCACCTCTAGCCTCATCCACATAGGAGAGGGAGAAGAAGATCAAAATCACAATAGTAATGGCAGCGCATATGTCCGCCATGGTCGTACTTGAGGAAGGCGAAACCGAGCAGCTGTTCCTGAACACCGCCACCATCGATGGTGAAATCGCCAGCGCTTGAAATGTCCCTAACTCCCAAATCTTGCCCCTTTCATTGACTTTACTAACATGGACCGTCCTCCAACAACGAGATCGCGACCTCATGACGTCGTCACCACCTATAGATGATCCCCCGTCGAGGCTTTCCCCCTTCCTCATCCACCTTGACGATAACACAAAGAGGTCTCTTATTGGCTAAATCAATTACTAGACACGTTGTAATCGGAAATCTAACACCGACTCCGACCCTGGGCTTGAGATCTAAACTCTTTGACAAAGCAAAATGCAAAAACCAGAGAAGCCATGAAGGTCTCCGGCCAACCCCAAGCCGTCTCCTACACCGAGTACGGTCATGCTTGACAGCTAGAGAGAATGCCTTTTGCTTCCCTTTTTTTTTTTTGAGACAGCTTCCCTTTTTATTCTATAATTTGCATCCTGTAGTCATGCACTGAAGCATATTTGTTAACTGTCGTTCTTAAGCGGTCAGTTTTCAGACAGGTTTATACATACCATGGTTAATTATCATGAAGTACCATCTTGATGTCATCAGGAACTAGATTCACTTGCAACTGAAATCAGTAGTAATTAATGTTTACTATAATTTTACCATGCAGGAAGAGTTTCAGCTTGCACTATTTAAAAACAGAAGGAAGGAAAATCTTTTCGCTAACCGGGTATCCATCCCCTTGATAACCATTTTCATTTAGGTTTCGACATGTTACATGGTGATATTACATATTGTGTGTTCTTTGAGGCACATTGTTACTGCAATCAGTTGAATTTATGAAATGGGCCTTGCAGATATTCGACCTTTTTGATGTGAAGAAAAGGGGTGTAATTGATTTTGGTGATTTCGTTCGAGCTTTAAATGTATTTCATCCAAATATCCCGATGGAAGAGAAAATTGATTGTAAGTCATTGCCCTTCTGTTTCACCTCGACATGTAGATACCATACATTTTCTTTCTAAAATTCTGAACTGCTCAACAGTTTCCTTCAAGCTATATGATATGGATGGTACTGGGTTTATTGAACGGAAGGAGGTAGTTTCTGGACTTATTTTGGGTATATGCTTCCTTCATTTGTCAACTAAATCTTCGGTTGTACTCCTATACAGGTAAAACAGATGTTGATTGCTCTTCTAGGCGAATCGGAAATGAGATTATCTGATGACATTATTGAGACAATCCTGGACAAGGTTTTGGACATTTTATATAAAAAAAACTCATTTGTTACTTGTTGTAGATAATTCTTGTGTTTTATAACATTTCTAATACTCACAGTGACTTATGTGGTTAATGACGACAGACATTTTTAGACGCCGATGCAAACCAGGATGGGAAAATAGATAGAACGGAGTGGGAGAATTTTGTCTCTAGGAATCCTTCCTTGTTGAAGATAATGACTCTTCCATACCTCAAGTAAGTATGGCAGAAAATAGAATTCAGAAGCATTTTACAACAACATATTCATCTCCCCATGCCCAAATAAAGTAATTATGTATCATTTCAAAGATTAATAATTGAGGTATGTGGCTGCTAAGAAAATAATATAACTGAAACAATAAATTTAGCTGCCCTAAGCATGATACTAATTTCCAGGGGACAAGTGGGCCAAAAATATGTAAAACTGAGTTTAACTTGTAAGCGTGAATTGGGGCTGTCTAGTGCTATGTGGCTGTGACAGGCACATGTTACGTACTGGTACTTTCTCTATTAATTGAAGGCGACTCTCTTGCCATTTGTAAAAATACATGTTCACGTACCAGTAGGAGTAAATGTTTACTACACCTATAGTATTATCCTTGTCTTCTGAAACTTGCAAACAGTAGTTTACCGTGTAAAGATTGTGGCTTCTCTTGTGTATGCTTGATAACGTCCTGATACTTTTGATTGAAAGTCTGAAAGTTGTTGCAGATTAGAGCCCTACCGAAAATCCTTGCATTCCTTCCACGAACATTTAATTTCGGGCAATTAAAATTGTTGCTGATCATTTCACTTGTCATTTCAGGGACATAACAACCACATTTCCCAGTTTTGTATTTAACTCTGAGGTTGATGATCTTGTCGTCACATGACCGTGATTCTCTTACAGATATGTACAGTTAACTTATGGAAGGAGCTTGTTTTGAGTGAAAAAGGCAGAACATTTGCAGGTGCTACTATTAGCAAGAATGTTAGATTTACTGCAAACGGAATAACACCCTTGATGCTGTAGTTAGGTAGGACATTAGCTTTGTTTTATGGTGTTCTTCGCTAGATTGAGCGTACGCAGAGATGAAACATTTGGCGTGAAGTATTTATGACTTTTATGTCGTTTTGTATGCTTGCGAATATTCGAGAGGCAAAGTATTTGATGCAAAAGTTTTCTAGGTGCACAAGTGAGACAGCTTATTCCTGTAAATTGTAGAGCTGCTACGATGTCCCCTTCCTCCCAATTTACCTAGCTGCTAAAAAAAATGAGGAAACGAGTTGTTGATCTCTATTTATGTCATTTCATTATCCGTGAGGAGCAGTATGTGATGGCTTTCAATCAATCGTGGGAAAAGCAGCTGATGATAGTACTTTCGTGAGTTTCGTGTGGTAGCGACATGCTTTGATGTGGAACAAAGTGCACTAGAACAATAGAATGCTGTAATGCTCTGAGAGGATATATGTAATATACCTGCCTATGGCTTTCGCTTTTCATTGTATCTGATCCCATAACTTTTCTGTTTAGCATCGTTGTGCCGAGTCCGACGTGCATCGCACAACGGACGGCATGTTGTCATTGTACTGTATTTGCTTGAGAGAATTAATCAAAACGAATTCCAGAAAAAATTCAGGGATGTCAAGATGTGACATGGCACATTACGCTATGGAAGAAGTCCATTTTACCCCCTTGAACTATCGCACATGTTCAGTTTTCCCTCCTCAACTTTAAAACCGGACAAAACACCCCCCCTCAACTATCAAAACCGGTACAAAATACCCCCCTCACCCAAAACCATGGTGGTTTTTGATAACATGGCATCTAGTCATCATTTTTTTTCTAGAAAATAAATTCAAAAAAAATCTAGAAAATTATAGGAAGCTCAAAAAATATAATAAAAATATGCACAACAATAGAAAAAAATACATAGAATCCAAATATGCAATAAAACTGTAAAGTTTATGTGCATACTTATTTGCAAAAATTATTATTTTTATATAAGGTGTTTTATTTATTAAAAAGTATTCAAGAAAATTTTGTTTGTTCTCTATAAAATGGTGAAAATATTTTAGTTTTGAGAATGATGTAGAAATTAATAAAAACATAAAGATGCTATTTTGACCGTTGAATTTGATTTTTTAAAAATGCAATTGAAAGGTCAAAATAAATTAGAATTAGAATTTGAAAATATAAATTGAAAGGCAAAGTTAGCATCCTCTATTTCATGGGTTTCTCTCATTTTTCCTACAAGCCAAATTAAGTTTTCTTAAATACTTGATTTATTTATTCAATGAAATACATTATGTACTATTTTTACGTATAAGTATATACATAGAAAAGTATTTCCAATGAATATTTGGATTCTACCCATTTTGTATTTTTGGTATTTTTATTTTATTTTTTGAGCTTCCTATGATTTTCTAGAAATTTTTGAATTTATTTTCTGAAAAAATGTTGATTAGATGTTATGTCATCCAAAACCACCATGGTTTTAAAGTAGGGTTATTTTGTACCGGTTTTGATAGTTGAGGGTGTTTTGTCCGCTTTAAAGTTGAGGTGGAAAAGTGAACTTGTGCGATAGTTCAAGGGGGTAAAATGGACTTCTTCCTTAGGCTATTAACAGACACCTTTTCTTACTATACCAAAATCCCGAATTTTATACTGTTCTGGCTTTAATTTAAATCAAAATTTAAAAAAATTGCCCGTTTAAAAAATTAAAAAATAGCATCCTAGCGCCGCAGCAGGCGCTATATAATAATCGCCCGATAGATGGGCGTTATTAAAGCGTCTGATACAGAGAGAGCCGAGCCAGCAGGCGTGTAATGGCGGCAACGGTCGAGTCAATAATCGCTTGTTGACGGGCGTTTATCATCGTTGAAAAAACCGCCCGTTGACGGGCGTTTTATCTGGCGGAATGGATCGCCTGTTGAATGGCGCTAATTCGCCTTAACCTCACAGGCCGGCGCCGGATCGGCCTGATACTCATTTGCCACCGAGCACAAGCTTGAGAAAAGAGAGGAGGAGGAGGAAGAGGGAGAGGAGGAGAAGAGGAGAGGAGGAGGAAGAGAGAAGAGGGAGGAGGAGAAGAGAAGGAAAAAAAAGGTAATTTTAAAACTCATTATATTTTTATTTTGTAATGTTTAAAAACAAGGTAGGTTAGCAATATGGACATGATAAATTAAATATTTCGTTTAAAGCCTAGATTCACGATTAGGTTTTAATAAAAATTAGGTATATTTTCGTAATTTTTATGTACATTTGATTTAGAGTTTTAAATTAGAATAATATTCGATATGTTTTTGTATGAATATGTAAATGAGTTTTAGGATTTAATGTTTTATAATATATGCGGTAATTTGTAGTCTATATGTAGGGTTATAACTAGGGTTGTAAGAGAGGGCTATACGTTGATTTAATGCGTATGTTTATTTTTATACAGTTTACGGTTAGGGCTTATAAATTTAGAGGACATGTGTAGGTCTGACGTTAGGGTAGTAGCAGACTCGATTTATATGAAGCATAATGCACGTTGGTTTAAAGCATATTACAAAGGATTAAAAGCGATCAATCTTTAAGATGTTTTTGTCAGTACAAAAATAATTATAATTTATTAGTAGTTCATTTCGTTTTCGTACAGGGTCAATGGGAGACAGAAAATATTTTAATGTTCATTATGGGCAAGGGGATATCAATTTTGGTCCAGACGGGGTAGACCTATCTATGTTCCGGTCAGTGATGTTGGGGATATCTAGGCCCACGGAGAGAACGTTAGCGGGGGCTTGAAAATTGGTACGTTAGGGCGTTTAAAATTAACCCGAAGAATATGGTGCGGATATCGGTATTTGTTGCTAGCCGTACTACGGAAAGACCTTATTGGGAGTTGGTACCAATAAAGGCAACCCGAGGATGGAGGCGTTATGTTGAGATCGCCACTGAACGAGGACAACCACTAGCACTTCTTGTTCAGGCCAAATACAGGGAACAAAATGAAGAAGCTTTGCATCAACCTGTCGAAGGAAGTAATGTAGTGCAGGAAGAGGTGCAGGAAGATGGTGACGACACTGAGCATGTGGTGCAGGAAGAGGTGGAGGAGCTGGAGGAGACAATGGATGGATCAAGTGAGCAACAAATAACACAAGGAACCCATAGGTGCGGCGGTGAGGGGGAGTATATTGAAGTTATAGTTGCGTCCATGGAGGCCGAGGATGCTGAGCACGAGCAAGTCCCTGAGGAAGATGTGTCGACGATGAGAGTCCGGTGGCTTTCAAAATATCGTCTTTGGTCGAGTGGAACTCATCAAACTTTGCGAGCTATCTATCCGAGAAGACACTCAAACGACACAGGAATACCACGAGCGAGGTGACACAAGGAGCGACATACCCTCGAAGGAAGAATTGGTGACAGTGTGAAGATTTGGGCATTATCACTTATGAGAGAATTCGGGGTTGTCGGTCTAGCCAAGTGTGTACGATGTGGTGTGTGTTGTCCCGGTTGCCCTTGGCGTGTGCATGCCTTTAAAGGAAAGTGGGTGGAATCTGGGTATGTTCAATAGTGAGGAGCATAATTGTACGGTGGTCGAGGTCGACGAAACACGTAAATCGACGCCTTCACTGGGTTCACAGTGAGAAAAAATTGTATATTGCTTAATGAAATTTTACGATATCTTATTTATTATTTATATGTAGGTTACGCCTTGCCGGCTTACTCCCGGTGTCTTGGATCTTTGGAGGCGATCGCCTCGAGGAGCGACAGCACTTCCGCGTCGGCTTCAGCAGAACACGGTTCGGCTTCGACAGTCTTTGCTTGCGGCTCTCGTCGGCCGGTGGAGGCCGAGACCCACACCTTCCACCGCCTGTGGTGAGTCGCCCCACCCTACGGGATGTGTCCTATATACTTGGACTTCCTGCGGGTGACCCAGTGGTGGTCAGGGCGTGTCGCCACTTTGGCGTCTTGAGTGATGGCCCGATGACGCCAATATCCGGCAATGGCGGGTTCCCCACTCTGAGCCCATTCCAAATTCGAGACGCATAGGTAAGCGAAGAGGTGAATCTTGCGATTTACTGTAAGAGGCAAATTGTAAATGATATTCTTTCTAACCGGTGGCGTCATGCATAATACCTTGTTAAACTTTTTAACAAAGCGGAGACCATCCACCGGAGGCAGACGAGGCTACGGTGTCCGGACACCTCGAGGCATACCGCTTTGGTTGTTCGGCACGTGTTGTTTTGCAACACGTCCGCAATCTGATGGACAAGTTTCTTCTTTCAGACGCCGGGGATCGCCGACTCGAGGGAGATCGGTACCAGCGTCAGATTGGGCCTCCGGTGCTTGCGGCTACGTCGCATGTGGGGTCAGGCGATTGCGTGTACAAGACGGAGGAGGCGGAGCCGCCGATCACAGTCATCCCATCGCTACTCCGGTTGTGGTCGTGCGAGAGGATCGCCGTCGGTCGACCTCTCATGGATCACAAGTGTACGGCGGCTGTGTACTACCACGAGACCGAGGAGGATAGACCTCGATGGGTTTTACGTGGTTTCGCCGACGGGTAATGAAATTACCACACTTTCGATTTAACAATTTGTCCTCCTATCTTATTGATATTCTGTAATTTAACAATTTCACCTCTTTTGCAGCCGACGTGGGCTCACGTCACACCCCACAGGGACTACCCGGACTACGTCCGGATCTTTGGGCAGCCGCGGGACCACGACTTCGATGGCGGCCCTACGGGGCGACCTCGTCGAGGCTCGTGCACCTCTTGGTCTGTCGTCGCTTTATGCTGCGTGACTCGTCTTCGCTTACGAGGAAGCCGATACTCTTCGACATCTTTGTCGAGGAGTACTCACCGCACAGGGTGATGCGCCAGTTCGGGCTACGACAGGAGTTTCCCCTACCAGTCGTGCACACCGTTCCCCGTCACGTTCACCAGTATGTTCGATACTCGTGCTTTCTTCACAATTGTTGTTATCGTAGTGTAATGGTCTAAACATTTCATAATGCTATAGGGTCACCAGACGAGGTCAGAGTGCCGGCGCTCTTTGGGCCCCTGCGATGGTCCGATGGGTGGAAGAGTGGGAACATGCACTGGAGGATATCGTCGGCGAGGATCGGAGTACGACGGCAAAGACGTTCGACGCGCGTACCTACGGTGAATGCGTACCGCTTCGCGCGACTCGTGTCGGATACACGCCTCCTACGGAGATCGTGCACGTACCTAGCGTCTCCGACACGTACCCTGAGCACCACCGACAGGCTGCATATCAAGCGGTAACATTTCTATCTCGTACGGATAATTACTACTTTGCCTGCATCATAACACTTACAATTGTGTCGGATGTCGTGTTTTTGATAATTGTTGAACAGCTTGACCTCGTACGACTGTCCGGCTTAGAAGCGCGCTATGCAATGGAGCGCATCCAGACGGGTATCCAGATGACGACAAGCGAGGTCTTTGAGTCCTTCAGGAGGATTTACGACAAGTGCACGCGAGCCGTCGTCGGCGTCTGTTGCGCGATCCAGCGCCTCGCTTCGTACTGCGGCGGCCCCGCACCCCTTTCTCCGGTATAGTACATATGAATTATAATAATTAAATATCGTCGCACATATGAATTATAATAATTTAATATCGTCGCGTCAATATCGACCAGCGTCCCGTGCTCCAAAGACCGAGTGTCGTAGGGACGTCCGGAGGCTTGCGAGGTCTTTTCGCCCACTCGGGGCGTGCGGGTCGTCCGAAGGCTTGCGGGTCTTTCCGCCCCTCGGGGCGTGCCGCGTCGTCCGGAGGTTTCGAGCGTCTTCCGGCCCGATGCAGACGCGCCTCTCGTCGGGTGGGTTTCGCGGCCTAGTCCGTCCTTCTGTCGACGTGCGAGGCTCGTCCACTCAGGCGGCCTCGTCGTTTTACGGGTCGTTCAAGCCACCTGCTGCGCCCACTTTTGATGGTTAGTTCTCCTGTTTTCATTTTCGATAGTCGCATATGTGATGATACTTACAAATAAACACATTGCAGATCCTGCGTTGCCCTCGGCTTGGGATGGCCAGAGCGGGCGCCGAGATGCGTTCTGACCATCTCGTCGATCCACCGATGTGCGAGCGATCCTCTCCCGGCGGACTCCTTCGAGTACTTCTACGTGAGTCGGCGGGAGATAGGGCGTCCACGATTGCTCGAGGCACCCCCTGTCACCTCGCAGCAGTCGCAGCCAGAGCATGCGACGCCGGAGCCACAGCCCCGACCGCAGCGAGACGTCGGGGCCCCGGACCGCTTCACTTTTCCCTCTACACAGCTCGGACGTGCGCGCAAGTCTCGAGCTGATGGTTCTGTTATGGGCGTGAAGCCTAAGAGGGGGCGTCCGTAGGACGTATGTTAGTACATACCTTTTGTTTGTTGTTAGTACCGCTACTATGTCACTTTCCATATCTTATTGCTATTAATTTGTTTCTGTTATTTTATGCACGCTCGACTGTACACCGCAATGTTTAACGCTAGACGACGTAGCGTCCGTCGTACCTGGTAGCGCAGTGCAGCGCAACGTCTAAAATGCCTTCGATTTTTTCCTATTATGCAAAACATATCGCAATTAAACTCATAAATTAAATACATAACAAGTCGCACGAACATCAATGATACAACCATTGTAGCATAAGGTCGTCACTCTGAAATACCTACTATTTTACGTGCATGGCCACGGTACCGGGTAAAGGGTTGTGGCATTCGCATCGAACACCACGTGGTGAACATTGAGAAGTCGCTTCCACGTTGTGTGAAAATACCACGGATATTGTTCTTGCATGACCGATCTTGGCGAAGAACTTCGTTCGGTGTCTTTGGGTAATGGCATCCACAGAGGCATGAGGTGTCACTACAAAAACGAGTTGGGATGTAGTGTTGATCGAGAACCATGCGGTTTGATTTGCTCGCGCTTGCCGTCGGTATTGGCGACGCCTCGAGGACGCCGCTGAGTTGTTTGTTGTGCGATGGTAGAGTAGTGCACGAGCCGCTCTTCAGCGATCTATCTTTGCGTGGAGACTTGCGATATAAAAATATCGCGCTTCGGGTAAGGCTCATCCATCCACATAGTCCATCCACATGTAACATCCGGAATCTGTGAGTTCAATTGATATACTTAGTCTGCGCCACGAGATGTATGACGGAAAATAAGGACGATATTTACGTTGTAGTCGGGCATCGGTAGAATCTCGACCGGTGAAGCCTTCATGGGCGTAGTCGAACCATCGCACAATGCAGGTTACCACACCGCATTTCGCCATAGCCATATTGAAGCATAGCCCGATCTCTCAGGAGGGCTGGACCATCTCTCCGGTCGTCGTAGTCCAACACACGCATGCCAGATGCAGGCGGACGAGCATGCTCTCCTGGACCAAATGACTCCCACCATGTATCAGGAATGAACGGCCGTGTGGAAGGACCCCAACTTGCCATGGTGTATGTGAGGTTCTGCGGTTCGAAACTTATGGAGACACGATATTTATAGATGGAAAGGGTACCACACTGTCACGGTGAGAAGAGATAAATGTTAAGTATTTTTTAAGCAATAATTCACGATATCGCTCGTGAAATTGACCAGTCACTGCCAACACTGTTAATCCCACCCCTTTCTCTCTCCGTCGGTGCAAACATGTCCTTCCGCGTGTCCTATCTCTCTCCGTCGGTGGACACTGCAGCCGGAAGCGACGTGACAGCACAAATAGCAACAGGATTCTACATGCTTATACAAACATCAAAGCGACATGACAAAGACAAAGAGACAAAAGTCGATCACACGGTGTTCGTACACGAGCTTATACGGTGTTTAAAAGCGACTTCTCGCCCACGCTACCGGTAATGAATCCGATGTCAATTTCTTTTAAATGGAGCACCGGTGCCCACGAATCTCGCACCACACTAACACCCATAGCACATATCTAGTTTTGAACACTCGTCAATTGCACAAGAACTGTATCTTCAATCGTTTGGAGGTGGTCTCTTATTTCATTCCGTTTAATTGTGACAATATTTTTATTTTATTCTGCTCAACCCGCTTATATGTGTGTTATATATGTTTCATCGTCCTTGTTATGTGTAGTAGATGGATAACGTGCATACTACTACTCGTCCATTTGTGCCACCTAGATGGTGGCTTTCATATGGCCCGGAGTTGAAGCACACGAACCCTCTCAAGATTTGCCGATCGTATCGAGAGCTCACTACAACACAAATCCTACGATGCTTAGAGATCCGAGTTCTATAGAGGATGGCGCAGTGCCTCCACGGGATCGACTGATCGTGCGATTTATGATCGTGTTGCGAGATGGTTTTACGGCCGTAGGTTTTACCGATGTCCCATGTTTGAGGTGCGTATACCATCAAAATTAACCATATTAGGTTAATAAAGGTTATTTGAAATAAACTCGATTTTTGTAGGCACAGATTGTGGCTTTACAAAATGGATGGATGATCCATACCCATGGTCGCATCTACATACATAGACTATCTCGCACGGAAGAATACAAAGATTCTGACATCGAGTAAATGATCTATTGATCTGCAAGCGACAGTGGGAGCGAATGCGATTAGTTCTTGATCCACAATTTGAGGCGAACCCCATGCACCAATTATAAATGCCTTTGTGGATGTCACTACCCGACAAATCGAACGAATTTATGCGCTAAAGCGAAATAAATTTCGAGAGAGTACGAGCACATCGAAGATTCAGACTTCGTGAAAACCTTTCATGCAAAGACTCGGTGGTGCATTTGTCCATGTCATTTTCCGGATCAAGCGCCTTAAACGGATGCGTACTTGTATTCGATCGAAGTCGAAACAAATAAAGTGTCATTTTACCTTCTCTTATCATTCTCGGTTGTCACCGTCAAATTTTATGGTTTCTCACAACCGATGCTCAAATATTAAAATAAATTGATTAACGTGATACAAGTCATCGACGTTATATGGATAAAACAATTTAACATATTAGCGCATAATAACTAAACCTAAACTTCCCACTCGCTTGTCTCAATAATTTGCTTTGCTCCCTTTTATAGCCGAGCGTCCGTTAATTAAATTATCAACAAAACCTAGTTAGCTTCCCTAATTAGCAATTTACGTTTGCATGAACGTATTAGAGTTTTATGGTCAGGAATCCGATGGCACTGGCACGAATTATTATTGTCAGAAATCCGATGGCACTAGCACGAATTATTATTGTCACGAATCCGATGGTAGTGGCGACGAGAAATGACGGTCTTTGGCGAGCGCGAATTGATGGCGATCTGAACTCGATCTATCTGGAGGGATATAAAACACCCACTCGGGCGGTATTTAAATACCGCCTGCGCGCTATTTAAATACCGCCTCACGGTATTGCCGCTGTTTAAATACCGCTTCTTTGGATCGGGCGTTTATAGTTAGTCGCCTGTCCATTTAGGCGCCAGACGCTATTTTTTTAATTTTTTTAAACGGGCAATTTTTTTTTTAATTTCGATTTAAATTAATGCTAGTACAGTAAAAAATTCCCAAAATCCCTATCAAGTCAGGACCAGTAGGCCTTGGCCCATTTAGTAGGCTATGGGCCAGGGGGAGGCGTCTTGCAGGATCGTGGTACTGGGGTTACTGGTTTTTTGGGAACCATTTCCACGCCACGGCGCAGAGGATTGCTCGAGGCATGCAGAGTGGGAATCGGGAGTGCCAGATCCAATTTATGATTTCGGTCGTCGGATGGAAGATAAATGGTCTGAATTGGATGTGCGGATTAGCCTAATTTGAGAACTCGTGCTTTTAAAGGAGTAGAGACAGAGATAGAGATACAAAAATCCCTATCAAGTCAGGACCAGTAGGCCTTGGCCCATTTAGTAGGCTATGGGCCATATTAGAGAAGAATTTGGGCTACTTGTTAGCCCAATAGCCGACACTGGGACAGAAAGATGAGTTGGTGACGATGATAGCGAGAGTATAAAAACAAAACAAAAAAATATCTCGCGGAGTTGCCGGTTGCGGCGTCCATTTTGCGGTAAGCCCCCGTGGTCTTGTTCTAATTACATCAGCCGCTCACCCACCCACCTCACGCCCACGGGCTCCCTCTTCTCTTCTCTTCTCCCCGCTTCCTGACCTCTTCGATCTCTCTCTCCTCTCCATCTCGTTCCCCCACCCGCGCAGCCGGCGCCAAACCCTAGCCTGCGACGCCGACCCGCCTCGGGACCCGAGAGCCCCGCGCCCTCGCCCTCGCCCTCGCCGGCAGAGGAGGAGGAGGAGCCGGCTGCTGTGGGGATGAGCGGCCTCTACCGGGACCGGGGTTTCGGGGGCGGCGCCGCGGAGATGGACCGGAAGCGCATCAAGGAGACGCTCGAGAAGCACCTGGAGAGGTCGTCCCCGTCCACCTCCAGGGGCGCTGCCAAGGAGAGGGAGCGGCTCGCCGCCGGGAAGCTGCCGGCGTCGCTCGACAAGGCCGGGAAGGTCTCCGACGGTGGTGAGAATCTGGCCGTCCGCCAAGCTCTGATGTTTGTTTCGGCTGGTGGTTTGGATCCTTCGGCATGTAGCGTTGCATTGCCTGCTTTGGTTAAACGATTCGGAACAGTTTTACGGGTAGAAGTAGTATGGTCAAATTTTTGGTGCGCTGATTAGGGACTCGCTTCCGTTTCCCCCATTGGGTTGAGACGCGATAGTCTGGAAGCTCAGTGCATTGCCTGGAGCTGAGTACGTTGGTGAAGTTCCATTTTTCGTGATTACTCTTTGGTTCAACTTCTGTGCTTCATGTAAATACTATGCTGTATGTGATGGTCGATATTTAGGATTTAAGCATGATTAAGCAGTATCAGTTGGTAATCGAGTGTGGGTGAGTAAAGACTATAAGAGCTTTAGAAAATTCTACTTCATTGGTATGTTCATAGCAGAGCATATACCACCATATGTAAAGACATTGGATATAATAGGCACGACAAGCTTGGTTGGCTGAAGATGGAGAGGCAGAGATGGATGAAAATGCTATTGGCAATACAAGCCTTGAGCCCTTGATTTTCTTCTTGCCTTAATAGTTTTTTTTTTTTTGGCTTGCCTGCTAGAGAATGTTTTGATTCTTTTCTGGTATTTGGTTTACTATGACTCATTTCAGTTACATTTATCATATTTGTTTGTTGGGACTGTGGATCTCTCTAGCTTCAGTCTTTTTATCTGTGAGACTGTTGCATGATATTGAAGGCAAACGAATCACTTACCGGAGGATGGTGTTGTGTATAGTATCCTTATAAGATCGGTGTTGTGTATAGTAGCCTGATAAAATCACTATTCCTTTACAGGTCATCATTTTGCATTTTAAAAAACTCCATGGGGAGTAAAGAAATTTCTTAGTGTAATATCAATCCATTTGCTTCATCATCGCACTATTTCTGTACTGCAGATACATGTTTTTGTTCATCTATATGTTTAAGGATTTTTTTGATACCTATCCTGTCAGTTCATTATATGTTTACATGTTTTGCCTAGTTAGCAACTGTATACTGGAAAACTTTTATGTATGCAAGCTGTAGTACTGCTGAAGTGAGAAGGCATGATTGTAATCTTATATTGGTAGCTGGGGGTGATTAATTATGCAGTTTGAGTAGTGAGTTTCAACAATTTCTTTTCCCTTAATAATATCTTCTGGTTTCTCCAACTCTGATGCCCTCTTAATTCAACAAAAACCAAGTTTATTTGGTAAGTTGCTACTTGCTAACATGGAAAGCCTATTGAAAGAATTGGTGTTCCAATATTTGCATATTTTATGAAAACCCGTCAATATTTTCCACCGAAGCGTAAGCATTGTATTAATTGAGGTCACAAGGCACGAGCGAACACACAGGTATATCATTGATGAATGAGCAGAGAGAAAAATAGAACGATAACAAGGCGTTGATAGCAGGAATATTTTTGGCACTCCTATCAAAATTTATGGATAATAACCTTAGAAGGTAAGCTTGGAGAATAGAATAGAAACCAGGAGTAAGCAAATGTGATGGCAGCACGTCGATTGCTTGTCCTATTTATTGTTTAGGCGCTTTTGTGTAGAAGGCACTGGTTGATCTCACCTTTTGATTCCATCCAAATACATATCAGTTGGGCTGCTCATATGGAGTTGACATAAACTGATCACAGAAATGCACTTTTTATACTCATGGAAAGAACTTGTTCTACAGATCAAACAGGGGAGAAATTGGCCAGTTCAATTCATCCCTCCCTTTTTTTGTTCACTCGTGTATGTAACCAAGGGCGGAACCATATGCTTGTGGAGCGCGAGTGGTGTGAACTGAATTGTACATACCATAGTAGTATTGAACAAAGGGTTTCTTTTTGCCAAGGAAAAAGCTGTAACATTTGGGTAGCAGATGGTCCTGGGTTTGACCATGTTGAATTAAGAGGGCCATATGCTGTAGAATTAGCGCGATAACAAATATTTGCATATACAAAAGGATCTGTCCACCTAAGGAGTAGGGAGCAAACTCAGGTGTTCTGCCTTGGATGCACCATGTTCAGCCTGCAGGATTTACCTCAGTTTTTCTGCTGAACTAAATCACTAATCAACTCAAGCTCTCCGGCCTCTGCTCACGGCAGTCATCATGCCTTTATTCAGGGTTTAACATTTTCAATTCGGAAACTATAGAAACTCTCTCGGTAGTGTTATATCAACTACACTGTAGGAAAAACTTGATGCATAGATTCGTTTTATCTATTTAAAAGATATATCTTTCTTTTTGAAATCTGTGTATAAGGCATGCTTCAAACTCTTGTTAGCCACTTGAATTTTTGTAATAATTTTTTCCCCAGGATGTTTTATGTAAACTGTTGCTTTACTGCATGAGCTACCATTGTGAACGTACCTTTCTAATCACTAGGTGGCTCTAACCTTTTTCTCTTATTTCTTTATTTTGGCACGGCAGAGGAATTTGAGACTGACAGTGAGGATTCTGATGTCAGTGGTTCCGAGGGGGAGGACACATCTTGGATTTCATGGTTCTGTAGCTTGCGAGGCAATGAATTCTTCTGTGAGATCGATGATGATTATATACAGGATGATTTCAACCTCTGTGGTCTGAGCAGTCAGGTGCCATATTATGATTATGCACTTGATCTCATCTTGGACATTGAGTCTTCTAATGGTGAGATTGTTTTTTTCTTTAGACAGCTGTTATTAATATATACTAAATGTGTGATTTGCATGCCATTTCTTAGTTTTACCATCTATAGAGTTACATTGCATATACCACCTATTTGTTTCCTAATGTTCTTTATTTATTTTATATTTTCATCATTCTCATTTCCCAAAGAGGCAAAATTTTAATAAGCATGTATATCCCTCCTGTATTTTAAAATCTACAAAGGGAGCTACCATTTGGGTGTGCTATGGAACTCATTTAAATGTGGCCATTTGTGTGCAGGTGATGTTTTCACTGAGGAGCAAAATGAATTAATCGAGTCTTCTGCAGAGATGCTGTATGGTTTAATTCATTCACGATACATCTTAACCAGCAAGGGTCTTGCTGCAATGGTAAGCTGTTTTATCTTTATTTGGCATCAAGAGAGATGGTTTCTTTTGTTATTTCATATCACCTGGATTACTATTTTCCTTTTTTTCATTTGCGGCAGTTGGAAAAGTTCAAGAACTACGACTTTGGAAGATGCCCTCGAGTCTACTGCTGTGGCCAACCCTGTCTTCCAGCAGGTCAATCAGATATTCCTAGATCGAGTACGGTGAAGATATACTGTCCAAAATGCGAAGATTTACACTATCCAAGATCCAAGTATCAAGGCAGTATCCTTTTGAACTTATGATTCATTTAAGTTTTTAACTAGGATATTCCACAATCTACCTCTGGTATAAGATTTACATGTCCGATTTCATGATGTTCTTTTCAAGTTGTAATTTTCTATGGTACTATCTCTTTAAGACTACTGAAATATATCCCTCCCTTAAGTAATGTTATCATGCTTTCTTAAATCCAATAGGTCCGTGTTAACCTGACTGAAAAGAAAATTCTGGTGATGAAAATTAGTGATCCGCATTCAACATATTTCTTGTTCTTTTTTTTTTCATGAATCCTGTTATTTGTGTACTCTTTTGGTAAATGACCATTGATATACTAGCATGAATCTTTTGTCGCTGTTCTGTTGCCCTTATATCTTTACTTTGCAAAGACATTGATGGAGCATACTTCGGGACGACATTCCCTCATCTCTTCTTGATGACATACCCTCACTTGAAGCCACAAAAGCCAGCACAGCAATATGTACCAAAAGTTTTTGGCTTCAAACTTCATAAGCAGTCATGACAAACTTGTATGAGTTGCTGCTGCTGCTTATTTTTACCTAGTTTTTAGGGAGGGTTATTGTGGCCCAAAAATATTGTGGCCAGTTGATGCGCAAACTTGTGAGCTTGAATCTTGTTGTAACCGCTGAGCAACCGTCTGCTTTCTGTTGTTACTATTGTGTAATCTTAGGTTCTCCTTTGATCAAGCTATGCCCATCTTCATGTTTTCTGGTTATATTATACGGATATTCCAGATGCGTGGCCTTCTGTGCCCTATTGGGATACATTTTGATCACTCCCTGGCTAGTAAATTTTTTTCTATCGATCGTTGCTTCACCCATGAATGCTTCTTCATAGTAGTTTATTCATCACATTTTTTATCTCATTACTACTTTTATAATGGGCTTTAGTTGGTTCTATTTGTGTTAAAATTTGCAACCATGGTATTTGTGCCAATGTATGTGGGGGTGGTGGCACTGCCTTAAAACTCCCAGCTGGAGACCGACATTAATCAATGCTCTCGTGGACTTGGCCAATCTGCTAGAATAGTAGACTTTGGACTTGTTTGTTTCAGATTAAATTAAATTAAATTAAATTAAAATTTGTTATTTTTGTATAAGCCAAATGATGTAATGTTTTGTAGTCATTCTTGTGGAGTTTTAAATAGTACTTCTTAAAGTTTATAAAATATTTTTTTCATAATTTTTTGAACTCGTTAAGACGTATTTTGAGGGGATCACAAACTTGCTACAACAAAACGCAACGCTACATTAATCTGAAACAAACAAGGCCTTTGAAAGCTTCTTGAAATGGCTTGAAGCCTGCTTTATTCAACTTGTTTTTGATAGGTTTGAGAAGCTGTTTGACTTCTTGTTGAGGTCTAAAAGGTGGGTGTAAAATTTATTTAAAGGGTTGATTAGATGGATGCCAATTCTCAATTGCTTATTTTGAAAATTGCTGAAATTGGGATACTGTCATTTTGCTAATCTTAAATCACCTTTCCAATTAGTATGTTGTGTCGACGTTTGTTGGATGATTTTGCCCTTCCTCGCAGTCTCTCCCTACCTAAGCCCCCGTCCCTAGTCACTAGATCTGGAAGAAGGCCGGCCCTAGTGTAAACGGTAGGACACTTCTTTGGATCTTTTTATAAACGAATAGTTTACATCATAATATACATCTCAATTTTTAACCAAGGTTCTGAGAGGAATAATTTACATCATACAGCTCATATCAATATACATGTCATACATCCCTTAGTGGGCATGACAAAATTAGCCGCTGCTCTATTTTCGATCCATCAAATGTCACCCTCTACTTGTCTTGAAACTCCAAACAACTGCAAGTTCTATTTCTGTTTCCGAACCATCAAAATACATTTTGTGATTCGGTCTTCAAAGCTCCAATCAGCTGAAATATCTGTACTGCATACCCCTCAACAGGAACACGCTGCTTCTTGTTACTTGCTATACTTAAGATTAATACTGCAGAACACAAAAATATTATGATGCTTCTTGCAATCTTCCTTCCACTTAGATCCAACCAGAGACTATTACGCCAAGTACCGTGCCGAGTAGGTCTGCAAAACAATTTTTTTTTCAACCTAGGAATCAATGGACAGAACAAAAAAAATCAACAAAAGTACCATGGCGGCTAGGTCTGCACCCCGACAGATCTTGGCGTGTGCTGTGGGAGAGGAGAAGGTCGGTCGGTGACAACTGACTGACACTCATGGCGAGTGCGGGAGTAGAACAACGAGAGCAGTGAAGTTCTTCCCTGAGTGGTTAAGGAAAGTTGGGTGTTACCGATTTACAAGATTCTATGCAGGTTCGGCAAATGGATTCTAGCAACCAATGTGGCAACGGAGGGCCAGAAGCAAATACATTTGTGGTCCCTGGCCAAGGTGGGGTTGGAACATGACCATGCCATTTTAACGGAAAAATATTGAGACTAGGTTTTACTACACTGAACCCGTGTTAACGGCATGTGTTTGAAGGATCAATGCATGTGCCATGATAAAATATAATTATGATATCAAACAGAGCTACATTAGCTAATAAAGTATATTAGAGTGTGGCGAAAAGATATATTAAACTAGTTTACATAGAGAGGGCAAGAGAAAAAAAAGGAAGAGCAAGAGCAAGAAAAAAAAAAAAGGGTTAAAGAGTGCTAAGCATTTGTGCCGAAAATGTGCTTTAAGATTTGTTTAATACTAATATGAATCTACCTTTTGCAACAAGCAACGACATATTTACACATTTGATTAAGCGGTGATAATTCTCAAAATAGACAATTACCTGGTGGCATCCATCTAATCAAGTCCTCTTCATTCAACTTCTTGTCGACTAGTTTGAGATCAGGCTGACCGATCACCGATACCATCAAAGCATACACATTTCCTCTGCTACTCGAGTGATTCTTGATACTTGGATCCCTTAAATAGTCATCAAACACACGTAGGATTGTATCAAATCGTGTCATTGTTGTGGTCCTGCGGATAAGCACGCAGATCGAGCTGACTTATCAACATCACAACACCACGACGATGTTTAGTTCATTTAAGAACCAAGATTAAATTAATGCACATGTGCACCCCTACACACTCCATTTCCTTTTTGTTTAATTTGACGCCTGGAACAAATTTCAGCAGAATTATTGCCAGCATTTTGGCGTACCGGCTAGGATAGAGTATAATGGAATATAATTATTTGGAGGAATATTCCGGGACCGATTTTGCAGGGGCTAATTCTAATGGGGAATAAAAAAACAGGGACCTGCCAATCTCTTCTCTTGCAAAGATCCGAGGCAAGAAGCAAGTCAAGGACACGGAAATAGGAGATGAGATGAGGCTTGAGATAGCTCATCTGCCTGGCCCTTGTGCTGGTCCTCTCTCCGGCCAGCACTCGCATGCATTCCATGCGCCTCTAATAAGCCTTGCAAAACTAACAACGGTTACCACTGTGCTAAAAATTGATGGTGCATGGGTTATTTACGAATTTGTCTGGTTTATACGCTTATTTGATTATTTTCGTTTAAAATAATAACGAGCAAGGTGACCCGTGCGTTTGCACGGCTAGATTTGTGTTAAATATAGATAATATAGCATATTAGATTTATAATTATCTCTAATATATAGATCAGCTTCAACAGTTTGTTATAGAGGTTAATATTGACCGTTAGATTTATATAATAATATCCATATTCAACGATGTAGATTTTTTTTTTATGATTAACGTGAGAATTTCTACTATTTTTTGAGAGGTTAATATTGACCGTTAGATTTACATAATAATATCCATATTCAACGATGTAGATTTTTCTTTTTTTATAATTAACGTGAGAATTTCTACTATTTTTCGATTAACGTGGGAATTTCTAGGATTATAGGATTAATGTGGTGGCTCCGTTTAACTCTGTTTTATATAGATAGTAGATAGATGGGTTAGTTTTTAAAAATATTTTGGTATGTCTAACAACTTTAAAAAGCAAAGCCAAATAAAGATGACCTTGCTCTCTACCAACCTCACGAAGCTTTCGAATTTGAAAGATAAGTTAGATAACTTAGATAGGAAGAACACGAACTTAAGTTAGCTATTAGAAGCTGTAACAAATAAATACATTGTTTTCCAATAGATGCTGACCTATTTATGTAGCCATAGTTAGAAATGGATTGTATAGTCCAAATAAGTGTATTGTGTTCAAATCATTGCATTTAAATTGGATTATAAAATAATGTTACATTTCACTTGTCTGAAATAATAAAATTTATTAAAACTTAAAAGCAAGACATGGCTAGTCGGCTAAGGTTAGTTACATATTTGATCTGGTTCAATAATAAAACGTGTTCAGGTAAAAATAATAGAACATAAACTTCTTACATAGGCTCTTTTTATTTGCAGTTTGGTTTGGTTTGGTTGAGGTAAAAGACAATTGAATGATGGTTTTCATTTACATGAATACTAATATAAAGTATACCGTCCGAACGATACGAATGTTTCGGAGAGTCTTTCATATGTTTTATGAGGTATTTTATGAGCATTTTATGTGTGTTGCGTTTAATTAGTGTTCCATGTGGTGTTTCATCAATGTTTCATGTGTTTTACACGGTGTTACACCTAGTGTTCCCTGTGAAACACTTATATCGTTCGAACTGTATACTGTTTGCTAGTAGCTCTCATTTATCTTTCTCAGCATACCCTTAAAACAAAGAACTTGTGTACTTACTCGTAAAAAAGTACGTATTTTTATACAATTATTTTATTGTGGTATGTTTCACTTACCAATTTTATATGCAAGGTGGTTCTTAAAATTATTATACTCACAAACTGTTTTTAAAGGGGAAAGGTGCCCTTTTTGTCTCTGAATTATCGATCGACACCAAATTGGTCATCGTGGTGCAAAACTGAGTGGGATGGATCCCTGTTTTACTGCGAAAGCCCCAATTTAGTCCTTGATTGATCAACTTGCCTTTGCAAGCGGTTTTGGCTGATGTGGAGGCCAGCTAGGCGGTATTTCCTAACATGGTGGTCCCCGTAGTTGTCTATGTTGCATATTTTTATTTTCTTTTTTATTCTTTTTTTCTCTCCTTCATCTCTCTTTACTCAGTCGTGCCAATGAGCTTCCCCCGCATCACCGCTAACCCCGCCACCTTCGCCTACTCTGGCGAGCTCCCTCCTTCCCTTGCGTCGGCGAAGCGATGGATGACCACAACAAGGCTTTCCATGCAAGAGGGGTGGCCATGGCATGGCCCGTCGACGCGCATTGAGCCACCAAGCTCAGATTCACACCGATGTCTTCCTCTGCGCTTTCCCTTCTTCTTCTCCTTGATCATGATGGACAATCACAATGAGGCGGAGTCGACGACGTAGGGAGGAGGAGAGGCGGCGGCCGTGGGGAGGAGAAGAGGTGACGGTGACCGGCCCAGAGGAGGAGCAAGGAACCTACATGGGAGAGGAGAAGTTAGTGTTAGTGCTGGTGGCGGCGACGACCGACATGGGAAGGAGGAGAGACAACGGTGATTGGCCCAGGGAGGTGGAGAGGCGACGGTGACCAGCCCGAGGGAGGAGCAAGGAGTTTGCCAGAAAAGAAGATATGTCGGTGTCAGTGGCGGCGGTTAGGGCGGTGACATTTGCCGTGTCCAGCATAGGAGGTGGGGTGGCGGTGCAACAACTGATGCCGGGGGAGGTCAGATCCGACATGGTCGGAGGAAGTCGAATCTGCGGTAGTCGGAGGGGTAGGGGAGAGAGATTCTACATCGGTAGGAGTTGAGGGGTGCGGAGACCGCAAGATGGGGAGCTTGGGCAGACAAAGGGGGTTTGCAGAATCCGGGCATGGTAGAGGAGAGTACGAGACTCACGAGACTAATTTGGTGTTTGGATGATAGTTAAAAGGTGACACACGGACACCTTTTCCCTAATAATAGTATTCGATATTAATGAATGCTTGGGATTAGGATCCATGTTTACATTTAGATTTGTACTTGGATTTCCAGCCAACGATGACACACTGCGTTGATGGACGCAGCAAGAACACAGGGAGGAGAGAGAGCCGGGAAAAATGGGCGCAGAAAAGAGAGGAAAAGCGTAGGCCCCTGTCTCGAGTCTCCTCCTCCTCCTCCGGCCACCGTCTCCTCCTCGCTCCCACCCGAGCAATTCCAATTCCCAACCCCAACTAGATGAACCACTACCACCTCCCCGTCGCCGCCGCCGCCGCACCGGACGCGGCCGCCGACGCCCCGCCGCCCTCCGATCCCAACCACCCCGCCTCCCTCCGCATCCACATCCCCTCCAGCCCCCACCATGCGCTGCCCTCCACCCCGCACAAGCGCCCCGTCATGACCTCCTCCTCGGCCGCCTCCACCCCGCCCAGGCCCTCGCCCTCGCCCTCGCCCTTCACCCCTCCGCGCCGCCGCAAGCTCGCGCCCTCAGCGCCGCCGTCCGCCGCCGCCGCCGTGGCCGCCAGGCACCTCCTCCGCTGCCTCCACCTCCGCCTCCGCCTCCTCCTCCTCCTCTCCCTCCCCACGCTCTACTTCCTCTCCCCCTCGCCTGCCATCCTCCCGCGCTCCCTCCTCGCCGACTTCCTCTCCGCCGCCGCCTTCTCCTGCGCCCTCCTCCTCCTCCTCTGCCTCTCCCTCCCTCGCCTCCCTTTCCCGCTCCCGCTTCCGCTCCGGCGACCGCGCCGATCCCCCATCCTATGGTCCATCGGCTCCTCGCCATCTGCCTCCACCTCCGCCCCCACCACCGGCCATTTCGTCCAGGTCTACAGCAACGGTGATGTCTACGAGGGCCAGTTCCACCGTGGCCGATGCACCGGCAGCGGCGTCTACTACTACTACATGAGCGGGAGGTACGAGGGGGACTGGGTCGACGGCAAGTACGACGGCTGTGGGGTCGAGACTTGGGCCAGGGGAAGCCGGTACAGGGGCCAGTACCGCCAGGGCCTCAGGCATGGCTATGGCGTCTACAGGTTCTACACTGGGGATGTGTACGCTGGGGAATGGTCCAACGGCCAGAGCCATGGCTATGGCGTGCACACCTGCGAGGATGGCAGCCGGTACATCGGGGAGTTCAAGAGAGGTGTCAAGCACGGGCTTGGGCACTACCATTTCAGGTTTGATACTGGCCCTGTTTTTCCATGCTTCTAGTCTTCTAGAGATTTTATCATTGCTGTAAATTTGCGACTAATTATCAGGCAAACTACGGTCCATCTGTCAAAAATAATTAAATCTAGCTGATGAGTTATGTTTGCGGCTCTGTGCACTAGTGGGGAATTAGGCCGTACATGTGATTGTTCTAGCTATGTCATATGATGACTGACGAGTGACAAGATTGTGCATGCCTCGTGGCTGCTATCGATGTTTTGCCCCTGTGATTTTTAGAAATCTGCACATTATTGTGTGTATACCAGCCTAACCAAGACTCGTGTCTAATTGGCTATATCATGATATTGCCTATGAACTGGAGTTATTTAACATCAAAACTTTATGAATTTAATTAGCGCATCAGATGTATTATTGGTTTATATACTGCAGTTATTTCATGCCAATTCACTTGAAGAATTTGTTTTCACACGAGTAGGCTATGCTGCAATAACATTGTTTTTTTGTTGCTTTCTGTTTAATAGAATGCTTCTTTTAATCAAAGTAAAGGACTTTGGTTAGATGGTTGTGTACAACAGAGAGAGATGAGATGATTGGGTTGGCTGGTTCTTTTTTGCTGTTTGTGGTGGAATCGGAAAAAGGTGTAATTATCACTAGGGTAGTGCTCAACAATCCCATGTCTTTTTAGTTTTTACCCCTGTCTTGCTCGCAAATCAGAATACAAACTGCTATCACCTAAACCCACTAATTTCTACCAGTTTATGTCAGAAGGCAGAGGCAATGCCTGTTTCAAGTATTTGATACATACTGTCTGAAATTTTGTTCACCGAGATCCTAAATCAAGATAAACTAGTTATAGTTTTCCTGGTTTTGGTGGTGTCCTTTTGAGGAGTGGACAACCCATATGGATAACCCAACTAGTTTTTGAATCTATTCTAGCAATGATCTGCCAAATACCAGCATGCACCTGTTTCAGTTGTGTGATGACTTCTAGGATCTTGTTAGCAGCTGATCTTCTGCAAATTTGTGCTACTCAAGCTGTTAGTTTTGTTCTCGACTCATTTGTGCTACTGCAGCTAGTTATACTGTAACACCCCAACCTAACCAGGCTCAATGCTATGAACACAACCTACAAAACAATACCTCATAGAAAATTTCGACAGCATATCCCCTGCAAATTGGTCACTTTTACACAGAAGGTTCATAGTTCCACAATATTAAGCCATCACACCAATTTAAAACAAAACTGACTTGAAACCTTTAAGCCCAATCGAGGTACCATCCAGGCAATAAATTCAATCAACACCAACAATAACGATCCAAATTAATATTTAACCAACGAATGAAAACTAATGTTTCCCAAGCTCTAATATCAAGCAACTAAGTTTATTTGAATCACTAAGGGTTGAATGTAGTTTAACGTGCGTGTAGCAACAGTGAACTACGCCCATCCCATGCATGCTTCAATGGTCACCTAAAAAAAAACATAAAAGCAAGAGCGAGTGTAAAACTCAGCAAGTACATAAAACAAGATAGATTATATCTTTAACTAAATTAGCAAAAGGCAACAGATCATATCTCTTTCATATTTCCATATGCAAACATGCAATGCATATGCTCATGCTCATATCTCATATGCGTGTACCGGTACCGCTGAGTGTACACCCGTCGGTGTCATACCCTACACTCCATCCCGTGGAGGTTGACCGCCGAAGCAAGTCTACCCCGCCATCCCGTGGGGGGTGCCTACCGAGGTAGGTCTTTCATGCCATTATCATGCTCATAGATGCAAATGCATGATTAATCATTATGAAATACTTACCATCAAACTAGCTCATGCCATTAATACATCATTAGCACAAAGATATAGGTAAGCATTCAAAACATACGGTGTACCCAGAAGAGTCACCAACACTGAAATATGCACTTGCCTCTTCTTCCAACCGATGCCGAGTGAGCGGCGGGTGTAACCGATCCCGAGGCGGCGATTCCTACAATGAAACTCCCCAAATCAACACCCGAGCAATCGAGGAGATAGCTACTAACTAGCACCAACTCATGGCCATCTAGAACTAGCTAATCTCTCTTAGCAACGGTTTCTAAAACTCGGAACTCCTTTAAATTACAATCTGGACAGCAGCTTAAAACGATTATAACGACCAAACTGTAAGTCCAAAATTCATGTTCTTGGGCTCTACGGAAAGATAATTTCGGTACCTACAACTTCCGTAATAAGGCCGAAGTCTAATTCCCAACAGATTTAAACCAATTTAAGGAATAAGCGTACTGCTGTAGAAATCGATCTAATAAACCCTCACCTACCAGGATTCACTCCTATTAATCACGAAAATTAGCATCTATTTGGGTGAAGATCATGGGAAAATAATCAACTTCATCATCCTTAAACAAATCATCAAGGATAGAGCCATAATCTCAAACCCTAACTCATCTATCTTACCTTCCTCTTCCCCTCCCTTCTCCTTCCTCTCCTTCCCCTCCTCTACTCCTTCACTTCCTTGCTCCTGGCCGAAGACAGCGGCGACGGCGGCTTGAGGCGACGGCACTGGCTGGAAGGAGGCGACAGAGGCGGCTATGGGGGACGGCGTCGGCCTCCAGGCGGCTTCAGCAGGAGGGAAAAAGAGGAATACGGGACTCCCTCTCTCCCTAGGTTTCTTAAGGCCAAGGGTGGGCCGGGCCAAGAGAGATGGGCCAAAGGCCGAAACATTACATATACTTGCTACTTTGGTGTCCTTAAAAATGATAAAATAATCAGAGTTTTTTTTTTAATTGTGAGCTCTTTCTGTTTTGATTGTTTGGTTTGCTAAATTGTACCAATAGCTCCATATTTGCCTATCCTAGTGTAGATGTTCTAACATGGAAAAAAGGTCTGCTGTTGGTTTAGCTGCTGGCAAATAGTTCTAATAAATCTAAATATTACCTTTTTCCATTGTATGTATATTGATATACTTGCATAGTGGATGGGTATAGTACTGCTGTTGGTTTCTTTGTAGTTTTCAGCTTCCTTACAATGCGAGATGTCTTTGGCGGCAGTAATACACATTGATAGTATTTCTTGTTTCGTTATATCGTATATGTATTCATCTGAACTGTTTACCTGTGATGTGGTTTGTTTTAATTATTCATCTTCTTTCATTAGAGTTGGTTTCTTGAATTCAAATCCTAGTCATATATCCTAACAGTATAACAGATTAATTCGCTGCTGTATTATCCTGTTGTCTGTTTTGTTATTGGTTAATTATATGAATTATCATTGCATGCGTCATGGTCTATTTTTATTTTGGAGGTCCTATAGCTGTTGTCTTTCCACTGCAATTTACCAGATTGCTAATTTGATTGTATGTTTAGCTTTGCAAATTTCATGACAAATATAAAATTGTATTTGTACTTATGACAAATATACTTTGTTACATATTTATAACATGTTCACTTTCTCATTCTTCATGCTACTTTGATCTGACTTCTTTTGGGTTAATTGGATACACACCACTGGCCAAGTTGTACTTATGAAATATGCCGTTATAAAATGTGAAACCTGTTAGGGTGCCACTGGTCATTTGTGATTCTTCAAAAAATGCCATGATGGACATTTTTGCCCGTCAGATCTTAAATTTTGTTTTGTTTTGTTTGTTTGTTTTTTTTTTTTGGGGGTGGGGTGGGGTGTTAATTTACCCTTTGCTTCTTCCTCTTCTTTTCCGGTGAGCTCTCCAGCGACCAACCACCGCCGCCATGAGCCATGCTCATGTCTTCGCCGCTCTTCCATGCTCGTGCTCTGCCAGACTCATGTCTTCGCCGCTCTTCCATGCTCGTGCTCTGCCAGACTCCCACCCTTCTCACTTTGGCCATGACAGGTGGCAGCAAGGTGGCCGTTGCTTAGAAAAGAGATGGAGGAAGGAGGAAAGGGGGAGTTGGGCTAGAGGAAGGAGATGGCTAGTTTGGCGAGGAAATGTTCATAATGGCATTTTTCAAAGCAAATTCAACCGAGTAGCCATTTTTCAAAGAAATTCAAAAGAGTAGTGGCATCCAACTGGTTTCGCGTTTTATAATGGTGTATTTTAAAAGTGCAACTTGGCTAGTGGCATGTATCCAACTAACCCTTTTATTCTCTTTTTTTCTTTAAAACATTGTTCTTTTCATTATGTACTAACTTAAACTGATGCATGCTTAGGCTGTACTAACACTTTATGAACTGCTGTTTAGGAATGGTGATACGTATGCTGGAGAGTACTTTGCTGATAGAATGCATGGTTTTGGAGTCTACAGCTTTGCCAACGGCCATAGATACGAGGGTGCATGGCACGAGGGCAGAAGGCAGGGTTTAGGCATGTATACTTTCAGGAATGGAGAGACACAAGCAGGCCACTGGCAAAACGGACTTGTTGACACCTTAAGCACCCAAAACATTGTCCCTGGGTCGCCTATTGCTGTGAACCATTCGAAGGTCCTTAATGCAGTGCAGGTAATGTGCCTGAAGGCCACTGTTTGGTGCCAGAAAGATTATTCCCTCCCATGATGTTCGATTCAATTCTAGTTACTAATTTGCGATTATATTGCACTCTCAGGAAGCGAGACGAGCTGCAGAGAGGGCCTATGATGTCCCAAGAGTAGATGATAAGGTGAACCGGGCTGTTGCCACAGCTAATAAAGCAGCCAATGCAGCCAGGGTGGCTGCTGTGAAGGCTGCACAAAAGCGCATTCCCAATAATGGCGATCTACCGTTGTCAGTAGTGTGAGAGTGAAGCCAACATAAGGTTGGCACGAAGCTGCTTCGCTACTTCATCGCAATTCCAATTGCCCGACAGAACCTTCTGTTTCCCAATGAGGGAAGTTGCTCCTCCATCGGGCCATGGCGACACCTGAGTGACTGCTGTTGCAGCAGAGCTTCAGAGGAAGCAAAATTTTCTGCCATTCCTTCCATACATCTTGTGGTGTCTTTTGTGACGCAGCAGAACTCCTGCACTGAGAGCTTTCCGTTGTCGAAGGCAACCAAATCGATTGAGGTCAGTAGGTTTCACCCCCTTTTCTTCTGTGCAATACCCATCCTATGCTAGAGATATATGATGATGTACACAACACCAACATCAGGAGACAAAAACCTGTTTCGTTTTTCCCTTTAATCATGTATAGAACCTACATGTTTCGCGGTGCTGGCCGTTCTGGTGGGAGAAGCCAGATGCCGCCTGCCATTGTCTGTACCTTGAACGCATAAAGATACCATGATTACGAGAATGTCCCCTGTTGTTTTTGTGGTTGATGAGTATTATGAATACCACCACGTTTTTGTGGTTGATGAGTATTATGAATACCACCACAAGTTACTTTGTACTCCCTCCGTTCCAAATTGTAGTTCACATTGTAGTTCACCGTTGATTTTTGGATATTCTATTTGACCATTCGTCTTATTCAAAAAATATATGTAAATATTATTTATTTTGTTGTGATTTATTTTATCATTAAACATACTTTAAACATGACTTATATTTTTGTATGTTTTACACTTATTTTTTTGTATAAGACGAATGGTCAAAAGACGTGTTTAAAGTCAAACAGTGAACTAAAATTTGGAACGGGAGGAAGGAGCAGTAATGTAGTATTATCTCGCAGTCAACATCACTTGCCGGAACAAGTATCTGGCTCGAGCAATAATGGTCATTAGAAGAATCACTAATAAATCATCATCTCCAACAAAATGGAAATCATTTGCACCCAAAGGCCAAAGCATATGTGCTGCAGCTTGTTCCAGTTACCCTTGTCAAAAGAAAAAAAAAACTCTTCAGTAAGGGCACGTACACCTAAGCAGAAAAGTTATACTATTACAATGCTATGCAAAGATGCTTGCGAAAGTTATACTATTACAATGCTATGCAAAGATGCTTACGTATGTGTTTATATTTCACAACTTGCACTATCTATCCTCCAAACATTGATGTTTAATTGATGCTTGGTTAAGTCTCCTTATTTAACCATCAAGTGATATCATATGTTGCAAAAAGACGGTTTTCTTTTTAAGCATCTTTGTACATGGTCTAAGTGTACTACCACATAAAGTTTCAGGTTCTGTTCTTTTGAGCTGATTAGAACGATTGAACCATTAAACGGTTGAAATGACTGGACTCTAAGAGTTTTTTTAGATAGTCTCAAGATTTGGATCTATTTCGTTTGACTTGCATTTTAAAGCGCAAAAAACCACCTTCGAAACAACGAAAAAACGGACTAAAAAAACTCAAAACATATGCCTTTTAAAACGTAGATAAGTCGTTAAGCTGTTAATCCGTTAAGCTGTTAAACGGAAAAGAACAAGGCCTCAAATACCGCGCGTTGATCTTGGAAAATCATCGAGGAAGGAGATTGAAATCCCAATTTCAAAACCAGCCAAATTCAAACTTTAGAATTGGAGTATTTCTACAAAAGTACTAAAACTATGTAGGAAGTCTGGCGTGAAAAATTCTAAAAGAAACGCAACTTTTCTTTGGAGGCATAAAAGGAACACCACTTGTTCACACGGATTTTGAGGTTAACCGTGTGTGCTCCGTTTGAGCAATTCGTGGAACGCTCCCGTGCTGGGCATTCCTTGGCCTTTTGACCGCGCTCACCATGCACCACGTCTGTCGGTCTGCGTCCGCGTCGTGCTCATGCCAACGAGGTAGCACTGCCGTGGGACTCGAACCCAAAAACAGGCCAGGCACTCGAGAAAACCATTTTGAGTTTTTCGAAAAACCGACACGAACCTACAGAAAATTTGGTTGAATTCAAATGGAAAATCAAAAAACGCTGGCAGGTGGAAAATGGTTTTTTGAAACCCTCCTATGACGTCCAACGCTGCGAGATACCAATAAATTCTTTGTTGCAAATGTGTCTTGAGGTAGGTTGAGTGGTCAATTGACTACTTCCTCCATTATGAAATAATAGTCGTTTTGAACATTAACACGGTCTCCAGAGTACAACTTTGACCTAATAAAGTTTTGAAAATTCAACCAAGACCATAAAAGGCTTGCTCGGGAAACTTACAAATAAAGACCATAAAAGGCTTGCTCGGCAAACTTAAAAAGAGAGGATGTATCTTTTTTTATTTTTATTTTTTAAATGTGAAAGATCTCAATCCTCGCTTGCGCTAAAGATCATTTGCATCAACAGTCTCGCTTTAATACCACTTATTAGAATTTAGACGACATACGATCTTCAAACGATACAAGAGACATAGTGTCTATTTACATAGTAGCTCATGTACATCTACGAGGAATTGATAATGGATGATTCTCCCTAACACCACAGCATATCGATCATCTGGGTCACGACCACAAGCTGGACGCGACCTTCTACACTAAGTAGCAACTTTGTTGTTGTGGGTTACAATATGGATGTACTCATTATATATGATTCAAAATACAAATCTTATTCAAATACTAACATACTCGGTGCATTAGAAATTAGGGTATGTTCTTTTGGGCTGATCTGAACGTTTGAACAGCTGAACGATCGAAATAACTAAATTTTGAGAGCTTCTCGAGATAGATTCGAGATCCGGATCCATATCGTTTGACTTACTTTTTATAGTGTTAGGACATACCTTCGAGACAGTGAAAAAAAAAAAAAAAAAACTAAACCATATTATCCTTTCGTATGAAGACAAGGCGTTAACCTACTAAACCGTTAAACTGCTAAGCGATCAGCCTCCTAGGAGACTCCTCCGTAAAGAAGAAAAAGGAGACGCGGGCCATACGACGACACACGCCGAGCGGGGCAACGCAACGCAACGCGCAAATCAACCGAATCCACCACCAACCTCCAACTCCATCCACTCCGATTCCCCCTCGCCGCCGGCGACTCCGTCCCGACCCGAGACCAGATGATGATGCTGATCGACTGCTCCGGCTGCCGCACGCCGCTGCAGCTGCCGCAGGGGGCGCCCTGCGTCCGCTGCGCCATCTGCGGCGCCGTCACCCACGTCGCCGCGCCCCCGCGCCTGGCCCCGCCCCGCCCCCAGCCGGGACGCCGGCGCCCGGCCGGCGTGGGGCCCGCCTCCCCGCCGGCGCACGGCCGGAAGCGCGCCGTCGTCTGCGGGATATCGTACCGCTACTCCCGCCACGAGCTCAAGGGCTGCATCAACGACGCTAAGTGCATGCGCCACCTCCTCACGACGCGCTTCAACTTCCCCGACGACTCCATCATCATGCTCAACGGTAACTCCCGCGCTGCGCATCCACGTGGATTGAATTTTGGAATTGCTTACCCGCGATTTCGGGCTAGATCCCCGTGTATAGGGTTGTGCATGTTAGAGTTATTGTTTTTTTTTTTTGGGAGCAAGTACACGATGGAAGAAGGGAATTGGGGGCAAACTCTTGCATTTGAATCCGTTTTTTCCACCTCGTCATAACTACGCAGGGGGGATTAGGGGAAATTGTATTTCTGTGTAGCTGATATTGAAAGGCTATATAAGAATTCGACCACGCTGAAATAAACTACCTAGGGTCAAATGAATAGGTATCCATCTATTTTCTTCGGAGAGAAATACTGTTGACATCAGCTTAAAACTGACGCTCTGAGAAAATAATCAGCTGAGTTGTCTGCGATGACACGGTTGGAGCGAGTTGGTTTGACAGTCTGCAATGAACAATCGCATTTCATAACGATAGCATTGCTTAATTGTTTGGAATATACTCATAATACAATATGCTGGATCGCTGTTACATTGTTACATTAGATACAGGTTAGGTAGTCTGGTATGTGTAAATTTTTGTCATTTTGCAGACTTTCGGGTACATAGTGTTCGTGTTCTGGTGATCTATTGCATTCGAACTTTGGAACCAGCCATAACGCAGTATATTTGGTTACCTTTTTGCTTTGCAGAAGAACAAACCGACCCTTACAAAATTCCAACAAAGCATAACATTAGGATGGCCATGTATTGGCTTGTACAAGGCTGCCAACCTGGAGACTCATTGGTGTTTCATTATTCTGGTCATGGAGCACAACAAAGAAACTACAGTGGAGACGAAGTTGATGGGTTTGATGAAACCCTTTGCCCATTGGATTTTGAGACACAGGGAATGATTGTGGATGATGAGATAAATGCAGCGCTTGTCAGACCACTTCCTCATGGGGTCAAGCTTCATGCACTCATAGATGCTTGTCACAGTGGGACTGCACTTGATTTGCCTTTCCTCTGCAGAATGGACAGGTTCATTTGTCTTGTAAATGTTCTTTCTCTCTCTTGGCATGATAACTGATAAACAACCTGTTTCTGAACCTAATGTGAATCCTATTATCTTGTGAATCTCATTACCCGAAATTAACCTTGCAAGAAACATATTACATGTCCTGCACTTAATGTGAATGCCAAGTTGCCTAATTATATGTTTGAGCCCAGGATGGTACAGTTTTGGCATCCTGCTCAAAAATTCCGCTGGATGACAAGGGCAGACCAGTTAGCTAATTTTTTCTTTGCTAATTATGCCACCTGTACTGCAGTAATCGACTTTACTTACCTAAAACATCCAAATAAAATTGTAGAATTAAAGTGTTATGTGATGCTTCATTTTTCGGCAATAGTTTTAGTGTCATATTCTTAACCTTTTCCACAACCTTTTTTTCACACCTCATCCCAGACTAAGATAGTGATGTACTTGGAGGCTAAACTTAACATTGTGTTTGTTTCAGTAGTTTTTGTTTTGACTACCATAGTATAAAGTAAAGTGTGCTATTTTCATGGAAACTTATCTGCTAATATTTTTTTTATATTTGTTTTTCATACAGGAATGGACAATATATATGGGAAGATCACCGGCCACGATCTGGTGTTTGGAAAGGCACTAGTGGCGGAGAAGCTATTTCATTTAGTGGTTGTGATGATAATCAGACATCTGCCGATACTTCAGTAAGTTCTGAATTAATTTTTTTGTAAATTGGGCTGTGATTATAACTGAAGTTATACGAAAAACTATCATTCAAGCAAATTTGCCTGACAACTATAAGAAAAAATAGCACATATACATTATCATCATGAGCTCAATTTACATTTAATCCTACTTTCAACAATCATGCACATACTTCTAGGAAGTTTGTGAAATAAAGAGGGAATATTTAAAAATATAGGACTGTATAAAATATTTTGAGGAATACTTTGGAAAGATTAATGAAAAAAAATTACTGTGATTTTGAGGACATTACAACATTTTTTTACTGTTCTTTACTTCTTTTGACAAGATTTTGTTCTCTCTCTGCTTTAACATGTGATTCGTAATACATTTGGAATTGTTCTAACCAGGCTTTGTCAAAGATCACTTCGACTGGTGCAATGACATTTTGTTTTATCCAAGCTATTGAACGTGGGCAAGGAACCACCTATGGGAGTATCCTGAACTCCATGCGTGCGACAATACGGAACACAGGTGATTCCATGGGTGGAGGTGGTGCAGTTACATCGCTGATCACAATGCTTCTTACAGGTGGGAGCGTTCTCCCTACTGGTGGATTGAGACAGGTAAAAAAAATTTGTGCTTACTGTTCACAACTTCAATATGTTTGGTTAAATCTGTTTTTGCTATTTCTTTTGTATAAAAATTGGGTGGAATTACTCTGGGATATAATGTTTGGCTGTATATAATTTTATTAATGATACTGATTGTAATGCCTGTCCTGCAGGAGCCACAGCTTACTGCTTGCGATCCATTTGATGTGTATGCAAAGCCCTTTTCACTATGATGCATCTCTGGTATTCTCCACTGTGTCATATGATTCTATCACAACTCCCGGCTTAAATATCATGTACAGTTCATTGTTGAAAGGGCTCATTTTTCATAAATAGAGCTAACTTGTATGCATGTATTGTTTATGCTCACATTCAGATACAATGCTTGCCCTTCTGAATTGTTTCCAATTTGAGGGACCACATTCAGTTCACAGGTTGAACATATTTATAGTAGTTTGTTCTTCTGTTTGGTCCCCTTTTATCGTCTCTTGTTAAAACCACTGCATTTTTCATTTCTGAAGTGTCTGCATTTTTCATTTCAAATCAATGCAATAATTAGATTAACTCCATTAAACAAATCTTCGACCCCTCGTCCAGAAGAACAAGAGAAACCAATTAGCGGCAATGCACTATCTGAATAAAAATAGCAGTAATGCAATAAACTTTAGACCTTCAAGCTTTGGCGTCGAGCAGACATGTAGATGAGCAGGTGGGCACCGGTGGCTGCGCGCGCGATGGTGGCCGTGCGTATATTTGAAAGCACGCAACAGAATGGTTTCATTCGATATTCGTTTTGAAATGCCTGAGAAAATTCGTAACTTTTGTTATTTATTTTGTCTATGCGGAAAATTTGTAAATCAACGCTTTACCCTTCTTTCAGAGTTTATTAAGATGACTAGGGGAGGTGGACGCGCACCGTACCATTTGCATTACGGGCTGTTTGGATCGATTGCCGTCGCCGCGCGCCATGCTCAGAGTTGGAGATTTGACAAAGAAAACGGACACTCACGTCAACGCTCACCTCGACGTTTACTGTGCGCAGGTGAGCAGGTGAGGACCAGATTTCGTCAGCGAGCGAACAGAAGGAGAGGGTTCAAACGAACGCCTAATTTCCACGGCGCCCTACATCAAACAAGCCCTATAATCTGGATGTTGCTTCTCTTCTGCTTTACATACATGAGGGACTCGACGATGTGAACGGGCAGTAAGCTTAATAATATTAAAAATGGCTGCAACATACTACACTGCAGCATCTTGGAGTTCGGAGTTTCAAATGGAAGCAAAAGCTAGCTATGTATGAAACCGACATGGCGACATGGCTGCTCGATTACGGTCTATAAAACTCCGTAACCTGCAACCCCCCTGACATGATCACCATCTATATCGATCTATACACTTTGCCTTGCCGATGCACGTACCACCGCACGTATACACATGGGTACGTGACACAGATCCATCCCTACAATGCCGCGGCGGCGGCGGCGCCCTCGGCCTCCGGCGCCCTCCGCTCCTTGGCGTCCAGGAAGCCGACGTAGAGATCGGAGTGGCCCGTGTCGCAGCTCGGCAGCGCCGCCGTCGTACCACCGTCGGCCATGGCCTTCACGAACGCCACGAACTGCCGCCAGTTGTCGCCGTCGAACAGCTTCTTGTTCATGCGCAGGTAGGTGAAGGCGCTCAGCCCCGCGCCGGCGGCGGTGGCCACCACCTGCGCGAACGCGGCCTCGTCGTACCGCTCCAGCGCGTTCTCGCCGGCGAGCTCCACGCGCGCCGCCCTCGCCGCCGCCCTCACCTGCTGCACCAGGAGCTCCGGCGAGCAGCCGCCGTGCGCCGGCTGCTGCTCGTCCCTCATCTCCATGCACGTGAAGTTGAGCACCGCGCCCCGCCGCCCCAGCATCCGCGCGATCGGCCGGTACCCGTCGCGGTGCCGCGTGTTGTAGTACCCCGCCGTGAGCTCCGCGGCGTGGGAGCGCGTCCGGTAGTGCCAGTGGATGCCGGCCACCTTAGCCGACAGCGTGGCGCCGGTGCCGCCGAAGATGGCCTCGGCGGCGGCCAGCACGCGGTCACCGTGCTCCAGGAGCATCCCCGAGTACCACTCGAGGAAGAAGCTCCCGTACTCGGTGCTCCACGTGCCGTCCCGCCGGAAGAAGCCCGTCTCCTCCGGCAGCTGCTTGTATTCGCCGGCGTCGTGTGGCCCGTTCCTCCCCCACTCCTCGTGCCCTACCGCCGCCGCCGCCGCCTGCAGCGACGCCCGCATGTACTGCAAGCCAGCCAGAAACATTCAGATAACAATTCGATCGAGTCCGATTCGGATAGTTCAGCGAGTGTCATGTGTTGCTGCCTTACCTTGTCGTAGCATTGGAATTCGCCAATGCCCGGGAAACGCCAGGTTCCATTGGCCTCTGGGTAGGAAGGATACCTCAGCTCACCACACGGCCCCATGCCGACTTGGATCTCCTGCAAGAATCGAGAGCATAATCAATTTAATTTCTCATATCGAATAGCTCACCCCATTGGATCGCAACATGCACATGCTCAACTGCAACTGCAATTGCAATTGCAATTACGATGTTTGGAGGTAGAGATCGTGTGGTGTTGTTGCTTACAACGATGACAGAGCCGAGGTAGTCGCGGAACCGGTCGCGGAAGCTGCGCATGTAGTCGGAGTAGGCCTGGATGGGGGTCCTGCCCTTGAGCACCGGCAGTGTGTCGCAGCCGAGGGAGATGTACTCGGGGTTTCGCCGGCCGGACCTGTCCGTGTACACGATGTCCGGGTTGACGCTCACCTCCTCCAGCACCCATGCCGGCAACGGGATGCTACAACACAGTCCACACAAGAATTAGTTAGTTCATCCATTTCAGCCAATCATTAGATACATACCTAATTTAACTTTGCTGCACAAGCAACAAGCTCAAACTGTTAAAGATTGGTTTTTATCCTGTCTGCATATGTTAATTTAATTTGATTTCCTGCAATTGCTGGTGAAAGCTACATATCACACAAAGTTAATCACTTAGCCCAACTGGATGGAGTGTACTCCACCACGTTGTGGCTAAAGACTAAAGTAGCTGTTTGTTGCTTAGCATCAGGCACAAGCAGTCAGGCAGGTGTTCACTTGTGATTGGGGAATCTTTTGATCCTTCGCTTCGGTGTCTGTCTGATGCTAGTATCATATATGCTCATTTTGCTATCAATTTTTATGCTTTCCCTTTGCCACTTGGACTGCTTAACCGACCAGGAAGGCAGGAACTACATGCTCTTGCGTGCAAGGAACCAACATATGTGATCCAAAATTGAAGTTTTTTCGCAGCCTTTTGAAGCAAAGCAGAGCAATTAGTTTTGGCTCCTCAAAATTCAAAAAACAGACTCCTACTGTTGTTCCATTATTGTTGGGGGACCTAAGCTTTTGGCTTAGAAGTTTGTACTCTTCTCTTTCTGCTTTTGAATGAATTAGGCAACTCGCCTATTATCCTTAAAAAAAAAATTCAAAAAACAGCCACTATAACATACTCTGTCCGAATCACCACCGGTTTCAAATTTAAAAGGGGATATGATCGAATTTGAACCAATTTAAATCTGTTTTTTTGTTTGTGGTGTTAAAGAGGAGGATGATAAGGGCAATCAAGTGGAGGGAGTGGTGGTGGTTACTGGCATGAGTCGCCGACGTTGCCGCCGCACTGGTGGAAGGACATGACCATCTGGAGGCGGAGGCCGGCGCGCTCCACCATGCGCACGAGCTCGGCGTAGGCCTCCCAGTCGTAGCGGCCGGGGCCCTCCCGCTCCACCACGCCCCACCACACGTCCACCATCACCCCCTCCACCCCCGCGCTCCGCAGCGCCATCAGGCTCGCCGCCAGCGCCCGCGCCCGCGACAACTGCCCGCCGGGGCCCACCGTGTCCAGCGGCAGCATCACGTACACCGGCACCCGCGCCGCGCGCCGCCGCCGTGCAGGGCCCGCCGCGAGCCGCCGGCGCCGGCGCCTGCGCCTGCGCCGCCCCGGCCCGGAGGAGGCGCAGCCTGCGGGAGGCGGCGGCCGGTGCGGGCGGGACGGCGACGCAGCACGGCGGCGCGTCGTCGCCGGCGGCCGGCTTGTGGAGGAGCTTGGAGGAGGGGTCGACCGGGGAGAGGAACGACGTGGAGGACCGCAGCGTCAGCGCCATGGCCGAGCTCGAACCAATCAGCGAAGCTCCGACTCCGAGTTTGTTGAGACTTTAGGGAAGAAGGAAGAAGAGGAGGAGGAGAGAGGATTGCTTTAATTGATGCTTTGATTTGTCGGCGAGAGGAAGAGGAAAAGCGATTAGTAGTCTGGAGACTGGGTGTGGGGAGGGGGAGTATTTATAGAGCAACTCGGCGTGTGAGTGTGATGGCGATGCGCCGCGAGTGCTTATCACTAATTAATTATGTGCTTAGGACGAAGCACTGCATCAGGCAGCAACAATTAGCCTCCGATCTGCACAGGATTAGATCAGCTGGCCACGCGCGTTGGGCTTATCTCTTTTTTATTTCTAAAATAGGAAAAAGAAAAGCTCATTTCCGTCGTATTGTGATCCCTTGTTTAATCCGGAGGCTAACAGGACAACGCGGAGCGCGCACGAGGCGGGCGACTAGGGTTTCCCCCTAGCCGCCGCCGCCGCCGGCGCCTCCGCCCCAGCGCCGGCTCGTGGCACCGCCTCGCCTCCTCCCCGCTCCAACAGCGCCGTGCCCCTGCGTCACCGTGTTCTCCCCGGTTCGGCCGGGCGTCCTCCTCTTTGGGGCTCTCACGGCCGGCGGCGGCGGCAGCGTCGCCGCTTCTTGCATTGCCGGCTGGCCTCTCCGGCGTCTCCTGCTCGGCGCCTCCCACACTGGTGGTCTCTGCTAGACGGCGGCTCCCTCCCACTCCCTTTCTTCTTCCCGTCGCTCCAGATCTGGCGTCGTGGCTCTCCGGCTGGTGCTCGGGGCGGCGTGCGTGGTGGGAGTGGGATTGGCAGGGTAACAGGGACGTCGTCCCTCTCGTTGTCCCCGGGTTCGAGAGCTTCGCCGGCGTCGGCGGCGACGGTTTAGCGGCTTCACTTGCGTGGCCGTGAGACAGCGCATGCGATGGCGGAGTGGCGGCGTTCTCTCAGATGTTCTTGGCGGGTCGGCGTCCTTCCTTATTTCGACGACTCCGTCGGCGTCCGATGGTGTGTTCCGGTGGAGGAAGGTTGTAGGAGGTTGTATCCTTTTCTTTTCCTTGGTGTCTTCACATTTCGTAATAAGATTCGGACTCTCCGACGGCGGCCATTACCGGCGGCGGCATGTGGTGGTGGCGGGCGGAGTGGGGGCGTCCTGCGTTTGTCGTTGCTTGGCGTGGCGGCGTCAAAGGATGTCGACTTGTCCTTCTTCGCCGGCTTAGCGTTTTCTTCCGGCTCGATTTTCTTACCCGATCTGCAAGGTGCGATGGCGGTAGAGAGTTGGATCGTTTCGTCGTTTCCCGCGCCGTGGTAGCATAGGTGGAGTGGCTAGGTTCTGACGTCGCTCCGACGTCGAGGGTTCCGGCGGTCTTCGCCAGTTGTGGTTTTTCGGTTTGTTTTAGGTTTGTGTTGGCTGCAGGTTGGTTGCCGGTTGTTGCGGCCACATTCTTAGCAGGATCTTCACTTTATCACTTCTTGAGTGCTTAATGCTTCTGGTGAGCCGAGTTAGTCCTACTATGGTGGGTCATGGGTGCGCTTTATCTCCGATAATCCGTGATTGGCGCTGTATGCAGGCTTCGTGTTTCTTAGAGTGAGTTTGGAGTGGTCTTGTACTATTGCTCCTGTTGATTCAAGACCGAGTACTTACCGTGAGTCTGGGCCTTCTACACCGATCCTCCCGGATGTTTTTCGAGTCATACTTAGGCTTTTCTGCAGTGTGTGTCTTTGGAGTGATTGTAAAAGTCTGCTTGTAACTTATTCTCTATTGAAATGAAATTTCGACCTCTCTCAAAAAAAAATCCGGATACTAACTAAAAGCATTGATTACCACCTAAATGGAGCTGGGCCATTGAAGAATCCTCGTCCGTAAGTGGATTAAAGGGAATCCAGATGGCCCTCTATTAGGTTGGAAAATAAGCTCGTGGCTCGCAGCTCGGCTAGGGCTCGGTCAGGCTCGGCTCAGCTCGAATCAGCTCGAAGGTTTGTTTGAGCCGGGCCGAGCCTATTTGTGAGGCTCGTTGGTGAAACGGATCGGCCCGGCTCAAATGCCGAGCGGCTCGGCGGGCCGTTCGAGCCCAACAAAGCAACACAGCCACACCACACAGTCCACCGGCCACACAGGCCACGGCGGCATGGCCCAACACTCCAACAGCCACCAGCCCAGCAGTCACTTCTCAGTGACTCAGTCTCTCAGTGTCTCATGGTCACAGAGAGGAGAAACCTAGGGCTAGGCCGACACAGGCGGCGGCGCCGGAGGGCAACGGGGCAAGGGCGCAAGGCGCCGCGGCCGGCGGGCCGACAATGGTGAGCGCGCCTCTCCACCTCCTTCTACGCCTCTACGAGCTCCGGGCCTCCGGCAGCCGGCGCGCTTCCTCCCTGCGCGGCTGCGTGGGCGAGTCTCCGATCCCCACCGCGCCGCCTTCCCGGCACTGCTCCGAGGCTCTCCACCTCCGGCCATGGGCTCCCGGTTCGGACCTCCGGCGACCGGCGCGCTCCCCCCTGCACGGGCACGCTCCCTGCTGTTGCTGCCTGCTGCGTTGCTGCTGGTCGGCCGGCTCGTCGAGCCGATGGGCTGGCTCTCGAGCCAACAATGGCCCGGGCCGAGCCACCTTTCGAAGCTCGCTCGACGGTCGAGCCGAGCCAGGCCCGGCCCGGCCAAATACGGGCCTGACCGGGCAGAGCTCGAGCCCGGCCCGGCCCGGCTCGTTTCCATCCCTACCCTCTATAATACTGTATCAGATATACAGGGGCTGCTGGAGGAAACAAATTTTTTAGAGGGTAGTGTAATTTGCGAAGGAATTTTAGAGGGATGGATAGAGGGGACGCTAATAGTGTTTTAGAGGGGAAATATAGAGAGAGAGTTGGGGTTGCTAAGGATTGCTGATGCACTGTATTACTCCCTCATTCCAAGTCAAACCTTTTAAATCATGCATAAAAATTTAAACTATTTACGTTAAACATATAATAATTGTATAGATAGATTTGTTTAAAAAACTACATTAACATTAAAATTTTGTTCTCTTTCATAAATAAATTTTAAAAGTTTTTAATGGTAAAAGTTACAAAGCTCGTATTTTAGAAGAGAGGAAGCAGTAGTGACACGATCGGTTGAGGACCTCCTAAGCCTTGACGCGACACTGTAGTGGTCAATCTCGACGTTGAAGATGAGTAGTACATTGGACTAGAAGTTTTCCATGCTGACGTTGTCAGCTGAACTTATTTGGTAAAATTAGCTTCAGTGGGACCGGACAAGCCGACCAGGCCAGTTCCAAGCCCTCTTTGTGTCACGGCGCATGGAGTCGAGATGAGAACAAATACTCGTGGCTAGAATTTTTGCACGATTTTTCACTGGGTTTGTGAGGTTGCTTTATTAGTACTATATTATACGTACGTACAAAGCAGCATTCCGAAAACTGTTGCCGGATGCCAACTCGCCGTTTAATTTCGGGTCGGTTCGACCACGGTGAAATCTTGTGCTCGAGATCTTGGTAGAGGGTTTATTATTTTTTTTGGGGTAGGGTGAGACTTGAGATGGTGTGCAGCGAGATCTGTAGGCCGTTGGTGTTTTGCCCGTGGTCGGTTTGGAAACTTGTGATTCGGTCAACCTTCTTCTTACCCTAGCAAGCAAAGCGTTCCGTCAATTTGCACATTTTTCAGTTTGCGCATTTTTTACGTCTCGTGTTTTATATGGTTCTTTAAATCTCATGTTCGATATAAGCTTTTTAAAACTATTTATGTTTTACTATTGTACCTTTTAATCTAAACCGTTATAATTTGAGCCCACTACCATTATTTTTTTTCTTTTTAACCAACGTGTGGATTTCATGATTCCAGTATTAATATGGTGACTTTGTTGAACTAAAATATAATAGGTAGACAAATGAATTTTTTTAATACGGAGTATGGTGACTTCGTTGAACTAAAAATACCAATTAACTCTCGATCTATACGGGTCTAATTTTGAATTAGAGCTCTCTAATCCATATATGGGCGACGATTAGCATGTGATGAAACTGCTCACACACTACTGTCTGTCACACATGCAATGCAGGGCATGCAAACTGGAGATGGTGGAGCGAGGAGAGTAGGGTGGTGAGTAGGTGCCGCGTGTGCGATGAGCGGGCGGTGACGCGGCCTCGTCCTCGTCCTCGTGTACGCCCTTATCCACCGCCCCGCGTCTCCCCACCCCACGTTTCCTTCCCAACTGGGCCACCCTCTCTTTTTGGGCCCTACCACAGGTGACCTTTTTCGGCCCATTCCTCTCCGCATTTGTGGCTCTCCTTCCTCTCACACGCTCACCAGTAGCCCGCCACGACCACTTTTCCTCACCATCTCTCTGTCGTCACCCAGACACGCAATTTTTTTTTCAAAAAAGTCTTACAACCTATGATCTTTCGTTTACATACTCCGTTGAACTATAAAACCAGATTTTTCATCCTCCAAAACAAAGAAGAAGGTGCAAATAACATCTCATATTGGTTTTGAGGGTGGTTTTTCCCACGTGGCGGGTGAAGCGGCAATTTAGTCAGAAAAAAATTAAAATGCAGTGGTCCCAGCTGTTGGCCTCTCTCCTCCCCCTCCCGCCACGCATCCCCCTCCCCGCGACGCCAGTCCAGCGGTCCTCCCCCTCTCGCATCACCGCTGCCCTCTCCCCTCTCCTTCCCTTGTCTCTCTCCCTCTTCTTTCTCTCTCTCGGTCTCCCTCCATGCCTTTTTTTTATTTTTTAAATATATTTTTAGTACACCACCACCTTACCGGCTATGTTGGCAAAACCACCCTCAAAACTGCCATCGGGGAATTATTTGCGCCGGTTTCATGGTTTTAGGAGACATATACTTGGTTTCATAGTTCAGTAGGTTATATACACGGAGGATCATGATTTAGGGTGTAATATAATTTTTTTCTATTTTTTAATATTAAAAATGTATGAAACATATATAGAGGGCGCATCCTTCGCCGTTACTACAGAGAGCCGTTATGGCACTAACGTGGGGCTCACATGGGCTCCACCACTCTCTGGACCCGTATGCAGCGACTCAACGGGACTCTGCAATTATGTATATAATGACAGTGGATCCAGTGGCACATATATACGTGTACCGTTCACGACGACAAGTGTGGTTATTTACGGTTTGCGCCATAATCGGGTTTGGATTCCATTCTTCTAGTTTTACGATGAAAAGGCCGTTACCTCCTCGCACTTTTTGCACGGAAATATCTTTGTGTGGAGCTGATATTTCCTCCGTTATTCAGTAGATGCACGTCGCCGTCGCCGTCGTGGGCTTGGCCCTGTCCGTCCGATCGCTCTCACCGTCTGTCTCGTGGACCAACGGCCGGCCATCCCCTTCCCTTGCCGTCCAGGAGCCGCATTGCGTGCCGGAACTGCGTGGCAACGCGTGGACGCAGCTACTCTACAAAAAAAGTGTTCTTTGAACCCCTAACATTTTATCCAATTGGGACAGAATTGACATCCAGGTTTGAAATACCAGTATAAATTAGCGGCGAACCGCGATAGACCAGTCAATCGGTGGGTACCAGTTCCTAGGATCCACCGGTCCATTTGAAATCTAAATCAAAATCTAGAAATTAGAAAAAGCACCACAAAAACACTAAGAGAAAAATACAATGAGTACTTTTTAGCAGGAAGAAAAAAACTCATTTCGGGCCAAAAGCTGGCAGAAACCGGCGGTTTCTTGTCAATGGGGCTAGAAACCGGTGCAAACCGCTACAAAGTATGACTAGTCCTATTTAAAAACTGGATTTGATTTACCTGGTTTTCACCGGTTTTTGGTGGCTAAAACTGAAACTGCTAGGGCAGTGATTTACATCTTCTATATTTTTATTTCAGAATTCTTTTGCGTCTATTTTCTTGTTATTGTCGACATGTTTTTTTTAAAAAAATTTAAGTTGTTATAATTAGACTCAACAATAATTTACAATGTAGGTCTATTTTTTTCTGATTAATGTAAACATTTTTAGTATTTCAGAACCAACGTGACGGTGCCACCGTTATTGTTGCACGCCAAACTTCCCCCATGGCGTGGGCTCCTCACCACAAGCAATGGGCTGAACTGTAGCAACGCAAAATGAAAAGACACATGTAGCTGACACGTTATAAGAGCCGAGCTGAGTGGTTATTAGCCTATCATACTCACTTATAAAGTGGTATATTTATATGTAAGAAGAGCGGTAGGTAATTCATCGAAACTAAAGTTTTTTCAAATATTTTCCTTTTGTTTTGAAAGCCACACCGAACTGCTAATGCGATAAACTTAAGCGCCCTGTCGAAATCAGATCCCTCGCATGCCTACATAATCCAAGTTCCCGCTAAAAAAATCTTGGCCGACTGGAACACGTCAGGGTCAGGTCGTGCATTCAGTCACAGATGGCCTCTTCAAGCAAATAACCAACATATTTTGATACCAAGGGGATGGATCTCCCGTCGCACGATTCACTGATGATGACAAGCATCACAATAGCAGAAATGCAGATTCCAAGAAACAACTGAATAGCAGAGCCAGGCCACAATCAAAAAATCCCGTCACGCTCAATTACTTGATGCTGAAAGAAGAAAAACTGTAACAAAATCATTCAGAATTTACATTTACATCCATATTTTTCCTACAACTTCTATTTTGAGAATATTTTCCTACAACTTTACATGTAGAAAACCCCCACAAATTGTTCGAGGCAAGGCTCGATGTACAAGCTTTGGTCCATGTCTGCTAAGATTCTGCTGAGAAATGGAACTGCGGTAAACCAGAAACTGGTGCGCTCACTTCCTAACAGAGCTTTCATGGACGGCAATGCTGGATCTTTCTTCCTCGTCGACCCAGTTAGCTTGCACGCATGTGTTTCTTGTTTTATGTACACCACTCTTCATGTGCCTGTTCCAATGCAGGGGCATGTTCACGTTTCTTCGCACAGAGTCCCCGATTCTTGCTGGAGATAAGATTCTGATATCTTCTTAGGCTTTAGCTCAGACTGTTCTTTTGGCAGACGAAGCGCCATGAATTGCAGTGAACTGCTCTGAACTTGATAAAGATGGCATCCCCATGGATAAGAATCTGACGAAACCCATATCATTTGCTCCTCGAACACTGCATCCTCTGTTAACCTCTCGTTCGCGCAGAATGCACAATCAAGAGGAGGCTCCTCAAAAGCAGGGACAGCCACGCACCCAAGAGCTACATATCCTACAGGTGGCCTTGGAAGCCAAATTGATACAGGGCTCCTGTAATCCTCAGCACAGTTTCTCCAAACCTACATGCAAGACAAACAAATCAACTAACATATGTTGGAATGGGGGGAAAATGAGTTGCCCCCCACTTTAGAAAATCTATACATTTATTAAAGAATAATTAAACCATAACATTGTATATTTCAGTTCAAAGCTCAACATTAATCATATATAACAGTAAGAAAAGATTTCATTAAATACCAACCAGGTCATAGCCAAGAGGCAGCGCAAAATTCCCAGCAACATTTTTGTAGATAGCAGCAAAATGTGGTGGATGGATGCCAAGGTGAGCAACATCTCCAACTGAGACATACCTAAAAAGTACTATATTTTCAGTATCATCATAATAATATGTAAATTAAAGGGAAAGAAGTATAACTTCATACCCACTAGGGCACAAAGGTCTCCAGATGCTAAACACCCTTCCATCGTCTGCAACCTGAAATCAATATTAACGGTTAGGTTATCGGAGGCACCAGGCGCAAGGCCTTTAAACTGATTTGCATGTAGGCAATGGTTTCGGTTGTAATGCGACTATTTTGGAGACATGCACTAATATTTTGTTTATAATGTATAAATGCATTTATATGCAATATTTGAGATATCATAAGAAAAGGCATATATTTTTTAGAGAATATTTCATATAATCATGTCATTAATTATTAATTGCCACCAAACCACTGCCTAGAACTGCTTAATCACTGCCTTGGACCGCACAAAACAGTTAACTGCCTAGGTCATTACCTAGGCCTAAAGCGGGATGATAGGGCACCGCCTAGGGGGGGCAAGGGTATTTTTCACAGCATATTTGAGCGAAATCGACTTTCGGCCACTATGACAGATTCAGCAAGTTTACCTGCTTTGGAAGTAGTTTACATCGGCTCCGTATTTCATGTTCACTGCTCCACATTTTCTGGAAGTTAACTGTATGGTTTATAAATCGTTGTTCAACATCACCAGATGTTCCCCTTGAGCTTAGCAAAGGCCTAGCAAAACTGTGAGATTCCCTTCCATCATCATCTGATGCAAAATATACTGAACGCTGGCCTGAAGGAACCTATGTTGATTTAGTTCAGAAGTAGATATTAGAGTTCGGTACAGTTCAATTCATTTCAGTTGAGAGAGAGAGAGAGAACCTTCAACTGTACAAATTTCAAGTCTGCCTGGTGAGATCTCCACATTTTTCGAATTGAAGAACAAAGTAGAAGAGCCTGGGTTTCTCGTTCTTCATTAACATTGCACTTTATAAGCCTGACAAAGTTCTCAGACCTCCTAAAATTCTTCAGATGTATGATTACATGTGAAGGTCTCGGATATCCAGCTTTTGCTAGTTCCAATGCAAGTACTTCTTCCCAAGGAACATCCCAAAGTATTTTAGAAGGTTTCTTGTCCATTTTATCTAGATCCAAGCACTAGACAAAAAGAACAGCTTGAGTTTGGTCAAAATTTGAAGTCATTAGACATATACAAGGAGAACCAGGTAAAAGGAAGCCTAACCTGAAGCAGTATCACCCGCTTGTTAGTTACTAAAGCAATCCTCTGGTTTGATACAATAAAATGATCTTCATAATAATCAGACCATGCATACTTGGAAGGTTCTCGAAATAAATCTGTGCATGCAAAATATCTGCTGGCTTCTGCCAGATAAAGGGCCATCTGCCAATGGAGTAACAACACAAAAATGTATAATATATCCACAGTATTCTCTGACTAAAATAAAAACCAATGTTTGGTGTTTTGCTTCATTAGAAAATTAGGCCTGGTTCTTTTCAGTTTAAATTAAATTAAATGAGAATTTTTCATTTTTGTACAAACCAAATGATGTAGTATTTTGTAGTCATTTTTGTGGGGTTTTAAATAGTTCTTCTTAGATTTTCTAAAATATTTCTTTTCATTTTTTTTTGGACTCCCTAAAGAGTGTCTTGAGGGATCACAAGTTTTTAGACTAAAATTTTCAGCAACTTTCTAGCGAAACAAACAAGGCCTTAACCAAGGTGCTAGACCAGTCTAAAAAAAGGGGGACCTGCTATCTTGGTAGTATCAAAGTCATGTAGAATTGATAATGCAGCACAATATAAAGTATGTTTTTTATTGCTAGCATAATACATATTCATTTCAACTGCATCACTACCCTTCAAGCTTTATGTAATTCAAGCTTCATCATAGGCATATCTTTTCAACAATTCCATAAAAAAGGGACAGACAAAGATGAAAAAGCATCGCACCTGGCCAGCAGCTTCTACTTTGTCATACTCTCTTATCACCCCATCTCGGTGAATAGCACGGGGATCACGAAACCTCTGAGGAGCAGATTTGTTATTGAGAATATCCACACACCTCATGACGCTGGCACTAATTCCATCAACTGTTAGTGAAAAAAAATCCAGGGCTCCACTTAAAGGTTGAACAATAAATCCCACAAAAGCACGGCCTAGACCATGTGCAATGCCAATAACACCATACTGTCGTGCACTCTCAACTGGCTTTCTTAAAACACCAGAAACCCCAAAAGCCAGACCCTGAGCAAATGCTTCAGTCCCTTGAACTAGTCCATCACCAACGCCAGTGATTCTCCTTGACCAAACCTGAATCATATTCAACTTGAAGTGCATGGTGGGATTAACAAAAACAAGGATGGAATAAACAAGTGCAAAATTTCACCTGCTTTGATCTCAGTTGAAGAAACTGCCCATCAGTAGAGAGCTCAGCAAATCCTTTACTAAGTGATGACAAAGTTGATTTTGTCACCCCAAAAAAATCTACAGAAAAGATTAGATGCAGAGGATTGTGAATCAGATCTCTTTTGATTCGGTTTATGACAGCAGGGATGATGGAGCTCTTCCGCATAAAACGACTTCTGCGCATGACCTTCCGCAGATGCACCTAAAGGAAACATCAAGGTAGGAAAATTTAGGTCATGAGACTGAAAATACATCTTACAGCTCACAATTCAGAAGTAATCATGAAAAACTGAAAGTCAAGTTTATGTTATTAGCTCTTCAAATAAATGCACTTATCTCTTCTAGATAAGTAGAGTAACATATGAAACAGCATTTCTACAAACTTGTCTGTGCGAAAGGTAAAACTCAGATGTTGCACAAGGGTACTTAGATATTCAGGCCACACAATTCAGTGAAACTTTCAGCACAATAAAAACTCTCTCATTGGTTCACTCTTGATTACCAACAGCATTTATCATACTCCACTATGCCTTTCTTGTAGGTTTGATTGATTCTCTTATTTCATAACTTGTGTCCCACCTAGATAGAAATATTCTTGGATATCCTCTAAAGAGAATAAAACTAAAATTATGAAAGTTTGCTCTGCATGGATTTATCAGATGGCTCAAGGCTTCTATATTTCTAGGTTCTAACTAGCAATTACTATATTCATAAGAACAGTACTTGTGTAGCACAAATGAAGTCTACAAGCATACTAAGGTTCCAACCATGCACACAACCATATAGAAAGCAAGAATACAAAGGGCAAAACCAATAGCCAGTAACCTATCACACTCAACAAAAATGCACATATCCTAACATGCCTACCTGCATGAATGCACCTACACAAAAAAGGGGCTACTCGTAAGAAACAGGTATGAGCCTATGTTGACAAACTTGACATCCCTTTGATCGACAGTAAGTCAAAAAATATTTTTCTGTAAAAAGTGTTGAATGGGGATATGACAGGGTGCAATTGAACTTCATAACATTCAGTCAAAGTTCCTGGATTCTGATAATTTGCACAAATCTGACTATTAGGCAGTCAATGGACTATTAATACAATGTTCAGTACATAAAATTTAATTTGTTCTCGTTCTTGAATGCTATGCGGAACAAATAAACTAAAGCAACCTGAATCTTAAATGCATTGCCCACAGCAGATAGTACTGGGCTCCATATGCCAAGGACACCACGCGGTCTTTGAGCAGGTGCAGTTTCCAGAGATATTTTCAGCCGTATCTCTGAAATATCAACAAGCCTGCAATATTACAGCTGACTTATGAGCAAACATATTAGTAGAAACCGATGCTGTTGCCGTTTTATCGCAAGAGTTTAATAAAACACCAATTGCAAGTGGCCATTGCTCAACAATATCAATAAGATGTTTCGGCTAGCAATTCAAATTTTAGTGCGAAAGAAGCCAAGCTGAAAACAGTGTTGTTCGATCACTTATTGTATCAAGCTATCAAAATAGTTCCTAAAATATTTTTTATATAATTTTTTGAACTCTCCAAGACCTCTCTTGAGGGGGTCGCAACTTTTTCAGATTAATAATTTCAGCTACTGAAAAGAGCAAGGCTATACATTAAATTAGTAACTCATTAGTGACAGAACAACTCAAATGCAAATATTCTCCTAAATAAACAAAGCATCTTAACAGCCAAGCAAAGTGACTTCAACTTAGGTGCTTACTCTATTCGTATTTCAGGATCCACTTCTGTAACAGTTGAGTTGCTGCTGGGGTTGACAAAATGAAGATTATTGTAAAAATCAACCAATGCCCAAATAATAGGCTCATGAATATTCAATCTCCATGTTTGGTCAGTTACCTAGAATAAAAACATTTTTTTATTTTTAGTGTTGTCGACACCATATGGCTTTGCTGGTCAGTCAAAATACAAAAATAACAAATATTACCCGAAGTCAAAATACAAAAATAACAAATATTACCCGAATATAGACATGCGGGTAGACTTGAATACCATTTGAAGTAACATTGCTTACAGCAATGTTCGCTTTGAAAACAGGATGATTTGGATCAGGCGTACTCTCAGTTGCCAAAGCAACAGGCATTGTAGACAGTGGCAACTGATTATCTAGTTGCAACTGGCCAATAATCAACTTAAGCCTGAAATACATTGTATAGCATGAGAAAATTTTCACCGATGCAAACAATATTAGGATAAGAAAAAACATGTCATAGAGCTGGCTGCATGATATCATTAGTGACCTTTTGATAATGTTAGCCCAGGAGCTCACACAAACAGTAAGCGAAACTCTCACAAAATCTCACACTAATGTTCACTTAGAAAGCAATTGAGGCTCACTATATTGTAGTTGAACTAATCCTCAAGCTTGGCTTACAAGTGCTCCTACATGTTCTATTTATAGGCTAAGCTAAACTTAGCTCATCCCATATATCTAGAACATTCTACATCTAGCTATTAATATTTTAGTCCTAGTAATAGCTAGATGCTTCTAGTATCTAGTATTTAGTTCATCTATGAACTAGTAGTAGAACTAAGGTTCTGTTCTTTTGAGCTGATCTGAACGGATGAACGGCTGAAATGACTGAACTTCGAGAGCTTCTCGAGATAGTCTCGAGATTCGGATACATTTCGTTTGACTTGCTTTTTAAAGCGTTCGAATCCATCTTCAAAACAGCGAAAAAACGGACTCAAAAAACTCAAAGCATTTATGTGTTTTCAAAACGTAGATAAATCGTTAAGCTGTTAAGACGTTAAGCTGTTAAGCTGAATAGAACTAGGCCTAAATGTTCTAGATGCTTCTAGCATCTACATATAGCTACCAACTAGCTTCTCCTTCTACAATCTTCTAGTAGATGTCAAGATTATATCTAACATATAACTGTTCCCATGCTGGTACCGAAACTAAAGGAGCTGTGATTACTTAAGACAAGCAGCTCAGCAGCCGATCTAGTACACGAGGTACGTGAAAATGGATCACAAACATTTCTATGCATAAATATATGCACTTTTTTTTTCGCCAAGCTGCAAATATCATTTTTTTACTTCAGGGTCAACATGTTGATACCACCTTTCATATTTTTTTATGTGAAAAGAACAGTCACAAGAGCAAACATAAATTTATACAATGCAAAAGACAGGCTGAAAAAATAACTATGTCTCAGAATTCCCATAATTATGGAAAGGTATTACTCTTGTTAAGGAAAACAAAGATGTTTCTCCGCAGCTATGTGTATGTATAACATTATTATTTCAATGGAACAATGTGAATGTGAATCGTCAATTATACCTGCTAGTGGCCCCAGAATCATAACCAGTCATGTATGAGATGAAAACCTTCTGCAGATGCAAGTATAAAAGCTCTTTCGGCTTATGATCAACCAAAGAGACTCCAAAAACTCCAAGTTCAATTATAAGCTCTAAGGGTCCAGAAACTGCTTGTGCCTCGCTTTTCTTCAACGCTGATGCTTGGTGATCAATCGCTTCAGATCCACCAGATTTATATTCCTCCTCCCGTCTACTTGTGCAATCGGCAAACTTCAATATTGTAAGATCAACAGCATCAACTATATTTAACTTGAGGCCCTGTTCCCAAAAACTGGTGGAATTTACAACAGGGTTTTCCAGGTCAACACATTGGAAGCAAGTAATATCTCCTTTTTGCATGCTAAGATCAACAACTTTCAGTCCGTATGGATGGTCCCAAGAATATTTTCTGGTCGAAAGAGGTTTCACTTGAATCCAAGTGTCTTCACCTAAACCAGACTGCCGAATACTGATAGTTGTACTACTTGTTCGGTTCTCAATCCTGCATGCAACCATGGCAAGATCATAGTTATGTAAATGGGAAACAAATGACTGTAAGGTGATCTGCATGCTGCTAAAGGATCTCTTACTACCTGATTGGCCCATCTGCTGGCCCCAAACGGAACACAATCAAGAATCTTGAACCTTCCTCATAACCACGTATCTCAGCTTTTAAAAATTTCTGGGTACCATCCTGCTTTCTCATTGCTATAACAATGGTGTCTTCTTTTAGTATATCTATAGGTTGGCACCAATCTGTATCTACCAGCCGGACCTTCAGATAAAACAGTTGCAAATAGAATGGATCAACCAAGAAGCCAAAATACAAAGGGAAATTGTCATATCCTGTAAACCTAACAATAACATCCTGACATCATGATGTTTATTTCTCTTTATAATAAGGTAATGCAGGCTCACATGATGCTAATCACATACTATTCTTATTTATCAACACAGTTGTTAAGTGTTTTGATAGGTAAATGATGAAAACTCAAGAATGGATTTCTAAGAGAGAAGGGCGGTAAATCCGGTGTGCTTTCCTCAGTAACCTTACATGGTCTAAATCTTGAGTAAATCATGCACTCCTACTAATGTTAAAACTAAATGTTTTCCGAATAAGAATACTTCGCACAATACTTGCTGAGAATTAAAAGTGGACCAGCTGAAGTTATTGTCAGCACCTATCGAGGTAATCACTCAACCACTCCCTCACTGTGTCGTGCTAATCATCAGCCGATGTGCTGAGATCAAGCACTGGATGAACACACACGAGCACAGAGGAAACACGCCCAGCAAATGGGCAGCAACTGCTGCTTTTTCTATTCTCTGATTAGGCATAAGAAAAGACACACAAAACAGCCCACTTCTCCCACTAAGCGCTGTGTGCCATCCCACACAACGTGGCAGACGTGGGCACTCCCCACTACTCCTATAAACCAGCTCCGACTTGGACAAGCAAGCCTCGAGCTGCAACTAACCAACTGCCTACTAGCTGACTTGCTAACTGAACGCTGACTCAAGACACAGACCAAAAACGAAAATGCAGAAAGTAAGATACAAATTTCAGTGCACAATGATTTAATCTAACAATTCTCCTCCTAAGTCTTTGTGCACTGATTTGAAACCATCTTGAGCCCAATCTTGTCGCAGAGCTCACTGAACTTAGCCCTTCCAAGTGACTTTGTCAGAATGTCACCTAGTTGATCATCTGTCCTGATGAACTCCACTTCAATCTGCCCCTTCTCAGCACAATCCCTGATATAGTGAAACTTTGTATCAATGTGCTTACTCCTGTTGTGATGAACAGGATTCTTGATTAGAGATATGGTAGACTTGTTGTCCACCCTTATCATTGGAATCTTGATCTCCTCATCTATAACTTCAGCTAGCATCTTTGCCAACCAAACTGCTTGACAAGCACCAGTAGCAGCAGCTATATACTCAGCTTCACAGCTAGATAAAGCTACCACTTTTTGCTTTGTGGACTGCCAAGTAATTGGACTACTCCCAAGGAAGAAGATTATCCCACTGGTGCTCTTCCTGCTATCAACATCTCCAGCTAGATCACTGTCAGTGTAGCCCACCAGTCTGTCTTGTTTTTCTCCTCTCCTCCCAAACCAAAGACCCAAATTACAAGTCGCAGCCACATACCTCAGAATGTGCTTCACAGCTGCCAGATGATCTTCATGAGGATCTTCCAGGAATCTGCTCACATAGCCAACAGCAAAAGCTATATCTGGCCTAGTGTTCACCAAATACCTCAAACTCCCCACTAAACTTCTATAACCTGTAACATTCACCTTTGGCAAAGCGCTATCCTTGCTGAGTTTCAGTCGAGATTCCATAGGAACATGGCAGGGATTACATCCTGCCATTCCACACTTCTCTAAGATCTTGAGAGCATATGCTCCTTGACTGAGTGATATGCCATCTACACTCTGAATCACCTCCAGGCCGAGATAGTAGTGCAGTAGACCCAAATCACTCATCCTGAAACTGTTTGCCATCTCCTTTTTGAACCATTCAATGTCCAACTTGTTGCTGCCTGTGATCACAAGATCATCTACATAGACACCAAGAATGAGCTTCCCTTCTCCTCTTCTTCTTGTATATATAGCATGGTCAGAGGCACTCTTCTTGAACCCAAAGGACTGCAGTGTGCTGTCCAACTTGGCATTCCAAGCCCTAGGCGCCTGATGAAGCCCATACAATGCCTTATGCAATTTCAGCACCTTGTGTTCATTTCCCTCACACACAAAACCTTCAGGCTGCTGCACATACACCTCTTCTGCTAGATCCCCATTCAGAAAAGCAGATTTTACATCCATGTGGTGTACTTCCCAATTCTCAGATGCAGCCACAGCAAGCAACAACCTAATAGCATCCATGTGAGCCACTGGAGCATACACTTCTGTATAGTCTATCCCATGGCATTGGGCATAGCCCTTTACAACCAGCCTGGCTTTGTATCTCACAACAACTCCTTTCTCATCCCTCTTCACTTTGAAGACCCACTTGAGTCCAATTGCCTTCCTGCCTTGAGGAAGATCACATAAAGACCATGTCTTGTTATCCTCAATGGACTTCATTTCCTCAAGCATAGCTTTCCTCCAGCTGGACTGTTTTTCTGCCTCTGCAAATGAGGCAGGTTCATCTGCACTTATCATCAAGGCTTCTTCTTCTAACTCCACCTGAGCTAGATGTCTAGGAACAACTCCAATTGGTGACAAAGACCCAATAATGTTCTTCACAGCTCTGAATCTCAGTGACTCTCCTCCATAACCAGCATCCACTTTGTCACTGAAATTGCTTGGAGGTGATACAAACTCTGCATCTGGTTGCTTGTGTGCCTCTGGACTGTCCTGCACACCATGACCAGCACCATGTACACTTGATCTTGCCCCTCCAGGTGTCTCAACAGTGCTCTCAGCCACTGGAGATGCCTGGCTAATAGTAGTGTACTTCACTGTGAACTCACTACTGACCTCTTGACTGCTCCCATCTGCAGCCTTGCTCCAATCCCATTGAGCCATCTCATCAAAAACCACAGATTCACTCACATGAACTCTTCCAGTTATGGGATCATATGCTTTATAGGCCTTGGACCCTGGAACATAGCCTATAAATACCATTGGCCTGCTTCTATCATCTAGCTTCTTCAAGTTAGGTGTAGTGTCCTTCACATGAGCAATGCACCCAAAGGTCCTCATGTGATGTACTGCTGGTTTCTTCCCAAACCATGCTTCATATGGTGTTTTGCCTTCAACACTTTTGCTGGGTGACCTGTTAAGAACATAGACAGCAGTTGTTACTGCCTCACCCCAGAACATTGCAGGCACTCCCTTGCCTTTGAGCATGCACCTTGCTGTACCCAAAACACTCTGATTCCTTCTCTCCACCACTCCATTCTGGAAAGGAGAGTAAGGAGCAGTGAGATGCCTCTCCACTCCTTGATCAGCCCAATATTCTGCAAATTCTGAAGATGTAAACTCTCCACCTCGATCTGTTCTGAACACCTTCAGTTTCATGCCTGACTGCTTCTCAACTAGAGCCTGGTACTGCATGATGCTTGCTGCTGCCATGTTCTTTGTCTTCAACAGCCTCACCCACATGTATCTGCTCACATCGTCCACCAAGAGCAGGAAATACCTATTGCCTCCTGGTGTTATTGGTGACACTGGACCACAAAGATCACCATGGACCAGCTCAAGGAGCTTCTTTGCTCTGTAAACTGTTTGCTGTGGCACTGCATTCCTCCTCTGCTTCCCTGCCAAACAGCCACCACACAGCTGCTCCACCTGCTCAATCAGGGGCATCCCAAACACCATTCCATCGCGCGCCAGTTTGCGCAGCGCCTGGAAGTTCAAATGCCCAAATCTTGCATGCCATCTCCATGCTTCTTCTTCACCTCTCACTGCCAAGCACACAGGCTGTGCAATGTCAGTGTTGAGCACGTAGAGCCTATTGGGTGACCTCCTAATCTTGGCTAGCAATTGATGATCAGGAGCCACAATTCTCATCTCTTCCTTCTCTACAGCCACCTGGTACCCATCTTCTGCCAATTGCCCAACACTCACAATGTTGGCAGTGAGCTTAGGTATGAAGTACACCTTCTCCAGTGCTCTGTGTTCACCATTTTTGCAAGCAAAAAGAACTGTGCCACTTCCTTCAATTGCTGCTACCGAGCCATCCCCAAATCTAACTGATCCCCTTGATCCCAAGTCTAGATCGGAAAAAACAGAGGATATACCTGTCATGTGGTTCGTTGCTCCAGTATCAACAACCCACTTAACCTTCTCAGCCTCCCTGCTGCCAAATTGAGCGAACAGCTTCTCCTCTTCTTGATCAGCAGCCATTAGAAGAGCATTTTCCTCCTCTTGCGCTACATGAGCCTGCTCCTTCTTCCTGGGCGCTCTGCAATCCCTGGCCCAATGACCGAGCTTGCCGCAGTTCCGGCATTGGTCCTTGGAGATGTCTCGGCCATTGCCACGACCCGAGCCACCACGACCTCCTCTGCCTCGGCCTCTGCCACCGCGGCGCCCTCCATTGCCGCCGCCGCCATGGCTTGAGCTCCCATCGCCGTCGCGGGCCTTCATCCGCGCCTGCCATTCCTCCTCCGTGAGGAGCAAACGGCCGCCGGAGTCCACGCGCCCGCCGCCATCCGATTTTGACTCCAGGCCGTACCTCTGTTCCACCGCAGCGCGCCGCCCGTCCACCTCGATCGACATTGCGCCAGGTCGAGCAACGTCTCAATCGAGATGGCAATCTGCGAGAGACGGCTTGGCACGACCTGGAGCATCTTCTTGATGATGTCGATGTCGGCCACCTTGTCGCCGAGCACACGGAGCTGGTTGCCGAGGCCGGTGATGCGGTCGGCGAAGTCATCGATAGACTCTCCTTCCTTGAAATGGATCCCCTGCAGCTCCCGCCGCAGCGAGTGCGCATTCGCCTCGCGCACACGATCCACTCCAACGTGCTTCACCTTGATCGCATCCCAGGCCTCCTTTGCGCTATCCTTCACCGCTAGCGACGAAAGCATCTCCGCCGGGACCGCACGCAGAATCGCGGCGCGAAGCGAGACGATCGTCGCGATCATCACCGCCGCCGTCTCGATTGTGTCCCATATCCCTGCGCTGCCGAGTTCACGCGCATCACCAGCGCCAATTGGTGTAATTAGTGCGCGTGGCGTGGGTACACAAGCGACGCCGACGCTTCTTGACGACGCTGCACTGCACCACCACCTGGCGGTCGCCACGCTGCCGCGATTCGCCGGCGGCGTCCACGCATCGTCCATGGCGTTGTCGCGGCGGCGTCTGCGAGCGAGCCACCTCCTCCGAGCTTCGCCTCTGCTGCCGCCTCTTCCGCCGGCTCCAACTCTGCCGCCGCCACGCTCCGCCATCTACCTCGGATCGAACAAGGGCTCTGATACCACTTGTCAGCACCTATCGAGGTAATCACTCAACCACTCCCTCACTGTGTCGTGCTAATCATCAGCCGATGTGCTAAGATCAAGCACTGGATGAACACACACGAGCACAGAGGAAACACGCCCAGCAAATGGGCAGCAACTGCTGCTTTTTCTATTCTCTGATTAGGCATAAGAAAAGACACACAAAACAGCCCACTTCTCCCACTAAGCGCTGTGTGCCATCCCACACAACGTGGCAGACGTGGGCACTCCCCACTACTCCTATAAACCAGCTCCGACTTGGACAAGCAAGCCTCGAGCTGCAACTAACCAACTGCCTACTAGCTGACTTGCTAACTGAACGCTGACTCAAGACACAGACCAAAAACGAAAATGCAGAAAGTAAGATACAAATTTCAGTGCACAATGATTTAATCTAACAGTTATTGAGTTCTGATTTCTGAATAACAGCTTTGTGAAAATTCATGCATGCAGTATCCTATCTGGAGCTATCATTAAGAATGATGTAGTACCTGCAGTTTGTCAGGTCCCTCTTCAGAGTACATAAAAGACACCCTCCAGTCATGTGGATGTAAGACCTTGGGCTCATCTCCAACACTAAGTTTTATGTACAAATCCTGTCCAACCCTGTTCGTGAATGTTGTATATGGGCGTACATAGATAACCTGTTATGCCAAAGAGACAATGTCAACCGATTAGCACTTCTGATATGAAGTTGCAGACTAACACACAATTACCTTTGTTGGAACAGCCTGATATGAGGATGGCTTTGAGCAAAGAAGAATATGTATGCATTTCCCATCATCATCATAGGCAGAAAGATCAATTGCACCATCCTGAAGAGAGAGAGAGAGAGAGAGAGAGAGAGAACATCTTAAGAATAAAAGAGACTGACAAAAAAGGTTAAAAGATCGAAGCTAACCATGTCACCAAGAGGTGATAGTTCCTTGATAGATCGAAACTGTCCTCCATGTCTGCAAACACATGCTGCGAGGCCTAAGAACTTAAAATTTAATCCAGAGGCTATAGTGTATCCCTCAACCAATTCTTCATGTTTTATATCATAAAGAAACTTCTCAGTCCTTTCCAAGTGTGCACGTGCAAGAAAGTGTGTCTTGTCTTTCCTTCCAGAGATATCAATGAATTGCAGAGTGAGTGGAGGCAATCTTGCAACTGATATCCAATATGGAACATATATTCTGATAAATGTTGCCATCAAATAGTCCTTATCGCTGCTTTGTTCAAGCATAATTTGCACAATCCTGCAAAAGAACGAAAGACAAACATAATAAGCACAAGCTGTAAAGTGTTTTCGAATATTATCTGCAAAAATATTTTAAAAATTTGCATCATCACCTTCCGGATAGAGAATTTCTAAGATTAATAAATTTTGATGGAACTTCGGTTGGATGTGATATAGGAACAGGCCCCTTGAAATAGAATAAAACATGTCAACACTCAACACTAGTAAAAAGGGGACATCAGGTATAAACAAAAACAAATTGATACATACATTTATGGGTTCCCATCCCCCGTGTGGAAGAAGGGATAAATACACACAATTTCTTGGATCAACATTTTGGACCTTGACAACCTCACCAGGATTTAAGGTACCCTGGGAGCAACTTGTATCTTCCCCATCAAGGTGGCTAGCACTAACAGTGTAAATTGCAGGAATGGGAAGATAAGATGTCAAAGACAGTGGGGATTTGATAACGACATTCCAATCATATATTGGATCCATGCGAATATCTTTGCCTATTTCTTTGGCTGCTATACTCAAGCAAAGCCATAGCCCTTGACAAGAATTGGACGTGCCATTTATCTGTGAGCAGAACAGCAAGTTTTCTGATTCATAGAGATCTGATACACATATGTCTAGGATCTCTTCATTTCGAAACTCACTTTGGCTGCGCCTCTCCTGTACATTACTCCAAGAATACTGCACGTGTTCATGATGCATCAGAGGTCTGAGCTGCAATTTATAAGAAACAACAGGATGCGAGAGGCCTGATAATGGGACAGGAACAACAGAACCAGGTTCTAACAGTCCAATTGAAATTCGATCATCTTTGTCAGAATTCTCTCCCTGTCCATCTGATTGTGCACTTTGAGAATACCTTCCTCTTAGGCACAAATCAACAACAAAATCAGTCGCATTAGTGATTGAAACAAGGGAGCGTATGCTAACATATCTGTTGCCCTCTTTGACTGTTGCTTCACTAGCAATCACACAGTCACCAAACCTCCAACATGCTGCTGGTACAGCATAGTTTAATTTCATGTTTGTCCAAGGACCTTCCTTGGAAGGACTAATTTGAATATATCCGGTCCTGCTTCTGCTAGGACTGATGCTGCTCCCTTGTTGTACATTAGCTCTACCAGAAAGAAGCACGGCAAATCTTACTTTCCCACTAGTTGTAGCAGTTTCATGCTCCTGCATAGTTATATTTTATGTCAAGCAATCTTATATAAATTTTAACCTCCCAAAGCATGCTATATGTGCATTACATCAAGAAAAATTTAAATAAATAATCTACAGTATTAAAACATCAGTTCTCACCTCTGTCTTGGTTAACGTAAGGTCGCCTAAAGTCAAATCAAATTTAGCACAGTTAGAACTTGAGGTAGAAGGGATTTTTTGCACTACTTGCTTCAATGGAGCAGAGTAAATACCAACGGGTCGACCTGTAGGTAAGACAAAATAGAAACTAAACAAGTGCAGGAACATAAAAAGGCAGCTTTTGTTGCGCCACAAAAAACACGAACCTCTACCAGCATCAAGAACAAGAAGTTGCAGAACATAATTCTCCTGTAATGTTTGGAATAAAAATAAATTGTTAGTTAACAGAAAATATAGATGTTAGAGCAGTAGATACAGTAAAAATAATCATCGTGGATAATCAACGTGAGAGAACATACATATTCCAGAAAGTCCTCAATTTACATACCTCAGATTCAACTTTGAAAAAGAACATCTCATTCCACTTCACCTTTCTGATGTTCTGAAAAGTGTTTTCGCCAATAGAAGCACAAGTACGGGCACTCTGCTGGTGAACACCAGATATACAACAATCTTGTGAATAGAGTCGTATTGCCGTCAAATATTCGCCGGTTGCTATACCTTCACTGACCTTGATCTGTGAAGTAAAATCCTAAGAGTTTCAGAATTTGATGTAACAAGTAGATGAATTCAATATGAAAGTTAAATTCTTCTAAGAATACACAACAAGGAGGAGAGGCATTCCATATGAAAAAAAAAAATCTCTAATTTAAAAGGCTATTGCGGTGGTGAGATGGTGGTACGTCGAACTCATTTGGACCATCCATCCACCATCTGACCATATGCATCGCTTCCTCGGCCCTTGCCCGCACCACCCAAAGCAGTTTACTCACACATTTAAAATGCTACCAGTTTGTCTGCAAACTGCAGTTCTCATCAAGCGAACACAAACTGCCCCCGTTCTGCCAAGATTTCAGCAATCGCAGCCTTGGAACCTCCTCAGCTAGAGCTCGGCCAGGGTAGCGTCATCTTCTCCGGTATCCAAGGTTGCGGGGCAGGCAGTGGCGAGCAGGCGCAGGCAGAAGTCTCCAATGTGTTCGCTGCTGGCGTCGTTGGCCTTCTCCCCAACCACATGAACATCATCTTCATCTGCTTCAGTTTCTTGTGCTGTTGCTACTCTTTTACTCTCAGTTGCACACTTGTTGTTCAATGAATTGCCTAGACAAGCAGCAGAGCATGACATTCTTCTGAGAGTCTGTTCCTCAGCAACTGGCTCTTGCAGCGCATCCCCATCCTCAGCCTCTGTGTCTACGTACTCATCGAGGCCCATTGAACGTACCTTCCCGCTACCCACCTGAAACATTAGCCTTGGCCGCTGCCGCCGGTGGCTGCGGCCACAGTGCCGCCACCCTCCATTGGCAGCAATTGCACCAGCAGTAGTAGGCAACACGCCGCCCAACAATCCAAAAAAAGGTATCAAATCCACATACAAAATTATTCGATCCGATGAGTTCCTAAACTGGGTTCGACCAGTCTGGACCATGAAGAACTGGATCCACTTTCATCCCTACAGGACAGGTGAAGAGGAGGAGAACAACGACCGTTGCCTAGTGAATTGGCCAAAATCTGCAAATCCAACAAGTTGGGAGGCCTTGGCATCTTGGACCCGGAGAAATTTAGTCGGGCTACCAAACTAGATGGATGTGGTTCAATTGGCGAGACTTGCCAAAGTCTTGGAAAGGGTCTGAATTACCATGTGGGGATATTGATAAACTACTTTTCCAGTCTGAACAAAGGTGATTGTGGGAAAGGGCATAAAGGCAAGATTCTAAAATGACCGGTGGCTCCTCGATAAGACTCTTGCCAAAAGCCTTGGAAAGAATCTGAATTTCCATGTGGGGAGATTGATAAATAACTTTTCCGGTCTGCAACCAAAGTATTTGCTGGAAATGGCACAACGACAAAATTCTAGCATGACCATTGGTGCGATTATGCACTGAGAGCCCTAGCTCCTCCTTCAATATCTCCACAAGGAGGCATGGCTCCATCTGCAATGATCTTCAGAACACGAATTGGATCCACCAACCAAAAACTTTGAAATCCATCGAGCTCTAGCCCATGGTCCAAGATTCAGCTCATCAACCTTCAGCCTACTGACATTATTTTGGTTTGCCAGTTGGGGACCACTCGGCACCTATTCGTCGTAACCTATTCGTTGTATTTGGAATACAACTTGCAGTTATCAAGAAGCACAAGATGCCAAACACCAATCTTGCTTTAAAAGCCAATATAGAGTAAATGTATTTTTTTGCCTAAACACTAGGACACAACCATATTCTAACAATAAACAAGCTAGAGAGACGTGGATGGCCAAAAATCAACCTATTTGGATGTTGTGTCATCAAGCCAAAGACACCCTGGATCACCTATGCCTTACCTGCCCCTACAAAACCCTCACTTGATCCTTCCTACTCGCTTGGTTGAACTCCAAAATCCTCAATGAGGTGCCCCCTCATGCCTGTGTCAACTTCATGGAGTGGTGGCATAAATCAACCTCAAGGTTCTCGAAGGCTAAGCAAAAAAATTTTAGCGGGATGGTCCTCTACACCTAATGAAATGTATAGAAAGAAAGGAATAGAGGATCTTCAGAAGTCGATGTTGGCATAAACCTAGGGCATGATTGGCTGCGGTGCGACCAGGCTCAGCCTTCCAAGCACGCATCAACCGGGTTGAGGGCGTTCAACTCTGCTTGTTTGGTTGTCTCACACCCCTGAGCCTGACTCGACTCTACCCACGTTTGGTTGCCGCATCGCATGTCGCCAACCACGCCTCAACCACCTCCTTCATCTCCGATGAGCTTGCCGCTACCAAATCCGGCCTCCCTCGACCTCACCATCGCCGAATCTAGCCTCCAACGAGCGCGTTGTCGCCATATCCGAGCTCCCCCACAGTCACCATCGCCGGATTCGAGCTCCCTCGTCGTCACCGTCGCCGAATCCAAGCTCCCCTCCATCGCTGTTGTTGAATCCGACTTTCCTTGTCGTCGCCGTCTCCGGATTAGGGCTCCCCTGACCTCGTTGGCCTCGTCTACGCCCACGATGTTTAGACACTTGCTCCGCTCATACGCGTCCCAAGGCGCTCCCGTTGCGTCCACGCTGGTCTGGCTCGGGAGAAACAGACTCATGCGGCATTTCCCCGGGCTAGGCTGCAACAGTGTTTTCACACACCTGAGGCCTAGCTTTGACCAGAGTGCAGAAACCAGATGTGCAGCGCCTGCATCGAGCAAGCCTAGCCGGGCCGGAGCCAGGCAACCAAATCACGCTCCTAGTGGAAGAGGGATAGAAGGATTTTCAGTAGGCGATGCCAATATTTCAGTTAGCCCTCAAGATCAACGAGGACAAGTGTGGCGAAGGACGACCGAGAGGCCCGGTCGGGGTATTTAAACCTTCCCGTTCGCATTCTTTTGCAAAATTCAGCATTGCAGTCCTAGTTTGTAAACTTTTGATGCAGTGATCCTTCCTCCTTTGTAGTCTCTGGGCCACCCCCGCCCCCCCTCCCTCCTGCTTTTACTCTAAAAAAATGATGAGTAAATAAGTAGATGAAGAGGTTCCCATTAACAATTCATCAAGACAAGCAACATGCAAGGCAGCCGAAAAGCTTGAAGGTTTGTCATCAAATAGTACATAGTTGAATGGAAAAAAAACTTACCTCAGCATCTGCAACAATAGCAGTTATCATCAAACGGTATAGTTTAACAGATTTTCCCTTCAAATGAGAATCCATCAGATCGCCTGAAGTTGGAACTTTTATGGATCTATCATCACCAGATGGCAACAGAGTTATATCTGAACTCCTATATTCAGTAGTTCTTACGTATATGTCTTGGCCAAGTTTGTTTTGTGGGATGACATAATAACTTTTTCTTTGATGTACATCATGAATTGACCTTTCAGTAGGCGAAAATGTTTTCTGATCATGGAATAAAAGAGCACTATCTCAGTAAACATGATTGAAGAAATTAATACTAAGTGCTTTAAACTGAACACATAGTAAGATAACATCTTTTTATCAAAAAAACATCTTAAAATAGAGAAGAAGAGAAGTGACTGCATATTCAGAAATGGATAGTAATGATCTTTCAAAAAAGAAAAAAAATAGATGGTACTGATTTACCTTCTTGTATGATTCATCACCTAGGGTAATATTGTTCCAGCTAGCATAAGCTTGGGATAACATGTTTGCATTGGAAACAGATATATTCAAATTCAGATCTCGTGTTGAGGTAATACGGAGTTGACCAGGAGAACCTGGTGTATTCACATCGTATTGGTACCTAAGATCAATAACGAAAAAAAAATATGGCAAGTAAATCAGGCCAAACTAACTTGCAAAGTATCCAAGCTCAAGGAATTATTAAAATAACAAGATTTGGGGACTACCACCTTTTAAAACAAGGGAACAACAAATAAGATAAGCCTACAGTCTACCTTTAGGTTAAAGTACCAAGAAAATATAATGTAAGATTGGCAAGGTAAACCACACAGGATACCGACAAGAATGATTTGCGTATCATAGGAATCATTTCCGAGAAGATATACCTAACAAATCCATCTGTTGGTTCAATGAAGGGCTCCCACGAATTATACTTGTCGTTATAAGATCTGGCCACAAACGACAAACTCACTGTTGCATTAAGATGGTTTGGACCCCCATGATAACTAAATCCAACAGTGCCAAAGGACATTCCAAATAATGGCACCATCTGCAAAGAACAATTGAAAAAGGCATGAAAACAGTTACTACCAGACAAGTTCAAGAAAGAATCAGCAAGGAACGAAAAACTGCACACACAACAAACAAAAGCACATGCAACTGATCATTACATGCAATACAGCAATAGAAATCTTAAAACTAAAATCATCTCATTGTTGAAGTACATTCAGACAAAGCTCACCATTCCTCCATAATCATCAAAAGAAACAGCGGAAAAAGTTTTGATTTCAGCATCAATAATGATGTTATCTGAACTACTCGATGTAGGGGGACCAGCAAGCTTCAGTGCAAGTCTTCTTGGAGGTTTTCTAAACAAACTTCTAACAAGGAATGTTCCAGCATCATTATCAACAGTCCATAAGCTAAATGGTTCAGATGTTTTAGCACCAGATGAATCCCATATGCTTTCCTCATCAAATTGACCTCCTGTCACCATGTCACTTCGAATACATCTTAACATACTGAAGTCCCCTTTCCCTGGTAAGCTTTTAGATGCAACACATCCTAAAGCAACAAAACCTGGTGGAGCTTGAGGATACCAAATTGATACACCATCTATCCCCCGATGTTTCTTAATTCGACCAACAGGCTGATAACCTTCTGGGGCTTTGAGAAAAGTATCTTCACCGTTGCCATGGAAGACAACAGCTGAATTTGGTGGTTCATACCTATATTAGAAGTTATTTCAAATAACATATCACAAAGAAGGTACTATAAAAAGATGAAAAGTTGGCCACATAAAAATTTTAGAATGAAAAGTTGTTCACATAAATTATACCCATTAATAGCAATGTCACCAAAGTAAAACATTCCTTCGGATAACATTGGACGCCATATTGAGAGCTTCTTTGGTGACGACATCCCATTGTTTGACCAAATCAATTTAAAGCCTGCCACTGCTTCGAATAGCGGACCTAATGTCAATGCTGATCTTTGTAGCTGAGAGCCATTATGACTATCTTGCTCTCTAGAGCTAGCCTTGGAAGATGACTCTGCACAGTTGAACAGCATATGACGAAGGTCGTAAGCATTTCCATGAACACTCATACTTGCAGGATCTCCAAGCAGAAAGGAACCAAAAGCATTATCAACACGCCAAAATGTCATATTAGCATCACCCCTACAAAACATATAATTGAAATGAATAATGCATGATGTACAGTTTCTATAGCCACATAACAAATGTAAACACAAAGCTAAGGTTACATTGATTTGACCTCAGAGCAATGCAATCCTTTAGACTACACGAGGAAACCAAGGAAGCAGTTAAACAAAAAACTGAAGATAAAGGTGGTTCAGCAGTTCCAGCTGAAACAACACAGCCCATTGCAACATAGCCTGCAGGCGCTACAGGTAACCAAACAGAACAGATTTGATCAACATTAGAGAGCTTATTCTTTGAATCTCCCTCACTGTGACGAAGTCCATTTGTGAAACCAGATTGCCAAACTAGCTTGAATGACAAAGGCCTTTTTACCCTTACAACATTTGTGTTCAAAGCAAGGACTCCTTTTGTTGGAGGGTCATTCCTAAGATGAAATAAATTATCCATGTCAAAAAAATGGTTCCATTTGACAAATAAGCATACCAAAGAAACAATAAAGAGTTAACCACAGACATTGGTGTAAGGAAATCACTGAAAATGGCATATCCAGATGGAGCCCGTGGTCGCCAGAAAGAGTACATTTGATCATTTGCATTGCCTAAAAAAAGAAGCCAAACTCCATAAGACTTGGCGCTTGTTGATTAAAAGCTAGGAGCATCCAATAATAAAACTACCAACTCCACCATACCCTGCATAGTTGCAACTTTATCAAACTGAGAACACAGCAGTGACATTTTATTTGATGACATCCTGAGGAATGCTGAAATTTCTTCTTCAACAGCTAAAAACAGTCTCAAAATACTAAAAGAAAAATTCATATATATCTCAGAAACCAGCAGGTGCAAATTTGTCTTTCCAGATGCATTTGAATACTTCATGGACATGTCAAAGGGTTCTATAACCCTGATGCCATTACTCTCCATCTTTAAACCAGTTATGTTTCCACTCATCTCTATACTGTCACCCTTCATTATAAGCCTGCCACATAAAGAAGAGTTAAAATGGTATTTTTTACACTTCAGACTGCACCTATAATATACAGAAAAATACAATAAGAATAATGGTTAATGTCTCAGCATATGTTGGAAATACTTTCTCCTCTACAAGAAAAAATGCTTAGTAAATACCTGCAAATGGATGATCATAATATTTTCTTGTAAGATGGAAGTATGATATGAATATAAGATGAATAAAATTAAAACAGGAAATGTAATCAGCCACGAAAAAATTAGTATTAACAGGCTTTGAACAACAGCAAAACCCATTACATTTCATGCAATTTGCATATCTAAATTATACGAGAAAGGGAGTACAAAAAGAGATGCAAAAAAAGAAAACATTCACAGATTTGCTCCATGATAGATTTGTTATTGACCTCCAGAAAATGGAGATGTGTGCTTATGTTGAGAAGAGACGCTAATTGCTGCTTTCTGATGACTGTCTTACAAATTTCGAAGTATCAATATCAAATTCACCAAAACTGTATGGTACCGAAAAGGAGTAAACATTGTAATTCCGCATTACACACTGATGTGCAAATCTCTTTGCTTGCCAATACCATAAACAAATTTGATATTGAAATTATAACATGTATAACATCCCTGTTTTTATTTTACCTTTTTGCGTACATTTGGCAGATATAGATGGCCAAATGGGCCAACACGAGGCACGACATTTTGGCCCGGCCCGAAGCACGGCACGGCACGATCGGCCTGGCCGTGCTTGGGCCGAAGGCTAGGCCCGTGGGCCGGCACGGGCACGGCACGATTAGTTTTTGTTTTATTTTCATTTAATAGTACGTATATTATAGCAAACTATAATGGAATATACACAAACGAACAAGGGTCCTACTGGTTATCAGAGGTGGAAACAAGCCTTAGATCTCAGGTTCAAAGCCTGGTGGCCTCATTTTTACCTATTTTGAGGATATTTTCTTAGCCATTTGTTAAATGGGCCGACATGGCCCATCTAGCCCGTCGTGCCTCGGGCCGGCCCGGCACGGTTTTGCAGGCTATCGTGCCGTGCCTGGGCCTTGGCCTCAGCCCATGGGCCGGCACGGCACGGCACGGCCCGTTTATCAGCCGTGCTTAAACGGGCCCGTGCCTAGTCGGGCTCGGGCCGTGCCGTGCCGCCCATTTGGCCATCTATATTGGCAGAGTACAAACATGGACACACACTCGGGCCTCGTTATTTACAGCGTAAAGTAAAGTTTTACCGTAGCAACATTTGTTTATATAGCCTATATATTGTAATAATTTGCAATGATTGTTTTCACGACTTTTAGTGTTCTTCTCAAAGACCTTAAAACTATTTTTTTATTATTTTTTCTGCCTCTTTAGATCTCTTTTCGAAGACACTCAATTTTTTCTACAGTAAAACTCAATTTTACTCAACGCTGACAGGGCCTCACATGGGCACAAAACCACATTCATACTTTCTAAATTTAATATGTCCATTTTTATTGTTTCCTTAAGGAATTAAGTCCATTTTGCATAACTGAACTATTTAGAAAGTCCACTTAACCCCCCAAACTATGAAATGATCCATTTTACATACCTCAAATATGAAAATCGGAGCAAATAACCCTCTAGAGTGGTTTTAAAGGTAATTTTGTCATTTATAATTCAATTGTCCATTTTACACTACCAACTTATTGAAAAAATGAACCTTAAATCAGTTAAAGAATATTAAAAAATAAATTCAATTTTGAAATTTTCAGTGAAAATATTCATTTATTTTTTATAGTTTTTTGTAGTTTAGAAGGTTCATTGGATCTTTTTGGACTTATTCAGTAATTTGAAAAATGTAAATGGGTTTTTTAAAATAAAAAATAGTAAAACCATCATAGGGGGTTATTTGCTCCGGTTTTCATTATTGAGGTATGTAAAATGGACTATTTCATAGTTTGGAGGGTTAAATAGACTTTCTCAATAGTTGTAAAATGAACTTATTCCTTTAATCAATGATTTAGACTAGTTCTAAGAAAGAAATTGAGAACAACATTTATCCAAAAGGGTGATAGAAAACTTAAACCTGCAAAATGCATCTGTACGAGCATGAATAACCTTTGTTGATAATGCCAAATTTTCACCAGCATTCCTTGAAGTGCTATAGAAAGTAAGCTCCGGTCCAATAGCCTGAGAAAGTAGCGTACAACCATTCAGGTAAGCATACAAGTAACAAATGGGAATCTCATGCAAATGATGCAGTTTTAAAAATATCAACACAGGAATGGTATTTTAGTTGCAAGTTGTCGCCAGATGGATACCAACTGACACCAGTTCTTGGCACTCGCCAACTAGCACAGTTTGAAAACCTTGAACATTTAGCAATGATTAAAATTGTTTTTTTATTTTTTAGCTATTCTAGACAGATGCAACCTGCTCATGAACTGCAGGGCTAGTATCTGAGAAATTTAAAGGCAATGAATGAGTGTTTGATTCAATCAACCACAAATGGCCTAAAGAAATGACAGGTATTTACAAATGATCCTTGGAATCAAATTCATCTGATGACATACTACAACATACCATCCACGACAAGTTTATCTCAACTATAACTAGCACTGCAAAGCAGTACCTGTAGTTCCATTATGAATTCTGTTGGTCTAGCAGAACTTGCATTTTCAACAATGTCTTCTACAGTTTCCTCATTAAGACGTGACAGGTGATCATCATGTTCTTTAGCTACGTATACATGGTCATATTCTGAAGCTGAATACCAGCAATCACTGCCGAGTGATATACAGGAGTCCAAATACTCGCCATTCTGCAACAAAAATGTTGTTTGTTAAGCCAACAAAGTATTTTCTAAAGCAGAAAGTAAAAATAACCAAAATTGAAAGCATAAAGCATTACCAATATTGTGACATTCCGAAATTGTAATCCCTTACCACCAACCACATGAATGAAACATTCAGTGCTAGGACTTGAGAGAATTTTTCCCTCTCTATCCTGCAAACGTAATTTGCCACCTTTTCCATCATATATAAAGTGGTCAAAATTTTCATTATCAACAATAAGAGGCTTCTGAGGTGAAAGAATAAAAGTTGGATGCTCCTGATAATAAAGCTGATCACTGAATACAACTGGAGAAATCATGTGCAGAAGGTCCTTATCTTCATCATTGGATAACAGACTGCGAGCAGATGGCACAAAGAACTCAACAACTGCCAGTAAGAAGTCAAGTGCCACAAGAAATTTGGGCCGCTGAACACATAAAGACACAGATGTTGAAAATTTTTTCATGGTAGCATCAAGAATGATCATCGAGGGAATTGGCTCAAAGCCTAGATCCTTTTGTATTCTTTGTTCACCTGAGTCAAGCTCATTAGGATTATCAGAGCCATTGACAGATGTGTCTCTAACTGTTGCTGATTTCCCAATGGCAAGCCTTAACTCATCCTTTGTTCCTTCACGGTCATCAAAAACAGAAAAGCCTTTGAGAGTAGCAAAAAGGAAACTTTCCTCTTGTGTGTTTGATTTATAGAGAAGCCAAGCACCACTTGCCTGAAAGGAAAAGCTTGTATGGTGATATAAAGCAATACTAATTGAATCAACTAGAAAATGTAAGAATTTCAGTGCAACATTAATGTTACGCCTCTTGGGTTTGTTATGAATAGAGCTTGTAACAGGTACAAGGGGCACAACAGGAAAGCCTATGAATAGGAAAGGCCCACATAGGCCAATATACATACATGTCTAAATCACTCCCCCCCCCCCAAAAAAAAAAGACACAGTGGATGTCTTCACCATCCGCTGCCTTAGCCACTAGAGCTCTATCTCAACCTGCTTCAGCGACTAGCCTAGGGCGACAGAATCCGTCTATCAGGCAAGGGCGGTGACGGGCTTATCTAGCGACAGTGTCAGCGTCACGACAGCACGGAGAACCAGTGCTGACGAGCCGACGATGACCACGTGAAGAGATGGCAGCGACAACATGGACAGCCTATCTACGGCAGTTGTGGACTTATCCGGCGACATCAACGGTGGTGATGGCCCGACTCACATGCGACGCCACAGCAGAAGCCCAATCCAGCGGCGAGACAAGTCAATATGAGGGTGATCGACAATGATTAGCAGCTACTCAGCGCATGTACGAGTCGATCAGTGGAAAAAATGAGCAGATTGCTTGCTCTTAACAACGAGCAGCAACAACAGCACAGAGCGTGCAAGTGCAACACGTAGTGGGAAAACAGAACGACGACTAGCAAAGAGAAGAAACCCTAACACCAGCTTAGGCTAGGATACCATGTTATAAATAGCACTTGTATTGATCCAGGGGCCAATAGGCCAGTATAAGTACATGCACTGGGGGCATAATAGGTGTTAAGAGTAATGTAGTCATTTGTGTATTTAAGAGTAATGTAGCCAACGATGGACGGCGCGGCGCAGAGGATCCAGCGACGAAGTGGATCTGTGGAGGAAGCGACGACTGCGTGAAGGGCAGCCGACGGTGGAGCAGAGACGGCACCCACGAGGGAAAAAGGTGGCGCGGCGATCACAAGGGAGACGAGGTAGCGGCGTGGTGTGGGCTAGGGTTCACCCGAAAGGAATCTCAGGCCGTTGGATCTGAGATCGGGTGGCAGCGTGATGGGAATAAAAGCGTGCAAGTGCAACACGCGGAGAGGTAAAACCTAACCTAAAGCTCTGATACCATATTAGGAATAGCACTTGTGTATTGATATGAGACCAGGGGGTTACAAGAAAACCCTAACAGGTAATGGGCCTAGGCCCATATGCAGACCGACCACACAGCCCATATAGCCTATACATATCTAACACAGGCTAGGTCTCAGCTTAGTAATAATTTATAAAACACTATTGCAAGAGGATGAGCACGGAAACGAAGTGCTAAACAAATGGAGCAGTCAATGCAGCCAAAAAATTGGGTACCTGAACGCTTGCTAGAGGAGAATCCCTTGTTGAGCCTGAATGCAGAGAAAGCTCAACCAGATTTATTGAAACAGACAATTTATTAGCTATCCATGTTTCTTGGGATAGATCTTGGATACTTTGAGAAGAAACTGAAGATGCAGATGCATGAGATTCAGTGGTGGAACTTCCATGTCGAAGATCATCCAGCGCAGGCACAGTATGTGGTGCCTCAGAGAAGTTTGACAATGCACATTCAGAAATAATTTCATATTCTCGATTGGACAGTGCAGCTTTCAGAATATCCACCTAAAATCATTGCAGATGAAAAACAAGTATTGCTCATGAGTAAAATATCAAATGGCAAGTTGAGCTTATGAGTGACAGGCTTAACCAGGGGAGTTCAATAGAACACATTCTGAGAAAAGTGCTGACCCTAATTGCTGCCTCAACCGCTGGTAACTGATGCATCAGATCACGCAATGATCTATGAATCTCAAAGGAGAGACCTTCCACATCTTGAATTATAGTTTCACCACGCACCATATCCATACCAATGGTTAAATTTATGTCCTTCACCTAAAACATAAGTGGGTAACCGCAAGTGCAAAAGTAGTGGTTAGCCTAATATTCTACATTGGAAATCATACTACAAAAAGGAATAGCAACAAGGCAGATAGTTCATATAGAATTCATGCATGCCCTAGACAGAGAAACTATAACAAGATAGAATTATTCATGGTTACTACAAGAAAAGGAAATAGGATTTGTTATAGTTTACTATTGGCTATATCAAAATGAAATAGGATTTGTTTATAGTAAGCAAAACTTATTCAGTAAGATTTACATGTCCAATATCATTAGATGTATAGGAAGCATTTTCTTAGAAAATAATCACCGAAACCTTCAGATATGCAATGACATAGTTCCTCTAATGTAATATCAACCACTCATTTTCCATTCAATCATTTACCCTATACTTCAAGCCTCCAGCTTGAAGGGACGGCAAGTAGTTAATATGTTCACAAAGCTCCTGTATCCGATGGAGTGTCCAAGGAAACAAGCATAGATAAAAAAATGTTTCAGCCCCCAAGATATCAAGCTTTAAAAGAAAGATCTTCTGATGCTATGGTGGAGATCATTTCTCAATGGTTAGGCTAAATTTTGTTTGTTTCCCTTGTTCCGCTGTTTCTTCTTTCTTACACATTTTTAATCGATTTTTCAGTAGAACTCTTCCCTCCTGTACCCAGTAAAAAAACATGTTGACACAGTGACCTTACCGTGACCATCAAAGTTTCTAAGTGAACAGCACTCATCTCATTCTTGTCACCACCAATCCACTCGAATTTATTTTGAATTGTTATATATAGGACATCAAGCTCCAAAAAGCTGCACCCGATGACAACCATCTTTAATACATAATAAAGATAGGCAAACTGAACAAAACATATTCATTTCAATAAAGCCATCCTTACTCATAACTACTAGTTTTGCGAGGCATAACAATTATAGGCCTACTAAAAGAAACATCCAATTTGAGGGCAGGTGATCCTTCCATATCAGTTTTGCTAACCCACTTCTCTGAGTTAGTTACATTATCTTTTAGCTTTACAACACCATCAGAACTTTTAGGGACAAGACCCATAAAATAATTGATAATCTGCATAGACAAATACACATTGAGAAAAAAGAGGCCTTAGCCATTGAGAAAAAGAGAGATCATATGAACTCTAAGAGTCATACCTCTTGAACAAACCGGTTAAGATAAACAATTCTGACTTCTGAAAGCTGCCCTACAAGACTGTAGTCATATCCACAATATTCTTCATCAGCAATATTGTATGAAGTAAAATCAATCTGCAAAAAGATTTTAAACATCCTTGAATTTTGTCAGAAAATGCATATTCTCGAGGGTTTAGGGTTCAGCGTAGGGTTTAGACCTGTAACTAGTAAACTAGGTAGTCGATTAATGTATCAGTATTCAACTAGGCTTGTCGGGAAGTGAGCTAGCTCCCAGCACATAAGCGGGATAAATAGGCTAGGCGGACAAGGCTGGAGGATGCCACCTAACGTCTAGATGGGTAGGCAGTATCTTGGGCAACAGTAATATAACAAGTAAAATGATAGTACCTCCACAAAAGAACGTCCTCCTGGATTTCGCATATCACAAACCCAAAAGTAAGGATGGTTGCTACGAAGACTATCATCACTTATTTTAAGATTTCCAAGAGCAGCCTTTATGCTGAATGACGATGTAAACACCTTAAGCAATGCCAAAGATAGTCAGGCATGTGTTGGGTAAATAAAACTGAAGCAAATTGTATACACACTTTTCTAAAACAAATTATATACACCAAGAGATTAGCATACCTTTATATCAGTTGAGAGGTTATTTTGTGACAAGGTAGCAAGTAGAACACCATTTTCATTCATTAGTAATATTTGTGCCTCTGCCATGCTCGATGTAAGATGAAAAACTATTCTGCTTTTACCTTTAGCCAGTAACCTCTTTATGACTGGTTCTGGTTCCAGATCAGACTTAGGCTCCTCAACTGTATTATCTTCTATAGAGCTTAATGAGGTATTTTTGATTTTTTCAGTGTCAGGGACATTTGCAAGGTTAATAGCATTCATAAATTCTATGATGGCAATAACAGTTGGACGATGACAAAAGAAGGTTAGGGTAGCAACACTTACAACTACCTGGTAAAAACAAAGAAAAAATATCAAATATCATGGTTGCAGAGCTACGAGGAATAGCTCCATCACATAAAAAAAAATGAAGCCTGTTAATAATAGATATTATTAAGATATTTACCCTGTTGTCCAAGTTGTTATATTGGGGAGACTGTTGATCATAAATCACAATCTGAGCTTTTACAAAACTATCAAAAGTTCCACTTCCTTCTGAAGTGAATTCAACAGTCTGAAGTTCAGTGTCTGGTATCAAACCAGAAATTCGACTAAATGCAGGGGGTTGTAAGGAAGGGAGATCGGTAGGCAGAGAGTCCTGGGTACTGAAGTAATCTGATATACTCCTCTCTTGTGGCATAGATGTTTCAAATTCATCAAGATCATCTGATGCTTCAAAAAATCTTTCCTCACTGTCATTTTTGTTTAGAGCAGTACCTTTCAGCCCTCCACTATTCTTTCGGCCAGGAGTTGGGACTTCTTTAGTCTGCATACTATAGATGAAGGACCTCACCAAGTACCTTGGTACAGGACTTCCTGGATAATAGTATTGGTCCTCAACTTCCAATGATCGCAAAATAGTTCCAATCAGTAAATTGCCACCCTTCATTGAGAGTTCAATCTGTTTGTTTCCATAAAGATCTCGTGTAAATAAAACAAATCACATAGTAAGGACTAAAAGTAGATAAAGGCAGGTTTACCTGACCACCAACTGCTCGAAATTCAAACAAGCTACTCTCCTTAGCTAGTAGAACTTTCTTGATTTTGTGGTTGCTCTACAAACAGTACCACTTACGTCATTATTCATTAATAATGAAGATTACAAACAAAAATGGGTAAAGAAAAAGGCATACCTCATAGCCACATGAAAAACAGATCTTTAGCTCGTCAAGAATGCCAGCAAGAAACAGCTTCTCTACGCCAACAATATCCGGAAAGCTGCCTTTGAAGGAGCTGGTCTCTGATGGGAAAACTGCTTCAGGAAAGCTTGAGACTGCAGCAGAACCCTGCTAATATGCCAGTAATTTAGAAGATAATAAAACGAGATAAAGGCAAAAAACAAAGCTGAAAGAGTACCGATGCACGATATATTGCACCCTGCAAACGACTCTGCCATATTTTTTTTGTTTCCTCGTTATCAAACAACAGAATAAACGCACCAGTATCTTCCAGAATCTGTACAAAATATAATTAATTGAAATTGTTAATTATGTAATGGACATTGCAAGAAGAGGACTGGACTATACAATGAAGTACAGTGTTCTACTGTGTTGTCTCCAACATGCCATTACTAACTACGCCAAATTGTGAGATATCATACATGATTCCAGTTTAAAAGAGAACACTAATAAACAGAATATAACAAACTCAGCTGCTTAACCATTCCTTGGGATTAACTTGGCCAGAATCATGAAGTGCCAGGATATTCTGCACACCATTTGTAAGCTCAACAGGGACCTGGTGAACCTGTTTCCCACGTAAACTGCAACTCAACACACAAGAAAAAAAAACTGATAATATATCCAAACATTTACATTATTACATCGCAAACTAATTTATATCTAAATAAACTCATAGTTAGAGATAAAAATGAATCAAGTTATTATATCATTTAATAAAACCATTGAACACATTACGGCATGTAAAAATAATGATGACATTGATATCACAAGCTCAGATGACAAGGATATTATTGAATGTTAGATCACCAAAATAGAAATAATAATTTCTAAAGTGACAAGTTACCAAAAAATGACAAAGTTTCAACTTCTCAACAAGAGTAAATTGCACTACTGCCCCGTAAAGTTGGACAAGTATCTCACTTAGCCTCCTAAAATTAACGTGCTTGTGGCAACCCCCAGAAAGTTGTCTCCGTTTCCACCGCAGCCCCACATCCATTAGATCATCCGTTAAGTGCTTACGTAGCCGTTAGTTGACCGTTAAGTGCTCACATGATTGTTACGCAGTTATTTTTTAGTGCGATGGCATCCATGTCACTTCTCTCCATCTCGATCTAAAAAAATTCAAATTCCCCCCAAAAAAATGTGCATATTGAAAAGGTCAATTTTGTATTTTTGTATTCAAAAAATTAAATTTTAAACTTTTCACAAGTATAGTCATCCAAAATTATCATAAACTTCAAGTAAAAATTTAAATTTTTTATAAAGTTTTTCGAAATTCAATTTTCTAAAAAAAATTGAGATCCATACTAAATTGTTAAATTTGAATTTTATAATGGGTTTATTTTAAATATGGCTAAGCCAAATTTTTTAAAAACTCTAAACTGAAGTTTAGAATTTTGGATTTTAAAAATAATTATTTTAAAATTAAATATTTATTTTTTCTTAAGAGTAAAATACACAAGTGGTCTCTAAACTATTAGTCGATTCTCGTTCAGGTCCCTATTCTTTGAAATTGCAGCTTTGGGTCCCTAAACTTTTTAAATGGGTTTGTCCTGATCCAAACCTACCACGCGATAGCCATGTAGCTGATGTGACGCTGATATGGTCGTCCATGTCACATAAATTACTTGAAAATTTGGGGAAAATCCAGAAAAAGTTAGAAACCATAAAAAAAAGGGAAATCATTAAAAAAATCTTAAAAAAGAAAAAAAAGGTAATATCATAAAAATATGGGAATATCATAAAAATGAAGGGAAAATCATATAAATTCAGGACAAATCATAAAAAATGAAACCATAAAAAAGTAATATCATAAAAATATGGTAATGTCTTTATGTTTCTTTTCATAATTGACACATACAACTATTGAGGCATTAAAGGCAACCACACTGTCTTTATGTTTCTTTTCATAATTTTATGTTTTTCATAATTTTTATGCTTTTTAAATTATTTTCCATGATTTTTTAACGATTTCCCCAATTTTTTAAAAGTTTTTTAATGATTCCCCCTTTTATGGTTTTCCTTTTTTTAGTTTTCTTTTTTTAAAAGAATTTTCCTGAGTTGTTTTATGATTTCTCTTTTTTTAATGATTTCTAGAATTTTCAGAATTTTTCCTGAAATTTTTGAGTAATTTATGTGACATGGACTGACATGTCAGCGCCACGTCAGCTCGAGGGCTATCACGTGGTATGTTTGGACCGGGACGAAACCACTTAAAAAGTTTAGAGACCCAAAGCTGCAATTTCAAAGAATAGAGACCTGGATAAGAATCGACCGATAGTTTAGGGATCGCCCAAGTATTTTACTCTTTTCTTAAATTTTTTTATATTTAAAAAATGTTTTAAAAAAAAATTGTGAAGTTTATCTTTTCAAATTAAGGGACGAAGGTGGCGTGGATGCCATCTCACTAAAAGTTGCACACGTAGCGGCCATGTTAACACTTAACAATCAACTAACAGGCACGTAAGCACTTAATGGATGATCTAACGGATATAGCGTTGTGGTGCAAACGGAGGCAACTTCCAGGGGCTACTGCGGACATATTTTTAAAGTTTACGGGGCTAAGTAAGATTTCCATCCAACTTGAGGTAAAAGTAACCTTGTTTTTTTCAGCTTAAATTTAAATTAAAAGCTAACGCTAGAAATTTGCATTATTTTACAAGTCAAACGATGTAGTACTTTGTAATTATTTTTGCGGTGTTTTAAATGGTTCTTCTTATAGTTCCTAAAATATATTTTTATATTTTTTAGGACTCCAAGAAAAAATTTTAGGACTCCAAGACCTCCCTCGAGAGGTCACAACTTTTTCGAACTAAAACTTTCATCAACTTTCAGCTAAAAAGAACAAGGCCTACTCTCTCAACAATATTTGCTGAAACAACGGCTCATAACAAAAATGGTCACAAATATTTGCTGTATTACATATTGACAGCTCTAAAATTTATTAGGACAATGTAATTAATATGAGGCATATGTTTAGTCAAGTCAAACAAATATACCGACAAAATGCATATTTATGCTATAAAATCTAAATTCAACAGTAACTTTAAATCCAAATCCAAACAAAGTGTGGGAAAGCGCACAACCTCGACCATTGCTTGTATGTAGTAGATGCTGGATTTTCAAATACATAAAGAAATGGCCCTACTAGGCGCAAGTATCTTCGTTGCCAAGCAGCTTCTCGGTTTCCAACACCCTAAAGATGGGTCATAGAAAATTATTAGTAGAAAGACAGCCATGTGCACTTCTACTCCTGCTATCTATTTCTATAAATATCCCTAACTGTTCCATAACCATAAAATTGATGAAAGCGGAAAAACGAAAATGGACAATATCATGCATCAATAAGAAATGAAAGCGCAAACATCTATTGCATGCCTTCTGTATCTGATTAAACAGCATTCGTCGTACATTCCTATTAGAAAAAGGACAGTTGGGGAATAGTTAGTTGATGGATCAATCTAAGTATTCTATAGTAGAAAACCAAATTGAACAAGTGCACAAAGCAAAGGGTTAAGGGCATGTTTGGTTCATAGGGCTTGTTTATTTCCCAGCCCGCGTTCGTCGTGCCAATCCATGGCGAGCCTACGGCGACGGCGCGCTAGCGCGAGCGTTGGCGCCCGATTCCTTCGCCCTCGCCAACGCTTGCGCCCCCGTTGAAATCGCGGCCAAATTTGTTGGCGCGCGTTGGCTTTACGTGGATTGGCACCGAACCAAACTGTGCCCAAATTCGTTGGCACGCCGTCGGCCGGATTGGCGAGGACGGCTAGCAACCAAACACGCCCATAGCCCTCATGTGCCTTACCAAAAGTTGGCCATGCCAATGTAATTTGGCATGTGTTTGGTTCATAGCCAATTTTTTGGCTTGTCCACAAGAAAATTCGGCACGCCCATGAGTATGAACGCACTCTTTCGGCGGCGTGTACGAGGAAATTGCTCGCCAACAAATTGGCAAGCCAACACCAACCACATGCACGCAATGGGACCCAGCAGCAGAGAGGCAGCACAGCAACAATTTGCATGCAGCTGGCCAGCAGGTAAGCGTCATGCATTCGTGTGTACAATGCTACAGGCTGCCAGCTAGAGATAGGATTATGCTGGTCAAACACTTTCAATTTAATTTGTAAATATTCTACTTGACCCCATAAACTATTATAGTTGGGGCACCTAGCCCCTTGACCTAGAAAATCAGATATTCCCGCCCCTCAAGTATATGTGGTGCAAGTAACCCCCTATATGTATAACTCCTTGTCTAGATTATATAAAATAAATTTATTTTATTTTATATAAAATCATCATCTACCTTTCTTTTTTTTTTGTAATTTTGTTTCATTCAAAAGTTTTTTTGAACCAAGAGAAATGCACATTATTTTTAAGTTTAGCTCAATGATCAAAAAAATGTAATTTTGATTATTGTTGCTGGCTTAAAAAAATTGGTCACATGAATAACTATTGGCTTCAAACCAAACACATGCCTTGCCAACTTTTGGACGCTGCCATTGGCTTCAATCCAAACACCATAAATTTGCCAACGAATTGGTCATGACCAATACATTGGCATGGCAAATGAGGGTAACAAACCAAACCTAAATGTTCTCTTCAACATTAAAACCGGGGCCAAACACTGCTACTTCCATAAAATGTCGCTCTAATATTTGGTTCAGTTGAATGTCACCCTAAAACTAGTTTCAATAGCTTATCCGCAATTAGCCATTCGCCCATTCCCTCCAAAGTCATGTTCTTTTACCAGATGTCCAGATTTGGTTGTTTCCTTCAATGGTCTTGCCCTTCTGAATGTGTGCAACCACCAGGCTGTCTTGGCCAGAGCAAACACAGCAATTAAACCCACACACAGTGAAAAGCACAACAACCAGCTCAGTAGTATGCTTGCTCGGCAAAGAGCTCCTGCTCGGTATCTTGACTTGCTGTGTCTCAGACAAGCCTCAGTTAAGACCGTCTAGTTCTTACTGTTGCACACATGCAGGAAGACATGCCATGGTGGCTATTGCCCTAAAGCTATCAAGCTCCTTCACTTTAAAAAAAAACAAAAAAAAAAACACTCCGGCATCATCCACTCAAAAGTTTAAATGTTGGCATCTTGGTTATTGACTCCAAGTAGATGCACAAATGCACTTTGTTTGCTCTCATGGTATCCGACTATCATCCAAAACCAGTGTTTCTTCGTTGTTGGTCATGTCATCACCAATTTACCATAGTTAATTAAAAAAAACTTTCAAGCACCAAATAGGAAGGGTAAGTCTGTCTGAGAAAAGGGAAACTTGATGGAAGACAGAAAATCAAAGACAGAGGACAATGCATAGAGCTCATGAAACTTGTTTCATAGTGGCATTCAGTTGAACAAATGTTTGGACTGGTATTTTACTGAAACAGCAACTGTGGAACCCAATGACTCAACCATGTTTCCAAAAAAAAATAAAATGAATGATAAGCTCGAAAGACAACAGACAGCGTACACGGCATTGTTAATGTTTCAGAATTCGGATGTCCAAAATTTCATGTTAAAAAAAAATCAAGAACTATTTTTTTTTTCTTTCATGAAACATGGTATTATCTCACCATAAAATTGCATAATGTAATTCAGCCACTACGTGAGTTGTTTTTACGCCCCCGCAACCCCCCACCCCCCTCCTGAAGGAAAAAACATCTTGAAACTACAACTGTAGGCCATGCAGCTGTCGAACTTTGTTTTGGTCAACATAAGATATGTCTAGTTGCTATGTTATTAGCACAATATACAGGTTACACATAAGTTACAGTACACATATAGATAAAGACGGCAAACCTTCCAGGTAAGAACAGACGACCATCCCTCAAAGTCAGCCTGATCCCATAGATGTGCAGGGTTTGAACTGTTATTCTCACTGTCACTATCTTGAAAAATCTTTAGGACTTCCATTAATCGATGATATCGTGCCGGGGAGAAATGAAATCCCAGGGAAGGCACTCGTATTGCCATTCTCGTGGAGGGATAGAGTGGACTTTCTAACTGGATCTGCAAAACAAAAGGATTAGTTATACACACAGTTATTTAATCTTTCTACAGGGGAGGGGAGTGGGGGTAGTAGTGTGCACCTGCTGAAGCTTTAAAGCAATTCCACACTTGTCAATAACTGGCAACAGATTGACTTCATTAGACATTTCATTCCAATGGTAATCGCCATCCACTAGAAATGCAGACACATCACTCAGCACCAAATTGAAATTCAGATATATATCCAACTCCTCTGAAGGGTATAAATCCCATATCTCCTGAAGTGAAATGTAACATCAGTAACAAATAACCCTAATTTCTCTAGGAAAAAAAGTTAGCTCAAAAGAGTAGACATGACCTCTGTCCGAAGAATTAAATTTCCAAGGTCAAGCAAAAGCTTAGTCTCATGAACATCATCTGGGCAGAACTTGGTAGGAACAGTAATTTTGGGAGCAGCAATATCGAGATTCAGTGAAAACCTAAGGAATTTTGGGAGCAGCAATATCACCGTACAAGAAGGCTTGACAAATAAAATATAACAAATTCTTTTGAATGATAACAGCATAAAAGAAAAAAAAAGAAAAGAAAATCATAGATATCAAAAGCAACTGAAGTATCCATCAGAAAGAAAATCATAGATATCAAAAGCAACTGAAGTATCCATCAGTGCCTTAATAATAAGTAATAGCACCTGCCCCCAGACATCCCTCAAACACAACAAAGGGAAAACAGTTGGAGAATCCATTTTCAGGTTGAAATATGCTATAAGTAGTAAGTTTCCACTTATTGCGGTTAAACATGCTGCATAGACTGTAACTCTCAAGTTTAAAGTACCGAGTTATGGTTACTAACAACTTTTAGCTGTATCAGTAATCTGTGGTATTAAGTCAATATTGTTGAAGAGTTTCAGTGTAGGAAACTAGTAAAAAATACACTAACCTGGACTGGTCTTTTAGAACTCGTGTCATTTGCTGTTGAGCAGTGCGTTTCACTTCATCTAATGTCATCTTCACAAATCAAATGTTACAGAAAAATCAATCACCTAAGCATAGAAAGGAGCCTAGTGTAAAATGGATTTTGAATATACCTGTACAGCAGCAGCAGTCTCTAGTGCCAGGGTCTGGCTGATGGTAGGACTACTCTTGAAGAAGGCAACAATTTGATCAATGGAATCTTTCAAATACTGTCAAAACAGAAACACTAATCATGAAAGGGTAAAAGAAATATGTCCAAAGCTAGAGATTTAGACAGGATAGCTTACAGTAATATAACAAGGAGAAGCTTTGGCTGCAAAACTCCAGTCCAGTTGCTCATCAAAAGGCTTGTAGGAAAAGATGCCAACGAATGAATCAACACTACTTGCACTCTGGAAGTTCATATAGATAATAGCATCGTTTAACATACATGAATTTGCAGGTACAGAAATCAAAATTAGAAGAACATGAGCCATGAGGGTAAAACCTCAGCAAGCAGGCCATATGGAGACAAAAGCTTGTAGGAACCAAGCTTCAGATCAAAAATTTTTGCCTCTGGATACATTTTCAAGTTACAGCAGAAATTTTCACATGACAGATCAGCAAGACATTCCAAACCATCAACAATAAGCTTAGATGCATTGTGTTTCATACGTATATCAAAATAAAACTGCATCAATTTCATATCTTGCTGGCCAGGAATATACTCATTATTTTCTTTGTACCCAATAATCCTATTCAATCTTTCCCAATCTTCATCACTGAAACTCTTTGAATCTCCCTCATCCTTTGAAGAGCCAGTCCTACACATAAAAGATGAATCATGAGTTGATTGCTACACATCACGCAATGCAGAAATTGTGAGTTTGTATAGGTCAGAACCAACCATGCAAATGACCACCAGGACTGCTTTTTGTTTTGTTGAGCATACTGATTTGTTTCTGCTGACTGTTCTACAAACTTGTGGGCCAGCATCCTGCTCAAAAGAAGACAAAATGAAAATAAAGCACCATCAATTCAACTAAAATACAGTAAGCAATGGGAGTGAGTTTTGATCCAATTGTATGCAAAATTTATATGAATTGCAGCATAGTTCATTATACAATTCCTACAATATGTTCTCCTCTATAGCTCAAAGAATCAAGGATGAAGTTGTACACAGCATTCTAACCTATTCATTGTACATTGGATAAATTGAAAAAACTTATATGTATTGTTTAAGGGCTCAAAAGGGCTAATAGATATGACATGTACTGAATTAAGTGCAAAAACTTTAAATTGAAAAATAATCTAATCCAGCATCGGAGATTGTTTGCAACAGTTGTGTGCAACAAACTTGTCGCATGTAATGGAATTTTTCAATGCATGTCAAACAACTGAACAAGAATGAATCCTAAGAAAAGCCAATTGTGCAGATCGGTATCCAGATACAAGTAGCTATGCTTCAGAATCTGCACATTAACACTAGCGAAAACCCTCCCATGTCATATCCGTGGCAATTGGACACTCGCGTCCATGGAGTTTGCCGCACAATCGATTTTTTTAGCACTCGTTGCTTTTGCCAGCTCATCTCTCGCTTCTTCCTCCTCGCTCACCCTTTATTCTTCCTCACCTCCCTCCCCTCTCAGATCTAGCTCCCTTCCCTCTCAGATATGCTCTTCCTCCTCACTCTCAAGCTCCTACCTGCCCCAAGCCCTCCTCCCTCGAGCTACTTCCTTCTCTCCCTCTCCTCCTCTCCCTTCTTGGGAATGCTGCCACCTCACGTACATGGACATCGCTGCCTCGAGCATGGTTGCCGGATCCAGCGAGCAAGACATGGGGACTCGCTGGATTTGGAGAAGAGGCCTAGGATAAGGCCCACCCCATTTTCACCATGAAAATCAGCCATGTACGAGTGAAACTTTGGTTTTGTATGGTGAAACTTGATTTTGTTCTTGTGAAACTTCTTATTTTGGACAGGTGATTTTTGAACAATAGTGGAACATGAGGTTTCATCAGTAGTTTATGTTAAAATAGAACATGTATGGGGGGCTCTTGTGCATATTTCCCCTCTCTTGTACATGTATAAAACTAGCCTATTTGGGCCCAAGTAATACAAGCTGCACATTCTCTCTTTATCTAACATGGTATCAAGAGCCTAGGGTTAGGGTTTCCCCCACCACCCACTGCAGCCGCAGCCGCCGCCCCGGTCGCCACCCTAATTGCGTCGGCCCGGCGCCTCGCCATTGCGCCTACTCGTCACCACAGTCGCGTCGGCCGACCGACGCGCGCCCGATCGCGTCGGCGGCGTCGCGTCGCCTGACGCCGTCAGCGTCGCGTCGACCAACGCGCCGACGCTACCAGCGTCGCTTTCAGTCGGCCCGCTGCCCGTCGCCTGTCTCTGCGACCCTCCGCCATCATGCACACCCTCCAGCCACGGCCGCCGCCCTCCTCCGCCGTCGCGTGTTCTACTAGCCGCCGCCGCCGCCTCCACACCTCCAGCGCCGGCCGTCGCCTCCTCCAACGCCGCCACCTCCCTCCAACGCCGCCGCCACCTCGAGATCTTCCGCGGTCCAAAGATGCCGCCATGGCGACTCTCTCTCGTGTGCTTGGCCCGGTGGCTCTCCCGCCGATCCAGTTCGACGGCACCAACTTCCGCGAGTGATCCACGTTGCTCCACGTCTGCCTCGATAGCGAGCGTCTCTAGGGACACCTCACGGGTAGCTCCGTGCCCCCGGCGCTTCCTGCTGTCCCGGTGCCGCCTCAGCCGGGTGCCGATGGTCCGCCGGCACCCACCGCCAAGCGGCGCTTTTACGGCGGCGCTGAGGCGTACACCATGCCGCTCGGCGCTTGGAGGTGGCGGCGCTTCGAGGCCCGGTATTGTTTGCTCGTCGGCGGCGATTCGCACGGACTTGGCCCTGGATGTCGTCTTTCTCGCGTCTGCTCGCCTGATGTGGGACCACATCCAGCGCGATACCGAAAGCGGCCAGCGTCTGGTGAGACTCTCCAATGAGAGACTCTCATCGCCGCGACTTCCACCGACGCTTCGCGGCGTCTACCGTCACCGGACTCTCTCGAGCCATCCCGGATCCTCCTGTGAGACCTGTGGACGTCTCCGGGATCACCGGCTTGGTGCGCGGGTAGTCCAGTTCCTCAGTCGCCTTCGTCCGGAGTTCGAGTCGCTTTGGGCTCAGCTCCTGACCCGCACACCGCTGCTGTCCCTCACTGAGGCACTTACTCAGGCTCGTCTTTGAGAGACCACTTTGAGGTGTCCTCTCCTCGCTCGCTCAGACTGGCACTGTGTGCGACTCAACACTGCTGCGGTGTCCTAGCTGCTTCCCAGCCCGGCAGTGGCTCTGTCGCTGCTTCTCCCCGCGCCCAGCAGGAGGCTTGGTCATGTGGCACTTCCGCTCCTACTCAAGGTGGGCAGCGCCGCCCTCCTTCATGCAACTTCATTGCAAGAAGACAGTCACACCATCCAGCAGGTGCAGAAGCGCCTCAAGCAGAGTGGCACTCTGCCGGCTCCGCTCCTGTCTCTGCTCCTCCAGAGGCTCCGGTGTGGGCTCAGGCTCTCACTGATCGCCTTGCGCGTCTTGAGCTTCGCCTTGACACTCGGACTCCCACCGTCTCCTCTGCCACGACTTATCAGCTCCCCACCGCTTCTGTACCTCGGTGATTCTGTACTTAGTACCTTGACTTTGGCGCCTCCTTCCACATGGCATATGACTCCACTCACCTTCACCCATTGCGGTCTCCAGTCACTCCTGTTTTTGTCAAGACTGCTAATGAGTCTCCTCTCTCAGTTGCTGGCAAGGGCACTCTTCACACATCTTCCTTTACTGTTCCACATGTTTCTCATGTGCCTCGCCTTACTATGCAATTGATCTCTGCTGGTCAGCTCACTCATATGGGTTTTAGCATCACTCTTGAGCCTGACTTTTGTTTTATTCAGGCTCGCAGTACAGGGACCCTTGTTGGCCTTGGCCGGCGGACTCGTGACTCCCCCATGTTGTGGGCTCTCGACTGGCTTCGTTTTCCCTCCACTTCCGCTTCCACAACCACCTCCTCCAGCCAGTCGATCAGCACGTCTGATGCCATTGTCTTCGCCACCACCACTTCCGCCAGTTTTGCTCGGTGGCATCGTCGGTTAGGTCATATGTCTGAGTCAAGATTGTATTCTCTTATGCGTCTTAGTGTTCTTGGGAAGGTCTCTCGTGATACCTCCCACCCCTGTCAGGGTTGTAAGCTTGCAAGCAGCTACAGTTGCCCTTTCCTACTAGTGACTCTGTATCGGCTCGCCCCTTTGATTTGGTTCATTCTGATGTATGGGACCTGCTCCTTTTGTTTCGAAAAGGGGCAATAGATGGTATGTGATTTTCATTGATGATTTCTCTCGCTTCACCTGGATTTACTTTCTCAAGTCTCGTGATCAGGTGTTGGCTGCCTATCAGGCCTTTGCAGCCATGGTTCACACTCAGTTTGACTCCCCGTTCGTGTGTTTCGTGCTGATTCAGCTGGCGAGTATCTCTCCACTGCTCTGCGCCAGTTTCTTGTTGATCAGGGCACTCTTCCTTAGTACTCGTGTACTGGTGCCCATGCGCAGAATGGTGTTGCCGAGCGCAACCATCGCCACCTGCTTGAGACTGCTAGAGGTATGATGCTCTCTGCCTCCGTCCCACCACACTTCAAGCGTATGCGTGTCTCACTGTTGTTTACCTCATCAACATTCACCTCCATCGCTTCTTCGAGTGCCACTCTCTCGGCGCTTATATGGCCACTCACCGTGAGTACTCTCGCCTTCAGACCTTTGGTTGTGTGGTATATGTTCTCCTTCACCTCGTGAAGCGAACCAAGTTGATCGCTTTCGGTCGGTCGGCGCGCCTTGCTACTACTACTCGAGCGCAAGGGTGTCCGTTGTTGGGATCCGCTTCGGTGCGTCGGATTCGGGTATCTAAGGATGTCACCTTCGATGAGTCGCGTCCTTCTTTGACAAGTCTCGCTCCTTTGACTCCCTCACACCGCCCCCACCCGAGTCTCTCTCTTTCTCGATCTTCTGATCGCTTTGCCTTTCCGTCTTCCGCTCCACCGGTTGTCTCCCTTCCACCACCTTCCCAGTCCATCCCTTCCCCACCCTCACAGGTCCTCTCTCCACCACCTCCCGTTTTACCTACACTACCTTCCCTAGTTCCCTCTCCACTACCACCTTCGCCTTCCCAGATTGTGTCTCCACCACCACCTTCTTCGGTCGTGTCTTCACCTCCACCTTCACAGGTCGTGTCTCCGCCACCTTTCTTACCACCCCTTCCGTTTCACTACTCTCGTTCTCGAGTCCCCACTTCCTCGGTTCCTCCTCAGGACACTACCACTTCACCTCGGTATGCTCTTCGTGACCGGAGCAAGATCCTTCCTCCTGCTAGATATGGGTTCTCTGTTCCTGTCACCACTTCCTCTGAGCCTACCTCTTACCGTGATGCTGTCGCTCATCCTGAGTGGCAGTTCGCGATGGCCGAGGAGCTTGCTGCTCTCGAGCATACTGGAACTTGGAATTTTGTCCCGTATCCTTTCACAGTCCGTCCAATCACTTGTAAGTGGGTCTACAAGATCAAGACTCGCTCGGACGGTTCTCTTGAGCGCTTCAAGGCGCGTCTTGTTGCTCGTGGCTTCCAGCAGACACCTGGTCTTGACTACGGTGAGACCTTCTTCCCGGTGTCTCACAGGACCACTGTGCTCACTCTTGTGGTCATTGCTTCGTTTCGTCGATGGACCATCTCCCACTTCGATGTGAAGAATGCCTTTCTTCATGGTGAGCTGCGTGAGGTCTATCGCACCCACCGCCTCTCTGTGTTCACGATGGTCATGTCCGCCGCCGCCGCCTTCTCTACGGCTGAAGCAGCCCCCGTGCTTGGTTTGGCGCTTTGCCTCGGTTGTCACTTCTTCTGGTTTTGTTCCGAGTCCGCATGACCTGCTTCTCTTTGTTCACACCTCTCCCGGTCGCTCTTCTCCTCTACGTGGATGACATGCTCATCATCGGAGATGATCCCGAGTACATTGCCTTTGTCAAAGCCCGTCTCGGTGAAAGATTTGGATGTCCGATTTGGGACCTCTTCGGTACTTTCGGGAATTGAGGTTGACTCCACACCGAGGGCTTTTACCTTTCTCGGCGCAAGTACATTCAGAGCTCCTTGCTCGTGCTTGCCTCGATGGCGACCAGATCTGCCGACACCCCATGGAGCTTCACCTTCACCTTGACCCATCGACGGGTTCCCTTCACGACCCCACTCGCCATCGCCGCCTAGTTGGGAGCCTTGTCTACCTTGGCATCACTAGCCCGGATGTCTCCACGCCAGGCACATCCTTAGCCGCCCATGGTCGCTTCCCACTAGTGTGCACTACGGTCACCTACTTCGTGTCCTTCGCTACCTTTGAGGCACTACTGACCGTCGCTTGTTCTTCTCGAGCTCCAGTCCTCTTCAGCTTCAGGCGTACTCTGACGCTACCTGAGCTAGCGATCCTGTGGAGCGCAAGTCAGTCTCAGCATACTGTGTCTTCCTTGGTTCTTCCCTGATCTCCTGGAAGACCAAGCGCCAATCTGCTATATCTCGCTCCAGATCGAGGTGAGCCGTGCCTTAGCCTCCGTGGATTACCGAGGTCACGTGGCTTCGGTGGCTTCTCGCCGACCTGGGAGTGCCTGTCTCTGCTCCGACTACAGTCTCCTCCGACAGCACTGGCGCCATCAGCATTGCTCGTGATCCGGTGAAACATGAGCTCACCAAGCACGTCGGAGTTAATGCCAACTATGTTCGGTCCCAGGTGCAGGCACAGGTGGTTGCTCTTCAGTATGTGCCTTCCAATCTTCAGCTTGCCGACTTCTTCACGAAGGCACAGACGAGAGTGCAGCATGATGTACATCTCTCCAAACTCAGTGTTGTAGACCCACCATGAGTTTGAGGGGGGTGTTAAAATAGAACATGTATAGGGGCTCTTGTGCATATTTCCCCTCTCTTGTACATGTATAAAACTAGCCCATTTGGACCCAAGTAATACAAGCTGCACATTCTCTCTTTATCTAACAGTTTAGTCACGTTTTATTCGTCCTTCTTCAAGTTTCATTAGTCGGTTTGGCCAAGTTTTTTTGCTCCTTCTTCAAGTTTCAACAGTAATTTAGCCAAATTTCATTCCTCCTAATTTTATCAATAGTTTAACCCAAGTTTCATTGTTAAACTTCAAGTTTCATCGGTAGTTAGCTAAATTCATCCATGGTTTAGCCAAGTTTCATGAGTAGTTTCCTCAAGTTTCTTCAAATTTCGCGCATGTTTCATCATTACATTGTCAAGTTTCACTAATAAGTTTTCCCAGTTTCAGCAATTATTTTCCAAGTTTCTGTGATGTTGTCATGACATCATGCGTCCGATGGGATGGTTCCCATTGGACGCCAGAGCAGTGGCGCTCGCCTAACACTAAACAAGTGCACATTTCACTGTCATGGAAAAGGCATGTGCCGAAGCAAGTGAAACTGGAGCAGCTGTTTTGTATTCCCTGGTCTTCCCAGGAAAAAAGGTTGTCAAGGAACTACAGGCACGTCAATAAATTGAATAAGTCACTGAAATATGATTAGCTTCTTGCAATGACCAGCATCCTGAAGTTAAAATTGATAGGTCGCATGAACTTCTTCTTTTCGCTTTTTATTAACTTTTAAAACAAATTGTTATGGTACATTGCCAGCAGCTCTATAATTATTTACTATTTCAGATCAATATCTGCAAGATAATCTTGATTGAGGATTGAGGATGTCTCGGAAAAAGGAAACATATTACCTCCATTGTAAAATAACTTCCATATCTAGTTCACGATCTAGGCCCTTAATCTCATCATTATCATCAACAACCAGCCGGCTGATGTCAGATTTCAGAAGGGATGCATATAAAGATACATATGTCTTCCGAAGCTTTGCATTTCTCAACAGTTGCTCCCAAGATAGGTTTCCGCTGCATTTATAAGATGTCAACACGGCAGAATAGAGATGCACTGAAAAATAAACCTTATACAACGTAAAAAAACAAAACCAACATGAAACACATACAATTGATTATGATGGATGCTTTCGAAAATACAAAAAATACAAGAGTATTGTACAGAACAAATAAAAATAATGGTGTGAAAAAACCCAACATCAAACAAATACAATTGATTATCTTGGTGCTTTGGTAATTACAAAAAATACAAGAGTATTGTACAGAACAAAACAATAGCGCCTCAAATTAATTGCTAGTACCATCAAAATTGGTGGTGCTTGGCTTCCATGTTAATGCTCAATTTCTGTTTTTTTTATTTTTTTACAATTCAACTGTGTGCAGCATTTTTTTGCAAAAGGAGCTAACCTCTATTCCCATTTCATAGAGAAAATGGAAACAGCCAGTAGCAAAAGAATTTTTTCTGTTTGCAAAAGTGCAAGAGGGAAGGGATTCCCCAGGCCTCGACAACCCAAAGCTCTTGCATCATCCAAAATAACCTTAAAATAAGTTCAGCAAACTGAGCACACAACACACATGAGAGTTAACGTCAAGACCACAAGAAAATTTCCTGCAGCTGATTGCACCACAGTTCTAAGAGGACCAATTAATCAGCTCACACAAACAAGCTAAAGACAAAAGGAATATATAACATGAGTCCTGGCATGATTAAGCCAATGTTCGGATGCATGTAGGATTCCTGTAAGCTAAACCCAAACTTGCCTCCAGAATATCGACGCTACCCTAAGCTATGTAGAAGAATATCAAATTGTCATACTTAGAAACTGATAGGCAGTTAGGCACAATAGTAGAATACCAATTCACGGTAATAAATAACATATTATGTAAATATATACAAAGTGGAAGCCAAAGAAGGACGTGTACAATCTTCATACCTTGCTTTCTTCATTTCATGTGTCACAACCATGTACGCATACTTCCACCAAGACCTTGGATCAGATTTCACTGGTAAAGATGGTCGGTAATGAGCATATCTTAGCCGTTGATTAAAAGAGGAAAAATTATCAGCCATCTTTAAGATGTCCCTGTAGCCATCCTGATTTGAAGAAAGTGTTATAGTAATAACAATGTCATAAGGCATTTAAGAGAGAGGGGGAGAAGGGGTACAAACCTTTGACAGAGATAAAGTAACGTCATCCAAATCAACAGCAGCATTTTGCAACGCTTGTCCGGTTTTCTTAGCTTCATCAACATGTACCTTTGTATATTTTGCTTTGCCAGATATAGGTCGTAAAACGTAAGTGTGTGATATTGAAGGACTAGAGCTATCCTGCTTTCTGAACTCAAAAACCTGTAACACATTTTATGAACCAACACAGATTTGTCAACAGCAAACTAATAAGGAAATTACAGGGTATAAGCAATGGATGGTATCTGACAACTGTATATATGCATATTTATACTATCAGTGCCCCAAACATTTTAATTAACAACTAAATAGAACAGGTAAGTACCTGACTCCATTCTGAAGGCAGTAAATCTTCCCAGGGCTTATCCACGCTCCAAGGACTACTATCAGAGTCAAAATACAGCGCCAGACTCTCAAGTTCAACAGACTGAGCAAGGATTTACAAATAAGCCACCAGATACAAGAATCATATGGCAAGGAAGATATATAGGAATATAAGAAGGAAATGAAATCGCAAAGTAAATGGATTCGCAAGAGGAGCGCTAAATTTTCTTGAATCAAAGTACGTGTTCACTATTGACATCAGAACATTGCATGTTCCACTATTAGAGGTGAAGAAATGTTAATGCTAAAGGAATCTATGTCCAAAATGAATAAAAATAAAAAATAGCAAATTATAGTCGTTTTCCATTGACACATAATATCATTCATAATAAAATTCTATTCTAATGACTGATGAGTGCATATTTGTAGCATAGAGTTTTTTATTTATGAAATGGCATGATAATTGGTGTTTCCTCATCCTCAAATTCCTTTGGTGATAATATCATAATAGTGAGATGCCTGGATAGCCACAAAAGCTATGAAGTGTTATCCAATTAATGATGAAGGAAAATGTGGAAGTTAGGAACAATATACCTTCTTGACTCGGTCCAAATCTCCACCAGTTGCAAAAGTTTCCTTCCCAAAATCATCCACCGTAACTGCTGACAGCTTTGAAAGTACCAAACCAGTTGCGAAAGGGTGGCCTGGATTGCTACAAAAACAAATCATAGTGTAACTTATATGCATCTTAAAAGAGAAATCCACTAAGAAGAAATTTAAATACCTCTCTACATCTTCATATCTGATATGAATATTGCTGATAGACAACTTGATGTTTCCAATTACAGTACTAATGAAAGACCCAAGCCATGATGAATTCTTCAGTGATAAAAATATTCCAGTCAGAAATAAGAGGAGTATGCAGAGATAGCTCGTTCTCAACCACATAACAGCAGTAAAAGTTGTAACCTAGATCGACTATCCAAACCACCTGATCCATTATCACAATTCACAAATACACACACAGTATTAAAAATTCTAAGGGCCAATATGTACCAGCTCAGATTTCAGTTGTTGTTGGGTCTCCAGTAATTTAATTTCCATTTCCTGAGTACACAAACAAATCAGCAATGCATGGTTCTAGCACTAATTGCAAACATCAAATAACTATCATCACAAATTGCATACCCTAACCCTACTTCTTTTTGCCTCTTGAACAGCATCCTCACTGCAACCTTCAACATGTGTAGCTGGTTCAGCTAATATAAAAATCCGGTCAAGATAAACCAAAACAGGTTCTTGACCAAGCCTGCTCCATGGGACCTAATAATCAACAATGCAACCGCCCTTCAGTTTATCCCTTCATATTACAGCAAAGTGTGTCATCATACATTAAGGGAAAATAGCAATCACTAAAAACCTTGAGCTTCACTGAACCAAGAAAACCAGCTTTGACTCTAACAGGCAATTTTAATGAATTTAGCGCCTCTGGCTTCAACTGCATGTTGGTGAGTTCCACATCACCTGAAATAGTATTACAGAAAGAAACGATGTCATCAGTTAGCAGACATAGCCAACATCATTGATACAAGCAAGGTGAAAACAAAGTGTGTGTTTTGTCCAATTGAGTAAACAGAGTCAGCGTTCAGACATATATGGGCAATAGCATTGCTCCAGTCCATGTTGATTTGCAGCAACTGGCGCCGCCACTACTTGGAACAAGCATCCTCGCGGCAACAAGGGCGAGCCACAGCAACAGCAACCGCTTCCCTGATCGCGCGAGGAACCGGACCGATGCGTTCCGAGTGGAAGCGAGTGGGTGGAGGGGGGAGGAGGCCTCACCTCTCCAGACGCTGATCTTGAGCGCCTCCTTGTTGAGCCCCCGGACGTAGTTGCCGAGGTACTTCTGCAGCAGGAAGGCGACCTGGTCCTCCAACATCTCCGCCGCCGGCGGCGATCGCCGCCGCCTGCCGCCACCCCGAACCGGACCGAGCGTCCGTGCCCCGCCGCTTCCGCTTGGCGTGCGAGAGATGAAGGCTGGACTAGCCCAGCAGCAGCCGCACGCAGACGGTTCGGGTGTGCAGTTTTCTCCGAGGTGTCGTGAAGGGGGAGGAAGGGAGCGGAAAGGGATGGAAAGAGATCGCTAGAAGGAGGTGTCGCAAGAAATGACCGGAATGCCATCACGCTGTGGGCTTATTAGCGGATCTGGGTCAATATTTTTTAAAAAAGTACTCGCCGTACGACCCGTGCAACCTTCTTCCTCCCTTCCGGCTGCCACCGCACCGGAGTTTGGATTAGGGTTCGCTCAGAGTCCCCGCTGCTCGGCAGGCTTAAAGGGATGTAAGGGAGGAGAGGCCTAGCGTGGACATGAGATTGTCGAGGCCAGCGATGCGATGGCGATGGCACTGGAGCCGTGGCATTGAAAAGGATATATATGATGACGTAGGTGGCACCGGCAGAAAAAAGTTTGGCAGATGGTTTTAGGTGAGGTGTTGCCGTCGGAGCTGACCGGATCAACACAGCACAAGTAAGGGACGCTAGGAGGAGCTGTCCAAGTAAGAAGCGCTCAAAGGATTTGTCCGAGCAGGGAGCGCTCAAAGTGGCGTTGAGCATAGGCTTGGATATAGCGTCGCTCGGAGAAAGCTCTGCATGAATCATGTCAGCGAGATAGACACATGTTGGAGGGGAGACTTCAGCGGTAACCGGCGCAACTAGATAGTGATAAGTGTTATCGATAATTTTGATTTCAGTTTTTTTTTTCAAATAAATCCATGCTTCGGGGTGCACCGTTGCCGGACTCTATACATAACAATAGTTAACAGTGGGAAGAAGCAGGGATGATAAGGTAGACGACGTTGTAAAAGGAGAAAAATTAGGTGGAAGAAGGAAGCAGTGGCACAGCTGTTATTCGGGGGCAACATGGTGGTCGGCGTCGTCCGGTCCGGTCGGTTGCGTGGTGGACGCGCGGCGCAACCCTTGGATCTGGCTGGAGCACGCAAAGTCACGTGCCCTCCTCTGGGCCCGGCCCGCTGCCACCTGTACAAGGGAACCCACCAGAGCTCGTCGCCTCATCGGGAGTCGGGAAAAACAAAGCAAACACGTGCGTCTCTCTCCTCTCGAGTGCGGACTCGAGCATTTCATTTCTTCATGCTGTCTTCACACTTTGACAGCCATGTGTTTGCTCGGCTTGCTTTACATACTTAGCCCTTATTTGATCCATCGTAAATTAAGTTAAAGTTTTAAAAAGTCGTCAGAAAATTGTTGTTTTCCACGATCGCTCGCTCGAACATTTCGCTGTCATTTTTTTTAGTGATTTTAGGGCTTTTCTCAATAATCTAATAAACTAATATATATTTTAAAAATTTCTCTAGTCCTTTTTGGTGGCTCTTAACTTTTCAGAATGTAGGTTGTCCCGGAATTTTAACACAAACAAGCATGACCTTATTTAGTTTATTTTCTAAATTTAGATGCCAATTTGTTTGACTTGCTTGATAGATATTTTAGTCACATTGTAGAGATAGAAATTGGAATAAAAAACTATATTTTAGTCACATTGTAGAGATAGAAATTGGAATAAAAAACTATCTCGTTTTAATTTTAAACAAAGATAAACAAATGCTCCCGCCATTATAAAATAGCGGTTGTTCCAAACATTGACATGATCTTCAAAATATAGCTTTAACCTAATTTTTTAAATTTATGATGCATTAAAAATTATAATATTATGAAAGGCTTTTTCAAAACGAATATACAATTTTTATGTCATAAGCCTAGATAGTTTAGAAGTTTTTTATGAATAAAATTTTAAAACTTTAAATTAGGATAAGTCTAAAACGACTACTAAGGGAGTAGTGAGATAAGCTGTATAAATTTTAGAAAATAGGGCCTAAAAGTGAAAAATTCTTATGTGGTTTATTTGAATAGATATATGCCATTGCACAATTACATATATTAAGAATTTACGGTTCTCAATTGGAAAATATAAATTTGCTGATGCTCGTCGCAAAACTTTGATACAATCTTAGAGCATATTAGGGCATAATCAATGCGCTCATTTGGTGTCATACAGTAGTATGATAAGAACTAAAACATAAGAGGGTGAAATATAGAGACAAGTAGGATAATAATTGAAAATTGTATGAATAGTAATTGGATAGTTCACTAATAGAGTTAGCATTGGTTATATGTAGGGATGAAAACAGAGCGGATAATATCCGGACCGTATCCGTATTCGACATCCGTATTTTAGAAAACGGAAACGGAGCGGATTCGAATAATTATCCAGATAGAGGAGGTCGGATACGGAGCGGATATGATATCTGTGATATCCGACGGATACGGAGCGGATTCGGATATCCGAATAAAAATAGAAAACGGATATTTATTCGGATAGCTGCCCAAATGAGTGAATGAATGACTTTGGCCCAGCAGGCCCATCTGTTTGCACTGCACCCAGGCCCAGCCAGTAGACAATAGCCACACACGTCCCAGGCGGCCAGCCCCAGGCCAGGAGGCACGCAGGACGGCAGGAGGCCACCTTCCTCCAGGCTCCAGCCGCCGTGCTAGGGTTAGCTCCGACGGGCCTCCGGCCACCACCACGCCCGCCGCTGGCCGCCACCCGCGTCCCCGCCTCCATCCGCCGCGCCTCGCCTCCAACCGCCGGCTCCTCCATCCCGGCCGCCCGCCTCCATCCGCCGCATCCCGCCTCCTCCATCCCGCCCCGCCCCACCGGTCTCCATCCTGCCGCCGCCCGCCACCTCCCTCCATCCCGCCGCCCTCCTCCATCTCTCCTCCATCCAGCGCCGCCCCTCCTCCTGTCCTCCATCTCTCCTCCATCCAGCGCCGCCGCCCCTCCATCTCTCCTCCATCCCTCTAGATCCTTCGGTCCTTCCTCTCTGCTCTACTGCAGTGGTGGCTATTGGCCTCTTCGCTCTCAGTCATGCCTAATGACATTGAGAAAAGTGGAATGCCAGTTGAATCGGATGCCGAGGGAGCAAGGAGAGATATTGCCACCGGAAAGAAAAGATGTAGGTCGACCGTAGCATCCAAAAGTTGTAAGAAGCCGGCCTCAGCTTTGCAGCTGATCAAAGCTACACATGTGAAAGGTATACTCATGCTATTAGTATTGGCCCAATTTTGTATTTGTGAATTATTAAACTTGCTGTTGCGAACTTGTACAGTTATATTCATGTTTTGCCAAAATTAATTGTTGCAGCTGGAAGCTCTGTATTGAGGTTGGCTTCTGTTCCTACCACCACTTTGGAGAAGAACTCTGCGACTCCTACCATTGGAAGTGGAACCTCTCCTACTATTGGAACCGGAAGTTCAAATGCATTTGCAAGTTCATGTGGAGATGTAGCCGCCGAGACAAATGCAAGCGAAATGATTTTTGCTCCTGTTGTTAACATAGGAGATGAAACTGAAGAAAACGAAGAGTTAAAGCCTACAAAGAAGCTAACATCTTGGGTGTGGGATCATTTTACCAGATGGTATGAGAATGTGGAAAAGCCAGATGGTACAATTGTGAAGGAGTTGTGGGGTCAATGCAAACGATGCAGTTTCAAAAGATTAGCATCAAGCAGTAGTGGCGCAACGGTTTTCAGTAACCATTTGAAGTCAAAGCACCATGTGGTGAAGGATCAATAATTGCTTCAACAAGGTGATGAAGGTGGTATGGCAACATTTCGGTATAATCCCCAAAACAGTTTGAGACATTTGTATACTGCTATCATTATGCATGAATATCCCTTTAATATGATCCAACATGAGTACTTTACCAAATTTATCAAATCCATGCGTCCTAATTTTCCTATTAAGTCTCGTGTCACTGTTCGTAAAGAGATAATGGAAATTTATAATGAGGAAAGGAGTAAGCTATATGAACATTTGAAGACTCTTTCTTGTCGCTTTAGCACAACCATGGACATGTGGACGTCAAACCAAAATAAAGCTTACTTGTGTGTGACACTGCATTGGATTGATGACAATTGAAAAATGAACAAAAGAATTATCAACTTCATGCACTTAGAAGGAGAGCATTCTAGGGCAGCATTGAGTGGTACTTTTTTTACAAATATATTGAATTGGAATATTGACAAGAAAATGTTTGCTCTTTCATTGGATAATGCTTCATCCAACAAGGTGGTTGTTGATGGTATAATTGGAAAGTTGAATGGTAAAGGTTCTCTTGTTTGGTCTGGCAAATTCTTCCATGTTAGATGTGCTAATCATATATTAAATCTTGTTGCTAGAAAGGGTATGGAAATAATTGGAGGAGGAATTGGTAAAATTAGAAAATTCATAACAATTGTGAAAAAATCTCCACAACAACTGGAGGCATTTCAAAAGTGTGCCACAGAATGTGAGTTGGAAACCCAAAAGGCTCTCTCTTTGGATGTTGCCACAAGGTGGAACTCCACTTATGTGATGTTAACCAATGCCATTTATTACAAGAATGCCTTTGATAGAATTTCACTTAAAGACCCTTCTAGATATGGACATACAACTCCTGATGATGATTGGCACAATGCACACAATATTTGCAAGTGTTTGAAAAAATTCTATGATATCACTTTGCTCTTTTCTAGAACTTGCTATCCTACTGCAAATCATTTTTTCTTGAAATTTTGTGAGATCAAAATTTCAATTGGCAAGTGGTGTGCAAGTGACAACGATATGATAAGAATATTGGGTGCATCTATGTGTTCTAAGTTTAACAAGTATTGGGATTTGACTAATATGGCATTGGCAGTAACAGCTTTTTTGGATCCTAGGTATAAGAAAAAAATGATTACATTATGCCTAGGTAAGCTTTATGACTCGTTCAAGGCTGAATTGGAAAAGGATAAAATTATGGATGTTGTAAATGACTTGTATATGTTTTACTCATCAAACATGGATATAAGTTTAAACAACAAGTTTTCTATGTTGAATGAGACTAATTCGGTCTCCAAATCTAAGACAAATGTTCACCTCATGGATGATGATGATGATGATGATGAACTCAATCTTGATGAATTGTATGAATCGGAAGGGAATGGAAGTGAAAAATCTGAAATAGATTTGTACAAGTCTGAAGGTCTTTTCAAATATCATGAGTGATGGAATATTTGATATTTTGGCATGGTGGAAGGGTCAAGCAAGCAGATTTCCTATTCTTTCACGTCTTGCTCGTGATGTTCTCTCTATGCAAGTTTCTACAGTTGCTTCAGAGTCGGCTTTTAGTGCTGGTGGGCGCATTGTTAATCCATTTCGTAGTCGGCTTGATCCTGAATGTGTTGAAGCCTTAGTTTGACGAAGGATTGGATTCTCAATTGAAGAGATGGTAAATATTTTATCTTACTATTTCATTTACATATTTATACTTTGATTACATGCTAATTGTTCATGAATCATAAGTGATATCTAATATATTGTGTCACACATTTTTAGATTCTGTGGGTAAAATAGAAACAATACTAGAAGAAATGGATGCTATGGAGTCAACAGAGAAGAGAAATGTCACATATTCTACTACTAATCTTGAGGTTTGTTTAACATATTGCCTTAGATGCCATATTTCGAATAAAAAATAATAAAGTGTACTCTTAACTCTTTGTAGGATCTAGCAAATGATGATGATTGAACAACAGTGATTGAAGATTGAACAACGGTCATTCCCCTAGTATCGTGTTGTCTTTTGCGTTGAACGGTTTATACGACCGTTAGTCTATGTGTTGAGACTTGAGGCTATGTAGTATCCTATGTTTGTGATTGTGGACTATCCACTTTAATCTTCTAAGTTAAGACTTGTGTTTGTGCTTGTGGAGCATGCCTTTTAATTTAATATGCATGTTTGTGAACTATTACTTCTCTTCTATGTTAAGACGATAAGACTTATGTTTGTGCACAACCTTGTGTCGTTGTACGGTTGTGTTTATGTTTGAAAATTGTATGCTAATCATAGATTTTTCTCTCTTGTGTTTTACAAGGTAATATTAGACTAAATATTCGTTTTCGTTTCTGGTTAATATCCGACTCCGGTATGTATCCGTTTCATAAGTATTCGAATCCGATTTACTATTCGATCCGTTTTGAGGCTATCCGAATCCGAATCCGAATCCGAGGTAAAAAAATATGGAAGGATATGGTAGAGACAATATCCGTCCGTATCCGATCCGTTTTCATCCCTACCAGCGCATCGCCCCGCCCCGACAATCTCATCCCCCACCGGACCACCGCCTCCCGGCATCCCTCTAAGCCTGCCGAGCAGAGGAGAACCTTAAACCTCGACACGGCGGCATCACAAAGGAGGAAGAAGATGGCGCCGGCCGTTCAGGAGTCTGGAAGGGTAGATCGATCGACAATGATTGGAATATGAAGGGAGGGTTAGATTGGTCATTTAGAATTAGAAAATGGGATTTAGTTAAGGAAAAATACCAAAATGGCATATTATTAAGGATTCATCCTTTTGGGTGGCATATACTTAATAACACTCTTTGGAGTGGCATATTATCAATTGCCACTCTTTTGAGTGGCACATACTTATTTTTCCCAAAAAGGGAAGATTGAAAGTGCATCTAGACCCCAAGTAGGTTTTGGTGATTCATGATCAACAATTATAGGACTAATGTTTTGAATATGAGATATATGCACAGGTTATACAAGTTTAAAGTGGTGGTGTACCCCTCAAATATTTACAGGTTGAAGATGGCATCAAGACTCTATTTATTCGCAAAATTATAAATCTTTGTTTCTCGAGTCTAGGCTTGTCGTACTATAAAGGGGGGTGCTACGGAGAAGCATATAAATGTTGCTAAGTGCTCAAAACAGGTTTCTCGAAGTTCGTGTGGGTTTTTCACTCAAAATACCCTCTATATAGAACCTACCCCATCGGAACATCCGATGGTGGGTCCTCTGCTTGCTGCCCGCGCGATCCAGTGCACACCCCATCGGAACATCCGACGTGGGTCGGAACATCCGACGTGGGTTGGAACATCTGACGCGGGCTACACTGTAGCAACGGATATTTTCGTGAGGATTCGCTATTTAAAGCCTCCCCTCTCCACCAGCCATAATAACTATTGCAAAAAATCAAGATCTATACACATCATTCTTTCAGTTCTTTGCAAACAAGCCTTCTCTCTCTATTGTTCATCTTGTGAGATCCAGATCTGAGAGATCGAAGCACCCAAGAACACAAGCTTTTCTCTCTCTTGTTCATCCTTTTGAAATCTAGATCTGAGAGATCAAAGGCACCCAAAATGCTCCACGATTTAGAGTGATCCTAATTCTTGAGCACTTAGAATCCTAACAATTTCTCCGCAGCATTTGTTACTCTTGGAGGTTTGAAGGGCTCCTAGACGGCTAGGTGTCGCTGGGGAGCCGCCGAACTTTGTGTGGCGTTACCTCCGGATGTTTGTGCAGGTTTGATTCCGCCTCCACAAGTAAAAGGTCTCGCTTAGTGAAACCGGTGAGTGCTTTGTGCAACATCGGAAGGGAATTAGGGTTTTGGTGGTCCGGGCTTTGTGCCTTCCCAACGGTGAGTAGGATCTCCCTTCAAAGATCCGAACATCGGTAAGTCTTGATCTTGAGTAATTTAATTTTCCTGCAATAAGTTTGTTCTACTATTGTTTTGGACTTGTTCTGAATAGTCTTGAGTAGATCTAAACTTGTTTTTGCGAGAAATCAGTTTTTACTGCAGGTTTTCGTCGTTTCCAGCACAGTCAGGATCGGAACATTGGACGTACGTCGGAACATCCGACCCAGATCAGAACATCCGAAGCAAGGTGTATTGTACCAGATCGGAACATCCGATCTCGATCGGAACATCCGACGTGCTGATCACTGTTTGAATTTATTAATTGATTCCGTAATTTTGTTTTATTTGCCTATTCACCCCCTCCCCCTCTAGGCGGCATAGCGATCCTTTCAATAGGGGTTGTAGAGGATAATAAGACCAAGATTGAATTGTAGGTGATTAGTGCTGGAATAGACCACTAACAAACATGCCTTTAGACCAGTCTAGCATAGTCCTTACAGCCTTAAAAGTTTGTGATGAAAACCACAACATTGATCTATTTTCACTAACAAATGACCCTGTGGAGTTGTAAGGGGAAGAGTGTGAAGACAGAAATTCGTTGGTCGGAAAAACTCTTATCACATTATTTTGCTCACTTCCTTTCCTCAAGAGCTAGCGAAATGATGTATTTATTAGTAAGTTTAGTATCTCAACCAAAAGAACCTGAGTAAAAGTCGATGGTTTTGCATTGAATCGTGGTCATGTGGCGAGTACATAGAGTTGGTTCAAACAAGTCACACTCCACAAGCTAGACCGGACCGGACAACCCAATATTGCTCATTAGATCTGCTTTGATCCAATGAAACGTTTTTCGTCTAAGGCATTGGATAGAGATAGTCAACCGGCTAAACCGGGCAGCTTAGTTCGGACCTGCTTGGCCTAATTACTGTAGGAATTGGACATAATGGGGTAATGGGTTGGGCTTCTAGCCAAGCACGGCCCCTACAATAATAACCACTAACATGGCCAGACCGGACCCACAGTGTTACAAACGGATGGACCCATTTTAGAGGGTGTATGTTTGTATGTGCGTAATTAATTTTATTAAATATATATATTATATAATAAATTATTCTGGTCAAAAAAATAATAAATTATACTACCCCATTCTCGAAAAGAAGTCGCCATTAACTTTTAAACACACTTTTGACCATTCGTTTTATTAAAAAGTAACGCAAATACCATTTATTTTATTGTGATTTGATTTATTATTCAATGTATTTTAAGTATGACTTTTGTTTTTACATATTTGTTATAAATTTTTGAATAAGACGAATGGTCAAATGTGTGTCGTCGAAAAGTCAACAACGACTTTTTTCGAGAACGGAGGAGTATATCATGAGAAAATAGACATATAAAATAATTTAAATTAAGGCTATGTTCAAGATGGCTAAGCTGAAGGAATAAGTTGGGTTGAGCTATCTACTGAGTCGGGGCAGGAACCAACTCGGGTCTGACCCATTCTGAATCAAGAACCCAATCTGAACTTTAACCTAGCTGTCGAGTCAAATCAGAATCTAATCTCTGCTTTTCTCGTTGGAAACATCCGTCCTCTGTATTTAATAGATGCAATTATTATGGCTTTGTCGGTAAAAAGTAATTAGGGTGAGTCAAAATTAATTTTTAGAATTTCAGCTCATTTGACCAGTGTATCCTCTCCTCTTCCTTTTCCCATCTCTATCCTCTGATCATTTCTTCTTACTCAGCAGACTGGAGCAAAGCAGCAGAGAGCATGCCGCAGCGATGAAAACTGGTTCTGCGGCCGGACTTCCGCTGCCAAGTCATCGTCCTCAATCTCGTTTAAAAAAAGTTGATCTTCCTCAATCCACGTCCGAAGCCCCACGACCAACCAGGAGCAAGACAAGGTGGATTTGGAGCAACCGGAGCGGGGTGAATCTTGTCCGGGTTCGTTTTTTTATTTCAAGAAATGAAAAGTGGATGGATCATTTCCAATCCTTGCATTTCGTTCAAGTTCATTCGCGGTTTGTGTATTTCGTTTGGGGTAAAAAGATGGCATGAGGTTAAACATGCTTGATTTGGTTTCGGCCAAATCATTTTTGTTCATCCATGATCATGAAGCTTATCCTCATCGTTGTCCTGTTGGTTCTCTACTTCTCTTGATTATGGACTTTGGTGGCAGTCGAAGTCTTTAGCGTCGATTTGCCGGAGTTAAGACCATCTCCAACCATATTTCCTTCATTTCATTCCCTTCCCCGTTCTTTTCCCCACATTCGTTTCCTTCATTTCCTATTATCTCCAACAGCATCCCTTCGAATAAATTTACGAAGAAAACGGAGAGAGAATCTCATTCTAAAGGGAATGCAGGAAGAAATTTCTTTTGACGAGAACCGCGACGAGATTCTGTTGGAGCATCAGAATTTCTTCGCGAAGGGATTTTGGCCCCTAAAGAGACTCTGTTGGAGATGGTCTATTGGAGAGGAAGACACCTAGCAGGCGGGCAGGGCACGCACTGGCTCCTAGCAGGCTAGCAGCTCGCGCTTGAATGATGACTGCTCCTCTTGGTTCTTCCGTCGACGCAAGTATTATATTAATAAAAGTCTCCCGTGGTCGCATCAATGTCCCGTAGAGCCTTCATCCAGACCCTCTTTGATACCTTGTTTAGTTCTAGTTTAGTTGTGGTTGGGAAAATTTAACTATTTTGTATAGGCCATATACTTTATTTTTTGAAAATATTTTTTTTAGGACTTTGTAGGGTTTTTCTCAAAGATCTCAAGAATATTTTTTTTTAATAATTTATTTAGCTTTTTCAAGGCACATTCAAAGATGGTCAAATTTTTCCAACCACAACTAAACTACAACTAAACAAGGTATCAAAGAGGGCCTTATCTATAAACGTAGAGAGGTACGGCTCCTAATGCCTCCGTTTGACACCTCCACAGCTACTGTTCTCACAACAGTACCACAATCCCGCCCATACGCTTCCCAAACGTGCACGCGGCTCCGATCCGTCCCGTTCACTCGGTCTTTTCTCCCCGCTCCCCCTTTCTTCTCCTCTGCTCCGCCATTCCTCCGCCCCCGTCCTCTCCCCTCGGTCCCTTCTCCCCGCGACGCCCCGCTCCGGCCTCCTCCTCACCGGGCCGCCTCCTCCTCCCCGCGCCGCCCCCACCGCGCCGCCTCTCTCCTCCTCCTCCTCCACCGCGCATCCTCCCTCCTCCACCGCGCCGCCTCACCGCCGCCGGCTCCCCTCCTTCCGGCGCGCCGCCTCCACCGCGCCGCCGTCGCTCTGCCCCGCCGTCACGCCGAGGGCTGCCGCCGCCACGCCCCTGTCACCGCCGGCAGCTCCCGCCGTGAGCTCCTGTATCCCTCCCCCTCTCTCTCGGTCTCTCCCCCTCTCTCGGTTCTCCGCCTCTCCGTCCCTCGAGCCGCCGCGAGCTGGTCCCCGCGCCGCCGCCGCACCGGGCGGGCCGCCGCCGACCCCCATGCCGCCGCACATGGGTTTTCCAGTCGCCGCGCCGCGCCTCCTCTGTGCTGACCCCGCCGGCGCATGGGCCCTGCCGCACCGACCCGTCGCCGCTGCCGCCGCGCCTATGTGTCCACCCGCCGCCGCATCAGCCCGCCGCCGCCGACCTGCTGCCCCCACCCTGTCTCCGCGCCGGTCACCACCGAGCCGCCCCCGGCCCCTGCCGTGCTCTTCCTCTCTCCCCTCCCTCTCCCTCTCCTGTTGGGAGGTAGCCCGAGCCGCCCCCCTCTCTCTCTCCGCGCCTGTCCAAGTCTGCTCCTCCCGATCCCCAATTCCGTAATACCTAGAATCTGCTCTCCTGATCCCCAATTTCGTAATCCCTAATTCTATACCTCAGATCAGCAAATCCACGCCGAGCTAACCACCCCTTTCCCTCTTCCCGTCTGCCCCAACGCTCGCGTCCTCCCACCTTTGCTTCGCCGCCCGCTGCCACCACCAGAAGGCTTCACCAGCCATTGCCTGCGCGGTCTCCTCTGTCGGCCATGTCCATGCTTCTGCTGCCCGCTATGATCCAGTCGATCCTCCACATACGTGCCGCCATCGACCCAATCATCCGACGCTGGGTCGTCTCCTTCCGCTCACGTCCGAGCTGTTTCGGTTGTCACGGCCGCGTCCACACAATCGTCGCAACTGCGGCCTCAAGAGATTTCAATAGCCCAGCTGCAGCACCGGGGCAGCCGCCACGCGTGCAGATCTCTCCTCCCAGAGGTAACTACCACATGTCTCACTTCTAGCTATTACCGTACATTTGCTTCAATGCTGTAAACATCAAATTTCTGAACATTTGTGTGCTTTCGAGTGATCAAGATAGCCACCTGTTTCATTCAAAGTGATGTTAGTGATCTTCAGGGGACATATCGAGTTAAATGCTTCAATTTTTAGACTTCTTCACACATATTAACGCTGCAGTGTTGTTCCTCTCATTTTGCTTGCTGTTCACTGAGAGATGTATTCTATTCGTTAGTTATCTCATAATTGAGATAACATTCGCAATCAGCCAATGAGGACAAAAGGGTTGTCTTAAAATATTCAATTATATTGAGTTTACTTGCTTAAATGGATATACCGATGTCTTCCTTCTTGATCTTAGGCTGACACAAAATATGAGCACACCATGAAGAATAGATATCTGCAATTTGATGCTTCCATCTACTTACCATTTCTTCTATTAGTCCAACATCCATTTTGTTCTACGAGGTACATTTAGATCTTTCCAATATGTCTATTGCTCCATACAATTTACTATATGCTACATTGCAATGTGGGTTAGTAAGAACCTAAAATTAGCGACACATATAAATGGTAAGCCACTTTAGCCGATGTTTCATTTGTTCTCAAACAAAAGAATGTTTCCTCATTGAACTGTATCAACATCGCTTGAATTTATCTCCTTCGTAAACACACATTGATCATCTTACTTACAAAAGATTAATGTTCGAACAATGACTACAATACTCTACACTCTTCTCATCTTTTTTCCCTTGGCAAGCAATTATCTACAAATTTCCAGCAAAAACATGTCTTCCATTTGAACTATTCAATTAAAACCACCTGAAATAACTTTGACAATGTGTCTACTGAAAATTGGTAAGGCAAACAACTAATATAACTATATAAGTGTATATATGAAACTCATTTCTTTTTTCTAAAAAATGAAATTGCAGGCCTGCAAATGTGATCCAATTATGCATGATGTAACCCTTTTGGAGGACGAAAAGATGGATGACAGAGTACCTATTTTAACAAGAAAGAAACCTGAGAGAACACAACAACCAGCAATTTCAGAAGATGGCACCAAACGTGACAAGTATTATGACCTACTATATACATAGAGCTTTCAATTGGTTCTCAGTTTGACAGTCCATATTAACTGGGACAATGAATTAAACAGTTATATGTTTGTGAATTCAGACAAAAACGTATCAATCGAATCGGAGAAATTCCTTTCGATGCAACTGTGCTGCTTTCCCAAATTCCCAAACCAAGAGTTCATCGGACTTCACAAATAAGAGCACTGAGTACTTTCAGTTTCAGCAAACAAACCAAACTATGAACAAGGTACTTTCAGTTTTAGAAAAGAAACATTGTAAAATCTGCCATGTACATGGGATGCTTTCTCGCAATTAGCATCCAGTTTGTGTGTGAACTGTGAACTATTATAGCGTACAGATACTTTTTTGTTTCATTACTTTCCCATTGAATATATAGACAGTGTATATCTCAAAAAATGAAAAGCACGGAAGCCTCAAACTATCTCACTGCCATGGAGATCAGCTATCTCTACTGGTGGCAAACGCCATGATTTCTCAAAGAAAAATTTGGTAAGTTACTCAGCTATTATCTACCTGCCATGCTTTCATTAGTGTATTAACAGAATATGTTATACCATAAATAATTTGGTTATTTGACTTATTTCTAACAAAATACTCAGTAATATGACCATGTATAATATGGATTTAATATTACCATTCATATGTTATTGGACCCGCGCAAAGCGCAGGGGTCTCACCTAGTTCCATCAATGCCCGCAGACCTTGAGCTATGTTGCAAGTACAGTCACAGTGACCAGAGAAAAAAGACTGAATAGTTTTACAGTTTAAATGGCTTATTTTTGTGAAAAAAAACATGCACTTTAGTTTGTTTTCGATGTTTTGAAGGTACTACTCTGTCCCTAAAAGGTTGATGTTTTAGAAAATTTTGAATAGATTAAGGAAGGGTATATGCAGATAGGAATCTAGAGTGTTTTATAGTGTTGGGAGGAGAATCTATAGGTATTTTATAGTAGTGGGAGGAGAATCTAGCAGTTATTGCCCTAAAACGACATTCTTTAAGGATAATTTTTTATCCCAGAATGACAAGCTTTTAGGGACGGAGGGAGTATATCCTAACGTTTTAAAAATCGTGTTAAATGAGATGATCCGAATCTCAAATCTATGTTGGGAGCTCTCAAAGTTTAGCCATTTCAGCCATTATGCCGTTTAGATCAGCCGGGACAACTTGATTTTCTTATCCCAGCTCTCCGTTTTTCGGGGAACAGATTATGCTTTCACGTAGAAAATGGAAGGTCTACGCTGGTTCAGTCAAAATTTATTATTTTTATATAGATATCATTCAATATAATATTTTTTAATATTTTATTGAATTTACTCGAAGCTCTTAAAAATATTTTAAAATTTTTTTATCTCCTTTTAAAGGCCCTTCACTTTTCGTCCACTAAACCAAAAAAAAACACCTATCAAAGAGGCATATCAACGCTCCAGCCTCCACAGATGATCATACCCACCTTGGGGTGCATAGGGAATGCAAACTTTGGCACCTTGGGGATCATACAAGGAGGCATATCAACGCTCCAGCCTCCACTGATGATAGTTTGTGCGAGGTATGATATAAACCAAATAAAATTGGGAGGAGGCAATGCAATGTGAGTATAGATGTACACCCAATATTTTTACCCCGTAGGATTTAGCCCCACAGTTATCACCTTCGAGACACTATTGGGCTCCAATAACAAATTTTGGCCCGGCCTAATCTTGAAATCTTGCATTGCGGATGCAGCCCATGGGGCATGGGCTTCCCCAGTAACTTCTCTCAGTCCCAGCCGTCGGCCCCACGAACGAAGCAGAGTTCCTCACATATCACATTGCATTTGCATTGCCGAAGTCACCCTCACATGGGACTTGCGGTGCAGCGCGCCGATGGCTTGTCCTAGCTCGGCCGCAGGCTTCTCCAGGCTCCACCCACCCGCGTCGGCATTCGACTCCTCCAGGTTCCACCGCTCAGGCTCGCCGTCCAACTATCCGTCGTGCAAGAGGGGACCCTGAGGAGCGCGAAGGCAGGCGGCTCCTTCAGCCTTATCCTCTCGCGAAAAAAAGGGCGCAGGGAGGGAGTTCGTCCCCGGTCAGATCCGAGCGTCGAGATAGGGGAGACCAGGATATTGTTCCGGGGGTTGTACAGCAGTAGGTTTAGGTTTAGTTTTAGCGGTAGAAATAAAGAGGCGAGAAGGTTTCGGAGCTTCTTGGCGGCTGCTTGCTTCGGGTCCAGCGTTCTGGCGGTGCTGGAAGGTGGGGTCTCCTTGGCTCTTGGTTCTTTTCGTTGTAGTTGTAGTTTGTCTAAGACCTCGGTGTTCTCGTCTTCTCTTTGGATTTTTTTGGATCTGAGAAAGGGGATGAGGGCATTGGTAAGAGGTGTAGGATTTGGTCAGTCGGTGGAGACTCCGTCACGGTCGACGAAGTTGATGTTGTTGGTTGTCATCGGCGTTGGTTTGTTCCTTGTGGAGTTGTGCTCTTTTCTTCAGGTTTTGTTGGATTTTGGTGCGGTCAAGAAGATTGTTGCTAGGGGCTTTTCGATCCACTGCCTGGATGAGTGGCTTCGGAACTCGTCGATGTCGGCTATGACGTTCTTCTTCATTGCCGGCGTGGTAAGAAGGGGAAGTTTCATGCTGTGTTGTTCGATCAGATCCTTTAGTGGCTTTGTTGTAATTTCAAGTTTGTTTTTGGACTTGATTGTAATTTCGTCGAAGCTTCATGAATGAAAAGGTGGACTTGTTCTAAAAAAAAAAACTACCCGTTGAGTATTGAGTACTCGCTAGCCCCCTGTACCCCTAGCGCTAAGAGCATTTCTACAAGTCTTCCTAAAACGCACCCCCTATTACTCTTAGCAAAAAAAATAGGTAGCCTCATTAGATTAGGGAGCCCCTATTAATTGCTTTTTTCTAATAGACCACCTAAATCTTCTCCCCAAAAAGTTTTAGCTGGACGCAATGTCCTTTGCTAACTGCAATTATCTTTGCTGCGAGCTTCTTTGGGATTTAGCAATACACGAAATGCATTAGCTTGATATGCCTGTTCTTCGTTCCCCCCACAACGAACACACACGGGAAGAGAGAGAGAGGAACACACGGGGGAGATTGATACATTGAGCGGCGACTTCGAGGTCGCATGGCACTCGCAGCAGCACGAACGGCAGGCAGCGGCGATGGCTCCAGCAAACTGCAATGGATGACTGCTCTCAGCTCTGGTAGCTGGACTGAAGCAATGCGACCAGGCGGCTGCGGCACCAGCAAAAACGGTGGCGTCGAGCTCTGACGGAGTCTAGCGACGGCTAGTAGAGTAGATCAAGGATCGGGAGTCAGATAGGGGGCCCCTAAATTTGGTCCCCTAAAACCTCATATACAGGCTTTCTTTAAAAAGATTCTCTTCTTATATTTCTTTCATCTCTAACAGCGTTTCCTATATGGAGAATTATACAGGGGAAGGAGAGAGAATCTCTAAATATAAGGGAATAGAGAGAAATTCTCTATTTTAGAAAACAGAATAGAGAACGTTGTTGAAGCACATAGGGGAAGAATCCGTCCCCTATTTTGGGGTAGAGAACGCTTCAGAGAAGCCTGTTGGAGACGTGAGAGAGGTTTAGGGGGAGGAGAGAGAAATTAGGAGGCAAATAGGGGCTCTCCTAGAGTAAGTTTTTTCATATAAACTCTCAAATAATAGCTAGGGGGCTTGTTTAAGGGGTCTTCTAGAGATGCTCTAATAACCTACTCCGTAATTCCATAAATCCTTAAATTTGATTGCGGTTAGTTGGCATCAGAGCGCACATGTACTGATATTTTTACATTTTAAATAAGGAGGTAAAGTTAAATTGGTTAGTAAATATAACTTTCTATTCCATTCTATAAGGCGTATTTTGACTTAAAAAAAGTTTTTGGGGACAGCTTTGATTGCTAGTTTCTCCTATTATATATTGTTGATTGCTATAATATTACTCTATATTCAAAACAATTTGAAACGCAAACATGTTGATATAACTTTGATATACTAAATATGCATATAATTTAACTAATTGTTGGTCAAAATTGAAAGCGTTTTGTCAGCGTTTTTTCTGCCGCCGGACCAGAAAGATTTAGAGATTCCGCACGGGGATAGCACTGTTGTGCCTCGATCGGCCCTCGATATCCCAAGAACGACAAGAACACCAACGATATACCTAGGTTTGGGCCCCCAATGCGGGTAATAGCCCTACTCCTGCCTGAGCTCTCGCTCTATGTGTGTATTGCTCATCAATGAGATGGGGAAGGGATCCCCTTCCCTTGGTGGCTTGGTCCCCTTATATCATGGGGGGATAAGCCCAAGCCGTCGAGGAGAGAGAAGGGGGATACCAGTTGAATATTACACTCGCCGTATCGGCGTATACATATTTAAACATCGTGTTGTCATAGCCGCCTGCTACGCATGTCTCATGTCTTTGCCTCGAGTCCCGCTCCCGTCCCATCCACTCTGACCCGACGTGGGGGAAAGGGTGATGATGTCGTCGGGCGTGTCTCGCCTCTCGTCGCGTCCCGTCAGTGGCAGGTAGGCCCTGGAGTCCCGCCAGCCCTGCCATCTGCTCAAGGGGTTGTCGTCTGGCGCGGGCGTGATCGCCCTTTTCTCGTCCGACCTGGCGTGTCTGGCGGTCGCGGTGCTAGCCGGCGATCGCATGTCTGGTCGGGCGGTGCTCGCCCGATCATTGTGTGTGTCTGGCGGGCGGTGCTCGCCCAGCGCCGCGTGTCCTGGTCGATCTCCCGGCACAGGGGCCTGGCGGCACCTGCCAACCGAGAGCGCTACGCCTCGGGGTCCAGTTCCGAGTGACGGGGCCCGCGTGCCCGCCAGTCCACTCGGGACTAGACCCGGTCTTCTCGGTTCTCCTGGATGACTCGGTCTTCTACTCCCCTCTGGACGAGGTGGAGAGGGTACCCTGGTGTCCTTGGTACTGACACGTTTGACTTTTTAAAATCAAAATATGCCTTATAAAATGGAAAGGAGGAAATATACCATATGTTGCTCCAGTGTAGAACAACTCTTCCAGACTTCCATAGGGCTGCAAACAGATCGGATAGTGTATTTACCTTATTTGTATCTATATTTTTTAAGAGAACATAAATACGGTAAGAGAACATAAATACGGATTCAGATATCTCCATATATGAATACAGATAATTCTAAATATGATTTTGGATATCCCCGAATACGAATAAAGTGTTAACTATTGTCCTTCCTGGATGTTTTCATCTCATTCCAATACAAATCAAGACCTCAACATCGAATACGGATACGAATAATGTGAATACGAATATCGTTTTTCCATATATGGATAACATCAGATACAAATAATACCCACATCAGAATACGAATAACGCGGATACGAATAGCGGTTTTTTCGAATACGAATACCAGATAATGTGAATGATTCATATCCATTTTGCCGAGTGCAATCGATCCAATGAGTGATCGCTTTGTTAAAAAAAATGAATGCTAATAGTAATATGAAAGGACATAGAATAGCGTTGTAATTTCAATTATACATATATTTCAAAATATGAAAGGCCCAAAAATTGTATTGTAATTTCAATTTTTATTTTATAATTCCTTTATATTACTTGAGAATTGAGATTAAATTGTTATTGTGGACAAGTTGTATTTTGATGCTGCCGTTGGAAAAAAATGTATTTGATGTTGACTTTGCAAAATTTTACTACTCTCCCTTAGTTCCAAATTATAGTTCATTGTTAACTTTTGATTCTCCGTTTTGACCATTTGTCTTATTCAAAAAATATACGTAAATATTATTTATTTTAGGGAGCAACTTCGGCTCGGACGTCCGACGCGAACACGCGCGATCGGACGCCCAGGCCCGGTGTCTCATGCGTGACATGCTACCTGCAGGAGTAAAAAATTAAAATATTGTATGCGATGATGTAACGCTGACGTCAGCGAAGATTCTTGTTTTCGTTTTTCTTTAAACGATCATAACTTTTGACTGGGAGTTCCAATCCACAAACCGTTTTCACCAACGTGTTCCTCGTATTTTTTCGAACAAAACAAGACCCATGTTGCTATATAAATTTTTACTGGAACAATTTATCTATACTAGTGAAACAATTAATTTGGACTATTGGAACAATACGTCTAATACGATGAAACAACTTGGTATTTGACCTGCTGGAACAATAGGCTAAGCCCAATTGGAACAATGTATTTGGTCTGATGGAACAACTTGCGTACCTATTGAAACAATGTATTTGGTCTCTAGAATAGTAAAAAGAAATGCCTACTAGAACAAGAAGGATTACCTACTGAAACAAAAATTTTTGCCTACTGGAACAAATAAAAGTTGACTACTGGAACAATAAGGTTTGTGCTACAAGAACAGTTGAACTTTGCCTACTGGAACAATAACTTTTGCCTTATGAAACAATAAATTTGCTTTCTGAAACAATAACGTTTACCTTCTGGAATAATAAAGTTTGCCTACTGGAACAATAAAGTTTGTCCTACTGAAATAGTTGAGCTTTGCCTATTGGAACAATAACTTTTACCTTCTGGAATAATAACTTTTTACCTTCTGGAACAATGAAGTTTGCCTTCTGGAACAAATAAAGGTTTTGACTACCGAAACAATAAAGTTTGCCTACTGAAACAATAAAGTTTGCCTACTGGAACAATAAAGTTTGTCCTACTGGAATAGTTGAGCTTTGCCTACTGGAACAATAACTTTTGCCTTCTGAAACAATAACTTTTTACCTTCTGGAACAATAACTTTTGTCTTCTGAAACAAATAAGGTTTTGCCTACTGGAACGATAAAGTTTACTTACTGAAACAATAAAGTTTGCCTACTGAAACAATAAAGTTTGTATGTTGGAGCAATGAGTCTAGCCTACCGAAACAATCTACCTTACCTGCTGGAACAATGATTCTAGCTTCTCCGAACAATCAATCTTGCCTGCTGGAATAAATTTTATACCTGTTGAAACAATGTATTTGGTCTGCTGGAACAATAGGCTAACCCAATTGGAACAATATGTCTAGTTTGATGAACCATAACTTGTATACCTACTGGAACAATCTATCTTACTTGATAGAATAATAAGTCTAGCCTTCCGGAACAACCTATCTTGCCTGATGGAACAATTGTATCAATAAAAATAAAAAATAAAAATAAAAATAAAAAATAAAAAATAAAAAAATATTTAAAATGAGTTTATTAGGAATTTAGATGAATTATAAAATTTGTACTACGCGATTTGGACTCCAAATGAAAAATATACAAAAATGAGACCAGTAGTCAATTTACAAGTTGGCAGCAGTAGGAGACTAGTAGGAGTAGTGATCCATTCCTCGTCGGTGGGTTTTGTTGTAAATCGGTCATCGCATATACGCAAACACAATCACAATAGACAGGAGACGCAGATGTAGAGAGATAAAAGCCAGGCACAATCATCTTTATTGATCAATCTCTCTCTTTGTTACAAGGGGTTCATATTTATAGCCTAGCCTAAATTCGGTTTTGCCCATAATACCCCTAGGGTTTATGTGGGCTTCCGGCCCATAAACCTCCTAGGGTTATAACACTCCCCTTTGGGCTAAACCGCGATATGACAATGCCTCATCAAAAACTCCATCCAAAAACCCAGTGGGAAAAAAAGGATTGGAGAAAAGAGTACATTGCACACGCATGCTATATTGCAATATTGTCTCGTTAAAAACCTTGCTATGAGAAAACCCAATGGGAAAAACTCATATAAGGGAAAAAGAGTACAATATATATAACCTTCAGGGTCTAATCTTCAGGATCAATACGGTCTACTGGACCTTTGCTTTATAAATCTTCTGGATCTATTTTGCGGTGTGGTAAAATACTTTAATTGTTCGTCATGTCAACCTATTGGGTTAGACAAAGTGAAATCTTCAGGATTTCATATGAACCGAATCAATATATAGCTCATGCTCCCCCTCAAGACGACATCCCAGATGCCTTCCGACGTTCGATGTCTTCCAGACATCTATCACACTATGCTTCTGGAAAGTATGAATAAAATAATTTGGGAGCAGTATAGCTTAATCATTAAGTACCACTATCCACTTCTGCAATACAAGCAATATTATCCTAATGGATAATTACGGGGTATGGATGGTATTCGTGCCACACAACTTCTGGATGTGGTCATCATCCTTTTCAGCAAAACACACACGTGAGGCTTCATATAAAGCATTAATCTCAAACACAATGTGAGATTTAGCGATATGCGGATTACACATGAATCCCGCATCCATATAACCCAACATGATCCTCGGTTAACCGACAACCCGAGGCCCTGCATATCAAGCAGGTCCCTAAAGACAATTTAGTGCCGATCCAAACTTTTGGTTGCTGCCGCACTAAGCGCTAACAGAGGCAAGGAACTTCTGGTCCTCAAACCTCATATTATCTTAGGTTTAAACAAATATGTTCCACTTCAGGGAATCACATTAACATGTGGGTAAAGTTAATCGCAATATCATATGTCTTCTAGATACAACCTATCAGACCAACTGGGTCTAAATATTGCAATTATTCTCAAGTGGCTTAACACAATCAATTAGCCTATTCAGCAGGTCTTACACATATGATTGTACCACTATAACCAGTCTTACTTTGGCATTTAGGGGATCAATCAATTTGTCTTTATCACCAATTTACATTATACCTTCAGGGTAATAAAGAACACCACCAACCTCCCAACAACTGGTAGGAGATGCACATCACTAGTGCCCTTGTGGCGAACTTATAGTATCGGGTATCAATGGATCATCGTCCACTATCGGGACCATTGGTGTAAAACAAATATCGACTGGTAATTAATCTTCCTTCAGGGAAGTACTTATGTTTCTTCAGGAAACTCATTTTTCTTCAGGAAAGAAATCTTACTTCTGAAAGAGATTATTAGGTATGAGATTTATTTAATGTCGCAATTTTGTCATCTTGTATCACAAGGAATAATGAGTTCTACTGGGATCTCAAATAAAGGATTTTCATAATCCAACAACTGCATATTTATTTATATTATCTGCCAGAATTACTGTTTAGCGGAACACTTATTATACATAGGAGAGTACGGGTCACATCAGGGACCTTTGAACCAGAGTTTTCACCACCTCATTATTTATAATGACCCAAAGTTAGAGCTACTGGCTCTCAAATTTCGATTAACCTTATGGTTCATCCTCAGTTGCTTGTCATATAACCCGATACAGGCGCAACAGGCGCCATGCCATGGACTTAGTTCAGAATCCTTATCATAGCAACTTAAGAGGAATAATATGTGTCGACAATTTTCTCTCCATGTCTCATAAATGAGCACTTTCAAATATTAACCAGAATTTCGCTATTTCCCAAAACGATAATTCTTGGTCGTCCCGCATTCCCAGCACTATAACATGCGCGCATTAACTTGCTGGGTATTCATCTTCAGGATGATCCTCTCCAGGAGGCTCATTACCATCAAGGTAATTTCTCTATAGGAGAATTTTAGGAGTGATGAGCAATTGTTTGACGAGTGTCATTGGATCTAAGACCAGTAGGCGTCCCCGCAGACTTTTGACCAAGACTCAACAGGTCAATTTTCGCAAAGATCGATATACTATTCAACCCGGGGTATATCACTCTTAGCGATTCATTTACTACAGGTAAATGATTTCCAACTCCTTTAAATATCTGGCAGTCTCCTCGCTTCTAGCGTACAGGAGCACTCCTCGCTATTAGCGTACAGGAGTAACTATTGCGTGAATCTTTACAATCAAGATCTCATAGGCATTTAACATGAAATATGGGCATTTCTCTCCCCCTAATGCCGAGATCCGATTTTTACTAAAGCATACTTACACAATCCCCTTTTATGAGCACAAAATTAATGGAACAACAGGTCCAAATTACCCAACTACAGGTGGGTGCTCACAAGAGTATGCTTGGTGGTGACAATATTTTGGAAATATCTTGATTCTACGCGTTACCATTGGGGGTTAACAATATATGCAGTGAACTTAGACTTATATTTTATTTGCCACGCGCTTGCTCTGGGCTATCATCTGTCCGCGCTAGGTGGCATGCCCATGCTACATTGTCAAGACGCCTCTATCGGGCGGCCTTTCGTCTTGAGCCACTAACCATCCAACAAATTATGGATTGCAAAGTCTAAGCTACTTTACTATTGTCCAATTACTCATACCACATATCTAATTAAACTTCAAATTTAATATAAATGCGACAATATCAATAATTTGCATGGAAACTTTATTGTTCTACAGGAACACAATAAGTACTATATGTACGCCAAATAATAGTCAACTTCATGTGACAATAACATTACGGAGGTGCAATTATATTCCAAAAACGCATGGTTTCAGGCAAGTTGTAGCAACTTCAGGCGCTAGTAACGATATTTGGGATTATTCTGCTTCAAGCCCTTCCAGTCATAATGCAATTGCAAAACTAATATGACTACTGGTCATAATTTGCATGCTCACGTCGGATCGCTCACGTCCGTCGGAGCCAAATATGTCCCAAATTTAACACAATTTACAATCACCAACCTATCCGTTCGCACTTCTGGTGCATAATCTAATCTGCACTTCTGGTGCATAATCTTGCATTGACATATACAAAGCCCAATTCTCTCCCCCTTTTCACGTCAACCAAAAACATACGAGTGATAGCATGTGCAACAGGCATGTGCTTAAATCACCTTATAATTATACTGCAACAGGAGTATAATTTTTATTGTCGTGAAACCAATAGATATTATGTAACTTCAGGTTACACTTTACGCACCTTAAACAACCGGTTGGTAACACCACACCGGAGGAGACCGTAGACTGCTGGTCCAGGCTAAATTAATTCTTTGGGGATAGACATATGGGTAGAAAATTTTCTCTAGTGCAAATAAGAAAAATATTTGTCTCCAGGACATATTCCAACTATTCATGTCTGCAGAATATATTTCCACAATTCATGTCTTCAAGACCTCTATGCACTTGAGACGGTGTTGAGTAGAAACACTCTTCACCAAGGCAAGTATAACTATATATCTAGTTTTGGCATACATTAATCTGAGTTTATTCCATGCAAAATTGCTTACGACATGTAAGGCATATGCTTCAGGCATCATGTTCTATTTAGCATTTTCTCAGATAATTAACTCTACGACAGGAGAGAAGCTAGAAATAGAACAACTCAGACCAATATTATGGCATAAGGGAAATAATCATCTAATGCGAAACAATCAAGCAAAAGATGTAAACTACTCAGCGTGAGCAAACCAAGACTCTATGGGAGTCATGAAATTTTCCCATGAATTTCCAAGCAATGTCCGGAGTTTCAAATAATTTAGGGACTGCAGGTTAATAAATTATACTCCTACTCCAAACATACAGTGCCAGAAAAACAAGCCATAAAGAACACAAAGGTGCCCACAAAGTTTCTAGCATTTTTATGAGTTTCTGCTAATTATTTCTGGTCTACTGGCCATATTATAATTATAACAATGCAGAAAAACAACAATAACTCTTGCTAGAAAATAAACCCATTAATATGCAGCTTTCAAAGGTGGGCTAGGTCTAAGATTTGCATAATATGGAAGCTCAAATACTAGAATCCAAATCTGAAAGAGAGGATTTCGGTGGTTACCTGGAATTGTAAGTACTATAAGGGGAATGTGCAACGAGAACCAATCGTGCAAATATTGTGTCCTTCGGGGACAAAAACACAGTATCCAGGCACCATTTCAGGATGGATCACCGGGTCCATCCAAAATAGTACTGACGAGGGCAGCGACGCCTACAGGACGGCAGAGTCGAACCCGGCAGTGGCATGACTGCGCCTACGGGACGACGGCACCAAGGCAGCATCACGACGCGGGGTAAAGGCGGAGCCGTGCGGCACGGGGCCGGCAGTGGCACAGCCACGCTACGGGCGCGACTATCATGGCGACGTAGGGTGCAGAGGACGACAGTGACCGAGCCTTCGGGGCGCAACCGTGGTCCGGGCCACAATGACAGCGGGAGTGACGCACTACAGGTGCAGCTGTGACTGCAGGTGCGGCAAGATAATGATGCGAAGCAGGGCAACATTGCGCGACGTGGTGCGAGAGGCACGATCGCCGACCGGCGGTGGCCCGCAGCAGGGGTGGCGCGACGCAGACCGGCACGGCGTGGCGCGAAACACCGCCGCCGAAGGGTGGCGGCCGGCGACGCAGCGGCGCAAGAACGGACAGCCTTCGAGGCGGCCAACTACACGGCGAGGTGACCGGCACGGAGGTGCGGCATAACAGGGCGACGCCTTCGGGGCGCGGCGCGTGCAACAGTGTCGAGGGGTGGGGTTAGAGCAGTGCCATCGGGGCACGACCGTGTACGGCGTGGGACGTGGCAGACGCACAGCGGCGCAGGTTAAAATTCACCAATTTACAATATTAAATGAGACTACAGGTCTAAACAGGGTAAATTGCATAAAAGCGAATAAATAATTCACAATTAATTTGCGAAATTAAAAGGCTTCAGGCTTTTAAACGAGGCATGGCAAAATAAAGTGAATTAACATTTGTTTAATCAGGGTACTAAGAATTACTGAAAATAAATCTACAGGATTTAATTCTCAGGAAATCATTTAAAATGACCCAACAGGGCCCAGATTACCCCCTTTTCTTTTGAATATTTCAGCCCATATATGGGCCGGCCCAACCGGCCATCATGCCCCAACATGGTGGCTAGGGTTTCCCCTAGCTACCCATGCAGGTGGCGGCGGCAGCCACCACGGCGCGCCGCCCGTCTGTGGCGGCGCGCGGCAGCGGCACGGCCCGCTGGCAACGCACGTGGCGCGGAGCGGCTTTGGGCGCTGGCGCAGCGCATGGCGCGGCGCGCGGCGCTGGCGGCGCGGAGGGCGCCGCGCGCGCTGCGGCTTTGGCGGGCACGGCCTACGGGCGCTGCGGCACGCAGGCGCCGCAGCGCAGCGTGGCGGCGGGCGCGGCCGCGCGGCGGCTCGGCGAAGCGACCCTGTGGCACGCGGCACGGAGGCGCCGCAGTCGCGGCGGCAGCGCGCGCGCGCGGCGTGGCGGGCGCAGCGCGCGGCGGACGCGCCTACGGGCACGCGGGCGCCTGGCGCTGGTACGGGACGGCGCGACGGCGGCGTGCAGCAGACGGCGATGGCGCGGCGCTGGCAGGCGCGCGACGGCGCGGTGCCAGCGTCGTCTCTCATCGACGCGGCCGTGGCGGCGGCATAGAAACGCCCAAACAAGTCTGCGGCTCTAAATCAATCTAATAGTGACTCTAGACTAATAGATTGAAAGAAAGAACAACGATCTACTAGATCGACAAAGCGAAAAACAGTAGATCGGAAATAACAGATCTGTTGCGGGTAGCGACATACCGATGATCACAAACCTGAGAGTGGATCGTGCTGATATCGGTCATCACATATACGCAAACACAATCACAATAGACAGGAGACAGATGTAGAGAGATAAAAGCCAGGCACAATCATCTTTATTGATCAATCTCGCTCTTTGTTACAAGGGGTTCATATTTATAGCCTAGCCTAAATTCGGTTTTGTCCATAATACCCCTAGGGTTTATGTGGGCTTCCGGCCCATAAACCTACTAGGGTTATAACAGGTTTGATCGATCGGCAGGGAGCTAGAGAGATGATCGATCGGCAGGGAGCTAGAGAGAGGACGTATAGAAAGAAGATATGGATACTAGGTGCATGCAATGCTCTCGTGGCAGCACAGGAGGATGAGGAAGCAAAGCACAGTTTAAACGTACCGACAATTAAGGATGATAGCTAAAGTTGCATGCATGCATGTATGTACCTGCCGATCTATCCACACACTGCCGAGGATCACAAACACGAAACACGAACACGCAGCTTGCCTTTGCGCGCGCGTGGGCTGGGCCGGGCGTCCGACGCCCGGCTAGAAGCATTTTCGTTTATTTTATTGTGATTTGTTTTATCATTAAACATACTTTAAGCATGACTTACATTTTTTCATGTTTGCACAATTTTTTAATAAGACGAATGGTCGAAAGGTTTGTCGAAAAGTCAACAGTGAACTATAATTTGAAACGGAGGGAGTCTATTTTTATGTTGCCATTGCAAAATTTTAAAATCACACACCCAATGTCAAAAACCTACCCCCTCCAATGCTTCACCAACCAAATCAAATTAAACACTCTAGCTCTAGCTTCTCGGTAACGCTCCTGGGAGCTCTCGAAATTCAGTATTTCAACCATTCAGCCACAAATCAAACCATGGCTTATATAACAAGCCTACATAGTAAATTAGTAATCGGTCGAGCTCGTCTGACAACTATATAACGACCAGCACATGTACAATCGCATGTGTAAACAGGACGGTGAACCATTGGTCCATGGATAACAGCTGTCTTAATGAACATCAAGTTTTTTCCTAATGAACAGAATGTTCCTGTTCATCAGGTGTATTCTGGAGAGGGGGCTCTGTCTTTCAGGAGGGTTATTCCTCCAGAAGATATGGATAAATGGATGAATGTTTGTAATTTTCTGAATAAGATGAATCTAGGTGATATGGATGACCAGGTTATTTGGAAGCCTGAAAAAAAGAGGAAAAAATATTCTGTCTCTTCATCATATCTACTGTCTTGGTGTAATGAGAGGGATTCAGAGTATAAAACACTGTGGAAAGCCAAAATTCCTTTGAAAATTAAGATGTTTTGTTGGTTAGTGATCAGAAGTGCTGTTTTGGTTAAAGTAAATCTCAGGAGAAGGGGGTGGTTAGGGGATGCCAGATGTAAGTTCTGTGATGAAATGGAAACTGTGGAACACCTGTTTTTTACCTGCGTAATGGCTAAATCGATCTGGGGGATTATTGCCATTGCTATGGCAATCCAGAACAGACCTGTAGACAATCAAACATATTATAGGTGGTTTGATAAAAATTTTGGAGGATACAGAAAATTTCGTTTTGTTTGCTTTGCAGCAGTTTGTTGGGCTATCTGGAAACACAGAAATGCGGTATGTTTCAAGGAAAAACATATTAAGTCCCCAGTGGGGGTTGTATACGATATTTGTGCTAATCTCTTGTACTAGACAGGATTGATGAAGGTCAGTGATCAAGAGCTTATCAAGCTAGGGATGGAGAAGATCTTCGACACTTTGAAAGAGCTGAGAGATAAAGAAGAGGATAAAACAGAGGACTAAAAGCAGGAAGCTGGTTGGGAAAAATAGTGTTCTCTGTTAGTTCTGCAGAATATTAGACCTTGGCTCTGTTTAATGCGTGTTTTCTGTCTGTTCTGTTATGATGAAGAGAGGACTCTTTTATTTTGGAAGTTAGCTTTCACTGTGATGTAAGGACAATACAATTGTTTTCGTTTCTGGTTGAAATGGAAATCGGGGCTATCCCTTGTTGCAAAAAAAAAAATGTGTGGCAACTGTGGCCTAAAAACAATAATAACGACCAGCACACACCATCCGCATAAATGGATGACAGAGTTAGCATCGTTAATAACCTTTTTAAAGCTCTTTGTGTTAAGATTTCAGTCAGGTAAACACGGGTCAAGAAGGGGCGAGAAGCACAAAAACTAGTACTGGTCAGCCATCAGTAATGCATTCTGTTGCAACAAAAAAGATACAGACAAGCTTCTGCATCCATGGAGACCTGGTGATTGCAGCTTCAATCAAGTTGTACTTTATCCAACTGGCCAATCATTTCTTCGAACTGTTATATAAGATAACATTACATTATAGGCACAACCAAACACAAGATGCATACAAAGGAATAGAGAGAACTATTGAGAAAAAATGTTGAAAGAGCGTACCTTCAAAATCTGTCTCAAAAAGTAATCGCCATGGGTCTTGGTTGGCTTGGATTCAATAACATGAACAATGTCCTGCATGGATGGAAATTATTTAATAATCTGCAAGGACTACTGACAGGTAATAAGGTGTATCACACTTCTAATGCAGCAACTACATGGAAATGCAGTCAAAACAAAAGCTCCAAGAGATACATACACGTGCGGACGCTGTGTCTTGCATGCAGAAACTTAAGAGCACACATAGAAGCATCTTATATTAAACCTCAAACACAAAGCTTAAAAAGCGAATCAGCATAAGATCAATCCAAGCACGCAGGAATAACTCTAAAATCTACTGTGTAAATATTCTTCTTCAAGCATTAAGTCACCTATAACCTCGACACTAAGGGCAGACACAATGTGAATCCAACTCAACTGTGACCCCACAGTTGAGAAAAGTTGAATCAGGTGCTGTAGTGCGGCAAATTAATTTTTTACCCTCCGTCCATAGTTGTGCTCAGAGCGTTGGCGTGGGCTAAGGCTGCATGTGACACTAAACTCGCCTTTGTGGTGCACAACGTTAATGCTGGCATATGTTGACCTCCACCATGATAATCGCCTTCTCACCATAGCCTGCCTCTAGGCCATCATTTGCGAGTAGCAGTCACAGGTCAGCGCAGATGTGCCGACAGGAGGGTGGAGACAGCGGTGAATGGAGATCACTGGAAATCTTTTGCCATCGCCAAAGTTAATGCAATTGCCAACAACAATAATGTCGATAAGTTCTGCATCACCGACCATGCTACTTCTGTCAAGTCCACCTAGCATGCTGCCTCGCTCTCCCCTCAACGTCCAGCATTCCTAGTTTTTTTTACCAGTGTCTGACTCAAGAAACGTCCTTTTCTGCTGTCGCTTTCTCTAGTGTATAGCGCCGACCTTATGCACTCCCTCTCAATAGTTTGGTTTGGAGATACATTGCATAATGCTTTAAAAACTCTATAAACTAGCAAGCCAGCAGGAAAACCACGCGTAAATGAGAGGGCACACAAGTTTATTTTCGACAAAGATAAAAACGAAGCTAGTAGAGAATCAATCATGTTACCTCAGCAATATAGAAGTCATAGTCTGCACTGGATATGACCTTTCAATCACCGTCAATTGCATGCATTTTGTGCTTGTAAGCCATAAGGATTGTCCTGTCCTCATGTATCAGTTCACACTTATCATGAACAGGAACACTCAACATACTAGGCACTAACACTAAATATAAAAAAATAATCACACAGACCTTAGTGTGGTCTCATCCACTTCCATGTATTGGGCAAGTTTGCTAATGGTTATTGTGGAATACAGATTTTGATAGCTTCTGACACTTGAAATCAACTGCTGTTGTTTCACTTCATAAAGAAACATCTTCAACTGAAGTCGATAGGCATCCTGTTAAACAGTAAGTAGTTTAATTGGTTCATAAACTAGAACATTATTTGTTGATACAAGTGATTGATATAAAATAAGATGAAAAATAAGCGAAACAACTTTTATATGTTTGTGTAAAATTACAAGTGGATTACAGAAATCACCGAAATAGCAGATACTTGTATGAGCAGAATTTAATACTAAGGTTTAACAAGTAAAGGTACTCAAAGGCATAGTTCAGGTGTTTCATAAAATACCTACAACCCACAATAACCATGGTCTAACACCATTATACTGGAAAAATAAAATGCAATCTTCACCAATTTCTATTTCAAGTATACTTGTACCAGAAAATAAGTTCAGTATGCCATTAACCACCACAGGCTATACATCAAAATGCTTCTTAAATACTGTTGTTTGCACTAAGTATGCGACAGATTTCATTGTCGTACTGCCCAAGAAAAACAATAACAAAAACCTTGGCATTTCTGCTGCTTTCGAACTTTCAATACAATATGTTCCGCAAACACATAATAGTGAATAGAAGTATGGAACTATTGGTTTCCTTGAGATGATAAATGGGCAACATACATCTTACATTAACACACTATAATGCTTTAGTATATAGTAACAATTAAATACATAAAAAGAAGACCTGAAATCTTCAGATTCAATAATACCTGGTTGTAGTTTGTGAAGGGCTCTTCTTGAAGTGGAGGTGATGCAGTAATGAACTTGGGGCAGGCAAAGGAAAAGAGGTCATCATAAACAGAATATGCCTCATCATCATACCTATGCATCTTTTTTCATTTTATCTCCATACTTTTCCTTCAGTTGAGTGCTAACATTTTCATCTATGAGCTTGTCCTGTGGGCACAATGAGAGGCAGATTGCCAATAGTGCATACATCTGCTCATTTTTCTTCACTAGCTGGTCATACTGAGGAGAATTCTGGTGGTATTGCTTATACTTCAGTATATACAGCAGAATTTTGTTGAATTCACGTATCGCACCAGCATACCTGGATCCACCAAGAAATATGGTGCATCAGCTAAAAGCTGTTCCAGCTTGGAACAGCTTGGACGATTTCAAGATGGTGCAAGTGCAATTTAATAGCAGGGCGACCTTTACTCCATTGGAACTCAAGCAGCAACATATTTTCATCATGTAAGCTATGCACGTGTCAACACAAATCTTCAAAAGAAAATTGCAAAGCAATTTGAATGCTTCAATTATCTTCGAAGGAAAAATAACAGTTAAGCACTTTGGAGGTATGCAAAGGGTGACAAAGGTTAATTGCCAATCACAGACCATTAAGTAGCAAAGGACAGCGCAAACATAAAGAAGATTAAAACAGGAGAGCAAACATAAATCCCAAAGAAGCACACTTTGATGCTAGACCCTACATGCATGCAACCAATAACATAAAAAAGATATGACTCATATGATACTAGCATAGGTTGTGTGCATCCTAGCTATGCAAGGGTCAGGAGTGGTATTAGAGCAATTGTATCACCTTGATGTAATTGTCTACAATCAATAAAGCTTCCTTTGCAAAAAAATATATGATACTAACATGAAGGGTGAGAAATCAGAAAAATAGCAAAGGTTCACTAGAGCGCAGAAAAAAAAAACTTAATATAGAACATAAAAACACAACATAACCTTATAAATAGTGGGAATGCTCAGGCAAGTTAGTCTCATGCTCACCTACGCATCATGAGGCTGGCAAACCAATAGTGGTAAATAGTGGAAATGTAGCTCCCAATCACAGTGGTGTACACACCGTGCTGGCTAATATCTATTGGCGCCAAACACTTGAGCCCGGTGTGGTAGTCCCCAAGCAGGCAATGAACCCCGAGCAACCTGATCATGCTATAGTAACTCAGCATCTTCAATACATTGCTCCCGCCCTCATAGTCATACCCATCCGTTATTGGCTCTGTTTCTTTCAGCTTATAATCAGATTATAAGCTGCAGCTTAAAATTTATCATTTTTGTACCGGTTATATTTTGAAATATTTTATAGTTATTTTTTCGAAACTTTGCACAATTTGTCTCAAAGATCTCAAAAATATTTTTCATAATTTTTTTGGCTCTTTAAATCTTCTATAAAAACACTACAACCTTTTCAGATTATAATCTAACCGCCCAAAGAAACACAGCCATTGTGAACTGCTCAAGCCCCTCCTTCTCCAGCTCCAGAATCTCTCCGATCATCGATTTCTCCACAAGTGCTTTCAAGTAATTGAGAACCCCATACACATTCCATACCTGTTAAATTACAACCAAGAAACAGTCAGGACACTATCTGCACAAAACCGATCAAAACCCCAGCTATATCGACCGAGAATTATCTCCACAAATTTGGACTAACTGGGAATTCAACAGAATAGGCTACAGAATGCAGTTGTGTAAAAAAAACTACAAAAACAGCAAAGTCTGTCCTTTACCCTACCGATACACAATCTAACGCCAATCATGAGTTCATGATCACCGAAATAACAAAGAACAAAATCAAAGTAATGGCACTACTTTTTACTTTTTAGTAAATTACAGCTGGGAGAACCTTATGAACACACATCCCCTAAGTAGCAATAACTACATCATATGTTATGCACAAATTAAATAGGAACTACTAAATACTACCAAGCAAGAACCAACTAAACAGCAAAAAAATACAAAAATCTAACGAAACAACGGGAATAGTGAGCCTACGATTCTGTAAACTATACCACTGGAAGAAGCTCATAAAAGTACATCATCTATTTACCATACAGGAACATCAATTCGTTGCAAAAAGAAACAAATAAAAACTAATTGACAGAGAGAGGCAATGTGTAACCTGATCGTGCAGCATCAGGAAATTGATCTCCTCCTCGGTCTTGTTCTTGAGCTTGGCGCGGTACTGGCAGAAGCTCTGGAACTGGTACATGAACTCGTCAACCATGTCCCAGAGCCACTGGTTGGGCAGTTGTATGTTCATGACGCCATTGAGGATGACGCTGAAGAGGGAGCAGTAGTTGTCCCAGGACTCGGCACGGTGCGCCGGGGTGAGGACCCCCAGGAGGCGCGCATGGGCATGGCGGAACCAGAGCTCACGGTAGAGGAGGAAGACATGGTCGCCGTCGCAGTGGGGGGCGACGGCCTCGGCAGATGGCCAAAGGGTGTCGCGGAAGAGGCGGTCGGAGAGGCTCTGGAAGCCACCCTCGTTTGTCAGAGATAGCTACAGTACCAAGGAACAAAAGATCACTTCTGTGTAGTATAAATACAAGAAATATAATGCGGACATGTAACTGAATAATACTCTTCTGTGTACTTGTCATAGAGCTGAATACAGGAAAAGAAACATCGGGTACTGCCAGTGTTCACAAGTTCAAAAAAATCATCACAGCACAACATACCTTTTTACGCATGTCATAAACATAAGCATAAACAGAAGAAGATGACAGGACAGTCTTGAAAGTTACCATCACTGACTCGACAGACGCTATCCCGTGGATGTTTAGACGGGCCTTAACTTTCAGTTTGGCCTTCTCACCTTTGCTGGAATGGAAAGGGCCAACCTGCATATAGTTGGGCACAGCATAGCAAATCAGCAACCATAAAAAACGAGTGAACAGCATGAGGCCCTCTGGTATGTTGCAAGTGTATTGAATAATATAGGGAACAGCTTATGATGCCTCTTACCGCATAGAAGATCAGAGATTTGATGCTGGGGACAGCATTCCCGTTCTGAGAATCTGTCTTCCATGACAGTGCGATAAAAGAAATCCATCAAGAACCTGTAAATTATGAAGCCAAATAATTCTGTCAAATAAAATTTATTGATACCATTTCTTCAACATAATACAGTGCTCGGCTTTATTAAATAAGAACATAATAGTGACAATAGGTGAATATGCTCACAATACCATACCATACCCACAAGTGAAAAAGGATAGCAGGGAAAGCATCACAAATTCACAAGTCCACAGGAATACACAATACTCCCTCCATTCGGTACTCCTACATAACAGAATTTATTAGTGCCTTGGTCTTTGCAAAAAAAAAAATTACACGCCCTACATAACAGAATGGAGGGAGTAATGATTACATTAAGTGTATACAACACTACCATATTTCGCAAAACGAAATTAGGTAAAAGAACAAGCATGGTCCAATTTGTGTAATTCGGGCAGTATTTTGAAGAAAGACATGCATGAGTTGCCATTACCAAAAAGAAATATATAAATCATACGGGTCACTCTGAGAAATATTTTCAGCATACAGTTCACCAGGCCAAAGGCATCTTTTGTATTCAAAGTAAATATAAAACAAAGCATATCCATTGAATCACAAATTTTCAAGCAACTGAAACAAGTCAGCAAAATTAGTTCATGCAAATATATATGATTGCCAACACAAAACAATTCCGCTTAGTTTGTGGCCAAGCCATTAAACCAATTCTACTTAGTTTATGGTCAAGCCATCTACATACATAATTGGCATTTGGCTAGTATGCCAATTGCCAACAAGTCAACCACCGCTCTTCTTCCCTTAGCAGGTAAGAAAGTGTTCCCTACAATCTTTATTTCTATGTAATCTGACAAAAGGGCACGAGTACTGAGAGCATGTCCAATGCTAGGCTTATCCGTGGACTATCCCAACACTATTCAGACACTATGCAATCATTAACCTACTCCCAATATTTTCCTCTCTTATATTTTAATCCCTACACCTACTCACCTAGTGCGACAGTGATGGGATAGCCCCAATTTGAGCCTAGCGTTGGGCATGCTCTGAAACACCTTGCAAAATACTAAAGCATTGTTCACTTAATTACTATATATCACACTGTATTTAATTCCTGGATGCTGCAGCCTGTGCACACATCAATTCTAGCAAAGCTGCGCAGAGAATGGAGGAAAAAAAATAATTCCGCAACTAGACACCAATGGTTATCAGGAATGAAAAAAAGGTCGCAAAAAGGTTGCCTCTGAGTATGAAGTTGCTTTCACATCCAGTCATACTGTTGTGCTTCAGCTTGCTCTGGATTTCATTCATTGAACAGCAGGACAAAATAAAAAAGATATACTGCTTACAGTGTGTATATATATATATATTTATATTTATGTCCTCAAAACATGGGTAAAATCATAACGTACTATTAAAAATGAGAGCAAAACTAAAAAAAAACACGTGTCATTGGCACCGTTAAGTATGTTTAACGGAATAGGGTAAAAGTGGCATTCGATTTGAAAAAGTAGGGGCAAAATCACAAACCTGACAAATTGAGGGTAAAATCACAATTAGTCGGAGACAGAAGCGAACGGCGAAACCCTACCTGCGCCGCTCTATTGCAAGTGGCGACCGACCCGCCGCAGCCGCCGCCGGCGGCGGCGGTTCATCGCGACCACGCCGACCCCGGATCGCCACCCCCCTCGAGTTTTCACCGCCCCCTCTGCAATCATGGAGCAGCTGTATGCACTTAACGGCGCAACGGCGCTCGATGTACATCCTTTCCCTACCTGCTGATGTTTGTTTTGATTCTTTTTGATTCCCTATCTGCTACTGCTTGATTCATTTTCCCCTTTTCTTAATCTATATTCTTTTTCCTTCGGTTGCAGGGCGAGCGGCAACATGGATTTGCCACAGTCGCCGAACTACGAGTCTCCATAGCTCCCCCACCACCATTTTTTTCAAGAGAGAGATTTCTTAATCTTCACGAAGGCCTTACTCTACTTTTCAATAGGCATATATTCATGTTTGACCATGGTCCGGTTCATGATGATGATGCGTTAGCATTTGACAACTATACGTGAAGACTGGTCTCCAGAGAAGTTAGTGGCTATTCATTATGTTGTTTGTTGATGTTTGCATTGGTAGTCGAGCCATTTGTGATAGTTTATTATTTGGTCTCCTAATGTTTACTCTTGTGCATTGACACAGCAATATCTCGACATGGCAGTGGTTCATCATACTGCATCAGAGGAAGGAAACTTTGGCAGGTGGGAGTTCTATTCATACCAGGATGAACCCAGACGACAAGAGATGCGGGTGAACTTGAAAAACCACCAGAAAAAGGACCTTAAGCATTTGCATGACCCTAACAGACCGAACATCGAGAAGATCCCCCAGATCTCCTTCCTCATATGGGAGATCAAGGGTCTTCCTAGACTTAGAAGAAGATCAGAGATAATAGCACTTTCCTCTTGGTATCCTTCCTAAAAATGGTAGAATTGATGACGTGCTGTTAGAATATTCTCGTTTTCCTCTGCTGAGTCGCTGCGAGAAAAGGAAGCTTATCAGAACACATCCATTGTGCCTGCAAAGCATTATTCAGAATGAAGAAGATGTGGTTCATGCTGCTTATTAAAGAATGAGGCAGCATGCTGCCAATGCTGGTGACGATAATGATGTGGATGATGGTGATGGTGGTGTTATCCCCATCACTATTGTCCTTATCTTATTTGCCCAGTATATCGAAGAGGAGCATCTTGATGATGAGAACGATGAGGAGGATGAGAAGACGACGACGACGGCGGCGACGAACATGAGGATGGTGATGATGACGACGATGAATATTTTCCAAGTGATGAAGAGGACACAAGCTCGGATCATGACACTAATGATCCAGATTATGTCCCAAGTGAAGACGATAGTGGGGACAACACTGAGGGCCAACAACCCACATGTAATCCTTCACGAAATACAACACGAGCGGCGCACAAAGGGTAAGGTTCCAGCTCCTGGTCCTTTTTGAACCCTATCTTATTCTGTTATGTTATTTATGCTTATTTTGAGACATTATTTTGTTTCATTATTTCGCGCACACAGTCTTAGGGGGGAAATCTTGCAAGTATAACAGTAGTCTAAGTTCAATGTAGTATGCCCTTGCTGAGCTTTATGTAGTATTGACATGTTTTTCATATGCACTGCAGGTTCGAGGAAATTCTGCACAGGTCTGTCGATGACTTTAATACGAAGAAGGTAGTTACTACTCTTCCTGATTCTATTTTTTTATCCACCATTTTGTTATCTTCTCTTCAGATGACGTGCAAAACTCTTTAGGCTTTAGGATCAATCAGGCTTTGTGTTGTTTTTTGGGTTCTAAAGAACAATGAATTTTATTATGAGTACAAGTGTGGATTTTCTTGCCATTGAAGGATCGTTGTATTGCATTGGCTTGCCCAGCCCAATGGCTAGTGGATAATCCTACCAGTGGATGGTGCCTTACGCTAGCAATTTGTTGATAGAAAACGAAGTGTTGCTGTTTGTAATGAATGAATTTGGCATATGTGGCTATTCAGTATGTGCAGATGTTGCGATGTCATGCCTCGTTGAAGTTCATAACTTTTTTAAAACTATATGAACTAGGTTTGACAATTAGTATGCTGTTTGGAATTTACTTCTGTAGTTTGATCTTCCATGCCTGGTTTACCCACACTACGCTTTTTGGTTTTGATTTATGTTTGAACTTGTGTGTTTAGTTTCAGTGAATACCGACATTAGTACATTGTGGATTGCCTTTTGGCATATTTATCATTTTTTGCTGATTTCGCAAAGCCTGATTGATTTAAAGCCTAAAAAGTTTTGCACGTCATCTGAAGAGAAGATAACAAAATGGTGGATAAAAAAATAGAATCAGGGAGAGTAGTCATTATCTTTTTGGTATTAAAGTCATCGACAGACCTGTGTAGAATTTCCTCGAACCTGCAGTGCAGATTAACATGTCAATACTCCATAAAGCTCAATAAGGGCATACTATATTGAACTTTGGCTACTAATATAATTGTAAAAATTCCCCCCTAAGATTGTGTGCGCAAAATAATGAAACGACATAATGTCTCAAAATAAGTATAAATAACATAGCAGAATAAGATAAGGTTTAAAGAGAACCAGGAGCTGGAACCTCACCCTTTGTGCGCCGCTCGTGTGTATTTCGTGCAGGATTACGTGTAGATTGTTGACCCTCAGTGTTGTCCCCACTATCGTCTTCACTTGGGACATAATCTGGATCATTGGTGTCATGATCTGAGCTTGTGTCCTCTTCATCACTTGGAAAATATTCATCGTCGTCATCATCACCATCCTCATGTCCGTCGTCGTCGTCGTCGCCGCCGCCGCCGTCACCGTCGTCCTCGTCGTCCTCTTCCTCATCCTCCTCATCATTCTCATCATCAAGATCTTCTCTTCGATATACTGGGCAAATAAGATAAGGACAATAGTGATGAGATAACACCATCATCACCATCATCCACATCATTATCGCCACCAGCATTAGCAGCATTCTGCCTCATTCTTTGATAAGTAGCATGAATTAGATTTTCTTAATGCTTTGCAGGCATAATGGATATGTTCTGATAAGTTTTCTTTTCTCGCAGCGACTCAGCAGAGGAAAACGAGAATATTCTAACAGCACGTCATCAATTCTACCGTTTTCAGGAAGGATACCAAGAGGAAAGTGCTATTATCTCTGATCTTCTTCTATGTCTAGGAAGACCCTTGATCTCCCATATGAGGAAGGAGATCTAGAGGATCTTCTCGATGTCCGGTCTGTTAGGGTCATGCAAATGCTTAAGGTCCTTTTTCTGGTGGTTTTTCAAATTCACCCGCATCTCTTATCGTCTGAGTTCATCCTGGTATGAATAGAACTCCCACCTGCCAAAGTTTCCTTCCTCTAATGCAGTATGATGAACCACTGCCATGTCGAAATATTACTGTGTCAATGCAAAAGAGTAAACATTAGAAGACCAAATAATAAACTATCACAAATGGCTCGACCACCAATGCAAAAATCAACAAACAACAGAATGAATAGCCACTAACTTCTCTGAAGACCAGTCTTCACGTATAGTTGCCAAATGCTAACGCATCATCATCATAAATCGGACCATGGTCAAATATGAATATATACCTATTGAAAAGTAGAGCAAGGCCTTCGTGAAGATTAAGAAATCTCTCCCTTGAAAAAAATGGTGGTGGAGGAGCAATGGAGACTCGCAGTTCGGCGACTGTGGCAAATCCATGTTGCCGCTCGCCCTGCAAACGAAGGAAAAAGCATATAGATTAAGAAAAAGGGGAAAAGAAATCAAGCAGTAGCAGATAGGGAATTAAAAAGAATCAAAACAAACATCAGCAGGTAGGGAAAGGATGTACATCGAGTGCCGTTGCGCCGTTAAATGCATACAGCTGAGCATACAGCTGCTCCATGATTGCGGAGGGGGTGGCGAAACCTCGAGGGGGTGGCGATCCGGGGTCGGCGCGGTCGCGATGAACCGCTGCCGCCGCCGGCGGCGCTAACTGCGAAAAGTGCTTTTTCTGATTACCACTATAATGTAATCAGATATGCATACTGAACCTAGGAGCATACCCAACACTGAATTTGAAAACCAATTTGTCCACTGTTTGGAAACCATAATCAGTAAGCATTCGAAACAAAAACAGAACAACAGGTAACCCTTCATGATTAATAAACCTTATCAGCAAGACATCCTGGTATTTTTACTACAAACTAAAACAAAATAACAGTCACCTATTCGTAAACAGTTAGCCCACCAGCAAAGCATCCTAGTTCTTTTATTAGCTTCAGAGTGCAGGCTGTAATGAAAAATCCTAGGGCGGTCATTATAAACTGCCAAAAAGAGGATAGCAATTACAACTAAATATTGGAAAACACCCAACAAATGTAATAAAAATAGTTGTACATGAGGAAGAACATGTTTTATAGCACGTATACACAGAACGATAAGCAATCTGATCGTCTAGACCCTTAACTTGAAGATATACAAAATTAGAGCCGACTGAATAGTAACAGATTAGGCCCTGTGAGTAAATTAATCCGTAACTCCTATATAGGGTAATATAGACAATCCAACCATGTAGAGGTCAACTCAAGACACCGTAAACTGGGGCGAGTTCATAGTGGCAAATTAGGGTTCGGGTAACCGGTTTGGTCTCCAATCCATATAGCATATCAAGAGAAAGAAGCACACACCTTCTCCCCGCAACAACCTACACAAGGCCACGCATAAACTAAAAGATTGGAAACCTGGTGCGCCGCCCACAACCAAAGCAGGCAAGTCTCAGGAAGCATACGCATCGACTAACCCGGCTGGACAGTGGGCTCTTCAACGATGCCTCGTTCCCCAAAACGGCACACTTGGCGGAGTGCAAATCATATAAATAGAAAACAACATAAATAAAAAAAAACTCAAAACATATAAATGGAAAGGAACACTAAGGCCTCGTACATTTCAGCTTAGTGTAGCGTAGCATAGCGTTTCAGCAAAATTTATCTTTTTTATATAGCCTATTTGGTGTATTAATTTGTGATGATTTTTCTCAGGTTTTTAGTAGTTCTCATAAAGATCCTAAAACTATTTTTAAATTATTTTTTTTCTAATATTTAAACCACTTTTTAAATGTTCTTAAATTTTACGCTATGTTATTCTGAAATGTACAAGGCCTAAATGGAATGTATCATGCAAATCAACACCTAGCAGACAATATCGTTTACTCCTTATATCTTGTTAGATTAATGCCACAAATTGCATCTGATCTACCGGAAAGCAATTGACATGAGCTCCAATCAAACCTCTGAAAACCTTCACAATCAGAATAAAACACACTATATTCGAAAAGATTGATATATCCAGTGTTCATGCTATATTATTGAGACCTGAAGGGAATGAAAAAAGAATGATCTACTAATCATCAAGAGCAGCTGCAGGAGGAATTGTTAAGCTAGAATCAAACCCTTGGTTAAGAATGTAGGAAGGAGGGTCGGGTCCGGCGAAGGGTTGTATTGCACTGCACAGAACATCAAGAGCAAGGAGGGGAGGAGCGGGCCGGGTCCGGCGAAGGGGTCCGCCGGCGGCAACCGTAGCACGCAGATCTGGAGAGTGCGCCGCCGCTGCTGGGGATCAGGGAAGAAAAGGGAGAGGAGGGGGCGGCGGCCGCGGAAGAGGAGGAGGGGGCGGCGGCCGGTCTGAGGAGGGGCAGCGCTAGGAAGGGCGGCACCGCCGGCGGCATGACGCGCCTCCAGACCCAGGAGCCGGCGCCGCCGCTACAGCCACCTCCGTAGCCCTCCACGCCGCCGCCACCGTCGCTATCGCCACCGCTGCAGCCCTCGTCGCGGTGGGGCAGAGACAGAGGAGCAGAGCGGGTGAAGCGGCGGCGGAGGAGAGGAACAGGCGGGGCGGCGGCGCGTTGTGAGGGAGAGGACGGCGGCGGCGACAGCAGGGGGGGGACGGCGCCGACGGGTAGAAATGGAGGCGGGTAGAGGAGGAGGCGACGGCTTGGAGGGAGGGGAAGAGCAGCTAGCGGCGGCGCTTTAGGTGGGGAGGAGAGGAGCGACTGCGGCGTGAGGACTGAGGAGGAGGCGTGAGGCCGTGAGCAGACCTGGCCAACGGGCCGGGCCGGTTCGGCACGGTTCGGTTCCGGGCCGGCCCGGTAACCAACGGGCCGGCTGTCTGGCCCGGATTCGGTTGGCCCGGTTGGCCTTTTTTCGTGTAAAAATTCAAAAAATTCAGAAAAATCCAAAAAATTCAGAAATATGAACCATAATTCATGTAAATAATTATAAAATTTGAAATATATATGAAGAAATATTAAAAATGCATTGCAGAGCTTTTTTATTAACGTGTATTTACATGGCTGCCTCGTTAAAAACTTTACCAAGTAAAAACTCAATTTGAGAAAACCTTGGTAAAGAAAAAAGAGTACAGCCTAAAGTTCTACAATACAAGAAAAAAATTGGGCCCTTATATTAGTCATCAAGTTCTAAGCCCCCGAATGAAGCCGCCAATTCTTGATTATGTCTCTCGGCGACGATGTTTTGCTGTCGTCTTTCGGCTAATGCCCAATCCTTTATACTCAGTAATATTTCGACCATATCACTATGGAGAGAAGTCTTTCTCTCCTCCAGTATTCTCCCAGCAAGGCTGAAAGCTGACTCAGAAGAAACCGTGGAAACCGGAATAGTTAACACATCCCGTGCTAGTATGGATAGCACCGGATATGTTCCACCATGCTGCTGCCACCATAGAAGAATATTAAACTCTTCTTCTTGAAAGTCGACGACGTCTTTCGCTAGATAGGAGGCAAGCTCGCCAACAGCTCCGCGAGGTGCTTGTGCAGTTGGGTGAGTTGAACCACCCGAAGAACTTGAAGTGTCATTTCCCGTGATAGTCTTCCAAAAGGACATCTTTCTTCCCATTTGTTGAACTGGTGGTGGTCGTGGTGGACAAACTCCTGCATACTTTTCTTCATATTTTCTATACAAATCATTAAGTTTACTTCTAACTTCTAGAAAATAATTTGAATAATCAATTCGATTAAGCGACACCAAGTTGTGTTAGAGCATTAGTTAATCCAGGAAGTTTAGCTCTAGGGTCTAAAATAAAAGCAAAAGAATATAAGAATGGAATATCTCTCCAGTATTTTAAATATTTAGCTTTCATATGGCTAACAGCATCAAATAAAATATGATCATTTTCAAACATTTTTAATTGATTAGCAATATGATAAATGGACATAATAATGGAAGAAGATGTAGGCTCATACACAGTAGAAGCGGTAACGGTAGCTTCATAAAAAATCTCAAGAAATGAATGTAAATGAGTAAGTACTTGCCAAACCTGTGGGGTCAAGAGTGGTGTTCCATCTTGAGTTCGATATTAAGTGTTAATAAAAAATTCGAAAACCTGTCTATAAGGTAATATGTGTTGCAACATAAGATAGGTGGAATTCCACCTAATAGGCATATCGAGACCAAATTTCCTAGGTTGAATAGATGACGCACGACAATAGTTTTTCCATGCAGCAATTCTTGGATTAGAACTATTTAAAATGAGATGGCATCCCGAATAACTTGAAGATAAGGTTACAATCTTTTTAAGCCACATTTAACAATTAAATTAATAATATGACATGCACAACGTTGATGCATTAAAAATGATTCGGCGTACGTAGATAAAACAGGTTTCAAAATATTCATAGCACTAGTATTAGCAGATGCATTATCCAAGGTAATAGGAAAAAATTTTATCGGTAATTTTAAATTCTTGAACAACATTCAAAATGCAATCAGCAATATTTTCGCCGGTGTGATTAACATCAACAAGGCGAAGAGCAATTACTTTTTTTTCTATTTGCCAGTTTTGGTTAACATAATGAGCAACAACACTTAAATAATCTTCTCTAGCCCTACCAGCCCAGATGTCCGAGGTTAACGACACAGAAAATGTCTGAGTTTTAAATTGTTCTTTTAACTTTAATTTGTTGGCGGCATATAATTTTTTCAAATCTCTAGTCGTTGTTTGACGAGAAACACTACTATATCTAGGATTATGAGCAGTTTTTATATATTCTTCAAAAGCAGAAGAATCACCAAAACCAAGAGGTAAATCTTCAGAAGCAATTAATCGGCACAACACGTCCCTAGCTACCTCGGGATTGTACTCCCAGTTACTTACCGAACCGTCAGGGTTATAGCTTAAATTTTGCTACCTCATTTGAGGGCTTTTCTTCTTCTTACATGCTGCGGCATGCCTCTTTAGATGTCCGTGCAGAGCCCGACACATGACAACTCCATCCCACAAATTTTGCATTTAGTCGCATACCTTACTAGCCTCCCGTCCACAAGGTGCTTCAACTCCTCATAGTCGTTCCACACTTCTGACCGGTTCAGTCGAGTCCGCTTCGATCCAACGGTATCGGAGCCGGAAGCACAGGTTGAACCCGAACCGGAACCATACGGATGATCCTCGGTTCCGGTAGTCTCCGTGTCTTGAACCGGTTCCGGAAGACTTTGGCCGATTGGATCGTAGTCCTCCGGTCTTAATCCAAAGCAGCTAAGGGAAATTAAATAAACGGAGAACGACCATCGACCATTCGGAAAACACAACACATAAAATAACAAAAGAACAGTTAATTTACAATCACAATACTTAAATCAAACATATAGCAAACAAATGTATGGAAATATATCAACCTCACAGGATCACACCAACAAATATGACGGTCAGAAATATTTTCCTGAAATATTTCGAACTAAGCCCGAATTTGCAATTAACAACGCCTATTTAGCTCACAAATTGTAAAAACTCAATGCGCACAAGAGAAGAAGAAAGAATGGTTGCGAGTGGGTGGCGAGTAAGAGGCGTGGTAACCTATTTATAGAAAAAAAAATTGAGATTTTAAGCATCAAGCGGCTATATTCGCGGCGGATTAAAAGCGAACCGAACGAACCGAACGGGTCGGCCCGCCGATTATTGCCACGTGTCGTAGCGTCGTGCGCCACGCCGCGTCTCTGGCGGGAACAACACACGGCAATGAGAGCGTCGGCGCCCGTGGCGAACGCTTCGACGCAGCAGCGCGAGGCTGCCTTGGCCGAGGCGCGCGTAGCGTGGGGAACAAACAAGGTGGGCCAGCGCGGCGCTTCGCTCGTTTTAGCGCAGCGCTGGCGCGGTGGCTCTAAGCCCTTGAGCCAGCGAGGCTGGCGGCGCGCGCGGCGGCATGGCGTGGGCGGAACAGGAAGGCGCCAAAGCGGTTTGATTTTCAATTTTAAATGCTACGATGTGGGCCAAACGGGCGAACAAGGCGATTCGGTTCGCGTAATAACGAATCCGCCCGTTACTATGCGAACCGAACCGTCTTTACCGACGGGCGTGTGCGAGCCCAGTTCGGTTATTGGGCGAACCGGCCGCAAGACGGTTCGTTCGAACCGAACCGAACCGGCCGCGAAGCATAATGTGGCCGCTGGTTCGGCCCAGTTGATTCGGCCCATTTGGCCAGCTCTAGCCGTGAGCCTTGAGGGGATTAGGGTATGGATGGCGGGTTGATCACAAAAAAATCAAAGGGTTTTGTCGCAAAAATCTAGTTGGGGAACTGCTGATCGCTGGATTCACCTCGCTGTTTGATCTAACGGGCAGAGAAAAAAGGACGACGTGGTCGCAGCGAAGGGGGGAAAAAACGCCACGTATCGGGAGGAGGAGGCCGGAATCGGGCATTGTATATTTAAGATAATAGAAAAGACTATAATTAATGTATAGAACAAGTTATTGCGGTCTGTTTTTCTTTAGTTTCATTATAGAGAAACTTATTTAAGTGATTGTTTAATATTTCAATATTTGTATTCTCACCATTTAGGTTACATAATGTAAGAATGAAGTAGATCATACCAAAATACAATACTTACTATTGAATTTTCAAAGGAAATTGAAAAAAGTGGCATAGCGGTGCTATAGCGGCGACAAAAATAGCGGAAATAGCGGTTAATTTAGCGGCTATATCAGGCATAGCTGTGTTCGCGGAATTGAAGTCCTTAGCGTAGCTTTTTACATCCGAAAAAGCTATAGCGGGGCTATCGCTGAGCTCTAGTGTTGGTGATTAGTAAACAGCCTATCTTAAAGCAGGCCTTGGGCCGATTCCGTACTAGCCCACCACACAAACAGGGAGCTGCCCCGGGCTTGACTAGGTCAAACCGTGCGGCACCATGTCCTCTCGAATATCCTTAGCTTGGGAAGAAGGTCCTCGGGTGATCCGCTCACCCGTGGCGAGTGGCGACAACCGTCATGGCCACTATACTTTCTCCGCCTTGGCCGGACGAATCTATGTCTCCCGGGCCCGCAACCCGAGAGTACACGTGGGCGACTCATCGGCCGTTTGCCTTCTTTGGCGAGCGGCGGATGGTTATTACGCTCTGCGACACCCCAACGGTGGCGCGAGACCCTTCGATCCGGTCAAGGCTATTTCGAGGATAAAGGGAAAGTGCTTTCTCCCTAAAGAGGCTCCCTCCCCGAATAAGGCGCCTCAAGACAAACACGTGTCCAGTACTAACCTGACCAGTTTCTCCCTGCAGGCTCCGAACCAGACAGAGCCCCGGAACGAGACAAGAGCTTCGTCACTAAAGCAAAGACCGGCGTGGGGCCCACGGTATCAGCTCCGGGCACCCCGCCGCGCCTATAAAAGGAAGATTCCTGGACATTCGAAGGGGCCTCTCCCGATCCGATTCCACTTGACTCAAGCACAAGCAACACCTGCATCCGAAGCTTTCTTAACAAGTAGTTCTAGTCCTTGGTAGCCACCACTGTAAGCTCGGGATCGGAGCCTCCAAGCCCGGTCTCGACACCCCTGTACTGATTTCCACCGCATAATCAACAAGACTGGAGTAGAGCTGTTACCCGGCAGTGGGGGCTCGAACCAGGGTAAAACCACTTGTGTCTTCACGGTTTGTATTGCTCTCTTTCTTTCTCTCTCTCTCTCTCTCTCTCCTTTTCTCCGTACGAAGGATCTGTACCCGGATCATCAAATCGCACGAGGCCCTTGCCCGGGAAGCCAGCGCGGCTTGGGTCCTCCGTGGGCTTGGCCGCCACCCCGAGCTGCTGAGAAGGGTGGTTGTTGGGCCTCACACCAACTATAAATTCGTCTGCCGGTCCGTGGTCTCACCACTCTTCAGGAGCCCGATTCCCAGACACCGACATCTAGCGGGCTATTTAAATCCCTGATTTTGACAACAATTTAACCTCAAATTAACTATTGAGGAAGCTGCAGTACAAAAATCAATGTTAACTACCAAGGAAGCTGTAGTACAAAAATCAATGGCATCTTATCATTATAGACCTAACCCTTAAACCACACAAAGGATAGGTAATCTATACTACTTTAAAAAGCAGCAGTAGGAGTGGAGATACAAGCGAACACAACCGTCCCATTTCGATCCAAAGGCTGAATTTACTCCAATCTTCTTTGCAGCCTCTGATTTCTCTTCATCGCACTGCCTAATTTTTAATCAGTAACCGCACTCTCTCCATCCGATTGGTGTATACAATGCCTGCAGTCGCGCTCGCCCACCCCGTCGATCAACTCATGCCCATTAATCATCCTTCAAGGCGGCGGCACGGGAGAAATTTGTCAAAATGCCACTCCGTAGGTGTGGCCACTCCCAGATACCACTCTTTTCCTTGTGCTCGTCAAAATACCACCCAGTACAGCGCATCCTTGCTGCTTTGCCATCGCGGAGGCTGGAGAGCAAAATATGGGGTGAACTGACGGTGCTGCCCTTGCCTCATGGTTCGGCTAGACCAAATGGCCCCGACCCAAGCCAACCGGAACACTAGGCAGTCCACCGCCTCGATCCCCCTCTGCTCTATTCGGCGACGACGACTGTGACGACGACGGCGACCCCGACGGCGAGCTCGGTGGCGGCTACCAGGAGGTGAGTCCTGCTACTTCGATGCCCGTGTGCCCTTGTCCTGCTACCCGATGCCATCCCACCGCGACTCATCCCACGTCCCCGCTCCTCCGGCGATAGCTCTGCGGCGGCGACGGCGACCACGGCGGCGAGCTTCGGCGGCAACAACAGAGACCAAGTGCTTGCCTCTCGTTGGCGATCATGGCGGCGAAGCTTCGGCGGCGGCGACCACGACAACAAGCTTCGGCGATGGCAACCGGCGCAACAATGGCGGCGAGCTCGTCGGCAACAACATGCGGCGGTGGCGACCAAGTTCTTGAGCTGCAGGGGCAGCACCGTCAGTTCACCCCATATTTTGCCCTCCAGCCTCCGCGATGGCAAAGCAGCGAGGATACACTGTATTGGGTGGTATTTTGATGAGCACAAGGAAAAAGTGGTATCTGGGAGAGGCCACACCTACGGAGTGGCATTTTGATAAATTTCTCAGCGAAGGCATCTTCTCGGGGTGAGTCCTAATACAGTTTCTTATTTCTTTTCTAATGCATTAGTGGATAGTAGTCTAGTACTTTCTTTGGTGACCCCTTTGTTTAGGATCATTCAGTAAAACATATCGTGCCCCGCTCATGTTCTTTGTTGTGCACTTTGCTCTAATGCTAGCCATTGCTTAGAATCTACAACTATAACTATCATGCTTGAAGTAAGAGAAGCATTCATAGTTTAGTTAAAATCTGGTTAGGTTTGCGAGTTGTATATCAACTGGTTTTGCAATTGCACATCTAGCTGTTATGTGTTTTTTTTTTGTATATACTAATCCACAAGATCGTAGTTCCCTTCCATTTAGATCCATGTATCTACCTTTCATCGTGTATGTACATGTGTACATTTCAATGGCAATGTGCTCCTGCCAGCTGTTTTCTGAATTATTATTCTTTCACTAGGCCTGAAGGACAACATGGGTTCTCCTACAGCTTCATTACAACGAAGTGGACAAGGACTACACAAACTTTCATTATTTACCATGCACATCTCTCTCCAAGGCTTGATCTGCTGCAATCCCCGCGACGGCAATAATTCTATTTATGTTTGTGGTTTAGATGAAATGTATTTTTTAGAGATGAAATGTTTGTCAAGCCGCCAATTGACTTTTTATGTGTTTTGCTGATTAGGTGTAATGTATTGTTAAGACATTATGTGGGACCCATAATAATTTTATCTCGTTGCGTGCAATGTTTGAGTTAGTTTCTTCAATGAAACTACATAATATTTTATTGATGCATGTTTACTACACAATACACATAAGACTTGCTATCAACGTGATGTCCACCTGTATACAAGTGCAACGCAAAAAAAAAAAAAACAGTGGGAGAGAGCATATTGCCTACATCATAATCTTAAAATATCACAAATGACCTGCAATTTTTTTTAGCAACTCTTGATTCTTCCTGTTGTAGCCAACTAGGGAAGTTGGCGGGCCTGTGGCCCGCCGATTCTGATCAAACTAAGCACAGACTTGTCGATACATTATCACCAAAATTAGAAAGCAAGAAACAAAGAAAGATGGGTCATTTCTTCTCTATAACCTCAAGATACAGTTAAGAGATGCATTGAATCAAAGAAATAAAAGGGAAAGATAAAAGAGCACAATATGTAGCTTCATAACTATAAATACAATATTGATTTCTATTAAAAAAATTTACACACATATGGTAAAAATGTGTCCAATGTATTTTTGTAGGGCAAATGTTTTTTTATCATGAAACTAACCTGGTTAAAAATCTATTCACAGTAGAAGAAAATAGTGTCCCTTCCATGTACCTCTAATTATTTGCATCATGTAAAGTTAGATTTATCATTCTTGAGAGTTAGATTTATCATTCACTACCTGGAGGGAAAACAACGTAAAGTGTAAGAAAAGTAGAAGAATGGGAAATGTGGACTGCCTTGCAAGAGAAAATAACTAATGAGGAAGAACACGCCACTTACCTCATCTTGAAAAGTCACAATAAATAAAGAATAGGCAACACGGCTACATAGAAAAACAGGGAGATGTTACTTGAACCTAACAGATATGTGTCAATGAGAAATAATGAAAAACTCCCATAATCAAATGATAAAGGACTCAACCAAGTGGCATTCTGCGGTTACGTCAATATGTACAAATGCAGAATAATCATGCCAAGTTATCAAGTATATATATTTATAACGATTTCAGTGCTACAAATAAATAAAACGTGTTTGCAATGGGGACCAAATGCTCACTGCATGGAAAGAGCATCACCCAAGCACCCGGCCACACCTAGAATAAGCACAAATCACACTACTCTTTCGTCATAGCATCTGCACAAAGAGCACAATATGTAGCTTCATAACTGTAAATACAATATTGATTTCTATTAAAAAATTTACACACATATGGTAAAAATGTGTCCAATGTATTTCTGTAGGGCAAATGTTGTTTTTATAATGAAACTAACTTGGTTAGAAATCTATTCACAATAGAAGAAAATAGTGTTGCCTCCAGGTACCTCTAATTATTTGCATCATGTAAAGTTAGATTTATCATTCTTGAAAGTTAGACTTACCATTCACAGTACCTGGAGGAAAAACAATGTGAAGTGTAAGAAAAGTAGAAGAATGGGAAACGTGGCCTGCCTTGCAAGAGAAAATAACTAATGAGGAAGAAAATGCCACTTACCTCATCTTGAAAAGTCACAATAAATAAAGAATAGGCAACACGGCTACATAGAAAAACAGGGAGATGTTACTTGGACCTAACAGATATGTGTCTATGAGAAATAATGAAAAAATGCCATAATGAAATGATAAAGGACTCAACCAAGTGGCATTCTGCGGTTACGTCAATATGTACAAATGCAGAATAAGCCAAGTTACCAAGTATATACATTTATAACGATTTCAGTGCTACAAATAAATAAATCGTGTTTGCAATGGGGACCAAATGCTCACTGTATGGAAAGAGCATCACCCAAGCACCCGGCCACACCTAGAATAAGCACAACTCACACTACTCTTTCGTCATAGCATCCACATTCATAGCATTTGCATTGGTTGTGTATCCTGGTAGCTGTAGACTAAACCACCGAATACAATGCATTGCACTAACAGGCCCGCTCACAGGGCTCAGCTGTGTAACTCAAGACAATGTGGGATGGCATGCAAATATCAATTGTTTATCCCCTTTTTCCTTCACAGGGCAGAGTTAGAAGATCTCTACTACAGCAAGAAGCTTAGAGTACACAACACATTTAAATCCTTTTTTCACAACCATTGGCTAACATTTAAGCACAATGGTGAGCATGGCCTAAACTGCTTTCGAACCATTCTATTGATGCAGGTAGTTGCTATAAAAACTATAACCAAGCCACCAAGACTAAAAAAAATAGATAAAATAGTTATAGCCAAAATGCCAATTAGTGAAGAACCCAACCTGTAGCTCGACTTTTTTCCAAATAGAAATAACTTGAAGCTACATTTCTGCATTAGTTTGAAAATGCATGGATAGTATTTGGTTTGAACATAATACATCTAATTTACAAAGCAACGTGATCAAACCCAAGTGGTAAATCTAACTGGTAGAAACCGACAGGGAAAGCAAGGATAGCTCCAAGAAAACTGAACCAAACCCTTTACATCAAGCATGGACAGATGGGGTGCATAACCCTGTGCAACCTAACTGCAGCAAAATGAATCCTACGTTGAAGGGAAAAAAAGAGGATCCCACACAGCTATGATATTGGAGTTTTGCATTAAACAAAGGACTATTCCTCGGTAAGATGAATTATATGTTTAAGAAAAAAAGAGAGAGTCCTATACAGCAATGATACAATTTTTTCTTTAAACCAAAGGACATCCGGTGGCAAGACAAATCCTAAAAAAACAGGTAGCAACTCACCATGGTATTGAGATTTTGCATTAAACTAATATAAAGACTATTACTCAGTAAGATGAAACTTATGTTCAAGCAAAAAAAATAGAAGAATCCATACAGCTGTGGTAGTAACTGGGCATTACACGTTACAACAAAGACCATCCAGTGGTAAGGTAAATCCTAAAAAATACAGGTAATAACTCACCATACAACTTCTGGAAACGTGAAACCAACCTGACATTTATACAAAACCTAGCATGTTGAGAAATTTTATAGCCTGGAAAGAGCAAGACCAGTGAGAAATGAATACGCATAGGAACAATATATATAGAATGGAAGGAAAATAGTGGTAAAACCCTCATAGCACAATGTCGTAGGCTTGGTGAATTGGTCCAACCAAAAAACTTGCGTGTGCACACTGGATGGGCCTGCCATATTCACATGGTGCTCAAAACCATAACATGCTCTTGTAGAGCTCTGAGATACAACTTTATTATGTAAATGTGTTTTGTTTTGTATAAAACCTGAGCATGTTAAAAAAATTTATAGCGTGCAAAGAGCAAAACCAATGAGAAATGAATAGGAGTAGGAACAATATATATAGAATAGGAGGAAAACAATGATAAAATCCTCACAACACAAAGCCGTAGGCTTGGTGAATTGGCCGAAGCAAAGAACCTGCGTGTGCACACCGGATGGACGTGCCATATTCACATGGTGCTCAAAACCATAAGGTGCTCTTGTAGAGCTCTGAGGTACAACTTTATTATGTAAAAGTGTTTTGTAAGCATTAGCCATATACCATTCTAATGGAATAGCAAAAACATACCCCAACCATAAATAAAGAAACTTTAAAGAGTTTTAGGAAAATACAGTATTTTCATCTTAATTTTTTTTGGGCACACATAGATATCCAATATCTATCTTGTATTTAAGAATCCTTATTGGTAAATCATTTTGAAACATATACATCAATAGAGAAGGCCGTATCAGAATATGAAAAGCGAATAACATTTTTACCTAGACATGTGATGCAAAGCAAGCTTTTTTAATGTTGTAACCTCGTAGAAAAGATTGACATATACAGTAGTAATGCACAAATGAAGCAAAAAAAAAACCTTTGCCTTGAAAAAAGGCTATTGCCCTGCAAAAAAAAAACCATGCCCTTGTAAAAAGAGAGATATTATGAGAGGGACAAAATCATATTCCAAGACAAAACGACTCACTTGGCTGACAATAACAGTGAAGGCATGTAGCAATAGAAATGTTGAATAGCGAAATCATTGCGAAATGATGTATACATATCTACCAGATTCCCCTCAATTTGGAAAACTTGTTTTTATTAGTTGTCAGGCCTTTTTCCCTTCTGAATTAGCCTCTCATATACATCTGATATGGAAGGAAAGAAATAACTAACATGCCAGGTAGCATTAATTGTCTGTGTATGAAGCAATCGAAGAAAGCCAAGCCTCTTTCCATTCTGAATTGGCCTTTCATATATATATATGAAACAATAGCGAAACATTGAAGGTTAGCATTATGCAATTGATAATAATCATAATATTATATTTGATTGAACGACATAGAGAGATGGGAGAAAGACGGCCTAAAGAAGGGGGCACCGCAAAAACAAAGAATAGCGGCGTGCTCTTGGAGCTCGAGGTGGCCGGAGCCGGCCAGGGGCTGCATCGTCAGAGGCCAGCATGACCGGACCAGGCCCATGCGCTGACGAAGCCCCCCTCATGGTGAACCTGTCCCGCGCCTCCACACCGACAACCACCTCTACCAACTCTGGGCAGTCAGATCTAAGCAGCCGCCGAAAAAGGGAGAGAGCTGCACGACTACGGAAAAGGAAAAGGAACCCGACGGGAGCGATGAAAGAGGTACGACGGCGAGGAGGCCGGCTAAATCCTAAACAAACAAAATTAAGATTGAATCTAAGTGACACAGTATTTGTATAATAAGGTAGTTCATCGAATCCAAAATAGGAAAAGACAACTGTATGATAGGAATGTATTAAAAAGAATTGGCATCCATCATCTAACGATGGTGACATATTTTAGAAGGTCAGTAGTAGAGCCTGCATAAAAATTGAAGCTAGGGTAGAGATTCACTAATTATGAACTGCATGAAGGCAAACTATTTTAGAATACATTGAAATCTGGAAGTTTGTTTGCCAAGGATTTCAAAGTTTTGCCAGTTTGCAGTCCTGACAATTTGTATAATCATGAAGCCAAGCTATTTTAAGAACACATTGTATAATTGACCATTTGTATTTAGTAAGGATGTCTGTTTGCTAAGGATTTCAAATGTTTGCCGGTTTGCATTCATGCATTTTCGGTGGTACAACACCTGGCTAAAAAATCCAGTTAAGGACTGGCAAAAGAACACATTGTATTATTGCAGTGCGAAGCGGTGATCTGATAATTTGTTTAGTGAGCACATTATCTGTACCTCTTATTTACTCTTGATTGCCAATGACTTGAGATGTATAACATGTACTCTATACAGCTTCCTTGCTGGTAAATACAATGTATCATACTTTGTAAAGCTTCCTCAATCCTTATAGACTGTATGATTGGCTAGTGCTGCATCATTAACTCGTACATCTGTTACTGAAGCAAGTATATCTTAGTTTCTGAATGTTTACAATCTTAGCGGGTTTTTTTTTTGGTTATGGAAGCTAGGCGTTGAGAACTGACATACATACCTGAAAGTAACTGTTATGCAGTTAATCAATTGAATTCTAGAAGCCTATCAATGGATGAGATTACAATGAAAAGATGAATGCAAATAAAACTCCAGAAAATAAGCCAACATGATTTTTAATCAATCATGGAATGACTCGTCTGTTAGCTTAGATGTGGAGCGGCGGCGGCAGGCGGCGAGAGGGGCGGACGGAGCTGCGGGAGGGGAGGCGGCGGCCTGGCCCGGGAGGAGGAGCGTCGACCGGCAGCCAGAGGGGCGCCTGCGCCGTGAAAGGGGAGGAAAAGGCTGGGTAGGGTTTGGACTCGAGACTGCGGTGCGATTCCGTAGGAGAAGGAGGAGGAGGAGGAGGAGGAGGAGGAGGGGCGATAGATGGAGGCACTGCCGAGGAAGAGAGAGAGAGGCGGCCTACCTGGCGCCGCTGATGAGGACGAACGACGGCGCCGAGCGGTGGCGGAGCCGGCCTGAGGAGGAGGAGAACCGGTGTTGAGCCTGGGTCCCGGGGCCGGCTCTGCCAGATCCAGCCAGCCCAACTCCTGCCGTGACCGGATCTGGCGGCCGCACGGCGTGGGGCAGGGGGGGCACGGGGCGGCGCCGGCGGACGGAGGGGAAGGGCGGCGCCATGAGGAAGCTTGGCAGCGTGGGCCGGCTGGAAGCTGGGGAGAGACGGCGGCGGTACGAGAACCCTTGGCTTCTCGTGAAAATAAACGAAGCAGGGCGCACGGAGAACGTTGGCCGCTGGATGGATCCCGCTGGTTGATCCTACGGGCGGAAATAAAAAACGGGCCAGGGGGGCGACCTCAACCCGGCTTTGTACATTTAATAGATATAATTGAACTAGCAAGCAAATGCGCATGTGGCGCGTTGATGATAGCATGTTTAGTACTGCTTATTTTCTTGAGCTTAAAAAAAAGATATGATTGAAATTGATAATTTGAATTTTAAATTTTTTGGTATTTAGAACCCGGTAGAGATTTAGATCGATTATATGCAGTTGGGGTTATGTATGTTTAATTTATTCCATCTCTAAGACGTTTGACAATAAAACGTAGACCTTTTGGGAAGGCTATATTATTGGACTATACATATGATGGTTTTGTTGATAGAAAGGACATTACATCAACCTTATAAAAAATAGAAAAATGAATGAAACAGTACTTAAACAATTAACTAAGATATAAAGAAAACTATATAAAAACAGATCCTGCCCAAAAATCATGAAAGCATTGTATACAACATTGTGGTAGTACATTTAAACCATGGGCAGAGCATAGTCAGCAAAATGAACCAGGTAACTGGAAGTGGTGCCGCAGCTCGTACGTTGAAGGAATCGACACATGCTGAAGAGCTGAAATCATAAGATACCAAGAAGAATGGCAGCCATGAAGCAAAAAGGCCTATACCTACTTTGATAAAATTTTGCACATACATACCTCAACTTCAGGATGCAGAAAGCCCACATAATGAACTATTTCACCAAGCATTGATGCCTTATGTAGTTGTTGAGATCAAAGATGTCTATCAATAGGCAACAACTGAAAATATAACAATCAAAGAAACACGGTAGGCACGAAGCAAAAACACCCTATACCTTTCAATTTACTGAACAGGCAAGCGATACCTTAATAGAATCTAAGACATGCATTTTTATAGCAGTACGGAGCTAGGATTCGATCCCAGGTCTCCTGCGCCAAAGCCAGCCCATCTAGCCAACTGACCAAACCGCGCGCCTTGTTGGTCAACTAGAAACAAAAATGCTTTTGAAGGTAAGAATAGAACGGACGGCTCTTGCGGCGCCGGGCGGAGAGGCCACCCACGTGTCGAGCGGGGACGCCGAGAACTCGGCTTTGTACTATTAATAAAAAATAAATTTAATCATCATTCAACACTGATCTCTTTTTTAACCAGAGAAAATTCCTTGGACGGGCGGTAAGAGCTTATGGACTGGGAAGAGAAGCCCACAAGGTCCGTTGGAAACGAATTGATTCATTTCACATTTGCACTGTAGATTTTGGCCCATCACGAAGAATCCCGTCACTACAAAGGCCATTCCCTCCGTTTCACCGCAAAGCCCAGGCTTGTTAAGAATTGTGCGATGCGAGATCACGTGGAGCAGCATGCGGCCCACCCAGCCCACTAGGACTACCTCGGTGTAGAATTAGAAAGCTGTAGCAACCTTCGCTCCGCGGCTTTGCTTACTGAATACGAACGCCAGTGCTTTGGTCACTGGATCTGGATCGCATTCTGTCACCGTCAATTTCCCAGCCAAGAAAGAGGTCACTGAACAATGTGAAGCACCCGGTTAATTAACAACTAATCAGCGCATCCTGTCCGAAATGACCTCTTCCAGAAGTGTGCTGAACTACTGAACTGCTGATGCTGCCCAAGCTTGCATTTTTCTCAGGGACTTTGTCTGATTCAGTGATTCTGCCATGCCGTCACAAGAGCTACCTTACATGCCCTGTTCCTTCCTCATTTCTCTTTCCCTCCTTAATTTTGCTGGCAGAAATTCTAAAGGTTCAGTGACAGGGAAACCCGTCGCCCATGTTATTTGACTGGGACGCACACCAACAAAGTAACAAATCGTGTCGCTCTCCATCAGAGATGAGACGCTGATCGATACTGATGTTCCTGCAATCTTCTGCCGATACAAACGAAGTTGCTTTTGCGCTTCAGAGAAGCCAAGAAACACCACGGGAGAAATCAATGCCGGAATAGCACTCTGCTGGTAGGATCCAACTCAAGAATCGCCTCTGCTGAATTGTCAATTATTACGACCTGCAGATTAAGATCAGGACAGAATGGTCAGTAATTCATGCTCGTTGCTTGGTGCTTCAAGGGGAAATAAAAAAAAAAGAGAGAAAGATATAAGAGTACATAGTATGTCGAGCAGTGTTTCAAATGCCGTAAGTCGACATTTGCAAATCCACAACCAAAATTAAAAGTTTTAAAATTCATTTAGCCTTTTAAAATTCCCTTTGGATTTTCGAAGATTTGTGAACGCAACGAAATTTCAGAGATATTTTCGTAAACCCTAGCAAAGTTTCATTTTTTTAATCTATCGCCAATATTAAAATTTAATTTTTTCATCAAATTCAATGAAATTTTGCCAAAAAGTACCAAATGCAGGATTGGATTGGAAGTGAAATTGCGAACGAACTGATCAATTTTGTTTTAATGTCATGTCAATGTAATAGTGTGTTACAACAAATACATCAGATCTGAGTGTGTCCCACGAGCAATTTTGCCATTATTCTACACCTGCATCTGGTTGAAGACGCATTAATCTCTTTGCTACTGATCTAAACCCAATCACACCGAGATTGCCTTGTGAAGTTGTGATGTACGGGCTCAATTAAGGTGACAGAGATCTAGATCGGGGCATTAGTAGTCTAGTAATGGGTTTGGTATGTACTCATGATCAGTCGTGATGAATACAATTGAGCTTTACTTTAGTTTAGTCGTTTCTTTCTTTTTTTTCTTTTCTTTTCCTTTCCTTTTGTGTATTTCTTACCTTTTGTACTTCTTTTGACCTCTATGAATACAAAGCTCCTTGCTGCTTCAAAAAAAAGATGATTGGAAGAAAATGTTGAATACTTTACACTATATATCGCGCTATATACACAAGTGTCGCACACATATATATGGGGCCTGACAGGCCTGTGATCTGTCTTGCGAGAAGCCATTGTTATATAGCCTAATGAATGCTAGCTGGAGAGCAGATTAAGAGCTGAGAGTCTGTTTGAAAACCTTAAGAGCTGAGAATGAGATGAGCAGACTGATTAGAGTCGGTAATGCTTATGGGAAAGCCAGGAAAATGTGATTAATTAATTTGTGAGCTGCATGGTAATGAGCAATCCTGCCTTGGCTTGGCTTGGCTCCTTGGCGTAAGTACCAAAGCTGAACTGGATAACCACCAGCTAGGTCTATGGTTTCTCTGCAAAGCAGGCATGCAGTGGCCATTACAGAAAAGCTGATTTGTACTGCTGATGATAGGGACGACCAGAAGCGATATTGGTGCTGTTCTTGGCACGTACGTATGCTCGTACGTAGTACTACTCGATCGGCTCTGAACATTCATTAATGTGCTTTGTACGTAGGTGAGCGTTTGTTGGATTGCCGACTACCATGCACCAGACACCAGTTGATCAAGAATACTAGGTGATGGTAGTTCACTAATTCTTTTGTCACGTTGCACGTAATATATTATATTCGGCCGGCCGTCAAATATGCAACGATTACTCCATATATAGGACGACGGAATTTGAATATCACAAGATTAGACATTTCTTTAGATATATCCCTAGCTAGTTGCATTCTTCTAACTGAATTGGTAAGATTGGAATTTTGTTCGGATATTAACTCTGATTGTAGGCAAGTTAGAATTTATACGTATAACCCATCAGCTCTGTATATATATATGAAGAACATCTAGGGACGCCTAGCTACACGCTTTTGCAACTGTTGGCTATGTTGTGAGCAGCCGATAAAGGTGGAAGTGACAAATATGTAATTGTATTATATTGATCTTGGTAAATTCTAATACATTCGACCTTCAATCTCACGGGAGAGAAATGAGTTACCACGTTAACTAAAAAGAGCTATACATTGCTGAGACTGGAAGAAAAAAGAGAAAAATGTGTATACCATCCATCGTAGTTGGGGTTTTTAAATTTTCTTTCCTAATTATTCTGAGCTACGTACTCGTGAGTGTAAAAATAGGGCCTGGATTATAAAATAAATATACTGTATTTAAGATAAGATCTGAACTCCGATTTGTTAGGTCGGATGCCCATGAGTATTTTTACAATTATACTCACCTGTCACCATCGCAGAGAAGGTACGAATGAGATACTGCTATTATCCAACGACTTTTTTATATATATAATTATCGATCTCCCTGTTTTCCATTGCACAATATATTAATTATATATTGTCTTTTAAAATATATAATATATATATATTTATTTATTTGGTTCGTGGTTGGGTACGGTTTTGTTTGGTTGAACTAAATTTTATTATTTTTGTCCAAACTATTTGCTAGGTATTGTGTCGAATATGTGTACAAGTATGTTATATGGACTTTGTGTTGTATTAGACAATGTTGGTTTAGAGTTAGAGTCAGAATCTAGCAAAGCCCCCACTATAAAAGGGAGACAGCCCTAGCGTAACCAGGGGGAACAACTTCATAATAGTAGCATAGGCAAAAGTACATTAGCGGCCGGTATGTGGTCGTGACTTGATCAGCCGTGTGTTGCGGTATTATGGATTGGGGATGAGCGTCCATAATCAGAGCCCCGCAGATGTAGGCGTAAGCTGAACTGCGTTATCAAACATAGTGTCTCATGGTTTCGTTCGTGATCTTGCATTGTCGTAAATCCTAACAAGTGGTAGCCAAGTCATGGTCGATAACACGGAATGTCTCCAGGTTATCGCACGATGTAGGACAGATGGTCCGACGTGTGATGGGGGAGATTGTTGGGTTTAGTCCCACATCGGTTATTGGTGATGGGGAGCACAAATTAAAAGGTGGAGACACCCCTCTCTCACCAGACTAGTCTTTTGAGTTGAGTTGGGTCAGGACCTGGGTTGTGCTTCCAGTTGAGCCAATATATGTGAGGACCTGGGGCTAAAACCAGGTGTTGGTTTCGGAGGGAGCAGGATCGCAGCGGGCTCCAACAGGTGGTATCCACTGTAACATTTTGTAATAAATTGTTTTGAGACTTCGTAGGTTTTACTCAAAGATCTCAAAAAAAATAATTTTTAGAGTTTTACTTAATGATCTCAAAAAATTTTTAATCTTTTCGTACATATTTTTAAAGGGGACTACTACACAATGGTATCTCGTCGGAAGCCCACCCCAACGGGATCGTCTTCCTCACTCGCGCCCCCTCCCCCTCGCTCCGACTCTTGCTCCGCACACCCCCTCCGCCTCCTTCCTCCGCCGCTCCACCGCCCTAGCTTCCCGTCGCCGCCTACCCTAACCCGAGGGGGTGAGGGGTCGTCCCCCCTCCACCGCCAGCCGACCGCCTGTCCCTCTGCTCCGGCGGCGCCACCGCCGCCCCCAACTTGCTCCACCCACCGCCATGCCGCCCCCTTCCTCTGTCCAAATCTAAACCTGAACCCCACCCTGAACCCTAAACCGAACGGCCGGCAGCGAGGACGACGGCGGCGAGGTAGGCCTCCTCCTTCCTCCTCCTCCCTCCTCGATCCTCCTTCCTCTGCACAGCGCGTGAGGTGGGCGATCCCGTCCGGATCCCGTCCTCAGAAATTTTCCTTTTTAAAAGCTTATAGTTTTTAGCTCAATCAAACAAAACTTAACCTAATTGTGAACAGACTCTGTCTCTGTCTCTGTCTCGAGTCAGCTAGACTGTGCGGCGGCGCCGAACGCCGTCCACCACGCGGTAGCTGGACGGGGTCGCTCGCTCCTCTGTACGTAACGATGAGCTTGAATGCCATCAAGCCACAGGGCAGCTATAGGATGCATGTGATGTGCTCATGCATGCAGCAACGACCAACCCCTCCCATCGCTCGATAGGCAGTTATGTTGTGCGCGCGCGCGCGCGCATGCAATACTGATCTTGCATTTATACAGTACTGGATACACACACACACACACATCCTGCGAGGAATCACGCGCCATTGATGTCGTACGTGCATATATATTGACAGAAACGCAAGTTCCAGGCCTCGTTTGGTTTAGCTTAAATTAAATAAAATAAAAATTTATTATTTTTTCAAACCAAAAGCGTAATACTTTATAGTCATAATTAAATTAAATAGTTCTTATAGTTAGTGATATATTTTTTATTTTTATTTAAATTTTAAAAACATCTTTGAAGTGAGTTTTGAAGTGAGACCAAATCCATTGGAAAGTTTATCTCATAAGCTTACGATGGAGTGGTACAACATGAAAAACCGACATCGTATATGACCTGAGCGCCCGTTCGAAATACTTATGCATGTAGACAGGTGAATCAGACTCATGGACGAATTGGCCTTTCTCTTGGGTTGGGCTTGGAGTAACGTGAGTTGTATGACCTAAGGACGTTACGGAGGCGGATATACGTCTTTCTTGAATACGTTTTCATGCAACAGAGGCTGCTAAGGTGGCGGACGAACATGTGGTTGCAGGTGACACTTTATTCTGGCGGCGAGCACATCGTCTACGTTTACGTTGTGGCCAAGATGAGGGTTGATGCCGTCGTATAGATGAAGCCATTATAGAGGATGTCATTAAGTGATGCCAAATTGTTATAGAGTGGGTGTAGCCATGACGATCATGATCTCCTCATACGATGAATTCGTCGCCATGTTGTAAATCTTGCCCTACCAAAGGGCGTGATTTAAATCCCACCATACCAACGGGGTGGATTTGACAAGTTTTACATCTCTAGTGATGGAGTGGCGATTGGTGTCAAATTATTTAATTTTATTAAATGGAATTTTATAAAATACTCCATTCGTCCACAAATGATCTGTATGTAGTTTTTTTTTGTTTGTATAGAAAAGATCTACATTTTAGCCTGATTTTAATTGCATGAGGCTGTAGTTAATTGCCTGTTACAAGCACGCAGTCCTTTGATTGGTGCGAGAACACAACTTTGGGGTGAGAGGTTAGAAGTAGTAAATGATGACACTACTTTCAAGGCAATATTCGTAAGATTAAACGGGTAGTTGATCCATTAATTGCTTTTTTTTGTCTTTATGATTTCTCAAGCACGCACACAGATCATTTGTGAACAAAGGGAGTATCAAAAATTGTCACCACTCGCTGTCTACCTGCACCGAGAACCTGTAGCTATTTAATCTTATTATATACTGAATTTGATTTATTTATGTTTATTCCGGAAAATTTGTAAGAATAAAAGATCTCAGCACTCGGCATCTACAAAGCACCGAGGCCCTGCAGTGCCGTTGGTCCTGGGCCCGCAGCCCAACAAGGAGGCCGCGCCACCCACAAGCCCACAACCACAACGCGCGCGGTTGCGGGTCGAGTTGCGCCCGCCGCCCGCTGTGACTACCACCGACAGGCTCGCCGCGCGTCCGATCGCGATCGCACGGCCACCTACGCGCTCACGTGATCCCCGCCTCTCACGCGGTTAACCGCGTGCCGCATTAACCCGTGCAACGGTTGTGGTAGCTAGGATTAGGAACAGTACGAGATTAACCGCAGTAAATTTTTCCCATCGAGTGATAATAAGATGAATAAGAATAATATAGGTGATTAATTCGATCAATTGATGAATGAGAAGAAAAAAATAATGCTCTCTACAGTTTCTATACTAGCTCGGAATTTTCCCCTTCATTTTCTTCCTTTGTTCGTCGTCTTGTTGAGATGCTAGGAGAATAGGACTTGGACGGTGCCGGTGACCGCGCCGCGGCACATGGGGCAGGAGGCGGCGGCGGAGACGGCGGGCTCGCAGGCGTCGCACACGCAGAGGTGGCGGCACGGAAGCAGCACGATGGACGCCGCCCGGAGCCGGCACGCCCTGCACGGCCTTGCCGGCGGCGGCGCGACGATCTCCACCACCCGGTCCGGGTCCACGAACCCCGACTCCGCGTCGTCGGCCGCCGCGTTGCTGTCTTCCTCGGCCTTGCCCCTCGCCTGCGCCGCCGCCGCCTGTAGCTGCGCGTGGAGCGCGGCGGCCGTGGACTGGTCGGCCAGCGCCTTGGCCTGCCACGCCGCCGCCTCCGCCCTCAGGCGCGCGAGACGTTCCTCCAGCTCGGCGCCGCGCCGCGCCGCCTTTGAGACCTCCGCCTCCTTCTCCCTCACCCGCCGTGCCGCCGCTGCCTCCGCCGCGCCGAGCAGCGACCGGTAGTGCCGCCGCCTCACATCAGCCACCGCTCGCCGGAGCCTTTCCGCCTACACGCAAGAAGAACGAGCTCGTCACCGTGAAATGAAACAGTCGCCGTGATGATCGATGGGCAGCAGCAACGAATCAAGCGGCGGCGAGTTACAGTACATGTTCTTGGAGCAGCCGCTCCATGTCGTTCTTGTACCGGTCGCACTGCGCGGCGAGCTCGTCGGAGAGGAGGGAGGATGCCGAGGAGGTGGACGAGACGTGCTCCGAGCCCTCGTCGAAGTCGAGCCGGAGGCCCGTCGCCGGCCGCTTGTGCAGCTGCGCAAGGCTAATCACCTTGTGCCCCGGCGAAGCCTGCGGCTGCAGCGAGAAGAGCTGCGGCGCGACGGCCGCCGCCGCCTCGCGCGGCCTCTTCCTTCCGGCGCCGCCATCTGCGTGGTTCGCAAATCGCAACAACCCAATCGCCTCAATCTTGGAATCCCAACCAAGAAGACGAAATCTTGACGGAGCCAAGGCAAGCAGAAGCAGCCGATGCTTTTTCGTTACCTCCATCTTCGTGGGAGAAGTGCAAGAACAGGGGAGGAGCCTGCTCCGGCGCCGCCATCTCCCTGCGCGCCGGCGGCAGCTCCGGCGCCACCCAGGCGCTGCTCTCCGGCGCGTCGCCTCTGCGCACAACGCAGACGCCCAAATCAGCCACCCGATCGGCCACCTCGTCGGCGGCGACGACTAAAGCGACAGCGGCAGCGGCAGCGAGTAGTACCTGACGAGGAACAGCGGCTGCCGGTGGGTGTAATGCGCCTGCACCGCCATGGCTGCGCCTCTGCCCCCCGATCGACGAACCGAGGCGCGCGCCAAGTGTATGACAGGAAGAAGAAGAGAGGAGGGAGGAAGAGAGAGTTGCGGGCAATACGAATGAACTGGTCCACCGTCTCCTCCTCTTCTCCTTATGTGGGTGGCGTGCTCTTCCTCTCCCCCTCAGGCCTCACCCAAATCGTGCATGCGGGAGCAGGAGCAGGACACCCGGAGGCGGTGAGCCGGTGAAGAGCTAGACCATGCCATTGCTAATTAATGCCATCCTCTTAGCTCATTTTTAGCTAGGTCAATTGGTGCCATAAAACCTCTAATTTAACTTTGCCATTCTCTTAATAGTTTTAACAAAGGAAACTGGTGCCATAAAACATAAAATTAACTTTTTCTTCCACCTAGTAGGTTATTGACACGTGGGCTATAAAACAACAACCATATGGTTTGCGATGTTCTTGTATATTTTTTGCCTTTTAGTTATTATTAAATGGGTATTTAATATAGTGGCAGATGGTTGCTTTTCAGTTTTTTGGCGGTCCTGACCTAAAACTATTCGATCAATGAAAATAGTTTAGATAAACTTGAAAAAACAGTTGACTGCTAAGAGCGAAAAAAAGAAGATGACTGTTATTTAGTAATTTCGATTTAGTTTCTGTGTTTTTTTTAATATTGTGACGTGACACGCATTGGATTTCTGTTGCACGTTAACCGTGTTCCTACATGGGTCTTAATTCCTTATTTGCTTTCCTCAGAACAAGCGCATCTTTTATTTGCAGAGTTCTAATTAAACATACAGCAATAGAAGAAACATATATTCAAAATGGTTGATCATTTCAAATGACTGAAATTTACTTGTATTATTGATCATCTTTCTATATCATCACAAGAAAATGTCAAGAATTTGAGATTTATGTTAATGTTGTAGGCAGAGAATAATGAGAAAAAACAGAAAGTTTTACTCAAAAAAAAAAAAAAAAAACAGAAAGGTGCATCGATATTCCCAAAAGATTCAAAAAGGCTAAGACAGCATGCTCGGATTTTTCTAAAGTTTGTAGCAAACCATCCTATCCTATCCTTTAAATTTATTTGATGTAATCATTCAGATCAAATAGCCCACATTTTTTTTCTTATGATTAAATTTCACTCCTTTTTCTTTATAATTTCTACGAATCATAGAGGTCCTAAGGCATTAATTTTGCTGAATGAGATAAGTATAGTAGAGCACCTTTTCCTTTCCAATGCATCTCTTTTCTTTTTCCATGTTGGCAAGCTAAGCATGATAATAACATGTACTGATTCTGGAGGCAAATGGGGGCCAAAATAGCTTTTCAAAAGCGGTGGGCAGAGTTGTTGGTGACCTGTTTGATTGTTTTTGGGGGAATGACCAACCTGATTGTGTCACGGGACTATCAGAAGATTTTCTTGTGTAAGCAAATCCCCATGTAAACGGTGATGCGTTGGTGTTTGTAATACCCAAAGCTCCCTACTGAATTATCCAGAAGATATGCGAAACCTGCCTGTCAAGATGTACAGGTGATTGTCACGCCGAAAACCTGTAGATGAACACTTGCAAAACCTAAATGCTAGCTAGGGTGCATCCCTTGTGAATATTCCCAGATTTTTAGCCCATAATATCTTTGCTGTCTTAGGCAGATATATGTCGGCATCTTGCTCGATGGCTTTCCTGCTTAGAAAGGCTTCGTTACCAGGTGGCATTACCATCCAGGCTGCGGCGCATCGCCAGTTGCCTTTGATTCATCCAAAGAAAGAAAGAAAAGATCAGAGGCAATAGATATTAGCTTTGAATTCGATGACTGATCATACGCTCGCAACCACGACTGGACTACGTTTTCTTTCAAATTCTTTTGGAGTTGGCTTCCACTACGTACGCAAGAAAAAGTTCAAGCTTCTTGACTAGGGGAAAACTGAGGACGTCGGTAAAAGCGAAACTCTCTGTGTGTGTGTGTTTTTTTTTTGGAAATTTCTGGGACGAAGGCTTGCAAACAAAGTTTGAACTCCAATTTATTTATTTATTTATTCTTATACTACACCCCCCGGTCACAAAAGAAGTCGCCGTTGACTTTTGTACACGCCTTTGACCATTCGACTTATTCAAAACAGTTATATAAATATTATTTATTTTGTTATGATTTGATTTATTGTTACATATTTGAACTAAATTTTTTAATAAGACGAATAGTCAAAGGCGTGTTTAAAAGTCAACGTCGACTTCTTTTTGTGATAGCAGGTAGCAGTATAAGACCATCTCCAACGGTGTCTCTTAACCTCTTATTTTCTCTTCGCGAAGTGATTTTGGTTCTCTTTGAAGCTCCAATGGATTCTCTTCACCGTTCTCTTCGTGAAGAGATTTCTCCTTTTATTCTTCTTAGAAGGAGATTCTCTCTCCAATCTCTACGTGAATCCCTTCGAAGGGATTCTGTTGGAGATGGTAAGAAATAAAGAGATAAAATATAGGGAAGAGAATGAAACGAAGAGAAAATGGTTGGAGATGGTCTAATACCAATTTTGATAAACGATAAAAAAAAAACACCGTCGAAACAACCGGTCAAACTTTGTATATGCCAGCATCATTCGTACCGGTACCGATCGATGCGCTTCACTCTTTTTTGTTTTTCTTTTGTTTTGTTTTATCACGGCTCTTTGTTCCTGATCCCCTATCAGTGTGACGCGACAGGCTTCGATTTCAGCCGGGAATCCAAGCCGAGAGCGCGTGCGATCGAGGGCAGAGCAGCAAGCAAGAGAGCATCTGTTCCAAGCAACCAACGCTGCATATCTGCCGGAGCAGTATTGGATTCCTGCTCCGACGACGGTGAGCGGTGAGCAGCAAGCAAGCAAGCAAGGCCCGGTCGCCGTCGCACCACTCCCTTCTTCCCCGTAGCCTCGGCGCCAGGGACAAGAGCTCACAAGCTCAACTGCTCAAGCCTCATCAAGCTACGTATGGCTACGGTAGAGACACAGCCCCAGCGACATCGCCGCGTTCCGTGGACGCCGGGGCACTCGTCGTCTCTTTCTCGAGCCGTGCAAAGATCATTACCGCTGCCTAGCTACTCACTTAATTCGGTCAAGACACTGTTGTTTAGCACGCAGCGCTGCCGCTGCCGCATCGCATCTTTCTTCGCCAACCCCAGCACGGTCTCCTTGATGACATGTCGGTGATCCAGATTCCAGGCAATTGGTCCTTGGTCTTGGCACCGATTCATCACTCGCGGTCAGGTCTCTCGTGGTGATGTGCTCTGCAAAGTTAAGCTGAATTTTTTTTTTTGAGATAAACTTGGTGGAAAGTCCGAAAGTGGAAACTGTAAATTAATTAACTTGGTGGAAAACGTCACAGAACGTTGAGCTGGTTTCGTGCGTAAATAAGCTATGGACAGTTTGATCAGCAGCATGCAGGCATGCATGCATGGCCAGAGACCCCAGAGTACGTCTAGAGATCTGTCAAAACCTGTTCGCGGATTTACCACTCGCCGTCAGTAAAAAGAGAGCAAAGCATTAGCTATAGTAATAGCATTGTACTCGCAATTAAGCAGAAGCTTTGGCAAAAGCGGAACAGTGGTCAAACCGTCCCTAGCTAGATGCAATCTTTCTTTTTCAGGCAGGCCACAGCCAGAGGCCACTGCCCACTAGGGCCAAGCCGTCTCTCCTCTCCTTTTCTTTCTTTTATCGATGCAGCTAGCGCAGGCTCGATCAGCAGCACGGTGCAGTGCTAGTACCAAGTCCCAACCATAAACCAATAGCAGTGGTGCCACTGCCACCTACTAGCCCTAGCGCCCCCCCCCCCACACACACACACACAAAAAACCCTTGCCATATAAATAATGCACCAATCCAGCATCAAATGGCGTTTACCAACAGCTACCTAGCTAATTAAACCTAGTTGTTAACATGCGGAAATCAGTAAGGCCCTGTTTGGAAGTGGAGTTATTTCGTAGTTTACATGAAAATCATGGTTTTCTCAAAACCATGGTTTACGAGACAATGAGGTGTTTGGAAGCAACCTTAAAACTCTTTTTGAAAACCATGGTTTTAAGCAAAACCATGGTTTTTTAGAGTTTTGTAGACTCCACTCCACACCAAAGTTTTCTAACTTGTGCTAGCAAACAATAGTTTTCAAAACCATGGTTTTTCATGATCATAACAAAACACAAACCATGGTTTTACAAAACCATGGTTTTAAAAAACTCCACTTCCAAACAGGGCCTAAGCTTCAGCAAAGGGATGCGATTGTTTAGCTCAACTTAAACTGAATTTATGTAGTCCACCATGACAAATTTGTTCCTTTTTAAAGCCAGACACCAAATAGATATCGTTTCGTGATTGTTTTTTAAAGAGTTAATTACATATAGATGCCACTACCCAAGTGCACTTTCTAAACATATCATTATAAAACATAAAACCTGCTCTATGCCATTCCTATTTGCCAATACTTTGAAATATGCCATTGTATAAAATATTGGAAGAACATGCTTTATCCCCTTTTCAACCTGAATGCTTTCCCATTTTCCGTTTCTTCATCTACTCTATGAAACTTCCGACCATGGGTGAGCATCAGACTCCTTCCATTGCTAGATCCAAATTTCCGGTGGTTGTGCCTCCAACCTAAGCTCCAGCTCTATGGCACCCTCCATCCTCAATTGTGTCGGCACTCGGCAGCGCCGCGAGCCTGAGCCTCGTTGTGTTCTTGATGCGACAGTGCCTCCTTGAGGTTGAACTTCTAGGTGCCTTTTGCTATAAAGCATGAGGCAACCGATGCCCTAAGCTTGAGCTTCTCCTCCATGGTGCTCTTTTGTGCCCCTTGATTTGGTGATGGCGCCCCGATATATCTCCTTCTCCATGGCGCCTTTCTGGCTTGGACCATGGCAGCAACTGTAGAGGAGTGGCATAACGATCGATGCCCTAAGCTTGAGCTTCTCCTCCATAGTGCCCTCTATGCCCCTAGATTCGGTGATGGTGCCCGAGCTCCTTCTCCATGGCACCCTTCTGGCTTGGCCCATGGTAGCAATGTGACAGGAGTGACACGGCTAGGCCTACACTGTCCATGATAGTGGCACAGTTAGCTCGGACCCCTTGCGAGTGACACGATGAGGCTGGCTCGTGCAACGACAGTGGAAAAGTAAGGACGCTCGCCAGTGTCGGTGAACCTCACCAAAGTTTTGGGGAGAGATAGGAAGAAGATGAGAGGAAAGAGGATATGAAGGCATATTTGTAAGTGAATTTGAGAAGGGAAAGGGGCTAAAGGCATCCATAAAGACATCTCCAACGGTTGGTTCCCATTTCCTCTACCCTATCAATATACCAACCTTCCTAGCGGTGTTTTCTTTTTTTTTTTTAAGAAATTCAAACAAGCACTATGTCGAAAGTGCAACTTGGGCAATGGAGTACATCTCTTCAACCCTCTTTTTAAAGGCACATGTGTGTTCTCAAAATTTTTAAAACCAATTTTTATTATTTATTTGGCGGATTTTTAGTGTGCAGTTGCCTGTGGCGATATTGACTACAAGGCGGATTTTTAGTGTGCAGTTGCCTGTGGCGATATTGACTACAAATTGAAGGGCCTACGACTACCCTATGTTTGTAAAATTAAGTTGCATGCATCGACTAGTTCACTCAAAATTCTGACCTTATGAAAAAAAAGGGTGGACAATTCATTATGTTTTTGAACAGTCTTGTCTCTCTCTTTTAACCTCTTTAATCTTGTAGGGAAAAAAAGCCCTTTATTTCCAGATTACAATCCGCACCGATGACGTTATTAGCTGAGTCAATGAAGCCGTGGGACAAGATGGAGGCATCCAACAAGAATGGCTATGCTGATATGGTGGCAATTATTGTTGGGCAATCTTTGAGCGAGCGCGGAGAAGCGAGTACTTGTTTTGGGAGTGCGAGGATGGAATTAGGCCACATGCATGCACTGCTCGCTCCAGCCTTGGATCTCGCATGGACGGGAGGCCACATGCATGCATGCATGCATCGTGCATCATCACCGATTAGTCGATTACCGACGGGAAGATGATAGGAGCAGAGCATATGCATATGCATAATGCATATATGCATTGGTGGGTGTTTGGTTGCAGCCGATGCGAGCGGCACTAAAAAACTCGGTGGCCAACGTAAGATCATTTCAAACAATTTTATCTTCCTTCTATTCTTTTCGCTGTTCTCTTCTTCCATATTTTGTCTTTATTCTCTTTCATCTTTAATGGGAAATTAGTGAACAAAACATAGAGAAAATTTCCTTTCGAAGAAAATGCTGGTTTTTTTAAAAATAAAATCACGAAGAGAATCTATTTGTTGGAGTACGTATGAGTATGGGATCAATTTTTTTGGCGAAAAAAAATAACTCTGAAGATATATGGTTAATTTTGAAGAGATATGGTCGAAGATGGGTCACGACCCTGGTGCTCCGACGCTGACCGAAGTCGGAGACTGCAGGTCGTGGAGCGCTCAGGCTCAGCTCGTGTATGGTCATCACCCACATCTCCGTGCTGCTGCTGCTGCCATGCATGCATGCATGGATTGTTGATGGCTTGCCCAGAACCATTTCACAAGTCAATATTGTTGCCGGATCTGGCTTGCCCAGTGTGGCAGTGTACGTCAGGGAGGTACTCTTGCAACGACAACGAGGCTGCGAGGTGAGCCCCCAGACCCAAGTCGCAATACCAGTGAGGTACTCTCTTGTCAATCTCTATCGGTATGTGTTAGCTTGCAATGAGTAATACCAGAGAGGTAGCTTGTGGTACTGCGGAGGTTGGCTTTTCCTGTGTTGGCGATGGAAACGCATTGAGCTACCGGTGGCAGGCAGATCGGAGTGGCGTCGTGGTCTTGTGCAGCAGAAGAGCAATGGCGTTAACTCACCCATCACCAGCTAATAAGGTAGCTAGCTAGCTAGCCCGGTGTTGGTGTTGCTACGTACTGCCCCAAAGCTTCCTCGTGGCTGTCGGTGCAGGCTCTGCATGCAGGCTGCATCTATCTATGTTTGTTGGCTGGTGAATTAATCACCCATGTTTCTTGGCTAGGATCCTGGAGTTTTCTCCCCTTTCTGTTCGTCAGTGGTCTTGTTTGTTGATAAGACTTTCGATGCTGGCACTGAAAACCTTGCGTTCCTGATCGATGCTGCTACTGCATGTGATACCGCCCACCAGCATTGTAGACCATTAACCAAGTCCAAAGTAGCTTTGTCAAATTAGTTTTTTACAAAGATATTCATATTTGAAAAGTTGCAACAACATATATATAACCGTTTAGGGAAAAAACAAAAAACATGCACACTGAAATTAAACTGATCGGGATATGAAAATCTAATTGTATGTATAGTTGAATGATCCAACCTACAGCAGGCCACCTTGATCGGCAAGGAATTGCCTTTTTCATCCATGGATGTGTTTCTTCTCTTGGATCTCGACCAAGATATATAGCTGGATGCATGGCTACGCATGGTACGTGTTACTAGTATCAGATGAATGAATTCCTGATCGCGTGAGCGTCAGGGCAGGCGGCACAACGATCCCGCCGCACAACACAATTTACGACGCTCCACTTACGCATGATTCATGGCAGCTGCATGCACCATGCAAGTGGCTCAGCTCAACGGCTCAACCGTACGTCAACCCCGCTGCCATACCTCGAGATTAATTTACCATGGAATCATGGATCAGCTCAGATTCAATTCAGCCGCCAATTATTAGCTGTTACTAGCAAGTTACCCATCACTGAACTCTGAACGGCTGCTGCATCTATGGATGGATCATGGATGAAATGATATGCATGCATGGCGTCAGTGGAGTATCTATCTATCATCGATCGACCAAGAACACCACTAGTCTCTGTCGATGACCCTGCAGCTCGAATTCCATTGCTCATTGCATGCCTAGCTTCCCTGCGGGCTCCAAAGATGAGAGCAGCCACCCACCTATCCCTGCTCTGCCCTGCCACATGTACACGAATTGAATTGAATACTGAACGAGGCAGCAGCTGAGAGCTGAGCAGGTGCAACAAAAGCATCAGCCAGACGGGAAAGATCAGGAAACGTGCAGGATGCAGACTACTGCTTGAGCATATATATGTATCGTTCGTACGGCAGCATCGGTTTCTTGACGTCTCATCTGCCCTGCAGCCCGGCCAGTCACCCATCACTCATCGTCTCCCTCCCAGTACGTACCACCAACAAGTTCAACCGGACGGAACGGAACGGAACGGGAGGAGGAAATATTTACGAACCCTAGAGCCATTCATTTCTGGCTGCCTGCCTGGAGCAGTGCCACTCACAGACAAGGTTGCCTTTCCTTTTCAGAGAATATGGCCGCCCTCTCCATTCTCCATTCTCCATGCTCCAATTAAGCACCTCCACCATCTATCTGTCCTTCTCCTCCTGCCCTCTTCTTCCCACCTATATACCAAAATTCCAGCAACAAGTGAGAGCCAGGATCAATCCCTAGGATAGTAGTATCACCCGTAACGATTTATTTATGTCGAGCGCCAGGCGTCGGACGTCTGTCCGGACGCGCGCGCTAGACCAACGCCGTCCGTCCGATCAGCCATCCGCGCGCGCTCGGCGTTGGCTAGTTGTGCCAGCCATGAAGTTGACCATTTTTCAATTAAAACTTCTGTTTTTTGTATAAAATTCAAACAGTGTTCGTTCAAAATGCGTGGAATAAATTTCATAATTCTTCTAAAATCAAGAGCAACCCATTTTAAATAATTTTAAATTTTTTTGATTTTTTTCACTTTTTCATTTTTTGATGTGAACCTAGGACTAGGAGAAGGCACTTATGAAACTTACACTTATACTAGCGAAATTTGGGCGTGTGTTGATGAGCCTTGGCCCACGTATTGATGAAGGCGAGCGCCAGATGAAATCTGATGAAACTTGGATGAAACTTCGATGTAACCTGATGATACTTGGATGAAACATGTGGAAACTTCATGAAACTTGAATTAACCCGATGAAACTTGAATGAAACCTGATGAAACTTGAAAAAACTTGGATGAAACTTGACAGTTCGGCAAAATTTAACGAGTATGAAACTAGGTTTCAGTAAGCGAAACCTAAAGTTTCACTAGGCAAGATTGAAGTTTGAGGACACCCCGGTCAAAATTTATATAGCAACATACATCTTGTTTTGTTCGTAAAAATACGAGGAACGCGTTGGTGTAAACGGTTGGTGGATTAGAGCATCCAGTCAAATTTTAGGCCACCGAAAACGGCGTGCTCACGTGGGCCCATCGAACTTTTTTCAATTAAACTTGTAGTAGCTCAGCGTGCTCACGTGGAGCACCGAGTGCATTCGCGCGCGCGCGGCGTGCGAGTCCGAAGCGCCGAACTGTCGGCCTACAACGTTTCCGTTTATTTATGCCATGTTTATATATGGTTTTTCTTTTTTTTTTCTTTTGGCATGAGTGATGATACCCAATTCCATTCCCAAGATTTTTTTTTTGAGTTAACGGGCAGGAGCACTGCCATTTCATTAAAGCGCAAGAACGAACTGTACAATATATACAAGGAGAGAAGGTGGTGGGGAGAGAGGGGAAGGGCTCAGCCTAGGAAATTACAGGCGAGAAGGCTGCCGCCCAAGCGGCAAGATCATCCCTGATAAGGGCTACAGCTTGCGAAACGGAATTCCCAAGATTATGGAATTTACAAAAGTAGTGTGCGTATACTGTACAGCAGTGCAGTCAACCACACATTCAATATTACACGATTATAGAGTTTGTGCTCCATGCCTCGATACCGTTGGATTTATATAAGATTTGTGCAAATGAAGTAGATATATACACAATAAAACTATCATTTAACCCCCCACACGAATGTGCATGGAGCCATGGAGTATTGGAGTGGCACACTGGCACGGTGCGATGCAATGGAGCATAAAAAGCTCAATACTAACATCGGAAAAATTGGTTGAATAATATATATTTAAATATAAATTGGGAATCTATACGGTATACGGGGTAATTTACAAAAATGATCTACTTTCTGCCACCCGGGACGTCGGATACGCGGCTTCCGCCACGCCGCGCGCCGGATACAAGGCTTCCGCCACCGGGCATGGCTTCCGCCACCCTAGGCGGAGGAAACCTGGCTTTCGCCGCCCCCGATGGTGGAAGCTACCGCACTGCTGCTGGCGCTGGCGGCTCACGGCCAGCTCACGCCCGCCTCACAGCTCGTCCAGCAGCAGCCATGATTCCCGTGATCGAATCAAGCGTCGATTTATTAAAGTGCGTGCCGATTTATTGTGGCTGCAATTGCCGACGCTGGTCGGTCGCCGCGACGTCATTTCATGTCTCTGATTAGTGTTAAACCTGCGTTTAATTTATTAAAAAGGTAATTAGCTATTAATAAATTGCATGCTTAGGTTGATTTAATCACGCACGCACGGCTATATAAGGAGGAGTTGTCTTAGTTGTGTGCCGACGGTGCTTATTCCTCCGCAAACCATTTCACGCTGGTGCTTAACTTGTCGCCGTTGCTCGACTTCCTGCCGCTTTCGATGCTAAGCTTCTTTGCTCGGTGCTCATCTTCTTTGCTCGGTTTTCGACTTTTGTCGCTTGATACTCACATACGTTTGTGCTGGTAGCGTTTTCTCACTGTCTTCATCAAGGTGATTTTTTTTTTACTTTGTACAGTTTGAATATAGATGAAGACATAGTTTGAAAACTTTCATTCATTATTTCATGTGCTTGAATGCGCAGGTGTTGGTACCTCGTGAGCAGACTGTTTATTCGACATATTATTACTAGGTATGCATTTTAATAAACCCGCGTTCGTGGACTTGTATATTACTGTAGAATGAAATATAGATTAATGTAGATTTTGTAAGCAGTGAAATGTAGCATTACGTCGTAGATGTAATGACTATAGTACTGACTAATTTATAACGGTGGTAAGAAAACAATAACGCGGACCGTGCATGTACCATTTAAAGTAAGTTAAATTTAAAATAAATACAATATTTGCGGTGCTAAGAAAACGTCAACGCAGACTGTAAATGTAACATTTGAAGTGAGTTGAATTTGAAAAAAAATATAATTATTTTACAACAGTTATATGTTCATAGTTTGTTATAGAGGTAAAAAACTATTACGATCAAATATGCATGTGATATTAACTCGTACCTACTCAAAGTATGTTATGCTTTATGTTTAATAAAGTGAGGTAGTTATTTAGTGTACGTAAAAAATAGTTGTCCACAGACAAAACATTATTTCATGCGCGCCGTTGCTACCTCACGAGTATAATGTCCATTGGCGACATTATTAGAAGGTATGCATTTTAATAAACATTGCTAGTAGACTTATATAATGTAGTACAAGCAAGTATTGATCAATTAACGGGAATGTTTTATTAATTCGTACAACACATATTATAGAACAACAGTTTTAATTTCATGTTAGAAATAAGTGAAATGGTAATATTGCCATGACTAGATATGTAGAATTTGAATGGAATAATGACTAACTATATATTAATTATAACCGAGATAACATAGTGTTCAGGCGAAAGGTAGACATGTCATATTAATTAGTTAGTGTGATATCAATATTTGTTACGTTGTATGCATACGTAATTAAAATAGTTAGTGAATTAATTTGTTATCAATATTAAATTGTTGTTTAATTATTTAGTTCATTAAAGTTAGTTAGTTAATAATGGTACTTATGAAATTTGACAAATAAACATTATTTAAGTCTTGTAGGCGTTGTTTAGGGTGTAAATAAAAATGATATATTCAATTAAAATCCAAAAAATAATAGAAAGTCTATGAACAATTGTAGACTCGGAATAAAAATAACAATTCTTGTGGAAGGTGTTTGCATGTGCTGTGCTTGTGTGAAAATATTAAAATTTATAGTACTGAATATATAGACGAGTGACATTTTTTTATATGACACATGGACAGATCTTTATGGCAACAACGTTGCATATTTTCTATGGGGATGCTCCAACACAAGTGCAGGGTGCTTTTGTTAGCATGCACAGTTGCATGCATACACAAGCCGCAATAGATCTTTCTATAGGACCTAAAGACTTAATAGGGGTGGTTGCCAGAACACTTGGCATAGATCGGTGAAACTTCAAAGTGCGCCTACAGGCGGTTCGGCCCCGTTACGTCCCGAACACTTCGCATGTAGTATGCAACCTGTGAGAGCTTCGGAACCGAGGTTCGTGGGACTTGTATGTTGCAAAGTCTGTTGAGGAAGCGTTCGAGATTGGTGTGTACGCTGAAGTGGTACCACGAGAGGAGGGAGGCACAAGTAAATCATCAATGGCTGTAGAGTCTGCTACATGTGTTCCCAGTAGCACGGTACATATTGGGGAGTCATCGCGAGGTCGAATTGCGGAAGTAGAGGGGAGGGTTGGAGGACATGAAAGGGTTGTCGTAGCGGAGGAGATTGATGTCGCGGTCATGAAAGATGATGAGGTCGACGTGACGGGAGAAGGTGAGGATGATGGTGAGGATGATGCAGGGGCTGCAATCGCGTACTTCGTGAAATAGAAGCGTGACTGCGTTATGCCCGATTTCTCCCAGATATCTAGTGGGGATATGAGCATAACGATATATAAGTAGGACAAAGTTTTGGAAGTAAGCAGGAGGCGCAACACTTCATTTCCAATTTCGCCATCACCACCCGTCGTGAGCACAAAGTGCTACTATCTGGGCCAGACGTCTATGTGGTTGGGTGTAAAAAAGAGGGGAGTGCTCGCGTGCAGGTATGCAGGCCCATAGACCAAAGAATGATCAATACTTCATTATCTCACGGTACGAACCGCACACTTGTAACGCGGAGGGTGTCCTAAACACGAGTAAGGTCATGGATGCCAGGTATATAGCCCAAACACTCCTTAGCATAGTGGAGTCAGACATAATTGCGGAGATGCAGAGCCGAACAGGGATGGTAATCCCATACCACCTTGCTTGGCGGGCAAAACAAAAGGCGCTAACGATGATATTTGGGGGATTCAAAGACTCGTATAACTGGGCTCCCCGTTTGTTGCGGCAGATAGCATTGACCAACCCAGACACTGAATGGGGAATTGACCAGCGGCCCGTGGAGCTGGCAGATGGCTCCTATTCTGAAGGTCATATGTACCTGTTGAGACTTTGTTGGGCATTTGCTCCGTGCATAGAAGCATTTAGGCATTGCCGGCCAGTGATTTGCGTCGACGGTACATTCTTAAAGGGGAGGTACCGCGGGACGCTTTTGACCGCGCTAGCCACCGATGGAAACAATCAGATATTACCTGTTGCCTTCGCCATTGTCGAGAGTGAGAACAATGACAGCTGGCTTTGGTTCCTGCGGTTCGTGAAGAATGCGGTGGTCAGGGATAGAACCGGTGCTTGTGTCGTATCGGATCGTGGATTGGGTATATTGCATGCACTGGATGTTCTGAAGGGAGGCCATGACCCAGCTTGTGCTTGGCCTGATGTTCAATCGAGGTGGTGCATGCGACATCTTGGTGCAAATTTGTACACTGCATTTCGGAGCCGCACGATGGTCAAGAAGTTTAAGACAATGTGTTTGCAGAACCAAATGCATAAGTTCCAAGCAATTTATAGGGACCTGAACCAACGCACACAAAGGCTTGTCGCCGATCGGGAGCGAGGAGGCCATGCGATGGTTGGAGGAAGGAGGCTGCGTGCGTCGAACACAACGTTCACAAGATGGATCGCGGGTAAACCGGCGGAGAAGTGGGCACTAGCTCACGATACTGACGGCGCTCGGTAAGTAGTGCCACTTGATCATACCCCTTTATGTACGAATGTTATACTAATAAAACGTACGTGTCATTTTCTAGGTATAAGGTAATGACGACTAATATCGCCGAGTCGTACAACAACGTGCTTCGAGGAGTTCGTGCTCTCCCGATATGCTCAATCATAGAGCTTACTTTCTATCGGACCATGGAGTACTTTCGAGACCGTGGCTATGCAGCAGAGCAATCGGCGTGCATGTTTTCTCCACGCGTCGAAGCGCTCAAAGAGCAAAGACGGTTGAAGGCTCAATTCCATGTAACCCAACTATATGATAGGGCCACCAACGAATTCAAAGTAAGCTGCCGAAGGAAGCACGTGTCGGGGTTTAGCGCGGGTGACACCGTGCAAACTTGCTACATTGGGAGTTACGAAGCAGTTTGCTCGTGCAACAAGCCACGATTGGAGCATATCACATGCTCCCACGTGCTGGCTGTCTGCCGTCAGCTTGGTGGCAACAATGGCCTCCAATTCGTGTCCCCGTACTATACAATGCAAGCAATCCGCCACACATGGAGGCCGAAATTTCGCAACTTCGGTGATCGAAGTTATAGAAAAATGGAGGCACCCTGTACATGGCTACCGTTTCCAGTTACTAAGCGAGACACACGGAAGGCCACCCTCGCACGATTAGTGGGTGACATGGATGAATCACAATCCGGGGTGGTTTAAGGCTTTGTGCTAGATGCGAGCATACCGACATGACCGTCGCAGATGCCCAAACTAGACGGGCACTAGCTCATGTATTTCCCAACCGAAAGTTGTGTATCCGTACACCCTTGTAGTAATGTATTCTAATATGGTCACCGTTAATATATTCTGTTGTATTAAGTTCAATGTGGTTACAAGTCGTATTTGTATTCCGTTAAGTTCATACAGGTTATAAGATGGAACTTCCGAGTTGTTCAAGGAGGCCATCGATAGTAAGCATGTGGTAAGAAAAATGATAGCCGGTGTCTGGTGACATTACATTCTATTGCTTGGAATGAATGCATATATGATTTTTACGGTAATTTGCTATTTTCGTAGCTACGACCCTTTCGTCTGAGGGGATCCAGGCTCCTTAAAAGGCTCGATGGGAGATTCCGTGTACCTCTGGCGCACTGTGGATTGCTCCCATTTGCATTGCTCATGGATGGGGCAAACTTGCGGATGGAGGAGGACGCCTCTGCATCTCGCGATCTGAACTTTTAACTGCACTTGCGGACAGATGGCGTCCTGAGACACATACTTTTCACTTTCCGTGTGGGGAGATGACGATCATGTTGCGAGATGTCGCAATGATTACTGGTCTTCCCATTGAGGGTCGCCCATTTGTTGTCATCAAGCCAGAACGGATTGAATGGCAACGAAGACATAGAGAACAGTGCGAAACAATCTATTATTCAATCTATTGCACAATTAACCATTTCTATTTGTACACTTACAACAAGGAAACAAAACTACGTGTTCGGCAATAATACGGTGCGAAGAGTGACCAGGGGTGTCATTCTCGTGGTGAAAGCATTGGGCGAGTATGGGGATTGCCCGAAGAGGCCGACATTGAGACCGTGAATGTGCACTACGAAGTATACCTACTTCTATTGCTTGAAAGTGTTATGTTCACGCACACAAATGGAGATTCCGTTGGTGCGCATCTTGTGTGGGTTGCTCGCCAGCTCGCGTCTGATGCTCTTCACGGGAACCAGCCAGATGCCTTCAGCTGGGGCTCCGCTATTCTTGCCGACACATACCGCACTTTGTGCGAGGCATGTCGGAGGACAGCGGATAGTTCGATCATAGCGGGTTGTCCCATGCTGCTACAGTTGTAGTCATGGTTCTACCTGCCCATGCTTCGACCGCGCGTTAAGCACGCGTACTACCCGGTGGACGTTCCCGATGATATGCACGAGTTGGAGTGCCCCACACTTGAATATAAATATATGCATGCCACACTTCGTTGGGCGCAAGAGGTTGATCACGGGTCCTACATGCGGGTCGTTGCTGATCTGTATTTTATCACTGAAAATAATGTCTGTTGGGACCCGTTCTCTCCATATGTTATGCATGAAATAGCACAAGGAGGACGCATCTCGGCAGTTTGCTTAAACAGTGAAGCGTACTGATGACGAAATGTCATCTGTTATGCATGAACGCTGTCGAGGTGTACTCACCGGAGCGTGTTTTGCGCCAATTTGGATACCGTCAACTAGTCCATGTTCCTCCACCGCGAGACGCCGGTCGCTCGCATGGGTATGCTTTCTATCAACCACGTTTATTTACACTCGTCATATTTTATTTTTGTTCGTACTAACCAAGCTGACTATTTATTATTTCAGGAGGACCGGCCAGGGACACAACCCTAATTGGACGGTGCAAAACGCATCACACATCGCTCGCTGGATGGAGGCAGCCACTGTGGATGTAGTCGTGCCTGTTGCACCTTACAATCCATACGACTACAATGCCTATTATGATTGGTACATGCCGAGGACAAGATGCCATCTTTTAAATCGACCAGCGCAGCAGCAGCAACAATCGTACTCAGCTACTGTAGCGGAACGAGTTCACCGCCTGGTACGTGTGATTGCTTAAATGTCTTATGATTTGTTCGAAGTTCATGTATTACGTACCTAGCGGTTGTTATATGTTTCAATACAGACACATGACAGCGCGTACGTGCAAGACGACGCGGACTTTCTGATGACCCAAGCGGGCGGCGGGGATCGCGCGGTCGCGAATCCCTTCGTAGTTTAATCCGAAGGACGGGCGACCGTATGCGATCCGCATTACGGGCGATGGAGGTCACGAACCAATATAAATAGAAGGGACAGAGACAGTCCGAGATCGCTGATGCGCGACGAGCCTCTCTCAGAACGTTCCGCCCCACCAATGAGGACAATGCCCATGGAGAGGCAGCCTGGACATGTTCCGTTTCAGTCCCCTCCCGATCCGGCACGAGTTTCGACATCGGCCCATGATATAGGTACCCACCAACATTCAGCTTTTACACCGTTTGCATCCCCACCGGTGTACGGGTCACCCCATGGGCTGGATATTAATCGTCAACCAACTCAATCGGTCGGGAGGGAAGAAGACATGCACAGCACGCAGCAATCTTTTAGGTATAGGGGCGATGCACCCACGCAAACCATGGCTGATTGGGAAAATGAGAACAACGCGTGGCAACAAATGTTTGGGTCGGCCGTAGCATTCACTGGTTTGTTGAATACGGTTGCTACACCCCACCCACCTGTCCCGCAACCAGATCAGCCAGGCGGGTCGAGTTGACACATGCAGACACCGGCTCCACCACCGCGTGAGGATGCATATGCTAGTTGGAATGTATATAGTGGGCAATCCTATCAATTTGGCACCACTCCTCAGGTGGCAGACCAGCCCATGCCGCATCTGCCTACACGGTTTGGACCGTCACAAGCTACGGGGATGCGTCAAACACGACCTCCTTTTCATTGGACACCCGAAAATTTCACAAGAAGAAGGGGGCCGCAATAAAAGTTACAAGCTGCGTCTGTTAACATTTTGTTTTCTTTGGTTTCTGAAAGTTTTGCATTCTTTCTTAACTAATTGTATTGAAGCCAACATTTGTAATGGTCAAATATATTTATACACCCTGACCATATATTTTTGTTGAATTTATTGAGCGTCAATTTTTATGCTGTTTTTTCAGACCTATCTGAAATGAAAATGAAATTCGGCTATGACCGATCGAAGTCACAAAAAACGCAAGGTAATTTTTTGTGTGACCTATCTCAAATTTATTTTTTCGAACGGAGCAACCACTTGTAAAAAATTTCACCATATAAGCATTTACCATTATGAGAATTACGGACACTAATTGCATTTACCATCGTAGTACGATGGCCGAACAACGTTTCAGCAATGCATGGATTATTGCAAGTTGGTGGGAATTGTCCGGTCCGGGAGGCCAGGCCCATTACCCTTCGGAGGACCTTCCGATCAAAATAAAACAGGACTACGCATGCGATCAACCATGTCATGCGGCCGACCCTCACATCCATCGGATCGCCCAAGTGTGCATGTGGAATTGATGCGATGGTGCGAGATATTCGATAGGCCAAGATGTCTGGTTGGACCGGACGGAGATTCTACCGATGTCCTCTATACGCAGTGAGTTTATTTACATTCATATATAACGAATTGATTTTCGTAGGTAACCTAACCTTGTATCCTTTGCAAATCAGATAAAAGATTGTCGTATGACATCATGGATGGATGATCCTTTTCCAATGGCAGCAGATGCATACATCACGGTTCTCCACGCAAGGATCGCAGATCTCGAACAACGTCTCGAAATGACAAACCGTACACTAGAGATGCAAGTCCGCATGGAACGCTTGTGCCCTGCATGTCGGAGGCGTCGTGTGTAAACCGCTGGCACCCACATGTTACGTACTTTTATATTCTGCTAAATCATGTATGCCACTGTTTATATATGTCATGCTATTGTCTGGTGTGTTTTTTCGTACTGGTAATGTAGACATGCAGAGCATCGGACTCTGTGTTTGTACCATGTGATATGTTGCCAGCAACACGTCTGCCAAAGTGCCCTATCGTCTGTGCAACTTCAACTCGCACTGCCAAAGTGTCTTATAGTCTGCGCGACGGGACTCATCGCTGGTAAAGTGTCGTACTCTGTGCACGACTTGACCGATCACTGCTAATCTCTGACTACAATGTTGAAGTGATCTATCACTGAAAAGTTCTGCGGTGACACATCACATCATGCGAATCGTGTGGTCCACCGCCTGTTGAAGTGATCTATCACCGCAAAGGTCTGCAGTGACACATTAAATCATCTTGAATCAGGCGGTCCAACGGTCCTCGTTGAAGTGACCTATCACCGCAAAGTGCTGCCGTGACACATTAAATCAGCTCGAATCGCGGCGTTATGTATGTCTTATTCAATTCGACCACGCTTGCGCAATATCACCTATTTAAACCCAAGCGGTCTCACTACTAACAAAGACCACCAACAAGAGCATTCTAAGCACTTCACTTCGCAAATCTCTCAGGATCAAGACAGCCATATGGAGTTCCCATGGCCACCAAGGAGTCTCTCCACGAATCCGTCCCCACAAGGTGTTCAAATTACCCATGTGTCTATCTTGGCGATCTTTGCGTTTGAGGTCTGTCCCAAGCCATGGGCTATACTTACGGGAGAAGGTATTGGAAGTGCGCAAACTATGCGTACGACCGAACTGCTGAGATGGAGTTGAGGGCAAAGTACCCTGTAAGTTACTTCTTACTTATTTATTCCCTAACGAACATATGCACGCACATGCTAACCTCATTCTTTGTAGCCTCCTTTATGGGAGTTTGTGCAATTTTTGGACGCGGAGCAGACTCCCGAAATGGAGCGGCAGATGCAGCGGGAGGCGGCCGAGCGCAGGGCCAGAGCCGAGGAACGGTGGCAAGACGCCCTCAAGGAAGAAAGAAACAAGCGTCTTGAGAGAAGAGTTTCGAGCCTGTGAGGTCGACCGACAGCGCCAATTCAATGAGCGTGAGGCGACCGCGCGAAAAGCGAGAGGGTCGCTAGAGCCGGGATGCAGACCTAGCTGCGTTTGCGAAGGGAAATACCCCGCCGCACCCAAAGAGTATGGTTATCGTTTATGACAACTATGTTTTTAAATCTCCTAAGGCATGTAGGTTTAGATATGATGCACTACTACGGTAGATTGTCTTATGCATCACGCGTGTCATTGCTTGTATGTTGTAATCTGAATTTTTATTATTTAATCTCCGGTTCTCTAGATTAACAAGTTAAATGAATCATGCTTCCGCCATCTGGAATGGCTTAAGCCGTGCCCGCTGACCGTGCTAACTACATCGGATTCCCGCTCGCTGCTGCGTTGGACTGCGTGCCACTGCAGACTGTGCACCATTGAATTGTGTTCCTGATTACCCCGATTCCGGCTCGCTGCAAATCATTCATGGGCTGGCGTGAGCTGCAAAAAGACGCACCTGGTGTCCGGTCATTCGTTGTCTATCACGTACCGGTCTTTTTCTGTCTGTCACGAGTATTCAGATAGTGTTTAAAGAGTGAGTAATAAATGACATGTTTACGAGCACTGGAGTGAAAAAATGCATAAGCGGAGCTTAGCACCTCGCAGCTCAAATATGGGCAGCTCAAATGTTGTGCGGTGAATTCAACCAATCATGGCCACGTGGCGCGGCGAGACGGCTTCCGCCACCCGGGGTGGCCGAAACAGGTGGCTTTAGCCACCCCGCACGGCGGAAGCCGCTTATATTTTCCGCAATTCCGTCGAATGTCGCATACTTTCGCAATTTTCATTTAAATGTGTATTAATCAACCAATTTTTCCTAAAATATATGGTCTATGCAAATAAAAAAATTACAGTTCGAACAAAAATTATAACAAAATAAACTATCAACGAGAGCATCTGATGTACATAAAATAATACAACATCATCTAATCACGTTTACAACGGCTAAGCGGGAAAAATTTATTAAATATCCAAACAAAAATTTCAATGTTTGATTGGTTTCATTGCAGCAATGGAGATTCGCTCGCCTGCTACCGGGAGGACCGGCTTTGGCGACGTGGCGCGGAGCGCTTCCGCCGTGCGGGTGGTTGGTTATCCACCGGCTTTCGCCACCAGCGTGGCGAAAGCCACCCGGGATGGCGGAAGCCGGCTCTAGCCGTCCCACGTGGCGAAAACAGCGCATATTTCGTGTATATTCCTCCCCTGTGGCATAGATTCCCAATTTGTATTTATATATATATTATTAAACCAATTTTTCCACTAACGTCTGATGTACGCGTATGGTCGAGTTTGTGCGCTAAACAAATGTCGAGCAACGAGTAGTCCATTGACATTCAGAAGCATATATGTATGTGAACCAAACAACATGCAGGTGCTGGGTAGGATGAATGGATGACCCTTCAGATTTGATTCGATCCCCATGCATGGTTCTCCTCTTGCATCATCAGTCAGATTTGATTCTCTCATTTCATTTCCTTTTTGATCCCCAATAAGGCTTCTGCATGCAGGACAACCCAGTTAATTAACCAGCCACACATGTGCAGCTGCAGTCTAGCTCGCAAATCTGATGCACAGTCAGATGCTAGCTTGCACTAGCCCAGCTCAGGCTCATAATCAAAACATTGCTGCATGTGATGAAAGACAGCACTTAACTTGGATCCATCCAACTAAAAACCTACTAATATTTAATCTCAATCCGGGTTTCCATTGCATGACCAGGGAAATTAAAAACCTACTAATATTTACAAAAGTAAAGCTTTTCGTGGGGAAAAATTACGGTACTAGTGATAATATATACATTGTACATGTCAAGATGCTACTAAGATTTGTTAAAGGATCTGTAGTAGTAGTCACTCCGAAACACTGTAACTTTGGATAGAGTAGCTGACGAGGGAAAGGAATATTTTAGAGTGTAGTGTAAACGTGAACGAAATTTAGAGAAAATGATAGAGGGAGTAGCTAATGGTAAATGGAGTGTGACAATAGAGTAACGGATGCGGATGCTCTTAGCAAGGCTTTCGTCCACTCTGATCACCGATCCCGGGAAAAGGAGTAAAAGAATATCATGAATCTTGGTATCATTGCACTTAGTCGAACACCGTTTTCTTTCTCTCTTTCTTATATTCTAGCTCACGTCATGTACCTATTCTTTTGAGTAATATATATCAACGATAACCCTACAATTTTTTTTTTCTAAAAAACATACACCGAGTTATAGGAAACAAAGGACAAATGAATGGTAAGAACTCTAGTGCGAAGAGAAATGAGTGCAGCTCAGCTGGTAGCATCCCGTTTATGGGAGATCGGAGGTTCAACTCACAGTTCTCACATTTTTCCGTGATTTAATTCTATAAATTACTACTAGTAGGCACGCACGCACGTGTGCCTTGATGTTATTTTACAATTTTTAATGTGTGTCTAAACACAAATATGTGTGCGTGTGGTGGATGAGTTTATGTGCGTGTTTCTTCCACCCTCTAAAACAGAGCTCGATCTACTGCAAAGAAGTGGATTTTTCTTTGGGATTTGTTGATAATTTGCAATGTATTTCAATGTTTGTCGGTGTGTAACTAGATCATATGTGATCTCAGGATCCATGCATGTGTCAGTGGCTAGTGAGACATGTTAGGTGACATACGTGTCTCTTGTGTAGTGGCATAGCCACAATTTTTTCTTTTCTTTTTTAGAAGGGATTCAAACATTTTAATAACCAACACACTTTTACACTGTCGACCTTGGTAAAAAAGAAAATACATTTCTAATTTCCAATGGACAAACCACTAAGCTATAATCTTGCGCAAGATAACTCAAGTTCAACTAACGCCAGAGGAACCGGACCTTTTTCCCTGGCGTTTCACTGCATACGGCTAGTTCTCAGTCAAGTCAGTATACCTGCTCCAATTCATGGGGCGCGTGCACAACTTCGGGAGGGTGGGGAAGCTATGGGCCCCTTCCAAGTGTAAATTTTTACTTTGGACGCTCTTGAACAGATGAGTTATCACGGCCGACGCCCTACTATGCCGGCAGCTTCCGAATGAATACTTTTGCCATCTCTATAGGTGCAATCTGGAGACTCCCGAGCACCTTTTTCTCCAATGCACCTTCAGCTACTTCATCTGGGTCTGGCTGGCTTCCTTGTTTAACGCCCAACCACTCGATCCCGCTGGGTGGGCAAACACCGACTGCTTCAATGCCTGGTGGTCCAATAACATCCTTCAGGGCGAGGCTTCTGCAAGGGTGCTCTCAATCGCCTCCGCCACCATCTGGCAGATTTGGCTTGAACGCAACAACAGGCTTTTCCGCCAGGCCGACAGACCTACCGTCTTATTCCTTAATCTGCTCCTAGATGACCTGCGTCTTTGGGAGGCTGCGGACGCTCCCTTTGTAATTAGTTAGATCGGCTTTCGAGCCCACGGGGGAGGGGGCATTATCTCCCCCCGTAACTTTTCTTCATTAATACAAAGACAGATCTTCTGCTTCTTGCTCAAAAAATAATTATACACCGTAGATGACCTTACGGTGACAGATGCTGGGACATGGGAGGGCCTTGATATCTATCTGTACATGCATGTGTTCATATCCGTGGATGCGCACCTCTAAGGAAGGAGGATCAAGATCTAGACTAGAGGCGCACAAAGCAAGCAAATGGAGAGGGTTAAAGCATTAAAGGAGGCAACCATGGGTGTTGGAGAATCAAAGTGAGAATTGACAGACACATGCAAAGCCACCAGCAGTGGTCAGCAAAGTTGGACTCACCCTAGCTTTCTTCAGAATATATCTATGCTTTGTGGAGTAGTTAGTTACCACCACTACTATTCAGGAGTCTTAATCTTTGTGGTGAATGAAAGTGCGAGCACAGGCACCGAAATCAGCAAAGCTAGCTAGCTCGCACAGCTTTGGGGCTCAAGAAGCACTGGTTTTCTATGAAAGAGATGGGCCTTCATGGGGAAAAAAAATCAGATGCAAGGACGAAATCTCGTTCGGTGACGCTAGGCATCGCTACTCACCATTGCTTTGCAGAGTATCCAAGTTCTGCATGAAATATTCCGAGTCCCCCACAAATTCAGTGGCTCTAATAACCATAACTTTTTCCTCGATTCCTCAATCGTAGAGGGTACAATTTTGACAAAATATATGTACTCCATTCATATTGGTGGACTTTAGCTTTCTGAAGAGGGGTGGTGCACTGGTGCTTGTTCCATTGGACCAACGTGTCTTTGCAGAACAGCGCAAGGGCATCATATTTATTTATTTATTTATTGAACTAAAGGGCATCATATTTATTCGATTTGTTCCATTTAGATATCGCTATAACATAACTCACTACGTTTGAGTTGAATAAAGGTCTCAAAACGAAACCTACTCAATACAACTGCGGCAAAATTCAGAGATCTGAGAGCTTCATGATGTGGATAGACAATTTTAAGGAGATATGGTAAAACAAAAGCTTGCAGGGACAGGGCCACAGACAGGCCTAGTGGTAGTGGGGTTTGGTAACTGATCACCACACCCTGTAAAATGCTGCCTAACCATGGAGCCTACACCTTGAAATATTTAAAAGCAGATGCAGGCAGCAAGAAAGGAGTCTGCTCCTAATGCAAATGCAGCAGTACGGAACTGAACCGCACAAACAGGTGTTGGCTGAGCTGGGCTGTCTGATCTTATTGGCCCATTCAACTTTCAGCCTGGAGACTGTAGCCCAAGTGCTCATGAACATAGTCCAAGGACCAAGGGGAAGAGACCAAGAGACAGAGAGATCCCATCTTCTAGTTTTCTAGGGACAAAGATCATGACTGACTCTCAAGGACCTGCAGAACCCAACAAGGAATGGCCTCTTGCAGCTAAATGGGTAGTACCATGTGTAGTGCCAGTCTAATCGAGATCTATATACAATGGCTACAGTTTAATGTACTAGCATGCTGGCTGGATGCAGACATAAACAACTAGCACCATGAAATAATTAATTGGTACACTCTTAACGGCTCTGTTTCTTTCAACTTATAATAAATTTGTCATTTTTGTAATGGTTATATTTTGAAATATTTTATAGTTATTTTTTTGAAACTTTGCACAATTTGTTTCAAAGATCTCAAAAATATTTTTTTCGTAATTTTTTTGGCCCTTTAAATCTTCTATAAAACACCACAACCTTTTCAGATTATAATCTAACCGCCGAAAGAAACACAGCCAACATCTTTAGCTTGCAGGCCTGAGCTTACCGTGCATGGTTATCCACAGGACAAATAAGTACTGCACTTCTAACAAGGCTATATAGGTTATATCTTGTTAGAGTATATTGGGTCCTCAGTGCAGGCCCATTACATGTACTATAAGAGCGTGTTTGGTTGGTGCCACACTTTGCCTAACCGAATCTTAGGCATGTGTGGCAAGCCACACTTTTGTGGCTTAAAAAAATCAGCACCACACCTTAGATAAAGTGTGGCAAAAAAAAAAGTGTATGACTTGTAAGTCCAATGGTTAAAAAACTGTGGCAAGCCACAGTCGTGGCGCAAACCAAACACTAGAAAAAAAAATTATGGCACGTCTAAACTTAGTTGTGTTAGATTTGACAGCAAACCAAACAAGCCCTAAATACTCTGCTCCAATAGTAATACAATCAACTATTCCGCTAATCCCTTCCTCCAGCTTATCTTACATTTTAAGAAAATATCACATCCTACTCTCTCTGTTGCCAATGCCTGCGGTATCAGTTGGGTTGGAGAAAATAAATGGAAGAGGGTGGGAATTTATTCACCTAGGCCCTTTAGGGAATTGAGCTCGCCTCATTATAAATTTCTTACCTTGCCAAGTTGCCCCTACTGTACTTCTATAAGATTATTACTGTTTTTGGTACGCTGTTCTCCGAAAAAAATGTGCTTAGGTACATGGTAATTGTGAATTTGGCACTTACTAAAAAACTAAAATAGTCCAGGGATCGTGTCTGCAAAGTCAAATCGTAGAATGAACATCTTTGGGAGTGGTAAATGATGGATTTCGCTTGGTAATTCTGGGCAGCATTGTGGAGCCCAGAGAGTAAAGTTGGCATCGAACATGGATCGAGCAGGAGTATTTTTCATTTTTTATTTTTGATAAAGATCGAGCAGGAGTTAACCAGGCAAGCTTGTCTGACCAGTAGGCCCAGCCATCGAACACAAGAACCAGTGGGCCTCTGGACTGGGCTGAGCCGACTGTTCAGTCTTGGTCGCTGGGGCCTTATTTTGTTGGGCTGAAACGTAGTAGGATTTAATCCGAATGGGCCCCTTTTTCGTTGGACCACCGTGTAACACCGCACACTCGCACCGCCATCGCTTTTTTTTTTTTTTCTCCGATAGTAAAAATACTGTAACCCCTACGTATCATTCATATCATACATGTACATAGTACAAACAAAAATAAAATATCTCAAAAAGTATGTAGTCCGAATAAAATAGATCCATAGATTATATAGTCCAAGCTGATGCTGAAGAGATGACAAGCTCAATGTTATACAAGGAGGTTTTGGTTAATTGTATCCGTATGACTTCGTTTTAAAATCCAAAAATATAACTTTTCGACACACCAAATAAGAAAAATAATAGAGAACATATGTAGCACTCCCGTCCGAACATGTGTAACATACCTAGCATATCACTTGTGGCCTCTTTTGTTAAAAGGCGTCGGTTAACTCGAGATGTTATGATTTAGGGTGCTAAGATTATAAGCCAGTGAAACGCATTGTCAAACATACACTGCGATATTAAAAAGTGAAGTGTCACAACATGTCCAAAAAAGACCCGGCCGCGAGCTAGATATGCATAAAGCAATCTCATTTGCGCTATATTTTCCCGTAGCTTGCTCGCGAGAATTTTAGCGAATAAAGTAGGAATACCTTGGAAACATGATGCAGGCAAGGAAACAACGTTCATCCGTATGCACATGGTGAAGCCGGTATTCCATTACATTCATAATTAATCCATACAAAATAATATCCACGGTTTTGTGGAAGGCGGCGGATTGGAACCTAGAGATAATCTTGATTTTTCCTCAGTACATGCATTTTCATAGTAGTTGAATATGCTTGAAGATCTGTGCACACCTCCCATTCAGTTCTAAATGGTTCACCCCTATAGTTTTTTTTTAAAAAAATCAATCAGATCCTTCTTCGTTCTCTCACCTTCTTCTCCTCTCAACCTGAGCTGACCGTCACCCGTTGTGTGGACGTGATGTTGCCGGTGTAGCCTCAATGCGGGCAACACGGTGACGGGCTTGGTGCTACATGATGACCGGCGCTATGGCTCTAGCGCGCGCCATGACTAGCGGTGGTCGCCAACACCAACGAACGGTGGTGGGCTCGATGATGAGGAGAAGATGAGAGGAAGAGGAAGAAGGATTCAATGCTTTACATGTGGTCATGTGGTCGAGTAAGTATACAGAGCTGCATGTCAACATATATATGTGGGAACGTGTGGGAATGGTTATCTGAGCCGGAGAGGGGATGAACGCATGGCACGTCCCGATCGAAAAAAGCGGCACGAGAGAATCGATCCTTCCATGGTGAAAGGAAGCTGACGGCCGGCCACTCACCTGCATGCTCCTCCTTTCTTCTTCTTTCTTCCTCCTCCTCGACCAAAAGAGCCTACCTATCCATCTCTTTCCATCTAGTATTGCTCTGGAACAGATCCTAAAGCCAAGGACACGTTTCAACTTTCAGCTCCATGCCCAAGCATGCTCTCTCTCTCTCTCTCTCAATTGTGTGTGAAAGAAGCAAAGCAAAGAGTGAGAGAGAAGAGAAGACAGAGAGACTGGTGCTCTTTACTAGCATCTATACTACTATGCATGGAAAGAAACACCGTTTCTCTCTCTCTCTCTCTCTCCTCTTCTCTCTTTTTGTCTGTCGAGCTGCTTTCCCATGCTACAGGTCTTAGGTTATGCCCCTGGTCAGGGCAAAAATGTTAGATTTTGACGCGAGTGTTTATTCGATTCCGTGGTTTGCTTTTCTCGGGCCATCATCTGTCCTGCTCGATCGAGCCAAACAAATATGCCTACTTCTTCTCATGTCATTTTTCATACAACAAGCAAGTTGTTCCACACATTTATATAGACAGATTTCGTATTCGATATGATCTCCTTTTCTAACCTCGTATTTGATATATACAAACTCCTTTTCTATTCTCCTATTTATATAGAACCCTTTCAAATTGCTTTTATCTTAGAATCGTAGCTTTTAATCTAAGCAGTCCAGACCCATAATTTACGGTGTAGATTTATTTTTCGTCCGATTGATGTCAGATTTTTCAGCATTTTAGAGTTGCTGTGGTGGTTCCGTTTGGCTCTGCTTTATTTTAATAGGGCAATAAATAAATACTTATGCACACTTGATTACGCAACATAAATCTTAAAATGTCGTCCTAGAGTTTCATGCCATTCTACCTGGGGAAGAGAAGATTAAGGGGAAGGGGAGCCCAAGCCTGAAGCCTCCATGGACGATGGACGGAGCAGGAGAGGGAGCAGAGCCCTGCTGTCCGCGTCACACCACGCACGCAGATGCAGCTCGATCCATCCACGCAAAAGGCTGTGTCCACTCCAACCACACAGTCTCGTGTTCTTTGATCTTTACGTGTGTGTGTGTGTGTGATGGCCGAACAGGGCTTGCCATGCTCCATCTCAATGGCAATGGTAATTTTCTCTAGATTCAGTTCGTTTTCGGAGTAATCTGCAATTGCTATCGTCTCAAAGCCTGCATCGGTTTGTTTGAAGTGCTACATGAATCTCGTAGTAAGTTCCTGTGGGACTTCAAATGCTGCGGCAATGGAATGTCCTGTTGCTGGAATAGCACTTCCTTCGTTTTAAATTATAGTTTACTATTGACTTTTGAAAATGTCTTTTGACCATTCGTCTTATTTTAAAAAATAGTGCAAACATGTAAAAATATAAGTCAAGTTAAAAATATGTTTAATGATAAAACAAATCATAACAAAATAAATAATAGTTACGTATATTTTTTGAATAAGGCGAATGGTCAAATAGAATACAGTTTTGCTTCAACATAGGTGCTTGCAAAACACACCTCCTTGCGTGCGATTTTTCTTCTACGTTTCGCTCGCTCGCACGCCACTTTTTTTCCTCCCGTATGTTTGAGTGTTTCACTTAGCTCGCGCGGTGCCTGCATGGGGCTGCCTCTGCATGTGCTGTTCCCAGCCGGCGGCTCCGGGAATGCATCGCACGCACGCGATCGCTGCATGCACGCACACCAGCCTGCACACATGCACTACGTAGTGTTTGTTTTTTATGTTTTGCATGCACGAGCTGTGTTAGATTGTGAAAAATAATATTTTTTCTAATGAATTTTTTATTTCTATTTGATCAGATTGATGTTAATGAGATGTAAATACATCAATAATAAATCATACTTAGTAGCTATGCCTATTTTTTTTCTTAGTTTAAATTTTTTCACTTCTTTTATACTATTTTTTTAGTTGTTCGGTAACTGAAATTTCTATGTTGTTATGTTGAAATTTCAATCGTCCGCGCCAAATGTAAAAACGTAGGCGCCTGCGTTCTAACTGGTCCCAATAGAATATTCAAAAGTCAACAGTGAACTATAATTTGGAACTATGGGAGTGTGTATTAAAATTGTATATTTTTTTGAGGGAAGGGCAAAAGGATTGCCCTTACTATATTAATAAGGGGAGACCGGAGGCCAAAATTACAGAGGTGAAAAAGAGGTGGAAAAGGAGGAAGACGCCCCACCCCAAGCGTTGAAGGGTTAATTAATTACAAAATTGCCCCCTGCCGCCTCCCAAAGGCGCAGGTCATCTACAAGGGAGGAAATGAACTGCGAGATCGGCCGCTCGCTGCAGCGGAAAATATGGTTATTCCGCTCTAACCAGAGATGCCACAACGTCGCTAGGGCGACCGAGGCGTCCCCGCTAACGGACTGCCCTTGAATGTCCAACCTCCACCACGTCGGGAGGCAGACCTGGTGAGCCCACGTGGAGGGGCACAGTCTTGGCGAGCCCAGCTTGGAAGAGATGCGAGTCCAGACTTGGCCGGAGAAAGTACAGGTAAGGAAGAGGTGATCGGGGGTCTCCAAGTTCCTTAGACAAAGCGGGCACAAGTAGCTGTTGGGGATCCCCTTTCGTAATAAGTAGTCGGCTGTGAAGATCTTCCGCCGAAGGAGTAGCCACCCAAAGAATTTACATTTGGACGGGGCCCACTGCTTCCACAATCGCTGACTGTCCGACGAAGTTCGACCAATAACTGCAGGTGATACGCTGAGGCCACCGAGTATTCCCCAGAAGCGGAGAAACGCCAGAAGACGCGGTCCGGATAATGCTGAAGCGGCACAAACTGTAGAAGGCGCTGAAGGAGCTGAAGGAGTTCTGAAGACATGGATGGCAGGTAATTCCGCCGCAGATCAGACAGTCATGATCCGTTTAAAAGCGCCTGAGCAACCGATCTGTTTTTTCTTGTAGAGGCAACGTAGAGGAGCGGGGCAATAACCTGCGGCTGATGGCCATCGAGCTAGGCGTCCTTCCAAAATGAGATGGATTTGCCGTTACCAAGCACAATCCTGGTAGCCGCCCGAAAAAGAGCAACGTCAGAGGGCCCAGTTGGTGGTGGGTCGTCGGCCCAGTGCGGGGCTGGACTGTCGCGGCCAGAGCCGCCGAGACGAAGGGCTGGGCAAAAGAGCGAAGGTCGAGGACTCCGACCGCCATATCTCGCATGGGGAGCACACGATCTTCCAGCTAACTTCGGCGATGACCGCTGAGTTGAAGCGCTACTCGCCAAAGCCAAAAGCGACGGATCTTGTCAAGCTTTGAAAAAACCGAGCTGGGCGGTATGACGACCGAGAGAAGGTAAGATGGCATGGCCGAGAGGACGGACTTAAGGAGAGTGAGCCTCCCTCCTTTGGACATCATGGGCCCCGCCAACCGCCGACCCTCTTGGCGACCTTGTCGATGAGAGGTGGAAGTGGACATGCTCGAGCTTCGAAAGGCGAGGGTAGCCCTAGGTAAGTTATTGGAAAAACAACCCGCCTGGCCGGAAGGGCAGCTAGCACGTCATCCAAGTCGATGCCCTCACAGCGGATGGGTACCACCTGGCTCTTGGAGAAGTTGGTGCGAGACCGGTGATATCGCCAAACGTTTGAGAATGGAAGCCGTCAAAGAACCTCCTCCTTGACGGGCGATGAAGATCGCAGATCATCGACATAGAGGAGACTCTTAGATTGGCGAGCACACCGCTTAGAGGCGAGAGGACGCCTACGCTCCGTAGCAAGGGAAAGAATTTTGTGCAGAGGTTCGATGGCGAGGTTGAGCAGGTAGGGAGATAAGGAATCCCCCTGACGAAGCCCTCTGCGATGCAATATGTGCTTTCCAGGGACGCCGTTGAGAAGAATTTGCGAGGACGAAGAGGCCAGAATAGCGGACACCCAGCATCTCCAACGATCTCCAAATCCGCGAGCACGGAGGTTGTCCAGGAGATATCCCCAGGAGACCGAGTCGAAAGCCTTCTCAATATCAAGCTTGATCAAGAGAGCGGGGTCCCGAGCGGTGCATGATGCTTGGCGCGACCACGAACAAAGAGAAAGTTGTCCCAGATATGCCGATTTTTAATGAAGGCGCTTTGACAGGACGAAACTAGGTTGCTGATGAAACCGGACAGTCTGTTTGCGAGGATCTTGGAGAAGAGCTTGCCAAAGCTGTGGATGAGACTGATGGGCCGGTAGTCATAGGACGACGACGGGTTTTTGTTTTTAGCTAGTAGGATGACGTTGGCAGAGTTCATGCCTACCGGCAGACGGTGACTGTTGGAAAAAAGGCATTGCAAGGCCTCGAGTAGGTCCAGGTGAATCAAATTCCAGGACTGCTTGTAGAAGGCCCAGGTGAAGCCGTCCGGGCCCGGAGCTTTATCAGAAGGCATACTCAAAATTGTATATTTTTGAACTCAAACAAACGCTTTTGCTGTTCATTAGACGACTATTTTCTTAAAATGTCTTAGTTGATTTTTTTCATATACCTAGATGCGTTCGTCGGATGTTTTGTATGCCCTTGGAAATTTTTGATGGGCTCCTGGATAAAACTAAACTATAGAACCGCGACCGCCAATCCACGCGAAAGCCGAAGCATTTTGGCACGAAACAAGAAGGCGTCTGCTTTAGCTGAACGGTAGCAGAGCATGTCACTTGGGACGGAATGATGTGTACGGTCGATCCAGGGAACACACACGCTCGTGCATCGAGATCCGTGCGCACGCTCACGGATTCCGAGGCTCGGTCCCGTCCGTCCGATCGGGCGCACAGCATGCAGGCTGCCTTGGAAGAGGTACGAGCTGCCTACGGAAAGGAAATATTCCTGCCTGCATTTTGGGTTTGGACATTTCGATGTGACGTCATGCGTCCAATGGAATGCACTCCACTGAGCATCCGATTTTTTGTCACTTTCGTTCGCCTCGTTCTTTTCAGCGTATCTTATCGTTGCATATTACTGTAGCAAATTTTGTTATTTTTATATAGCCTATACGTTGTGATAATTTCTAACGATTTTTTCGTGGCTTTTAGTAGTCGTTCTAAAGATTCTAAAACTAGTTTTTAATTTTTTTATAATCTTTAGACCTCTTTTCTAGGGTTCTCAAATTTGCTACAATAATACGCCAACGCAATGATACGCTGAAAAGAACAAGGCCAAATTAGCGGCTGCTCCGGGTCTCATCAGATGATAACTCTTCTAGCCTTCTGGATATTACTGCTGCCAAATTACTGCTTCCTGATGGTGTTCTAGGATGATCAGATCAAACGGCTGACATGCAATGCCAGGTACTCTCCACAGTGATCAGGACAAAATATACCTGTCGTCTTCATTAACCTGCCTGCTAATACGAACGGTGAGGAAAGGGGTCAAGGAATCACCAAGAGACCAAAGGAGAAGCAACCTAAAATCCTCCAAAGAAATCGAGTATGTTTCCTCATCATCATGTATGCGCACATACTCGTATTTTGGTCCAAAGCCGATGGAACAGAGAATCAAATCCAAGGCAATCGATGGCAGTTGCATCCTTCATCATTGTAAACTTCTCTCTGATATTCTTCGAGGCAGGCATAAATCGACGCCAAGAATCTAGAAAAGCTTGCAACCAATGGTCACCATCAGAACAATCCTGTTATGCAGAGTTGAAGCACCTTCGCTCAAAAAAATTATGCTGATCTGAAGATGCTTTGAGGGAAGAAGTTCAGAGACGAGGCTAGTAGTAGTAGATGGAGCGGATTCGTCCTCTCGCTGGAGGGGGCTACTACGTTGATGTATATATTTACAGTGGTGATTGCCAGGAATCACCCTCTTACAAGGTCATCTTATCTAGTTAAGAAGATTTCAACCTTTTTTTTTTTTTGCTCATGTGGAGGCCTAGGTGATAGAAAAGATTGTTCTTTACCAAGAGTTCTATTTGCTATTCGATAATTGTCTGGGCGTCAGTTCATCGGCTTAGACGACCGTGTCGCTACCGTCAGAGCCTCCCTCCTGTCTTCTTCTCCCTTCTGGCATACCTTCACCACCCACGCGCCCCACGCGCCCCTTCCCCTTCTTCTTGTTCACTGATGTGCACCACCACCTGTCATTGGAGCTCCGTTGCAGCCTGTAGGTTGATTTGGGTTAGGGTTGTGGTTCGGGTGGGATTTCATCGGTGCCCCCAAGCTTAGAGGAAAGCTCAGGAGAGGAGGTGACCCGATGGGAGAGGGGTTCGTGATGGAGGCAGTGAGGCATCGATGGTGGCGTTGGGGCTGCGGGAACGGATGAATGTGATCAAGCGACGGCGAGCAGATTAGGGTGGATGAGGCAGCATGGCAGCGGGGGAAGGGGGTGGAGCGGTGAGACAGCGAGGACGTATTTATCTCAAATATATTTTTTAAAATTTTTAAATAAATTACAATGGTGATTGATCGTCAAATTTGTATTTCAAAACCATACCAATGTTCAAATGACATTTTTATAAATTGGCGAGAGTATTTTACTTCCAACCTGATTGTTGTATGGGTGTTTAGGGCTAGCTACGTTGTCGGGTTTGGGCTACATTAAGGCCCTATTTGATAGCTTGTTTAGTTTTAGTTGAAAAAATTTAACCACATTTGAAAGTGGTATGAAAATACTGAATAAATTATTAAAAAATATTTTTGAGATTTTTGAGAAAAAACCTACAAAATTCCTACAAAAATAATTTTTTTTAAAAAAAGTGGACGGTGTATAAAAAATAACAAAAACCACCGTTGTAAAAGTAAACAAGAAATTAAAGAGGTCATAAGTACGCCCTGGTTGTAATCAATGTGCAGGAATTAATTAAGACTAGGCAAGGACATGCACGTGAGAGCTCCATCCATCGTTGGGGGAGGTGCAGAGGGCGCAGGAAGGAGCACTCGCAGTCGCCGTCGCAGTCGCAGCTGCAGACACCGGAGGAGTACATGGCGCTCGGGCAGTCTGCAGCTCTCATGTCTACTCTGCTGCTCCGTGTTCATGGGCCTCATCATATACCCACTCCACCATGCTTTAGGCCTTGTACATTTCGATTTAGTGTAGTGTAACGTTTTACTATACCAAAATTTACGAGTCTTTGAAAAAAGGTTTAAATATTGTAAACTAATAATTAAAAAATAGTTTGAAAATCTCTTAAGAGGACTACTAAAACCCTGAGAAAAATCATTACAAATTACTGCACCAAATAAGCTATATAAAAAAGATAAATTTTGCTACAGTGGAATGCTACGCTACACTAAGCTAAAATGTACGAGGCCATAGGAGAGACTCTAGACACCTTTTTTTGTGTTTATCTTCATTTTTTTTAAAAAAATGTACCTATGTGGCCCTTAAATTTTGGCTCTAACGTTGATTTGATCTATGAATTTGAAAACTAGGTTAAAATGGTTCTTAAATTATTAAAACCAAACATATTTGATCGCCTGACCTGTCAAAGAATGGTTTTGGACTGTCGGGGGTCGTTTTTCTGACATGGGCAATGACATGATGGTTTTTTCGTACATGGACACATCTAGACAATCATATGTTTAAAGCCAAGTCACCTATAAACGCCATGTATAACTCCACATCACCATCCATGTTAGCGATCGGCTTTGGAGCTCAAGACCAAATCGGTTCCGGAATCAAAGTGCAAACACAATTTAATATTAAATGTGTCTCTTTCCCGTGGCTCTAACTCTGGCCAGCTGGAAGTAGCTAGCAATAGTTTAAAATATTAATTTGAAAAAGTTAGAAACGATGAGCGCAAACACAAAGTATATAGAAAAAAAAAACAGGAAACACATTTTAACATGAAAAAAACCTTCGTAATGAAAGGGAAAAAAACACGGCCGTCTACTGACGAAACTTCACTATATGGGAGAGTTAACAAATGTCGTGGAATACAATGTGATACTTTCCTCTATTCAGATTACAAAAGGTATTTATAATGGTGGTGGCCTAGGTCAAACTCAATAATGATCCGCTCCAACCCAAGCCTACTGGTAACGGACCTCCGCTACGCAGCCTACGCTCCATCAGAAGTTGCTCTAAGACCTTGTTTGTTTCAGATTAAAGCCGAGCTGAGTTTAACTGTAGCAAATTTGTGACCCTCTCGAAATACACTTTAAAAAATTCAAAAATTATAAAATAATTATTTTTTCGAACTCTAATAAAAACTATTTGAAACCCTATAAAAATTATTACAAAATATTACGTCGTTTGGCTTATATAAAAATGAAAAAATTATTTAATTTAATTTAATTTAATCTGAAACAAATAAGTCCTAACCTAGGATGTTATCCGTGGTTATAGGATGACTAACTTAATTTAATTTAATCTAAAAATGACTAACTTTCACCGTTCTAAGGACAACTTTATAGGATGTTATCCGTGGTTTCAAAACAAGGATCGTGATTACACCCCGTGCGTTTTTTTACAGAATTCCGTGTGCTGTTTGAATCGATCCAAATATTCAGGCGATATACGTTGAAATTGCCCTCCCCGTCGCACCCTTCGTTTGAATTTTTTGTTTGGACGCCTGGATTATACCTATACACAATCATGGTGATCCTTTTCTTGAGCGCATTTGGCATCATAAAACCCTTTTTACTTTTGCCCCGAGCCACACCCAGCCACCTCTCCCCAGTCCTTTCCTACAATTTCAAGGTTGCTTATGCAAAAGAGGGGAAGGAAGCGAACAATTCAACGGAGGACAATTCTGTGGGCCCCACGCAATCCCAATTGTGAAAATCAATCTAGTAGTACCACCACTCCTACTGGAGTAGTCAGTACTCAGTAGTACTCCACAATGCTACTACGAAATTTCAGTGATTAAAAAAGAATTAATAGGGGAGAGAATGGGGAGTTTGGATCATGCCAATGAGTTTCTTGGACAATTTCCCGGCAGAAGTATAAATGACAAGCAGCCATGGCCATGGGCAGGCAGAGGCTGCCCTCACAAGCTGACAAAACCAAACTTATAAGCCACAGACAAGCGCAGCAGCGACGCCTCCTCCTCCTCCTCATCATCATCATCGTCACCACCGGCAGCGCAGCCCGACTACCCGAGAGCAGAGCGGAGCAGAGGCTAGCGCGTCCAAAAGACGAGATTTTGATGTCTTCCACGATGATTCCACCGCCGCCGCCGGAGAGGAGGGTGCCGGTGGTGCCCCAGCGTGCGGTCGACGGAGGGGGAGGGGGTGGCAGAGGGGACGCGCGCGGGAGCGTGGCCGGCATCTCGCCGAGCATCCTCATCATCGCCGTCATCGTCGTGGTGATGCTCCTGGCCTCCATCTCCATCCACTACTTCATCCGCCACCTCTGCCGGCAGACGGCGGCGTCGCCCAGTGCGCCGCCGCTGCCGCTCGTGGCCCGCCCCGCGGTGGCGTCGGCAGTGGCGCCCGCCGGCGAGCAGGGGAAGGCGGCGGCGGCTGCGGAGGCGGAGGCGGAGCGGCTCATCTCGCGGCTGCCGCTCTTCAGCCTCGCGTCGTCGCTCGCCGCGCTCCCCAAGTCGTCCCGGGACTGCGCCGTGTGCCAGAGCGCGTTCGCCGGCGACGACGAGCTCCGGCTCCTCCCGGCGTGCCGCCATGCCTTCCACTCCCGCTGCGTCGACCCGTGGCTCCGCGCCAACCCGTCCTGCCCGCTCTGCCGCGCCTCCATCGCGCTCCCACACCCGCCGCTCCCCGAGCTCCTCCGCGTCGAGCTCGGCAGCGTCAGCAGCCGCCGCTCCAACCCTTCTTCCTCAGCGGTGGCGGCGGCGCCGGCCGACGGAGCCCCTGTCCGCGCCTACCCGCTGCCCAGCCTCCCCAACTCCGAGTACCTCGTCGAGGAGGAGCTCCAGGTCGTGCTCAAGCAGCCGAGCGCCGCCGTGCCTGAAAGCCAGCAGCAGCAGGTGGCGGCGGCGGTGGAGCGCGGGCAGCCGTCGTCGTCCGTGACGCCGACGGCGTCGTTCAGCTCGGCGCGGTCGCAGGAGCGGTGGAGTAACAGGTGGAGCAACCGGTGGAGCAGCCGGTGGAGCAGCGGGCGCTGGAGCAGCCGGTACGACGCCGGGAGCGTGACGGCGGCGGCCACGGCGGAGTGGTGGTGGGACATGGACGGCGGCGCCGCCCCGGCGGCCCGGCGGCGCGAGGCGGAGGAGGGCAGCGCCTTCTACGGCTTCCTGCGGTGGCTGACGGGGGCATACTAGTAAAAACACGCAGCCCAAAGGGCAGGACCAGGAGGCGGCGGCTCCGGCGGGCGGCGGCGCAGGGCGGTGTTCCCAAAACGCCCCTGGCAGCAAAAGAATGGTTTTTTCTGGGGCCGGGGTGGATTTCTAGGAGTAGGGGTGGTTTCGATTCCGTACGGATTTGAAAACCGGTTCCGAATTGGATGGAGAATGTCGGCGGGAAGACTGAGGCGAGCGAGCCAAACCTCAAGCTCTGATTCTGAAGTTGTGCTCAGGCTCAGGACTCAGGAACGAATGACCTGAAAATCGATTTCTTTTTCGGCAGCCTCGCCCTCGCGGCTCTGCTGCTGCATTTTGATTGGAGCTGTTTGCTGCAGTACTACTGTTACTGATCACTGTCTCATCGTGTAATGTGTATTGGCAACTGTGCATCGTAAATGGAGGTATGGAGCCTGCCTCTTGCTCGAGCTCGTATCCATGTCAGTGTGGTATTAGTAGCTAGCAGGTGTGTGTGTATAGGGAGTACTCCCTCCAGTACTCCAGTAGAGGTAGAGCAGTACACTGAGAGAGAGAGAGAGGTAAGCACATGGCGATGGATATGGATGGAGATTGGTGCTGGTGAGCTGGTCCATGTAGATGAGGGCCAATTCCCGCGCAAGGCTACAAGATGGACTGACTCGCTTGCATCTCCTACTAGTACTCCGTAAAAGGACTCGCGTGTCCCATTGTCTTTGGGTGACTGATAGTGATTAGTGACGCCTGCCCTGCCCGGCAGCAATGTAATAGCCGCCGCTTGCCTTGCCTTGCTTTGCCATCCATCTATCTATCTATAAAAAATGCTCGGTTTTCACTGCATGGACCCCAGTGCCTTGACCTGCCTACAGGCACTGCATGGACACCAGTGCCTTCCTCTCGTCCGGCTTCAACAAAGGCCTTGTTTGTTTCGACTTAAATTAAATTAAATTAAATTAATTATTTTATATAAACTAAATGATAAAATATTTTTATAGTTATTTTTGTGTGGTCTTAAATAATTCTTCTTATAGTTCGTAAAATATTTTTTCATATTTTTTGAAATTTTTTAAAACGTTTTTCGAGTGGTCACAAATTTGCTATAGTAAAACATAACTCAATTTTAAACTGAAACAAACAAGGCCAAAGTGAGCGCCCGGATAATCAAACCAAACCGATCTAAGAACATCCGCAAAGAAATTTTTCGAGTGGCCACAAATTTGCTATAGTAAAACATAACTCAATTTTAAACTGAAACAAACAAGGCCAAAGCGAGCGCCCGGTTAATCAAACCAAACCGATCTAAGAACATCCGCAAAGAAAGTTATAAAATAAAATAGAAAAAGATAGAGTGTTTAATGGAAGAAATAATAAATCTTTTAATAGAGAATGATATGTATTTAGAGGTTCAGGTGAAGATTCTAAAAAAAAAACTCTGGAGGCTTAGCGGTTTTCACAGCTTTGCCTGTTTTTTTTTTTTTAAAAAAAGTTCAATAAATCGATAGAATCGATCGGTTGACTGTTTGTCAGTTTTCGTTGAAATGATTTTTCGTGGTTAATTAACCACTCCCCACTCCCCACTTCTCCTTGTGGCCGGCCAGCTAAGTTTGCTTTTGTCTACCTTCCTGCGAGTGTGAGAGCGTCATGCTCCAGCCAGCCTTCACGTACAGCGTTGTATACTGCTGCCTGCAAATGGGAGTAGCTAGTAAGCTCGGCAGTGAAGAGTGAAGACAAGCGTTTGTTTCTTGTACATTGGGTTCTTGTTTCTTTTCTTCATCCCCATGTTGCGACTTGCGCGCCATTGGACGAGCAAAGTACATGCATGTCATATATTTCTATCACGAGCTGATCGATATATGGCAGTGCCAGAAGCTAGGCCCTTGACTTGTTGTTTTCTCAGGTCAGGGGGCAAGAAAAAGCAAAAGGCCTGCCTTCTTCTGGATTCTGCATTTCCTTTCTCTTTTCTTTTCTTTTCTTTTCTTTTCTTTTCTATCTCTTTCTTTCTTTCCTCTGCTGATACAGTGGCAAAATGTGTTTGTTTTTGACCTGTTGCCGTGTTTGCCAGGTAAAAAAAGAAAAGAAAAACTAGTACTGCACATGGATTGACTGCACATCTGCACATGACCGCGGGGGAGTACGGTGCAAGTGCAATTCTGGGCGGGTCAGTGGTATCCTTTTTAGTCCCTGTTCAAGTGATCAAGCTACGAGAGCTGCTGCTAACTTGATGATCTTGGTAAATACAACTAGTACGCGCGGATGTGCTTGCAGGTGCCCAATGTGTAAAATTTTTTAAAACTTTTGCTTCGGGGCCGGTTGATGCAAGAAGGATATATTAATTACCTCATCGCAATGTATATACCTAAGGAACTCGTATGTTACACAATTATTCGCAATTATTGGGTCACTAGCTACATGATCAACATGCATGATTGATGATTCGCGCGCGGATGAGGGAGGCGAGCTAGGAGAGCGGGAGCAACCACCCGCATGTACACACACACGCGTTCCTCGCCGCGCGCGCGCGTCATGCTCATGCATGCGTACGTGCGGATGCAGTTAACCCCACACGGGCGTTCTAAGTTAGCACTTATTGAACATGACGGTAGGTTTAGACTTTAATTTAACCTTGCTTAATTTATTTCATCCGCCGTTGCCGTGGCCATTTGCCAAGAAGGTACCGAGACATTGCAGACAAATCACTAATTAATTAACCCGTATCCTAATGACTCCGACATCGTGTCATGGCGCGTCAAGCCGCCCATGGGTTAACCTTAACCAATAACCACGACTTCAACGTCCACTGCCTGCATGATGACGTTCGTGGGGTGATGACGATATGACACTGATCGATACCAGTGAGTACATGGTAAAAGTCTCTCTCCACGCGCGGCAGTCCACGCGGAGCACAGGCCCGTGGTACGTAAGAGTTGCATAGCTTTAGTAACATCATACTGACATGCATCATTAACCACTGAGATTATAGAGCAGGTACTAGTATTGTGGATTGATGCATTTCAGTTAAAAGACTTGACGTGACAAAGCCTTAGCTACTCGCAAATACACGTCCATAATAACCACGTGCGTTAAGAGCATATCCACTAATGACAAGTCAGTTAGCTATAAAGATTTCAACTCAGCTCTTTGTTTATGTGGAGGAGAGAATGAGTGTGTGCTAGCTACTAACTTACAAATAGTCTATAGCTGTTTCAAATTCACTTACTATTTATTGCATGTGGACCCATATTCAATCTCATAGACAATGTTATAACTAGTTCATTAGAGAGACCGACTATATGCTATATATAGATGACATGGAACTTATTTATAGCTTGCAACTATCTACACTTTTGGAGATACTCTAAGTGATTGCATCTACACAATCTACCCGATCAATTTGTGAGTTCGATACATGACATCTCGACCAGATTATTCGCTATATAATTAACTATTCACCATGATATAACTTTTAATCGCTTTTTCTAACCATCTGGTGACTGATTTATTAACAAAGTGTCAGTCAAATCTTGCATACCTAGAATCCGATCGACACCTTATTCTTCTCCTCAACGGCGCGACGCCACCGGCACCTTCTTGCTTCTCTCTAGCCGGTTTAGAGTTAGGCTTTGGGTTGGGGGTGGGGGCACGGTGCCCTCGGCGGGTCGGGGGAGACAACGAACCGATGGTGGGATTGGGTGAGGGCGTGAAGACAGTTGGGATGGTGCAGGAGGGCAAATCTGATTTGGAGTTGGCCGGGTTAGGGTAAGATTTGATGACGGGAGTATGGTGGGTGAAGCGGCGAGGCGGCAACGACGTCGCTGACCACGGGTGGTGACGGAGGCTATTGGGGAAGCAGGAGAGGAGGGCGGAACAGCAACGCCGGTAGAGCTAAAGAGGCGGCATCGGCGCAGTCAGAAAGCTGGAGGAGGAGGGGATCAGAATTCAGGGGAGGTAAGATGATCCAGGAGGTATATAGAGAGGGGAGAGATCTAGACCGTTGGATCGAGATTCAACAACCTAGAAAATTGATTGAAATCATAGCCTGATTTGAAGCGACAGATGAATAGTCAGCCCTAATTTTTATGCATCCACATATATTATTGCTTTGGTCGGAGCCATTTAATTCGGGCCAGACAATCATAGGCGCATGCACATGTACAATGGCAATTGAGGCCTTGTTTGTTTCAGGTTAAAGTTGAGTTGAAAAAATATTTTATGAACTCTATTAAGAACTATTTAAAATCTCATAAAAAATAACTATAAAAGATTACATTATTTGACTTATACAAAAATAACAAGTTTTCATTTAATTTAATTTAAACCGAAACAAACAAGACCTAAATGTAAAAGGTTGAGTGTGTATTCAACATTTAACACATTGCTACGTACAAAATTAATGTCCGTCGCAGAAATATGGTGTACTCGTTGTACAAATATTCTATCATATATGGTAATATAAAAATCATCGGAGCATCTAGCGTACGTGAGGGATGGAGGGTAGGCTCGTATATTTGTTTTAGCGTATGTAAAAACAGTTCTTTTAGTTAAAGTCATAGTGCCAGCAGCATATGTTGTCGTCGAAATATAAATAATTTATTCATTACTTTATCGGTTTAGATTTTTTGATGAATCAGTAGCGAAATACAACTCAATATGGTATCGGAATTTGCCCCCTCTGCATATGGTTGTCGCAGCTATAGTTTTATCTAGCATTTATATATGCTGCGTATATTGACAGCTCGAGTATTGTAGCAGCATAGTATGGCTGAGGTGTACGTATACGATGCGATCTATTCATCTACTATCTTTTGTCAGAAGTGCATGTTTGCCGTCCCCTGCAGCTAGCTCGGTAGCTGCCCTACTACTGTGCACCACGTACGTGGATCCAAATGGTGCATCAATGCGTTGCCGATCCTAGGGCCGGCCGCGGCCGGCCGGGCCTTGTGCGGCTGCAGTGCTTGCTGGGGATAGCCAGAAGCCCCAGTCCTCTGTCATAGGGGACTGCTATGGAAGAATTTTTCTGTAGGAATGAAAAATAGGGAAATTTTAAGGGAGGCGCCAGCGTCCGGACGTCGGCGCGAGGAGTTCAATCGGACCAGCATCGGCCGTCGGATTGTTCGGGATGGCGCACATCCGAGCATCCCCCGCGAGTGCCACGTCTCCCCCTGCGCTCCCGCATGCATAGGACACCAGAGAGTTGTTAGCCAATGCAGTTGATTAAATTTTCAATTAAACTTCTGATTTTTGTAAACACAAACGGCATCACTGCAGTTCTATACGCATTTCTTTTCTTTTTCTCTCTCTCAAACAGCGGCTCTCAAATAAGCTGGAGCAGCTCGATAACCGGTACGACAAATTGACTGGATAAAATGGTCCGAGTATCAAAATTCAACCTTTCGCTCCATTTAAAATTGTGGATAAGAAATCATAATCAAGCATCGGTCGATATCGGCCGTTTTGACAAAGACTCTGCCTTCAGCTTCAAAGTTCAATCCGTTGTTACTGATTATCGAGAGGTTTTAGCGACGAAGATCACTATCATGTGTATCGAGCAATCTAAACAACTAAACGGCTGAAATGATTGAATTTTGAAACTTTCTCGAGATAATTTTGATATTCGAATCCATTTCGTTTGACTTATTTTAGTCTTGAGTTTCGGATCCATTTCGTTTGACTTATTTTTTGAAGTGTTAGAACCGACCTTCGAAACTAGCAAAAAAGCATACTAAAAAATCTCAAATCATATAGAGTATCTTTTTAAAACGTAGAAAAGCCATTAAGCCGTTTAACTGGAAAAAAAAAACTGAGCCTAAAGTGAAGAGGCCTAGAGCGCAGGAAGCGCAGTCACAATGATAGGGCGGGCGTTGTTGTTGTTATTGTTGTTATTGTTGTTAGTTACGTACCGTAGTGGTGGAAGACGTCCCTGATGGTGGCGAGGCGGTCCTTGAAGCGCGGGAGGCCCATGGTGATGCTGTTCACCGTCCTGAAGGCCTTCTTCCTGCTGGACCTGGCCCTCTCCCGCAGCGCCTCCGCCACCTTGCTGCCCAGCTCCTTCTCCACCCGCCTCCGCTTCAGGGGGGCACCCACCCACCCACCCCATCAAATGAATCCCTGCAAAATGCAACCATGCAACACACCACACCGGCCTCACACTGTCACACAGGTGTGTTTGTGTGTGTGTGTTACCTGCAGGTTAGAGATCTCAACAATCCACGTGTGTGTGCGTGTGTTGCCTGCAGGCTGGAGGTCAATTCACCAAGGTACCTGATGGGTGCAACAGTGTCACAGCGCCTGCAGGCTGCAGCTGCTGCAGGGAGATGGTAAAAAGGCTGAGATTTCAAAGAGATTGATGTGCTGCTTGCGAGGTGGAGTGTGGTATTTCTGGGCATGATATGGGATGTGAGTGGAACAATCTGTCTAGTTTGAGCGCGCTCTTTCAGGACGTGGCATTTTTTTTTGTTTGAGAAATGTCAAATTTTCATTTCATCAAAGAATAAGTTACAAGCAGACTCTTACAATCGCTTCAAAGACACACACTGCAGAAGAAGCCTGAGGTACACTCTGAACAACATCCAGAGGGAGGACTGGTGTAGAAGACCACATACTCACAGTAAGTACTCAGTGCGAATCAAAGGAGTGAGAGTACAAGACCACTCCAAACTCACTCTAAGAACAAACAAGCTGCAACAGACGTCAATCCTGGATTATCGGAGATGTGACGCACCCATGAACCATCATGGTAGGACTAGCTCGGTTCACCAGAAAGCATTAAGCACTCAGCAAATGATATTACGAAGATCCTGCTAAGAATGCGGCCGCACCAACCACCAACCATCTGCGGACCAACACAAACCTAACAAAACAGAAAACCACAACCCGACGAAGAACACCCCGGAACCCCCTCGACGTCGGTGCTGACGTCAGGAACCTTGTCACTCCACCTACGCCACCACGACGCCGGGGAAACGACGGAACCCGATTCGGCCGTCGTACCGCCGCTGCACCTTGCAGGTCGAGTACAAATGCCGAACCAGAAGAAAACGCCGGCACCGGCGAAGAAGGACAAGTCAACAACCTTTATCACCGTCACGCCAAGCAACGACACCGCAGGTCGCCTCCCCACTCCCGCCGCGTCCACCACCACCAGCCGCCGCCAATGATGGCCGCCGTCCGAGAGCCTGGGCCTTATTACGGGCTGCAGGAGAAGAAAACAAAAACAAAGATACATCCAACTTCATCTTCCCTAACACAGCCAACCATCAGCAAGGAAGATCAGTCGGAGCCGACGAAGCCGAAGAGAATAAGATGACGACCACCCAGCGACAACCCGTTGGCCGTTGACGCCATCACGGCCATCCCCAGCAGAAGCCTGCCATGCCACACAACGGTGGTACCGGAGCACCCCTGGAACCCGGGCAACGAAGAGAAACGAAGGGGGAGCACCGTCCCCCGTCCGCCTCCCTCCCCCACAAACGACGCGCCGCATCCTCCCTGAGCCACGCCGGCGACCCGCCGGAGCTCCAGATCTGAGGCCGGAGTGGAGAGCGGAAGAGGAAGGAGGAGGAGGAGCCACGCCTAGCCTGCCCACCTGTGTGGGGAGGGCGCCGACGAGGAGACGCCCGAGGGTCCCGCCAACGGCGGCGGGCAGCGAAGGAGCCGCCGCCGCCGACAGGGGCGAAAAACCTAGCACTCGCGCTGGAGCCGCCGCCGCCGACAGGGGAGGAGTAGAGGTGGAGGAGGACTCCTCACCCACCATCCACGCCCTCTGGCTGCCACCGACGACATCGTCGCCGTCCTCCTTAGCACTTGCAAAATCCAGATCTGAAGGGAGTAGAGGAAGGAAGAGGGGGGAGTTCACCACCTAGCTGGCTCCAAGGGAGGAGGATGCGCCGATGGGAGGAGCGCAGAGCTCTTGCCGGCGGCGGGCAGCCGGCAACTCGCGCCGCCACCGGACTCACAGGGGGTGGTTTTTGGTCTGCATGCAGCGATGGGCTTTTTTAGGCCGTGGCATTTGATGAGGTGGAATCTGATGCTACAGACGCAGCAGCAGCAGCAGCAGCAGCACAGTGGTGCTGGTGCTACACTGCTACTGCCAGCTCCAGCCTGCAGTAAGATTATGTTGGATTATGCTATTTCCTTTATTCTTCTGAAATAATGTAGATAAGAACTGGGCAGACTTGGATATGCAGAGCCGCACTGCGAATTAGCACTCTGGATTTCATTCACGACGTCAACAGTTCAAACACCAACATGAGCGCTTGCATACTGTTTCCAAAATTACAAGGCAGCATAAAAGACAGTTACAGAGATTACAGGTGACATCTGAACGGATACAAGCAGTGGAACCAACAGATCTCAAAACCATTCACCCAGGTCATCGCTCCTCACACTACCCACAAGCTAAAGATAAGTGAGCAAAATAACCAAACAAAAAAGCATGATTGCTCATAAAGAAAATGTCTAAATAGTTGGGCAACAAAGTATTAAGGCCCTATTCTTTTGAGCTGATCTGAACAGCTGAACAGCTGAACGACTGAAATAACTAAACTTCGAGAGCTTCTCGAGGTAGTCTCGAGATTCAGATTCATTTCGTTTGACCTGATTTTTAAAGCGTTAGGATCTACCTTCGAAACAGCAAAAAAACAGACTAAAAAAAAAACCATACGTCTTTTCAAAACGTAGATAAGTTGTTAAGCTGTTAAGTCGTTAAGCTGAAAAAAACTAGGCCTAAGTTGGTTTCCTCATGTTGCGACCTGCCCTTATCACTTCATCCACGAGCAACAATTGTGAGGCAATGATGGGTCTGCACCAAATAAAAAAGGTCGGATTATTGGTTTTTCCATATAGGAAAACATGCAAATAAGAATAGCTCCATCATGTACCCAGAATTAATGATCTGTCGCTTCACAGAATAATTGTCAAAGATGCCTTCCATTTGAGGATCAATTGGTTCACCAGAGTGATGGTTCAATCCCACGACCAATCCACGATCATGCTCATTCTGTTCAAAACATCAAATATAATTAAAACTTCATGTGTTCCAACTTAAAATAAAGTTTTAACTCAAAGAGAGATGATAGAAAAATAAACGTGCATGCCTGGAGAGATACGATGACATCTTGGGTATCTAGACCTGAATTTTCAGCTAGCGTCTTGGGTATAACAAGAAGAGCTTCAGCAAATGCCTCCACTCCAAGTTGTGCTCGCTGTTGTTAAGACTCTTAAGTTACTAGCCTGTTGATATTGCTACAATGAAAGAAAAACATAATGATAAATCATTGCACTTACTCCTTTAACCGTTTTCTTCACATTGTCGATAAGATGCTTCTTTGCCGCGACCTCGAAAGCTCCAGCACCCTACAGTTGACACAGACGGCAAGCATAAGACGAAGATGACGTGTTCTGAGAAGCCAATGGTCAACTGAGATCCAAAGCAACATAAGACAGCCCATGATACTAAACAGGAAAAAACGTGTCCATCAATTAAATTTTTTAAGCAAGATTTACAAGTATTAAGAATTGCAGCAGCATTTATGTAAATGTATTTACTCAGCTAACACCTAAGTACCCTCTTCAAAAAATTGATTGCATTTGTTCTAAACCATCAAGTACAAAAGAACCAGGAAGTTTTTTATATGGGCAATTCGAGTCATGACTTCAACAATGCAAGGAATGCCTCAGCATAAATTAAGTTCACTCCATCAGGACAAATGTGACAAACTTACTGTGCTCATACTGGATTATGAAGTTCCCTACATCTCAAGTTGCAATAAAATGAATTGAAATCCTAGTCAGAATCAAGTCAACTATCCTTGAAATCAAAAAACAAACACACACCCCACTAACCTAATCCCTGTCACCTTAAGCTGTAAGGGCCTGTTTGGTTCGACGCCGTGGCTCGCCGTGCCAACGATCGGCGTGCCATAAAAAATCGGCAGCCGTTTGGATCGACGCCGGCAGTTGGCGAGAATTGGCGAGCCATCACGTTTTCAACACGTTTCGTGCGCATGAGCTGGCGTTGGCGCGGGCGAGCAAATCTGCCGCCCGCGCCAATCATTGGCATGCCATCGCGAGGGCTCGCCGTCCATCAGCAGGGCGCGTGAGGGGAGGGAACCAAACAGGCCCTAAAACAATATTAAGATGTGAAATAGGATGTTGTCATGGGAAAATTTACAAAACTTACCAGCACAACTGCTTCATCCTCCACTGTATTCTTAACAGATCTTAGACCATCACGAATGGCGTCCTTAATTTGTGCAATTGTATGGTCATTAGGACCTAAGGCAAGGTATTGAATTTAGAGCAAGTTCACAAACCAAACCAGAGAAGAGCACATTATTTCTCAAGAAAAAACGAACCTTTAATCAGTATAGTACAAGAGCGAGAATTTTTTACATTCTCCACAAATGTGTACTTCTCTTCTCCAAGAACATGCTCATAGACAATCCCAGCCCAGCCAAGACAATCCTCAGTCAAGTCATCTACTGAATTGACAGCTTCACCCCCACATGCTAGGACAAGCCTCTCCATGTTCCTCCTCTTTGCTCTTCGAAGAGCAATAATCTATAGCATACAAATACACATTAGGGAACATGCCCCAAACAGTAAAGTGTGTTTAACAACAAAGGCAAAGTGGCAACTGGCAAGCCTGCAATCAGGCGCACATGCTAAGAGATTTGCATTGGCGTAGAAGATTTAAGTGCATGAACATCCAAATTGAACAAATAAAATTCAATGTGTTTGCATCATTGGAAGGTGACTTTTCATGCTGATTGATGTGATCTTAGTCCAAAACACTTCCCAAAAAAATTGTGTACATCAAATGACCAAATCTGCATGCCTATTATAAGCTCCCTAAGAAGTTGCTAAACTTGCTTTTGAACATGGGTTTGTCTTGGGCCTTGTTCTGTTCAGCTTAAATTGAAATTAAAAATTGCCGTTGGAACTTTTCCATTTTTATACAGAACAAACGCAGTGTAGTACTTTGTAGGATGGGGTTTTAAATGGTTCTTCTAAGAGTTCCTAAAATAATTTTGTGGACTATCCAAGACCTCTGTCTAGGGACCTTGATATCCTTAAATTTTATGAGATCCAGAGTCTTGAAAGTGGAACCTCAAACTGCTCAAGAAGGGGAGTAACTTAGAAGTTAGAACCATCAAGCAAAAAGAAACCAGAATTGTTTACCCCTGCTCTAGCTAGAAGATCCAGGGATGGAGGGTCAATGCCCTTTTGATTGATCACCACAAAATTTTTGCCACTTCCTGAGCAAACCTGCATGACATGAAACATGTTGAAGGTTGTTTTCCCCCAAACATGAAGTACAAAAGTCAAGATATTGCAAGCAAAATTACCTTTTCTTTCAACTCAATAATCTTCTTGACACGCTCATCAACTTGGTGTCTCTCTGCAGTAACCATCTTTTCTCTCTGTTCTGCGTTTGAGTAGAAAAAACCTGCATTTATTTCACTGAGAAACTTACATGTCAGTTAAGAAGTTCCCTTCAATGATGCATAAACAAAAAAGGAAAAAATAATTGTAAATACTACATAGATTTTAAGCCAGTCTGTTGTGCTGTACACTACCTTTTGGCCCACAACATGCAAGAAATTAACAGAAATTCAAAACAGTCAACAGTAAAAATTATAGAAGTTTGCACGACTTCTCAGAATAACCAACATGAATCTATTGATACATTATTTTAGCAGTCCGGTCCAACAAAAAAGTTGATTAGAACAGTCATGAAAATTATGGACAGTCACAGAAGAAAATGTGTAATACACCCGGTCTCATTTTTGGTGCAGCCAAATTCAAAATAAATAGGTCTATGAAGAAACAAAAGTATCTCAGAAAGTACTTATATGTACAACATGTACCTTTTCTCGTATTCCAGTGAAACATTACAGGTCAAGATATAGCAGTTTTCTGCCCTGCGTTTCATGTCAGGGTGCCGAGAACCATGATCCAGGACCAAACCCTCAACCTATAGCACAACCAAAGCAGCAGGTAGGCATTCTGACATTGCATTCCATATAAAATCTTAATTATCCATTTATATTATGTTAGATCCAGATTCATTCCTTTGTGTGACAAAGTAAACAAATGAATATAACTAAAGTTGAATAAGCAAGCAACTGAGTTCAGAAGATCATATCTAAACAAGATGGATCGACTTTTTGAAGGGAAACGACTTTTTGAAGGGAATATGAAATCGGCACAGGGTTATAGTGAGAAAAGAAAACATGTAAATGCATACCAGACGAGTGTCGACATCAAATTTGTGGCGCATGTGCATTATCTCCACCATAAAGAGATCAATTGGTTCATCAGTTTTGCGGATGCACAGAACCTAAAACAGGGATTGACAAGAAAATTCAATTAAGTTTGCGAATGTGGTGGCATAAATTTTCCAACAAAGAAAACCAAAAGAGAAAGGTAGCATTACCGCGTTTACAACAATATCAGTCAACTGATCAGCCAATCCTTCATACAACTGTGAAACAATGATATTTGTGTAAGACTTAGATAGTATGAAATATATGATATATATTCGTGATTTTGTTATACGAAGAGAAAGGATGACACATATTTTTAAGTACCTTTGTCCTAAGAGTTGTTCTTGCTATCATCTTCAAGATCTCTCTGTCAGGTTCATCACCCATAACAACAGGTGTCTTGAAGTTCTCCAGAAACTCAAGAGTTGCCCTCTTGGCAACATCAAAACCATCAACCAAAAAACGTGGATGTGTACCTGCAAGGTAACAAATTAACAACTGGTTGCTACAAACTTATACTCAGCCCACTAAGAACAGCTTCATTACTGGAAAAACACTGTTATGACTTGTGAGATAAGAGCAATAGGTCAATGTTTTATGAGATTGAGCACATCAATGACCACAAAACCCAATGATCCATGCTAGAACTTCAGTGCAACATCTTCTAATTTATCAAATTTAAAAAGAAAATCAAACATAATACTAAAAGCAGACACTGGGTTACGCTGCTGCACTACATCCTTCAGCTTAGCTACTAGGTTCTCCCTACGAGCAAACAAATATTAGTGGTGGATAATGCAGCATCATACTCAAATTTGTACATAACTGTGTCAAGTACTCATTCTGAGCCTCAAGCCTATGAAGGGACGAATAAATTTGAGGAAAAGAATGAGCATTCTATCTCTTCTAATGTGTCAAGTTTAACAGAAAAGAAAACCCTGTGTTGCATTCTATCATGCAGCTTCTGCTTCGCTACTGGGTTCTGTTATGACCAAAATTATTATTAGTGGTGGATAATGAAGCATCGTCCATGAATTTCTCAGTCACACAAGATCCCAAAACCAATAGAGGTTGCCTAGATGCACAGCTGGACAGTTAATTAGCTTCATTACATATAGGCACTTCTATAACACGTGAATATGCATAACTGTGTTAAGTACTCATTCTGAGCTTCAAAATCAAGATAAATCAACACAGGAAGACCAGCATTCAAAATCCAGATAAATAACAATATTGGCCCACGAAAAAACAGAAGAGAGGATAAGCTCCAATAACCATACCTTCATCGATGCATCGCTCGGATTGCTTCATAAGCTCCCCGATGAAAAGCACAGTGGAGGCCGTGCCATCACCGCTGGTGTCATCCTGTGCAACCGCTGTCCTAGCAATCATGATTGCTGTTGGGTTCTGGATTTGCTGCAAACAGAGACAGAAGACAACAAAAAAAACCACACATTGGAGCGCAGAACATCAAAGTGTCATCCCAAACATTACTGTGTGCAAAGTATACCATTTCCTTTAAGAGGGTGTTCCCATGCTTGGTCAGCTTGATGTCACTAGCTCCTCCCACAAGCCTGGGCAGCACAAAGCAAAGACATTCAGATGTCACAACTATTCATGTAATAAAATAACTTCATTGCATCAAAACTTCATAGTAACTAGCTAACCAAATGATCGCTAGAAGCATATCAACATTACATGATTCCCCCAGAAACCGAGAACTGAACAGCCAACACCAACCCCCCGAAAAAAATGCAGATACGCCGCCATTTCAAATCTATAGGCTAGATCACCGGGGGTTCGCCGGAAGAACAGCGCCCAAAAATCAGAAGCAAAATCAAGAACAAGCGGCCAGGCACGCCTCGAAGTCGAATCGCCCAAGACCTACGCACAGCTCGCGAATCTACCATCCCCTCGCATGCGCACGAACCGCAACCTAGACAGCCGTGCGGCGCCTCCCGCATCCAGCGGGCACGGGACCGGGGCAGGAGGGGGGGAGCGGGGACGAGGGGGCTCGAGGATTACATTACATCTTGATGGTGCCCTTGGGACCGAGGTTGGTCTTGAGCACGTCATGGAGGCCCTTGGCGGCGTTGATGTTCATGTGCAGCGCCGCCGACTTGTTGAGCACCTCGGCGTTCGGGTTCAGCACGAGGAGCGACATGGCTGGACCTGGACGGGCGCCGGGGATCGCCTCGCTCTGCCGCCGGAGGTGGTGGTGGCGGTGGCGGCGGAGATCACGCGGCGCGGCGAGGGGAGGAGTAGGGTTTTGGGCTCGGTTCCAAGAGCTGGGCGGGGTGTGGAGTTCGGGAGCTCTCGAGATGGCGGCGTTCCAAGCCTCGACTGGTAGAGTGGTGGTGGTGGCGGCAAGGGGAGGGGCAAGGCAAGGGCACCCTACTGTTTGGGCTGGGCCCGCATGACTTTGTTGGGCCGACCTTGTGAATTGCAAATTTTAGTCGCAATTCTCCTATTTGCCCTTGGTCAAGTCGCCAAAGCAGGGTCCTGGACGTCTTTTCCCACCTGATTTCTTTTCGCAGTCTTCTCACTTAGAGATAAAACAACAATTCACTCTATTTATCTCTACTTTGCTTCTGACTACCAGCAACATCCCTTTTGTGTTGTAAAAACAATTATTGACTGCTTTTGGCAGGTGCGAAGTATCTTTAAACCGTGAATCTTTTCTAACCACCCGTTTTGGAGACACGTGGTGCTCCAGGAAGAACCCCGCACGGGACGGTGCGGGCATCTAGGACGTGCTCGACCCGAGGTCTTGTCGTCTGGGGCAGAGGGTCAACCATAAAACCAAGTGTCATCTTTATCAAACAATTAGCCTTATCTATCGCCCCACAGTCTGTCATAGGTGCCCACGGGCCGACCAACTGTCTTCTCATCGGGCGTCACCCTTCTAACCGGCAACAGACACCTATCTTTATCTAAAATTTGACTGTGCCTATTTTTCAGTAACCAATTAAAATAAATATAAAAAATTCATACTAGGCTGAGCAATCCTTACAAAAAAAAAATTAGGGCATTTTCTTTTCAGCGTATCGTTGCGTTGGCGTATTACTGTAGCAAATTTAAGAACCCTCAAAAAAGTCTAAAGATTTCAAAAAAATAATAAAAAATAGTTTTAGGATCTTTAGAAGAACTATTACAAGCCACGGAAAAATCGTTACAAATTATTGCAATATATAGGCTATATAAAAATAACAAAATTTGATACAGTAATATGTACCTGTACGTAACGCTAAAAAGACGAGGCCTAGGTCGATGGACTAGCGGCTCACATCATGGGCCATAACTACACCACAGTAATAACAACGGCGTAACAGGAAAGCATCGAGAAGGAAAGCAAGGGAGCCCTCAGCCCATCCACCATCGACGAGAGACACTCGAAGATAAGAGAGGCGCCGCCGGTGAAGGCCAGCTGCTTGAGTGCTCCTCCGCTCAGCCCTCCTCTTCCAGAAGCTTCCGCGCCTCGCCTCCTCCCATTTTCCAATGGCCTCCTCCCTCCTCGCCGCTGCCTCGCCCTTCCTCGTCCACGGCGGCAGCGCCAGCGGCCGCAGGCCGCTCGCCGCCGCCACCGGCCGCCGCTCCGCTTCCGTCCTCCGCGTCGCCGCCCTCAAGTACGACCCCTCCAAGGTGACGACGCCATCGAGGGGAACAGAGAGATGCATTTGTTTCTGCTTACAGGGTTTGATTTCTCTTTTCGGGCGCGGTTCTGTGGTCTGACGCTCTGTTGATTGCGTTGGTGTTCGTCAGGTGGCGCCGCAATCCGACCGGGTGCTCGTTCGTCTGGAGCAGATTCCTGAGGTATCTACCACTTGTCTCCATTTACTAGTACAGAACCAATTGTTTGCATAGTATATGATCTCTTTATTTTAGCTATCATTAGGAATTCAATGAAATTTGAAGTACCACGTCCTGATGTGTGGATAGTTTGACATAGGAATAATTGATGATTCACAATCTAAACTTATGCATTTGAAGATTTTCTACTACATGTATATTGTTAAATGTATCTAAACATGGAGTGGCAATTTATCAATTGCCCTTTTGTGGATTGACTAGGATGTCACCTCCATCTTTTTTAGAATAGCGATGATTCAGCAGCCTTGTTTTATGAATCATCTTCTACAAAATTTGCTTCTTTACGGCTGATTGGCTGTATGACTATATTCCTGGGAAATTTTGTTACTGATATTCTGATGCTTCTGCTAAAATTTCCAAACATGTTACTGATACCTGCAGAAATCTGCTGGAGGAGTCCTGCTACCAAAATCAGCCGTGAAGTTTGAGAGATATTTGATGGGTGAGGTAAGAAGGCACTATAAGCTGTTCCTGTGGTATTTAATTTTGCTAGCGGTTAGCCTATAGTCTCACTATGTTGCATCACTGATGCCAGATTTTATCGGTTGGTGCTGATGTCAGTGAAGTCAAAGCAGGAAAGAAGGTAAGCAAAATATCTCCTTTTTATCATGGAAGCATGGAGTCTTGTTTATGCCAGTCTGAGCCCTTATGTTAGTTTTCTATACCAACAAAGAAACACCATACGCTTGCATACGAAGTGAGTTTATATTCTTTAACAAGTACTATTTCTTCATTTCAGTAACAGAGCCATCGTGTGCGTGCATATTGTTCCTTGCATGGTGAATGAATGAATGGCAATTTCCAGTTTGATGGTGTGCTTACTCTGACCTGTAGTTACAAACACAAGTTGTAGTCGTGGCTTACTTCGTCAGTAAGAAAATCAGCCATCAGACCCTGCCTGGACCTCTGGTCCGACCAGAAAAACAGAAAACATAATCCTAGTTCGGTCTGGGCCACACTGGTCGATTGGAGAGGAATTCTACATGCCTTGAACCATTCTGGTTCAGGCTTCAAAACAGCGTGGTCAGCTCGGTTCTGACAAAACTCGCACATCAGAAAATAGGGAAAACCCATGACATTCGCCAAGTTTCGAACCAGAAACTTAAAGCATTGTACTGTAGCTTTGACGTGCTAGCCAGATGAGCCTCGTCTTTACATGTGGCACCGAGCGACAAAAAAAATATATGCATGGGAAAATAACAAATTGAACCACTCTGATCTTCGCTACAAAACAAACAGCATGAACAACTCAATTGGGCTGAACCTCACACATCAGAAAAAATAGGGGAAACTTGCGTCATTCTCTAAGTTTCAGATGTGCAACATAAGGCTTTGTGCTGTAGATTTGACGTGCTAGCCAGCTAAGCCTCATATATAGCTGTGTCAGTATCACTGAGTAACCAAAGAAACATGGGAAAATAGCAAATTAATGCAACACAAGTCTTCGGGCTGTAGCTTTGACACGCTAATCAACTAAGTCTCACCTTTACTTGTCTCACTGAGTAACAAAAAAACATGGGGCAATAACAAATTAATATGCAGAATACCAGGTATAGTGTTAAAAATACGACCTTTTGTTCAGGGACAAAGCTTGAACAAGATTTAAGAGGGGGCAATCTATAGACAGAGCAGTATTGTCTCCTACAGAGCTCCACGCTGCTTTTGTTGTCCTCATGCTGCATGGTATACTTTGCATGTAGAAAGTTTTGGGATACCTTAAAGACATAATTTCACATGCAATGTATAATAAACTAATAAGAATGTTTTAATAAACCATGCATCCTGGCTGATGACCATCCAGTCCAATTGGTGACCAAATGACTCAAAAACTCTATACTGGTTCAATGGCCGGTCTGGGTCTGATACTCTGATGACAATGATGGAAATGCAATCTGCTATTTATTTTAGATGCTGCCCTTTTAATAAGCAGTCTTTTGCTCCTTTTTGAGAGTTGCCATTGTTGTGTCTCACTCTCACATAACCAGGTAGAAACTTTAGAGCATGTTTGTAGTGACTAAAAAAGCCAAAACATTTACCTTTCAATTTAGCTAGGCTTAAGCTATAGGCCTAACCCAAAGCCACTTCGTACACCCTCTTAAACAGTGGCGCAATGTCTGAAAAAAATTACATTTCTACCTGTAAACTGCAAACACTGAGCAATGGTGCAGTATATCTTATGTTTAACACTTAATACCATGGCAAAATAGTTAAAGGCTTGTTGAAGCTTGTGCAACAACATGATCTAAGCAAGCCATTAGCCCCTTTTTTGGCTTAGTGGTGTTGTATAGGATATCACCTTTATACTCGATTAGTAGCATATCCAAGTTTCTGCTGTGTTATAGGGCAACATGGTCCGAGTTTTCTTGGAAGGAACCAATATGTATGAGTATGACATCTTAACCGTCTGGACCAAAGAATGCTGCACTGAATATCAAATGTATGTTGACTTCATGGAATTAACTCCAATTTGGAGAAATGAACTCCAAATTTGGAGAAATTTGTATGTCATTATTTTTTTTAGTAAATTCATGTTAATGGAATTAACTCCAATTTGGAGAAATGATATAGAACATGTGTGCTATTGCAGTCTGCATTAGAAGATACAAACAGGGGCTGCTGCATAGATATGCAGATATGAAACCACGCCTGCTTGATCGTTACCTTTTCTCTGCCCTTTATCTGTACCTATGCTGCCTCCGGTGTAATTTTTTTTTTTTGCCCACGTACAGACAGACACTTGCCACACTCTCTTTCCTTCTATCAGCTTCTACAGTTGACATAATTGTTCCATCTGTGTTCTTTTATACAAGACGTCTGCCTGCGCAGGATTTTCTAACCATTATTTTCTTGTGATGCTTACAGGTTCTTTTCTCAGACATAAATTCTTATGAGGTATACAAATGTCTTGTGTCTAACTGAAATTAACTTTTGGCCTTGTCGAATCCTGCTGATTCTATTTTATGTCACATTGTCACTGCTCATTTGTGGATGCATTCCTGCAGGTTGACCTGGGTACAGACGAGAAGCATTGCTTCTGCCGAGAGTCCGATCTCTTAGCCGTTGTCGAATGAACTTTACTCTGAATTATCGGTTTCCTCTGCCAATCCCCCCCAAGACTTTTCCAATCACACGGGGTAGAGCATAGTGCCAAATTTGTTGTGCGTCATTGATGTGGCTACTTTGAATTCAGCATCTCGACATTAGTGACAGTGAATTTTGGCTGGCATAAACTGTGGTTACTTTAATCTTCAATTTTCCATCTTAATTACAGTTACACTAGGTTGTGCTACGGCCTCAAGAACTGTTAAATTGGTTAACGCTGAGCCAAACTTGGCAGAAGATGGAAATGTGGATTAAAAATGATGGGTAGAGCATCAGCTTGAACCTGACTTTTAAGCTAGCGGTTGACCATTCATGAAGCAACGCCCTGTGTATTCGTGACAGGGAATGTTATACGGCGCGATTTTTTTTTCTCCCCTATACTTGTATGGTCTTCAGATCATCACATACTCACATGGCAGGGGTGCAGCTTGGATTCTTTCTGCAGAGCGCCGCAGTATTCAAATGCATCTGCTGCACGGATGCAGAGAATGGGATACCGGTGAGCCAGCACAAGACGCCTGGAACGAGAAAGAAAATGGGCGATGCTTCCGTGAGATTGAAGCGAGGCGGCATCTCGGGATGCACTCTCCGCCCCAGTCCACTGCATTCTGTATTGCCACTGCGTCGCTGGCTACCTCTTGTATGCTCCCCAAGATTCCTCTCTTAGCTTTGCTTTGACTGTCTAGCTTAGGGCCTGTTTGGATCCATTAGCACTAACAATTAGCTGCTAAAATTAGCAGGGAGGGATCCAAACAGGCCTTGCTAATTTGCTGCTAACTATTAGCAGGTTGGGCTGCTAACGATTAGTTCATTAGCAGGTTTTGGGCTGCTAACAATTGCTAACAAGTGCTAATAGATGGTGAAAAGACTGATTTGCCCTCACTTTATTTCTTCTCCCCACCTTCTCTGCTAATAAATAAGGGTAGCATGGGAATTTTGCACTCACAGCCAACTATCCAACTAGCTAACTGCTAATGAATCCAAACAGGGGGCCTGCTAATTGTTAGCAGCTAATTGTTAGCCAGCTATTAGCTATTAGCTGCTAAGGGATCCAAACAGGCCCTTAGACAGCTGCTGCTACTGCGAGCAGAGGTAGCTAACTAGTAGCTTAGATTCTGTGATCAGCAACTCCTGCGCGCTAGCTCTACTGGTAGTGCATGGGTACGTGGTTATACCAACCATTGGAAGTACAAAAAGAATCACAGCTCACAAGTACACTTGGCACGAGAGGAGCTGCTAGCTGGCTAGTACTGTAGTACACTGGATCGAGTAAAATCACTCGCTAAATCTTTACTCAAATATAGCTATCGCAGAATCGTGCAAAAATCATTGACAGAAGAAAGAATCAGTAGTGTGCGTATACGCTAGCTAGCTCTCAAATCTCAATCAGTGGATGGTGGCCTTCATTAATGCAACTAGCAGCAGCAGCAGCAGCTTGAGGCGAGGTGACGAGTGATCTAGGTAGCTAGCTGTTGGTCGTCCGGCAGTTGGCCCTGATCTCGCCGTCGGTGCCGGTCTTGACGTCGAGGGCGGCGAGCTTGTTGACGGCGTAGGCGAACATGGAGGGGAAGAAGTCAGTGCCGGCGAGGAAGTCGACCATCCAGGCGGTGGCGGCGGAGTCGCCGAGGGCTTGGTCGACGGGGAGGACGCCGCGGCGGAGCTTGATCTGGGAGTAGTAGCTCTTGTCGAAGGTGAGGATGCTGGAGGGGTCGTCCAGGTAGACGATGTTGTCGTAGGGGAGGGAGGGCGGGCAGGCGTACGTCTTCAGCACCCACGCGAACACCGGGTCCATCGACGGGTCCGCGCCCCCCGTCCCGTTGAAGTTGAACAGCCGGTCATGGATCACCGAGCAGTGCGTCACCCCCACCGTGTGCGCGCCTGCCCATGCACCCGCGAAACACCGTGTGAAACACTCATCAAACACAACATGTATACATGAGATTGATGTTCATAAAACACACAGCATAAATCTCATGAAACGCCGTGTGAAACAGTTGCACTACCGTCGTAGAAAATTGAAGTACATCTAGGGGCGGATCCAGCACCGGGTTAGGTGGGGCTTGAGCCCCACCTACGTTGTCTATGACAGTGGAGCCCCACCTTAGCCCTACCTATAATTTTTAGTATAAAATAGAAGGGAAGAAGGGACTAAACTTTAAACTCTGGTCTTAAACTAAACTTCAGCAGTTCAGCCCCTGCTATTATTTTTGGCTGCGTCCGCCCCAGAGTACATCTGTATATGGAGTACCATTCATCGACTAAACTTCTCGACCAAAACCGTGCATGTCACACTTGGTAAAGTAACCCCCATTTTCTTTTCTTTTTGGCACGCTACACGTCGCCAGAGCTATTTAGCCATGCATGAATCGAACTTGGCGCGCGTACTGGAGTAAGTAGTATATTATTGTACTGATTGCATGCCTTGGATCTATTTTGACTAGTATCAGAAGTTGATTTGGGCACACATAGGAATGTGTGTGTTAATTAGTCGTGATTCTTACTCTCCTCACTTACCAATGCGATTAATTTACTCTGATCTCGATCGATCGTAGAGTAAACAATACAGGAGCACACATACCCATGAGGATGGCCATGTCGAAGCTGTTGAGCCCCTTCTGGGCGAACATGTTGATCGCCGTCGGGATGTCGACGTTGGGCGCCGGCAGCTGGCTCGCCGCCCACGCCTGCGACGTCGTGCCGTCCCTTCTTCCCAGCTGCACCTGGTAGCTTGGCCCTCCTGCCTGCATATATATCCAAAACCATTACCTGCCACTTCATTACGCACATATGACATATACATTAATATATTTCACGCTTGAATTGGTGTATATTAATTGGTGCTCTCGATCCTTCCCTTGCTAGCTGTCTAGAGTTTGGAGTATTTTTCTGGTTGGGTGTTTTAGAGATTAATTGTGGTGTGGTGCATGCAGTTTGATCCGCATATGCATATATATATATCGCAGTTTCTTAGCCCACAGATGTATGCGTTTGCGTTTATGAGGTAACCATTAATGCATGTAATTGTTTCACATGGAGAATCGCTTTTTTCTGTTCTTTGTTTTGCAAAATATCTCACAAATAATATGTGATCAATATTATCTTTAGTTACCAATAGCATATGATATAAGGCTTATGCTAGAGGCTACAAAGGAAATAAAAAAACAACATATACATCCCAATCTGTGCTCAGATATAGAGCAATGAATGAGCAAGACGCGTATACAAACAGATATGTCACTACAGGAATCGGCAGGAGATTCGACCGCCAACTATAGTGTCGACGGCCACATATAAGCCGTAGAAACTTAGTCATCTATATCGACGGCCAGCAAATAACCGTCGATAGACAGTATCTTGTCTCGACGGCCAGACAGTAACCGTCGAAAATGTTGAACAACCGTGAGGGGCTTGACGGCGTGTGTGTAGTATCGACGGGCTGACGTTAAGCCATCGATACAGTGAGCCGCCAGTAAGACTGTATCGACGGCTACAATATGGCTGTCGATACAAGTAATATTGGAAACATTTAAATTCTTATTGTTTTGATTTTTTTTTGGTGATTTAAAGTTCATTTCAAATTGTTTGAGGTTTTATGATATGTAGTTAAATGATGAGAATGTCGTGATAATGAATGTATGTTGCTATATTTTTTGTTTTGTTTCAATCGAATTGTTTGAGGTTTTTATGATATGTAGTTAAGCAATGTTTGAATTGTAATATTTATTTTTGAAAAGCAAAAAATTCAAAATTTAATCGGGTGAGGCTATCAAAAGTAATGTACTTAGCCGTACGTAATTGTTACCCGATTAATTATAATAATTTTAATTCAAACGCTTGTTTATTGATCATGGTATAGCATGAATTAGTAAACATTCAACTCAAATTCTCCGGAAAGCATCCATTTACAAAGGACTCACCGCACGGCAAGCTTAAAAAATTTTGAATTTTTTTCTATACTTGTAATTTTATGTAGGAAACAGTACAGAGTGGTCTAATCATTTAAAATATTTTATTTTAAATTTTAAAAATTGAAATAGAGTCGTTTGACCGATTAAGCCCTTAGGGGGAGAAGCCCTCGGCAGATGTATTCTCGACGGTTTTTAATCCGGCCGTCGAAACAACCAACCAGAGTACTCTACTTACCAAAGCAACGGCGTCCCTGGTGGCGGCGACGATGATGTCGGCGCAGGAGACGACGCCGGGACAGGCGGTCTCGAGCGCTGCCTTGATGTCGTCGACGAGGTCGTAGCCGAAGATGCCGTTGTTCTGCGGCGCCGTCTTCTCCGTGTTTGTCCCGTCCAGCAGGATCGACCCGTCGCACCCCTAATTAATTAACCATAGCATTAATCCATCCATATGTTGCTGTTAATTACTGTATTAGCTGCCGATGCGAATCGCTAATTTGCGATGAAACTTTGATTGCTGGTAGATAGATGAGTGTAATGCATGGGATTGGGACGGCGGCGTACATCGACGAAGCAGTCGTGGAAGAGGAGGTGGACGAGGCCGGCGACGATCCTCTTCTCCCAGGCCATGCGGGCCTGCACGAGCCCCTGGATCACGCCCTCCACGCTCGCGTTGCCGCACTTGCCGGCGTAGTAGTTGTTCTCCAGCTGCGCGCGGCAGCACGCCGCCGACGACGCCGCCACCACCAGCACCATGGCGGCGGCGAGCTGCTTCACGCCGGCCGCCGGCCGCATCGTCGACGATGACCTACCTCTCCGTGTCGGCGCGCGCTCGTGCGTATTATGCATGCTAGTATGACCCGCAGCACAGCACAGGGGCATGTGCTGCCTGCCTAGCTATAGCTACCTCGCTGAACGCGGCGGCGCGCGGCCGGAGGCGGGAAGACGGCGACGTCGACGGCGAGACCGATCGGATTCGGATCGATCAGGACATCTATATACACAAGCTGGTCGATCTCACTCTCTGGACTCCTCTCGATCCTTCCAAGTGAGGCATCGCGAAGGCGCACGCGGGTTGGCTCGGCTATATATATACGAGATGCAGAAGCAGGGCGCCATGGGCGCATAGAGAGGTGGCGAGGGAGGGAGAGAGAGGGCAGTCAGTGAGATTGCGTGGAGAGTCGAGTCGAGCGTTCGGATCTTGTGCTGTGCGGCTGGCACTGGCAGTAGCGAGTCTCCGCTTCAGTTCTCGTGCCGCCCACACGTGCCTGCAGGATGCCCTAGCTAGCTGTAGCCATGGTACGATCGATGTGCTCATGGTTTTTTTTTTTTGATCAAAGGGGCAGGAGAATTGCCTTGCATTGATCAAAAGAAGAAGAAGAACATGAAGTACAGAGTGGGGGGGAGAAAAACGGCCCCTCCACCCAAGGGCTAGGCAAAAAACTAAGCTAGCTTATTACAAAATTTGTATATGCGGCCGCCCAGAGGCGCAGGTCATCTAAAAGAGAGAGAAGGAATCACGGCCGTTCTCGTCCAGCGAAATTATCCTGAGACATCAACTCAAGGCAAGGATCCTAGGTCTGAGTGTCATTGAAAAGATCAAATGGAGACAGCGTTCGCGGCTCAACTGGCTCAAGTTCGGCTATGCTAACACCAAGTACTTCCACCTACGGGCTAACGGCAGACGTCGAAGAAACTTCATCCATTCCCTTCAAAGCTCTTCTGGCATGCACACTGAGTTCTAGGATAAGGCAAACGTGCTGCTCAATCACTTCAACTCCATTTTTGGTGAAGAATCCTTGTCAAATCCCCCCGTCGCTGTTAGGTCTTTTAACTGGGATTTCCTTGGGCTTCCTGTGGTTGACCTTTCCTCCCTAGAAGAGCCGTTAACCTTGGAGGAGCTTAAGCTTGTGCTCTTCTCCCTCCCAAACGACAAGGCTCTTGGCCCGGACAGCTTCACCTGGGATTTCTTTAAAGCTTGTTGGAGTTTCATCTCAGAAGACCTGTTTGCACCCCTACAATGCCTCTTCAATCTGAATGGGCCGGACTGGAGGCTTTAAACAATGCTCATTTAATCCTGTTGCCAAAGAAAGAAAGCCCGCTCGCCTACTCTGATTACCGCCCCATCAGCCTCATCCACGGTGTGAGAAAACTTTTCACCAAAACCATGTCCTCCCGCCTAGCCCCTTTCATGGAAGAACTAACCTCACCTAGCCAAAGTGCTTTCATCAAGATGTGCTCACGGTTTTGCATGCCTACATCACAACCAAAATGAATCATCATGAAAACTTGCATTTATTTAATGCCTAAGGACATGTATATATAATGCTACATATACAGACAGCTGTTATCTACATCTAAGTTGCTATATTGTTCATCTCTTATAGACCCTTTTTTTTTTTACAAAAAGGTGGAGCACTCTGATTTCCGTTGCTTTATTCATCAACGGAAACAAAGTAGCATCATTTTACATCAAAGTTTTTCCAACATCTGCTGCTAGCATCATTAAGGAAGAAATACCTCCAGGGCCTTATAAGTAAAATTAAGTCTCATCGGATTGCCATAACACCTCGCAACATCAATAAAAGTCTTCTTAGGATATCACCAGCCCCTTTAAACTCCCACATAATCGTCTTGAATTCTACATTTTTTCGTCTTTTTTTTTCATGTACCACCATCTTGATCAGACGTATTTTGTTTCGTTAGACAGCAATTTTATAGGCAACTCATGCGTACGATTGGTGTCGTTGGACACATTCAGCACACTCGCATTCATATATATCATCTTTTCTCTTATGCGACAGAAACTAGCTTACATACGAACGGTATGAAACATTGCACATGTTCTAAACATATTTGCATAATTTGCATGACAAAGCGATCACAAGAGTTCTCGGCCACCGATGGATGGATCTCATTAAAAAAAAATGGGGCCGAGTCAAATTAACGATGACATGCAGGATGGACTAGGTAGAGGGGCCGGGCATGTATAGCTCGCAATGAGCGATGATCGATCGATGCAGCTAGTAATTATATTGCGAGCGGCCTCGTCCATGATCTTGTGCATGCGCGCGTCCGTTGTTCAAGGTAAGCTCACACGTTGCTTGCCCTTGATCACCGCGCGCTAGTGCGCGCAACTTAATTTCTTAGTTTCTCTCTTCGCCATTCCCATCTCCCTATGTCCATGTGTTAACACTTAATTTATGATCAATGACACGTGAATGGTTGACGGAGGCGTCAAGTAGGCAGGTGGTCGGTCTTGAACCATGGTTACAGCGCTTGCGTTATAGTTATGCTTCGATGTGTACATTAGTTGTTTTTTTTTTTATGTATTTTTGTTTTACTTTGAATCAAATTGGCAATGCTCTCGCCCATTGGTAAAAAAAAAACCTTAAAACCTTTTTCCTCTTTATTCTATTTTCATCCTAAGTTATAAAAAATTGTGCCAAAGTTTTGTAATCCCTCCGGTTCCATAATACATATCGTTTTAAGTTTGTCCTAAGTCAAAGTTTTAAAACTTTATATATAAATTTTTTAAAATACTATTTAAATTGTGTACATAAAAATACATACATACATATATATATATATATATATATATATATATATATATATATATATATATATATATATATATATATATATATATATATATATAAATATATTAAAAATAATTATTGATATCGTATTTTTACGGATTATGTAAATGCATTTTAATCAACGGTGCAGCTAGCTAGTTTGCTTCATCTCTCGGGTAAAATAATCAAGTGCTAAATATAAAAGTACTCCGTATCTGCAAGTAATTCTCCTGTATATACAAACGTTCATTTGACTCGGCAAAGTTCCGGTTTGATTAATTTGATTCTTATGAAACCAAACATTCAGCCCCATACGATTACAATACAAAGTAGATCGAGCACACGTACCTGCATGTGCTATCTAGCCAGCTACCTACCTCATGCATGTCATGGCCTCTGGATCGATCTAGCATATAGCATAGCACATGTTATTAAGCGCAAGCAATCGTCTCATGTGCCATGGAGTCGCCAAGGTCAAAGTATCTTACAGCATGGGGGTTATTTCTCAGCTCGCCATGGTCATACGTACGAATATAAATGGGGGAAAAAGACGCGTGAATTATAAAAATTAAAAGGAAAAAATGGACTAATGCAAACGAGCTCCTCCCATGTATGTACATAATTTGTTCTCTCCTGAGATATCGGAATGGACTGATCAAGGCCGGTGATAAAGAGCTTTTGGAGGTGGGCATTGAGAGCGTATTCAAGGCAGTGAGTGACTTGCAGCAGAAACCAGGAGCTGATGTTTGATTTTGCCGTTGTCCTCACGTGTCTAGCTTGTTTTTTCTTTCACCTGCTTGTTGTATCAGTTGCCCCTTGGGGTTGGAGGTATGGGGTTTTGGTACTTTGTCGTTACGTTGGTAAAACGGCGTAGAGCTTGGTGATGTGCCACATTCTCTATGTTGGTTGTTCTGTTGGTGGTCTCGAATTACCGGTTATACTTTTGTTGCTTTCGTTTCTAATTAATAGAAATGGAGGTGGGGCGTTGGTCCTTTTTTTTCAAAAAAAAAAAAAAAAGGTACAGACGATGGGCCTCTGTGTGAAGCCCAGTCCTCAGCCTCCAACAGGCCCATCTTCCTAAGCCTTCCTGCTCGCGCGCCCGACCCCGACCCCTCCCCACCGGCCACCGCCCTACCGCCGTCGCGCTCGCGCCTGCGCCTCCGGGCTCCTTGCCGAGCGGCGGGGCACCTCTGTGTCTGCGGCATCCCGGAGCGGCGGCTTCTCAATCCCGTCTAGGTGTCGAAGGCTTCACACCCATGGAAGCGTTGGTACGGAAGGCGCAGCAGAGACTGAGGAAGGCGCGGGAGGAGATGGACCAGTGGGACGACCTCAACTCCCGCCTCCTCTCCCAGTTCGCCAACGCCGCCGCCATCATCTCTCGCCTCACGGTATCTTCTTCTTCGATTCCCCCTGCATGTCACGCGATCTGCAGCAACATCACGCAATTTCGTAGCCGTTCAGAGTTCTACCTCTTTGTTCCGCAACACACACTCCTAGGGTTTGGCTTGGCTGCAATGCCAGTGCCAAATTTTAGGGCTTTCTATTTTACTACTGCAACCTATGCTTGTGATTCCAAGCCTGCAACTGTATTGTCATGTTAGTTTCCCAGCTCTTTGGAGGGGAGGAATTACTTAAGAATATACCCCTTTGTGTCATATGGAAAAAAGGTACTCGGTGATGCTAAAAATTACGGTGCCCTCCGATGTGTCCCCAACATCACGGAGGATCTCTTGGGGAAGCAGATGGATAGTCTGGAGCTCATCTTTGTTTCTATGAGGGAGACACTGTAAGCTGCTACCGCTGTTGTTGAAACTGCTTCGCGTTGGTGTGACAACAACACTGCCACAATTTTTCAGGGAGGAGTTCAATGGCATTGCTAAAGCTTTAAATAAGGCTCTGCGGGATACTAATCAGATGGTGAGAGGTGGATCGGCGCTCACTGCAAAACAGATGCAGTTACAAGTTGGAATTTTGCCAACTATTGCAGACTGCCTGGATGGGCTACGGGCACTATGTGACATGCATCAAGCTGAGTAAGAACTAAGAACTGTATGAAATCCTTTCTGTCAACCTAATTTTGTTGTTGTCTGTTTTGGACTGTTTTGATTATTTTACAAGATGCTCATTCTACTGAACTTGATTCCTGATGATTAGATCGATGGGAGCATGTACATTTTTTATAACTAAAATTTTTATCTACGATATGTTATCTGTATATTTGAGATCTCACTTTTGGGCAACAGATCTGCTTACGAGCTGTCTGCCAAATTCATAAGGACTGACATCAACTATAGTAGCATTCTGTTTGTTATTGTCATTCACTAAGATGTTCGATTTATGTTTTGGCACTTCTCATTTGTCACATCTAATGTTTAGTCTGTCCCATAGCTGAGGCTACTTCTTTTCACTGTTGTCCTAATTTGTAAATTTTATTTTCTAGGTATATGCTAAAATCATCAATCATCTCCTCATTGACATGGAAGAGCAGGTAAGTTTAATTCTGCCATTACCTTCTCTTTTTTCCATAAGGAATTAATTGGATCCTATAATCTACTACTGGATAATCACACCTTGTTTGTTAGAATTTAACATTTCACTCTGTGCATTTTCATCAGTCTCTGTTAACTTGAGTACCGCCCATGCTGTTCCTTTTTTTGCAGTTCGAGTGACATTGCTGCACTGCGTCAACTTTTGGTAGATCAGCCAAACATATCAAAAGATGAAGGTAAGGAATGGAAGAATAGAATCTAAAGTAGGATCTTTGGTAATACTTTCAGTTATACTATTCCAGGTGTCTAATACAGTACTGACAGTTACATTCTGCCTTCTTGATTTTGCAGTGCAATCCATTTTTGATATTATATTTGCAGATGAAATTTGTTAGATTCAGTTTTGTCATATCTGCTAGAAGACTTATGCCCTGGACATATTGACACCATTATGGTTTTGATCTAGCTGCCATCCAGACGAGGCCTGGAGCAGACTGAATTTGAAGTTTAGAACCTTATATTGAAGCATGGTGACGACACTATAAATACACATACATTCCTATTAGCAACAATGGTTGCAATTCAGAGCTTGGGGTACTCAGTGGAGGAAAGATGACTTGCAAGCATGAGCCTTGTGTAGTCTTGGCGCAACCTGATGCTCATAGTAGACATCATACTGCAAGCCCTGCAACAACTAGGACATCCTGCTCCAAGACCGCCTTTGCAGGGTCAGCTTCAGGATACGACTTTGCTCTGCAAATCTTATGTTCTGTTATTTCATCCCCCAGATATTCTCTTTTGTAGCTTCACATGTAATAAGCATGTTTTGAAGATTGGATGTTTGTCTGACCCGTTCACATTGGGCATGTTTACTGTTGTGTGCATGTAAATAAATGATCTAAAGAACGGAGCAGAGAGCAGCTATTGCTCCTGGAGTTGTCTCTCATGGCGCACGAGTTGTTCCTTTGTCGGAAAATAAAAGCTGAGGGAGACATGAAATTTGAAATATCATCTAGTTAAAAAAAAACAAAGACATGAAAATTTGGCATACTTTGGTGCATGCCTCACGCTGCTACCTTCATCTCTATGCATGTCTATTTAGAAAATTCTGCACTAGATAATCGTTGATCTATCATTCTTTTGCAACAGAGTATTACGGTTGTTTTGTGGTAGGACGGGAATAAAATAGGACGATGGAATGAAGCAGAATAGAACAAAATTCTTGTATGGAACAAAATGAAATAGGACGATGGCACGAAATCGATTAGAACAAAAGTTGCATGGGGCGCTTCGATCAAAAATCTTAAATTTGAATTATCATGTACCATCTCATCTCCTCATTGGTAATCTAGGTGAAAATTTCGTGATGAATCCATGCAAATTTTTGATAATCACAACCGTCCATTCCTTTTTCATTGGACCATTGGACGGCCCAGGCGAGTTTCAAACGATGACAGCGCCGCTCGGCCACGTCCGTCTCCCCCTCCCCGCTCCAATGCTCCATGCCCGTGCCCGGACCGCCGCCGTACTCCGGCCTGCTCGGTGCGCTCCACTGCAGCATCGCCAGAGGCAAAGCCTCCGTCGCCATCTCCCTCCTGCCCACCCTCTCCCGCGCCGGCCTGCGCCCGCCCTTCCCTCTCCTCTCCTCCCTCGCACGCCTCCTCCTGCTCCACCGCGCCGCGCCATCGTTCCCCACATTGGCGGGCCGTCTCCTCCTCTACGTCCGCCTCGCCGGCCTCAAGCGTCTCGTCCCCTACTCCACCCAGCTCGCCAACCACCTCCTGTCCTTGCATTTCCTCTGCCGCCGCCCCGCCGATGCCCGCCGCCTGTTTGCCAGAATGCCCCACCCCAACATCTATTCCTACAACGCCATGCTCGCCGGGTACGCGCGCCTCGCCCTCGCCAACCATGCGGCTGAGGTCTTCGCCACCATGCCCCACCGCGACCTCGTCTCCTACAACGCCGCTATGCTCGCTCTAGCGAGAGGTGGCACAATGCGGGAAGCTGTGGCTCTGTACTTCGAGCTCCGGAACTCGTCGCCTTCCCTTGGATACGGCCATCACACCTTCTCGGCGCTCCTTGCGGCCTGCGAGGAGCTCATGGATAGAGAGCTTGCCAGACAGCTCCATTCCCATTTGGCTCTTCTTGGCTTCCTGTCTGATGTTGGCATTGTCAGTTCCCTTGTTAACGTGTACAGAAAATGTGGTTGCATTGGCGATGCAGAGAAGCTGTTTGATGAGACCCCTGTGAAAAATGTTCAGATGTGGACGACAATAGTTTGTGGCTATGCTGGGGACGGCCAGTTGGCCTCTGCTCGACGATTCTTTGATCAGATGCCAAAAAGGAATGTCCTTTCATGGAATGCTCTCATGGAGGGATATGTTCACCATGGGAAGCCAGTAGAAGCACTGAATGTTTTTCATCTTTTAATCAAGGAGGGTGTGCCCCCAGATCAGTTCACCTTCAGTAGTTGTTTGTACGCTTGTGCAGCTATTGGTTCAGCGAAACTTGGGCAGCAGATCCATGGCAGGTTGCTAACAACCGGTTTCGTTACAAATACAGCGCTCTTCAGCTCACTCATTGATATGTACTCAAAATGTGGCTATTTGGTTGGTGCTAGACAGGTATTCAGCCTTGCCGGTCATGAAAGAAGGGATATTGTGCTGTGGAACGCAATGTTGTCTGCTCTATGCCATCATGGGCATGGACAGGAGGCAATAGGATTGTTTGTTCAGATGATTCGGGAGAAACAGAAGCCTAATGTACACACTTTCTTGCCTGTTTTGACAGCTTGCTGCCATTGTGGCCTAGTTGATGAAGGTATGGATTTTTTTAAGTTGATGACAGAGCGATACCGGATTGTTCCAGGAGAAGACCACTACATGTGTATGTTTGATCTGGTTAGCCACTCATCATCGCATGATAAAGCAGCTGAATGGATCAGAAGTTCGGCATTTGTTTCCAGCGAACAGTTTTGGGAAACTCTGGTTAGAAACTGCATAATACATGGGAGCACAGAGCTGGTGAGTAAGGTAGAGGAGCACCTGGAAAAATTGTAGAGTCCAGCGTAGATGAATGGTTGCTCATTAAAGATTGTTTTTGTGGTGGTCTATCCCTTGTTGAAGAGTGCTTATTGCAGACAGGGACTTCTTGCATAGGAGCCATTCATTTGAGAAAGCAGAGATAAGGCACGGACAAGAGCTTGCCTTCACGGGTGCATGACAAGCAGTTGCATCAGACTTAAGAAAATAATGGCAATGTAGAAGCTGTTGGACACCGGATCTCTACTGGGGTGAGGTGCAATGGGAGAGAATGAAACCAATTTTGTCATTCGGAATATTCTTGAGTGAATAATGATCTGAGGTTTGGGATGCCAATTGATAGTAGCAAATAAGTGAAATAGGTGAATAGCAAAATATTCACAGCGAACTCGCTCTGGCATGGCATGCATGGCAGTGACATCCTGACAGGAAACATGACATTTACAATTTTTGAACTAATTTTCTAAAGAACGACTTGTGCGTTTCAGATGTTTTTAACCAAATTTCATTATTCGTGTCGTACTCCAATTTCAGAAATGCTCAACAGATATCTAATTACAGCAATACAAATCTAATTTAGGTTAGACTGTAGCTTTTTTTTTTTTCCCGCATGGCTGGTGAAACAAATAACCAGAATATCTCCAAGTTAGCGTATTATAAACTTTTGAGGCTGCTGCATAAATATTTTTATGTTGTCTGTGACTGTTTGCAAACATCTCAACACCTCACATAAAATTCAATGAAATGTATGGGCTCGTGTCTCTTTTTCCAAGGTTACAGCCTTATTCATTTCATATATGCATGATACATCCTCCTTTATCCATCGATTTTTTTTGGCTGAAGCCCAGAGCACGATTCTGGAAAGCGCAAACGCCACCGTGCTTTACTCTGTACATCACATATCTCATAATCTGAATGTGGGAGGCAAATTATCTACAAAAAGTTCTAACTTTGCATGTGAGCAACATTGCATCATCTTTTTTCAGAACAGTAGTACATTGCATTATCTGATTGTACGTTGCATCGGTGCAAATTGCAGCAGACCACGTACGAAAGAATTTGATTGGACGGCATGTCATAAAGCTATTGATAATGCTCAACCCACAGTGGCACCGAGTATATAAGAGTTCCCAGCACAAAAGAGAGCAAAAAGGTTGCTGCAGCATAAATGAAGGCCCTAGCGATCTGCCCGCTTCTTCTCATAGTGTAAACTTCAGCAGCAAAAGTAGATACCGTGCTCAGGCAACCGAGGAAGCCAAATTCTATTCCATTAAGAACAGTTGTCGATCGCTTTGTATTTACCTGCGAGAAAATCAAACCAATGAGACCAACAGATGATAAGAAGCAACCAGCAACTGCTCAAGATGAAAAAGAATTGTGTGAACAAATGTTTCCTCATACCGCTTTGGCAGTCACAGCAAGTGCTGCCATGATGACTGCGGCAAGAACATTGGCTATGAGTGTACCAACAGGGAGCCATTTGAGGGATCTCTGTTTGCCAATCCCTAAGCCATTGAGCCTTGCCAAGTACCAGCGTAACCAAACACCTGGAGGAGCGACAAAGCACCCCAACCAGAGAACAGCGCCATCAGCAAGTCTATGCACCTTGAGTGTGGCCAGCGCAATGCTCAGAACCCATAAGAAAGATAGCAAGATCATCATTGTTGACATTAACACGGAATGTTTAGTCACTGTGTCCACCCTCAAGTGATCCCAGTCATATTTGCTTCCTATTGTACTCTTCCCCTTGATGCATTTCAGCATCCAATCTCGTAGGCGCTCGCCCGTTTCGGCACCCACAGCAATGGACTCATTGACAAGGAACATTCCTGAGTAGGTGAAGTGTTGGTAGGCATCAAAATAATGTTTCCTTTTTGTTTTTTGTTTAATCATAACTAATTTAGGGCTAATAGCACTTTGTACAGAAATAGTGATTGAAGGTACCTAGTATTATCCCAGCTACAGCATATACCCAGTGGCCTTTTGAAGACAAGCTAACCATTTTCTGGTTCCACCCACTAAAGGTGGTCAGGCTTCCCATGTATCCTGTTGTGATCCCAACAATAAGATGATCAGATATGTGCCGTATGTCAGCCTTGAAGATGATCCCGAACCAACCCATCAGGAAAGATCCTAGCTGGTGGATGCAATTCAACCATTAAAATGTGTTAGTGCACTACAAATCTCATTTGGTTACTTTAGAAAACATTTTTGTGTATTTGAGCATGCATAGAATAGAGCACACCATGTTAGATGGAAGATCAAGGTATAATGGGCTTTGGTCTGAGGTGAGTGCCAGGCAGCCTGGGCCAAACAGCTTTTGGAGCCCATATCTTGTAAATACCTGATTTACATATCAAAAAACAACAATCATTCTATTGAATCATACAATTTAAGCAGTGATCTTTTAATTACTCATGCCATATCTTTTAGTCTAAAGAACGAAACATCAAAACTTGATAAACATCTAAGCAGTATCTGCATGAGCTATAAAATGTCAAGTAAATTCCCTGAATTTTATTAATTTAAGCCCTCAGGAGTCAGGAGTAATAGCATGAAGCAGAAAGATATATTACCTTGCTACATTTCTTTAGACCGACACATATTATTTAGTACTCTCTCCGTTTTGCAATGTTTGCCCACTCCGCATACCTAGGTGACATGCATGCTAGTTATTCTTTAATGGAATTGCATCGTTCTTGCTCCCATCACATAGATATAGTATTGATCTATCTAATAAGAACAAGAACGAAACACTTGTATAAAAGAATGATTAGCATGCATGTCTCCTGGGTATGCGGAGTGGACAAACATTGCGAATCGGAGGTAGTAGTTCCTATGTAAAAAACTGCAGACAAGGTGCAGGAAGTTACCCCAAAAAATCCAAAGACAGCTAGATGGATCAGGTAAGAAGCATAATCAAGCCGCCAAGGAAGCTTGTATGGTTCAACCTGCGGGCAAGCAGAGGCATGCTTAAATCAGCAGCTATAGCAAAAAGGTAACCTATTCACAACACATAGCCAGAGTAATGACTGGTCTGAGAATCACAAGTGACCACTCAATTCAACCTTACTTTCTTACCTTGATAGATGAACATGCTGGGACATCGGCAATATTATCTTTTGGCTCCACTGAAGACATAGGTGCTGTCTTATTTGTACCACAAGAGTTGCTGCCGTCGATTTGCATCATCATATCATATGGGAGAGGGCCAATCTTATGACGCTCCAAGGTATTTCCCGTGTCCTCAACGTCATTACCTTCTAATGCTAGCACTCGGTCACCACTGTCAATGACCTGAGCAAGAATTGAGCTATCAACGTCACCAAGCAATTGGTCTGCCGATTGAAGGGAATGCCTCATTGAGTTCAGTATCGAGTCCCCCATCTCGTAGGAGAGACTGATGGATCCCCTTGAACCATGCCTGTTGCTTCGTCTACTTAGCACCGAGCTGGACCTAGCACCCAAATGATGACCTGTGGAATCCATGGATGCGCTTCTTGCATAACCCAGGCTATTCCCCTCAGAAACATCGCTCCTAGCTGAAGGGTCGTTCATGGTCTTGCAAGGTTGAATTTACGGCTACAAAGAGAAGAGACAGCCCTACCAGGAAAAAAGACCATTTTTTCTCATCAGTCACAACCTTCCATGGCATATATAGGAATTACAAGAACCAAACAATGAATACGACAAAGACAGATTTTGGGTACATTTGTAGGTTGTAGGTGGACCAATCACATCACAGCATGCAATTATACAAGGGTGTGAATAATCTTTTTCAAAAATTTATACATACCTTTCTCTAGTCAATCTCAATATGTGGCGTGCTACCAAAACTCTTATCTTCCTCCTGTATCAAAGTCTTGCTTCCGTTATTATCAGTTTGTCCGCAAGCCGTAAAACAAAACCTCAATAAATTCATAGCATGTCAGCAGCGTCCTCCCCAAGTCCAGAATGTTCCTATGAACTCGAGAGTTTAAGAAAGGCACAGAATACAGAAAGAACTTGGATAAACTTTTCCAGGCAGAAACAGAAGGGCACTGGTAAGCAGAAACAGAAGGGCACTGGTAAGTGGTAACACAAGGTTGAACACCAGTAGAAACATCAAGAAGCAAAGACACGATCAGCTACTTGGTCAGGGTCAGAATCCAAAAGAAACCAGAGTTACATAGAAGAGCTAATAAGGGGAACATGTAGAGACAAGAACAGCTCGTAGAGAAGCAGGTGGCATCTGCTGATTAGACTGCTACTCAGTAAAGAAACGTTTTTTGAGAAGAAAAGCTCGTGAAAGGTGCTGGCTTTGACATGTCGACACTAAACTAATACTAACCTGCCTAATCCCCGGTGTCTTTAGCGGCGAAAGTAATCAGGTCAAGAAAGGAGGGAGATCAGCAGGGCCCCACGCACACGGCTGCCTACCCCTTGATCTTTTACTAACTTTGATAACTGGATGCATGAATGCCTCCGTCCTCTAAAGTCATCGCGGATCATTCAAAAACCTACGCCTACCCTATGATTTCTGTAGAATTCATCTGAAGGATGTCTGCGAATATGAGAGAAGAAAGCGAGGGGAGGAGAAGAGCAATAGCAAGAACCTGGATGAATTGAAGCTGAGGGTGGCGGGCGGCGGCGGGTGGTCGGCGGTGAGACGAGCTGGTTCCTTCCCCGCACCCCATCTTATAGAGGGCCGTGACGAAAGAGGAGGAGGGGCAGCGGCGGGTTGACCGACGACGGGGGAGGAGGTGCTGGAGGGGGGACGACGGCGGCGCTAGCTGCTAGGTCATGGCCGCGGCTGATGCAATGTACTTGCAGTTGCAGGCTTAGCCCGTGGTCATGAGTTGCGGCTCGGAGATGGGTCACGGATGCAAACCAACCTATTTACAACACCTCCTGGATGTTTGACATGTGTCCTTCCATCTCATCTCCCGTGCATCTTCCCCACGCTAGCCTCTCTACCCCTCCTCATCGCGCCGCCGCTCCTCCAGCCGAGCGGCCTCCGTTGTGTAGTTCTTGTAGACCAGAGGAGACGAGAGGGAAGAGCTGCGGCGGCTCCCCGGTCGCCAGCGTAGAGGAGGAGGCGGCGCGGCGGCGTGCCCCGCCGGCCTACGTGGTGGAGGAGCTGCGGCGGCGCCCCATTCGCTGGTGTAGAGGAGGAGGCGGCGCGGCGCGGGCTCTCGGCTGTGTTGACGAAAAGGGAGGCGGCGCGGCCGGGGAGGCGACGGGGACGGAGTAGGGAAGCAGCGGCTCGGCCCCGGCGTAGACGGAGTGGTTGGAGAAGAGGACCGCCACCGGCGTCGGAGAAGGGAGGGCGGCGCCGCGGCTTGGTGGAAGAGGGCGGCGCCACGCTCGCGGGTAGAAGAGGACGGCGGCTCGGGTAGAAGACAGGAAGAAGCGTCAACCATCCCGGAGGTGTTGTTAAATAGGAAGACACAGACATCGCTGTCACGCAGGCTCCTGATCCGACGGTCCAGATTTCTCCCTCCACTTCCCCATCACCGAACAAACCGTTAACCCACCGCGCTGAGAAGGGGGGAAGGAAGGAAAACCCTCGCCTCCGGCCACCGCCGCAGCGGCCGGCGATGGCGGCGCCGGAATGCGGGGAAAGCGGCGGCTACTGCGACCTCCGCGACGTGCGGGTCGTGCTGGACCCTCGGATGGCCTGGGTCGGCCGGGAAGGAGGAGGCCTCGCCGTCTGTTTCTGGCTCTACCTCTCTGGCTCCGCGCGGCCTTCCTCCGTGATCCTTCACCAGGTTGGCTTCGCCCGCCTCTTTCCACCTCTACATGATTCTAGCACGGTTGCAATAGGAATTTCGTGTGTGGTTGGAGGGGGAGGAGGGTAGCTGCAACGGTGTTCTCCATTTCTTCGTAGTGTCTTCTCTCCTGTCTGTTGTAGTGTGTGCTTCTTGTGCTGTCGATTGATAGTGCAATTCTTAGGTCGTTAGTGCAGTTATATTCTGCAAATTTATCTGTCCATGATACATGTCCTACGCTCTTCCATTCTGCAGTCCTGCACACTGAGCATGCAATAATCTTGATAAGGAGAAGCATAATTACGAATGCTTGATCCGTAATGTGTTACATCATGTGTTACTGGAAAAAAGTTTCAATTTTTTAATCTGTCTTGGGAAAAAAAAAGTTCAGTGGGTAAAGAGAAGGCTGAAAACTACATTTCCTCATAAAGTTATCAGAATTTAGATTGAACTGTTTGATTGTCTCAATTGTGCAGATAGCCACAGGAGATGACAATAGGTCGCCATTTCTTACTCTAAGTGGAGAAAGCAAGTTGCTGCTCTTCCCATTGCTGAGGTTGCACAGAGATGCCCCTAGTCTTTCAAGTTACTATCAATGGATTGATGGATTTGATGCAAACGAATGCCCCCCTGAGAAATGGATCCACGTTAGATGTGAGGTATGCTGCAAACATGAATGGTAAAATATGCACTTGTCCCTTGTCGAATATCCTTGCATTGGTTAGTCTGTAGAATTAGTCTGCACTTCTATTTTTTGAGCTGAGCCTGCACTTCTATTTCCTTGTTGGCCCCTTGTGTTTTCAGTAAGGTGTTTTACCCAGCATGTGTTGGTCACTTTGTTCTTGAAGGATCCAAATGAGTCAATGATATTATTTTTTTTGTTGAAAAAGATTTGTTTATTTAAAATTAGTTTGGTGAAAGTGTGTGCCTGTGTCAGGTTACTGAAAGTATTATACGTCTTCACATTGATGGCAACCTAGTTTCTGAGGCTTATCTACGCTCACTATCCAACGAGCCAGACAACCAGGATGATGGAAACCAAATCATCTTAGTTGGGGGTGGTGACAAGCTCGAAGGTTATGTCTATAATATCCAGGTGTTGTCTATACCAGCGGCCACACAAGAGCTATATGAAAAGGTGATATGGCTTAGCTAATAGCATATCCTTCTCTTTTGCCCCCTTCAAAGGTGCATACTTTTTTATATTTTCTCATTGAATTGCAGAACCCACCATTTAAGCTATCTATTGATTACTCATGCTGTGATGGAATCGAGGAGGGTGACGATGGCATTTGGAGCATTGTGGGCGGGAAGGTAAACCAGAACACCAGAAGCTATCTCCTGGAGAAATTTACTTATTGCGTTTTCATTTTGACTATATTAGCGCAGAGCAAGGAAATTCTCTGGCTTTTCAAGTATAACCTGTAAAAATGTGATAAATTGAGAATTGCAGTGGAGTTGGAAGATAATATTGGGTTATGTTTGATTCTGTATGACAGATCAAATCACCTATCAAAATAACCCTGGGCTATTGTCCTAACCATTGAAATTAATTGATGCAGGCGTCTTGTCGGAGGAATTTCATTATGGAAGTAGTATTAGTAGACGCTTTTGGTGGATACGTGAACAAGGATGTGCAGGTTACATTTTGTATTTTTGAAATTTAGTTGGTGTTTTACTCTATTTCTTTTGTTAGCGTAGCAAAACCTTTTTTCATTTTCTAGGTTGTTGCTGCACTTGTCTATGCTGACAATGGAGCAATGGTTGAAAAATCGAGGGATGATTCAGAACCTCCCCTATTAATTACGTGTGAAGGACTTGAATATTCAGCTAAAAGCAGGCCTCTACCAATTATTCGCGGACGTGCACTGTTTAAGCTCAAGATATCTCAGGTGGGTTTCTCCCCGTATGCTAAATCTCTAGTACTGCATGGGCGTGCTTTAATTTGTATGTGACAAAACAAAGCATTAGCTGTCTGCTTACCCTTAGATATATGGAGTGTACCCTTAGATTAATGTTTAACTGTGTAGCAATTAGTGGTACTATTGTGGAATAGACGTTTTTGCAACAGTACGTCAGTTTTAGGGCTGGATTGGGTTGCCACAGCTGCTGTAGTGTGTGGTTTCTAGCGCCTGCTTGTGTTCAAGGACGTTTTAGGTTTCCATGTTAGTTGGATGCTTTCCAAAAGTGTTTTTTTTTTCACGCTCTTTTTTCCAGCAGCAATGGACACATGGAAGATTATTAACCCTGCCATGGGCCTTCTATGTCGCTCCATCTTCCAATGGGTGAAGTCATTATATAGGCACTTCTGTGAAGTCCTGAAACTTGCCCCTGTATCAAAAAATGTTGAAGTGCAAATTGACCAATGAGGAATTAATAAAATTATACCTCATTATTTTTGTTGGATAATGAAGATTAGTTTATGAAATTAGCTGGTGGTAATTGACTAAGTTAAGGTTACGCACTGCTGCATGGGTGAATGGACAGTTAACAGGTAGCTAGAGGTTGCTAGTGGTTTGGCCATGGAGATAAGTATGGAATGCTGTATGTCATATTTGGCATGATAACTGTGCATGCTTATTACTTTTGTGAACTTGGGAGTTGAGTTGAAGGTGCACTTTAAAATTTTGGAAATCTCTCTTAAAAAAGATTGGGAACTTGAGTGTGGAATATTTATCTATCAAAGAAATCTCAGATGTCTCTATAAAATCAGCCATTACGGCCCTTTATATCCTTGGAGTCGGACATACTTGCAGAAGCTTTTGCATGAACTAAGTGATGATCTCTACGCCACTACATTTGTCATAGTTTGTTATCCCAACGCCATGTCTATTCTGAATGAACTTATATTTACAATTCATGTTATGTTATTATTACTTGGTTGATCATTGTCTATGACATTTCATCTGATTGTTCCAGCTCTCTTCTAAATGCGACAATAAGCTGTTCCGTATTTATTTCTCCACACTTCACACTCAAATATATCCTTTTCTGGAGGCATCTTCAAAACCAATTCGTTGTATATCTCGAAACCGCCCCAGCCGTCCAGTGGTTTTTGGAAAAAGAGCAGGTTGTGCAATAATGGATGAAATTCACTTGCTCAATAATGGCGGGTTTGGTTTTGATGGCAAAGCAAATGGTTGCCTGCAGTATCATGACCAAAGCTCAGTGGTGTGTTTGCATCCGACCAAGATTTCCAAGGTACAAGTTGATGGGATGGATACACACAAAATGGTATCCCAGGTAATATATCTGCTAGATTGCATCGCTTCTCAAGATATGTTTAATTTTTTAACTGTTTTTTAGGCCTTTTTCTCTCCAAAAGTGGCTAAATTTTGCAGTGACTGTTGTTCCGATACAGAATAAGCAGGCCAAAAAGATGGTGGTACGTATAGAAGCAAATAATGCCTTAGGGACTGACTCTGCAACATCTGACTCCGACAGCGTTGATGCAAGAAGTTCCTGGAGTGAGTCAGATAGAGATGAAGCTGAAACTTTTTCGGACACTGTGATTTTCAGATATTGTCTAGAAGACACATATGAGAGATTAGCATTTCTTAAAGATACAGCTGCTTCTGTCGATGAAGATGACTTGGCAAAACTTGCAAATCAAGTCTCTCTGTATAGTGGATGCTCCCATCACAGGTAACTCTTAGATCTCGTATTTTCTAAGAAGGTTCTTTTCTCTTATCAGTAACATTGATTTGCATTTCCCACTACCCTTTCAAGAAACCAAATATTAATGTCAAGCATTTGCTCCAAGTGGGTGCTGACACATGGAGCATAATCTCGAAAAACAAGGAACGTGCTCTTTGGTCATCTGCAGTTCCTGAAATCATAACAAAATTTATGGATATTGCCCATTCTACAAATAGACGATTGTCAGAGCAGGTAGAACCATTTACTTCTTAATATGTAAGCTCTCAATTGCTCACACGCTACTACAAGATATATATGTTGCATATTAATTATGTACTGCTTCAGGATTTGGAGGTTTTAAGAGGAATCGCTGGCTGTGGTGATGATCTTGGAAGGGATGAATTTGATAGGCTATGGCATTGGTTATACCCAGTGGCTGCTTCTCTCTCAAAAGACAAAATTAACAAGCTATGGGATTGCACAGCACCTAGATGGATAGGGGGACTGATTACAATAGATGAAGCCAATAACGCACTAAGAGGTTCCAGGGAACTGCTTAAGAAGCCGGGAATGTTCGTTCTTAGATTCCCTACCACCCGAAGCTGGCCACACCCAGATGCTGGAAGCCTGGTTGTCACCTATGTTGGCCCTGATAACTCAATTCATCATAGACTTCTCTCTTTTGATACCAGGTGTGCTTGTATTTTTATCCTCATTCCGTGACGTTATATTCTGTACTCATGTTCGTCTTACCATGAAGTTGCTGAATGCCATTCTTGTTTACTGGATACAGTGATGCTAGGGCTGGGAATCTACAAGATTTGCTGCTGCAGGAGCCTGAATTGTCCCAGTTGGGCAGGCAAGCACACCGTACTTCTTTCACCTAAGCCTTTCTGAATTGTTAAAGATTTTACTCATTCCAATTCAAACTGAGTGCAGCGTCGATCGCCTACCATCAGCTGCTATGCAGAGCTGAAGAAAAATAGTGGTTGATTCAGTCTCTCGCGGAAGCTACGCAGCGGAATGAAGCATTTTTCAGCCAAAGAAAGAAGAGGATGCATGGCATGCCTTCCCAGTTGCCTGTGTAACCCTGTACAAATTTGTCAATGATGTTCTTTAGCTTAAAGTGACGACGATACTAGTGTGATTTATTAGTAGCTTGATTAACACTGGTGAGATCATGCGCTCGCCTCAGCAGTCATCATGTTTCTATAATTGCTTTTGGGCCGCACATTGCCGATTGCGCTACTGGGTCGCACATTGCCGATTGTGCTATTGGGCCGCTACCGTCAAAGCTCACAAAGCGCCCGGCCCAGCCGCAACTCGGCCACGCCGTCACAGCCCACAAAGAGCGCGGCCCAGCCGCAACTCTGCCACGCCGCCGACCAGACCGGCCCAGCCGTCCAGTGGTTTTTGGAAAAGAGCAGGTTGTGCAATAATGGATGAAATTCACTTGCTCAATAATGGCGGGTTTGGTTTTGATGGCAAAGCAAATGGTTGCCTGCAGTATCATGACCAAAGCTCAGTGGTGTGTTTGCATCCCACCAAGATTTCCAAGGTACAAGTTGATGGGATGGATACACACAAATGGTATCCCAGGTAATATATCTGCTAGATTGCATCGCTTCTCAAGATATGTTTAATTTTTAACTGTTTTTAGGCCTTTTTCTCCAAAAGTGGCTAAATTTTGCAGTGACTGTTGTTCCGATACAGAATAAGCAGGCCAAAAAGATGGTGGTACGTATAGAAGCAAATAATGCCTTAGGGACTGACTCTGCAACATCTGACTCCGACAGCGTTGATGCAAGAAGTTCCTGGAGTGAGTCAGATAGAGATGAAGCTGAAACTTTTTCGGACACTGTGATTTTCAGATATTGTCTAGAAGACACATATGAGAGATTAGCATTTCTTAAAGATACAGCTGCTTCTGTCGATGAAGATGACTTGGCAAAACTTGCAAATCAAGTCTCTCTGTATAGTGGATGCTCCCATCACAGGTAACTCTTAGATCTCGTATTTTCTAAGAAGGTTCTTTTCTCTTATCAGTAACATTGATTTGCATTTCCCCACTACCCTTTCAAGAAACCAAATATTAATGTCGAAGCATTTGCTCCAAGTGGGTGCTGACACATGGAGCATAATCTCGAAAAACAAGGAACGTGCTCTTTGGTCATCTGCAGTTCCTGAAATCATAACAAAATTTATGGATATTGCCCATTCTACAAATAGACGATTGTCAGAGCAGGTAGAACCATTTACTTCTTAATATGTAAGCTCTCAATTGCTCACACGCTACTACAAGATATATATGTTGCATATTAATTATGTACTGCTTCAGGATTTGGAGGTTTTAAGAGGAATCGCTGGCTGTGGTGATGATCTTGGAAGGGATGAATTTGATAGGCTATGGCATTGGTTATACCCAGTGGCTGCTTCTCTCAAAAGACAAAATTAACAAGCTATGGGATTGCACAGCACCTAGATGGATAGGGGACTGATTACAATAGATGAAGCCAATAACGCACTAAGAGGTTCCAGGGAACTGCTTAAGAAGCCGGGAATGTTCGTTCTTAGATTCCCTACCACCCGAAGCTGGCCACACCCAGATGCTGGAAGCCTGGTTGTCACCTATGTTGGCCCTGATAACTCAATTCATCATAGACTTCTCTTTTGATACCAGGTGTGCTTGTATTTTTATCCTCATTCCGTGACGTTATATTCTGTACTCATGTTCGTCTTACCATGAAGTTGCTGAATGCCATTCTTGTTTACTGGATACAGTGATGCTAGGGCTGGGAATCTACAAGATTTGCTGCTGCAGGAGCCTGAATTGTCCCAGTTGGGCAGGCAAGCACACCGTACTTCTTTCACCTAAGCCTTTCTGAATTGTTAAAGATTTTACTCATTCCAATTCAAACTGAGTGCAGCGTCGATCGCCTACCATCAGCTGCTATGCAGAGCTGAAGAAAAATAGTGGTTGATTCAGTCTCTCGCGGAAGCTACGCAGCGGAATGAAGCATTTTCAGCCAAAGAAAGAAGAGGATGCATGGCATGCCTTCCCAGTTGCCTGTGTAACCCTGTACAAATTTGTCAATGATGTTCTTTAGCTTAAAGTGACGACGATACTAGTGTGATTTATTAGTAGCTTGATTAACACTGGTGAGATCATGCGCTCGCCTCAGCAGTCATCATGTTTCTATAATTGCTTTTGGGCCGCACATTGCCGATTGCGCTACTGGGTCGCACATTGCCGATTGTGCTATTGGGCCGCTACCGTCAAAGCTCACAAAGCGCCCGGCCCAGCCGCAACTCGGCCACGCCGTCACAGCCCACAAAGAGCGCGGCCCAGCCGCAACTCTGCCACGCCGCCGACCAGCCGTGGCTTCCCCAAGCAAGGCCAAAACCCAGGACGTCGACGACCTCCGAGCAGCGAGGGTTTTACCATTCCGCCCCGCCGCCGATGCCTCACCCTCGACGCGCGCTCCTCTCCTCCCTCCTCCGCCTCCGCGCCTTCTCCTCCGTCGCCTACCACCCGCCTCATCCCCCGCGCCGCCACCAGTTTGTCGCTGACCTCGGCGCCGCCACGAGCCGAAGCGGTAGCGGCTCCGTCCTCGCCGGTGGCGGTAACCCCTTGGACCCGGCGCAGCTCCTCCGCGACGACCCTGTCGCCATCACTGCGTCGCTGTGGGTCTCCTCCTTCCGCCCCGCGCCCGCCGCCGCGCCACCGTCGCTGGCTCCCTTCCTCTCCCGCCTCGAGCTCTGGGTGCTCGCCTACCAGAAGGCCTACGCCGACGAGACCGGCTCCTACTTGCCCCGCTCTTCCATCTCGGCCTCCACGCTCGCCTCCCTCCTAGCGCTCCGCAACGCCGTCCTCGACACCCGCTTCCGCTTCGGCAACCGCCTCACCCCCTTCCTCCCGGCCCCGCGCGCCGGCGCCGCCCCGGACCCCGCTACCCTCTCCAAGCGCAAGCTCCGCGCCCTCCTCACCACCCCGGGGCCAGCGCCGTTCCAGGACCGCGTCGTGCAGGAGCTGCTCCTGCTCCTGCTCGAGCCCGTCTACGAGGCACGGTTCTCACCGAAGTCCTTCGCCTTCCGCCCAGGGCGATCCCCGCACGCTGCTCTACGCACCATTCGCCGCAGCTTCGCACCATACCTCTGGTACATCAAGGGTGACCTCTCTCCTCTCCTACACTCCCCCGATCCTGCGCTTGTGGTTGGCGCGCTCATCCGTGATGTACGTGACAAGAAAGTCGTTGATTTGATCCGCTCGGCGCTGCTCACACCACTGGTGACTGCAAGGCCAGGCGATGATGATGCTGCAAAGAAGAAGAAGAAGAAGCGAAAATACCAAAAGAAGAATGTTTTGCCAGAGGGGGAACCAAAGCCTGACCCCTACTGGTTGCAGACCTTCTTTGGGTTTGCTCCAGAGGAGGCACAGACCCAGCCTGATTGGGGGCATTGTGGGGTGCTAAGCCCACTGCTTGCCAATGTATTCCTTGATGAGCTTGATAAATGGATGGAGGACAAGATTAAGGAGTTCTACAAGCCGTCCAAATCAGATGTTGTGGGAGGGGATCATGGTGTTGAGCAAGGGAACACATCATGGCCAGAGTTTGTCCCAACAAGCGGGCCAGACAAGACGAGGAAGGTGGACTACATTCGGTATGGTGGTCATTTCTTGATCGGGGTGAGGGGTCCTAGGGCCGACGCGGCAGTGCTCCGGAAGCAGCTCGTTGAATTTTGTGACCAGCGGTTCAGGATCAAGCTTGATAATGAGAGCCTTCCAATAGAGCACATCACTAAAGGGATCATGTTCCTTGATCATGTGCTGTGTCGTCGTGTCGTGTACCCAACCCTCCGCTATACAGCCTCTGGAGGCAAGATCATTAGTGAGAAGGGAGTCGGGACACTGCTCTCAGTGACTGCCAGCTTGAAGCAGTGCATCAAGCAGTTCCGGAAGCTTGAGTTTTTAAAGGGAGACCGTGAACCAGACCCACAGCCATGCTTTCGGATGTTCCATGCCACACAAGCTCACACAAATTCACAGATGAATAAGCTTTTGTTGACAATGGCAGAGTGGTATCGCTACGCTGATAACCGCAAGAAGGTTGTCAACTTCTGCTCTTACATTATAAGGGGATCCTTGGCAAAGTTATATGCTGCAAAGTATAAGCTGCGGTCAAGAGCAAAGGTTTATAGGATTGCATCAAGGAATCTTAGTCGACCATTGAAGGAAAAGAAAGGACAGTCGCCAGAGTACCACAATTTGCTGAGAATGGGCCTTGTGGACTCAATTGATGGGCTTCAGTATACAAGGATGTCAATGGTTCCTGATCCTGACTACACACCATTACCAAGCGGATGGCGTCCCGACCATGAGAAGATTTTGCTGGAGTATATAAAACTCACAGATCAACAGACATTGGAAGAGCAGAAAAGCTGCATTAGAGATGAGGGACTTATAACACCACAGGACTACATTTCAATGCTTATTTGGAGCTACAAGAAGAACGCAGTTTTGCTACCTTCAAAACAGAGTGATGGCCAAGGACCCGCAGAAGACTTTAATTCAGATACAGATGAATCGAATAATATGAAGCTAGAAAATGAGGGCCCTCAGGATTTTCCAAAGGCTGCTGAAATGTCATAAGAGTGTCAATGATTTCTATAAACTTTCCAGGGAGCAATTAGCAGGAAAGTTGGTTGATGCTGCAGAATTTATTACCAACTCACTAATGGGCTGAAAATTATGGTGTAAATGTGTAGTTTTTTTTTTGTGAAATCTCTAGCATTGGTTCCATCCTTCAAGACCATTTGTGCATGCTCATGGCCATGTCGAGTTGTCAACACTTGACATAGTGCAGACCACGAACCTCAAGATGAAATTTCAGGAAGCTAGGGAAAAACTCCCATCTTGCTGTCAAGCAGTGCATCTGCATGTAAGGCCAGCTGCTCATGCATCTAGCCTTTCTTTTGCTGAGAACCAACCTTTTTATTCAGTTTAAGTTATATAGAAAAAATCATTGTATACACATTCTGTCCAAGCACCATTATATGTAGAATCTTTCTATCAAATGTGGAGCTCACTCATTTCACCACATAGAGGATATAAAAACTCCTGGTTTTTTGGAAGATTGGCTCCATGTATAACTTGTTTCCCATATAGTTAAGCAGCTGAGTGGACGCTCATTGTAGCATGTGAGCCTGACTGAAAAACTCTAAAATGCTAGCATCAATTCGAATCGAGTATATTTTCTTCTTTGTGTTGTTTGCATGTGTTTTGCAGAAGTGCCAAGTATCCAATAGTAAGTTGTTTAAGATTGCATGTAAACTTCTTCACTCATGCATACTATTTCTTGAATTATCCAGTAATGAGCATTAAATATTGTGCCTGATAACAACCATGTTTATTTTGCGACTGGTTTATATCCTAGAATAGGTGAGTGTCAATTTATCAATTGTGTTCTTTATTTGTTTTCTATCAGACACTTGTTATGTGCAGCACATGATCTTCAAACAAAGAAAGCAGCCTCCATTTTAGCACAAGCAAAAACAGTTAATGCTTCGTTTATCTTAATATAACTCACAGACAAGCTTCCGATGTATATTTTTAGCATCGGTTTCTGGTGCTCTATATTAATCCTTACATTTGTTCGGTTGTGTAGATGGCCATGTCGCAAGGTTTCTACTTTCTACTATCAGCATGCATATGCTATGCTAGTTTTCCATTTTTTTAATCACTTTGCTTGTCATGCACGATACTTTGTTGCTATTACCTACCGATATAAGCATTTCAAGTGTAGATGGAGCTTCTGTTTGTAGTTGTGATGAGAACAACTGCAAGCAGAACACCCTAACTCTTTAGAGTACTCTTTTCTTGTATATTACCGCTCTAACTCCTTTGTTTACCCATCTTTCCATGCTTTCCCTTAATTTTGATAGCAGAAGTTGTGTCATTATTATTATTTTTTTGCAGTCAGGCCATCAATTGGGCTTTGGATCGATTATGCTCTATAATATGATTGGAAGAGAACAAGAGAGAACTCAAGACCTAAGAGATGTGGAAGTCAAAGAACAGGATCTTTTACAACTATTGTTGAATCTGCCTTTGCAGTATGAAGTATGTTTAAGATTAGAATATTGTTATTTCCCACCATTTGTGCTCTTCATCTAGATCCATGAACCTTTTCTCATTCCAGCTCTATTGCCTAGCTCTTTGGTTAGGGCTTAGGATTGTATGATTACACCAGCATAATGGCAATGTTTTTTTCCCCGTCCAATTGAAATGAAGAACAGGTAACTGCAGCCTGTTGGTCAGTGTCTAGATGTATGCAGTCATGCAGATCACCCTGGTCAAGTCTTCCTATTTCACTAATTAAGATGTATAGTACAAAGGATATGATGCATTAGAGTGCGGCATGCGAATCTCACTGATCAAGTCTTTCATTTACATTTATGGACATGCATAGTACGAAGGATATGTCACATAAGACTATAGGAGTAGGACAAATAGCATCAGAAAAATTCTTGTCATGTATGAGTATGACCTTATACTGATTGCTGAATAAACTGTGACCTCCATAAACAACATAATGTTCTTCCTGTGTTAAATTTCACAAACAGTTTGGGGCCACATCTTCAGGAGTTCTATTATCTGTTCTTAGTTTTTGTTTTAAAAAAATTATGCTAGCCTACTAGTATATTATGAGCATGGCTACGTGTGGTGGCTAAAGCATGTTGCTCGTGGTGCATTTAAGTGTCCATGTGACATAATAGTTCCTACCCATCATTTCCAGGTTTTGGCAAATATCAGTCAGTCTTTAGTGTCAGCTAAGGGAAATTGAGAGGCTAGAGCAGGAACGCTGCTATGAAATTAACAGGTGAACCGTGGACTTTAGATTTTTGAGGGCTAAGTGCAGCAACCATCTATTTTGGCTGAGGGGGAAATGAGAGAGAGGAGGGAGGAGAGAGAAAGGAGAGAGAGAGAATAGGGAGCAGAGGGAGAGAGGAAGGAGGCGGCGTGGCGGTAGGCTGCGGCTCGCCGGTGGCAGGGCGACGATGGCGGCGCCGGGGCAGCGCAGCGACACCGGCAACTGGCGGCGGCACGGCGACGGAACCGAGAGGGGAAGGGGAAGAGAGAGAGGAAGGGAGAGAGAAGGGAGAGGCGGTGATGCGGTTGGCCGACGGGGAAAGCGGCGGAGGAGCAGACGGCGACGACGGAGCGACAGAGGTGGCTCGGGTGACCTGGCGACGGCGGCGGCGGAGACGCACGGCGGCAGCGAGGGCAGCGGCGCAACGGCTGCGGCCGGCGGAGAAAAACCAAGGGCGGAGAGAGAGGGGTGAAGAGAGAGAGCGAAGGAGAGAGGGGAGGGAGCAACCGGCGGCGACGACGGCTCGGCAACGGAGGCGCAACGGAGCTTTGGTGGCGGCGCGTGGCGGCACTGGAGATGCGTCGGAGCGGGGCAGAACCGGTACGGCGAGGAGAACCAGCGGCGACCGCGCTGGCGACGACACCAAGGCGGCGGCTCCGGCGGCGACACTGTCGGCGCGGCGTGGACGGGCGCGGATGGATGGCGGAGCCGAGGAGAAGGAAGGGAGAGCGGCGAGAAGAGACCGAGGGGAGAGAGAAGTCGGGGAGGAAGGGAGAGGAAGAAGGGGGAGGTGGTAGGGGAGGAGGGGACGCGTGGGCTGAATCAATCGGGGATGTGAACGGGAAGGATCGGAAGAGGTACTGTGCTAGGAACAGTAACCCACATGTCAGGCTGAGGCAACAGGAGCCGTACATCTCTAGGATTACATATTTAGATGGATTACTAAAGGATTCTAAGGAGTTTGAAGTCTAAGTACAGCAACCAGGTTTGACCTTTTTCGTCATAAGGTCTTCTGGAATTTAAATTGTTATGCTCTGATTTCCATGGAAAATAAGCTTTGTTTAGTCATTTACCCCCATTTACATTCTACACTACTGGATACCGGTGCTTGTATACCCTTGTTTGTTTGTGTTTGCTGTTTCCGCTTCCAGTTGTTTTTTAACTGTCCTAGAGCTGTATGAGAACCTGCCTAACATCAATCCCATCATTCCGTTTCAGATCTAAACGGAAGTATAGATCATGACGTGAAACTTGGGTCCCGTTGAGCACATTGAGGTATGCTAATCATTTTAGCTCCACTAGCGTTCTGTTGTGCCAATGGTCAATGGATATGGTAGACATGAAGGCTCTCAACTGTTGTGATGATTTTGTTCCCCACTATAGGCCAATGAAAAACACTTGAGGCGTGACCCACAGGCTCAATTTTTTTGTAGATGTCCACTCTTAACCGTGAGACCTCCTGTCATGTTGTTTCAGTATTGTTTTCGTTAAGGTCTACGAGTCTGGGCCAGGTCTTCAGATATAACACCGCAGTGTTGTTTTTGGTTATCATTTGCATGATGCATTCAAGTAAATTCTGAACAGCAATGCAAGGTGGAACTTTGAGCTGTTTCATGTAAGTTAGCTCATAGGTATAGGTGAATTTTTTAGGTTTGGGGAAAAAAAAAAGAAGAAAAGCTTATGTTTTAACTATTCTATGGTTTGTTTGTAGAAGAAATTTGAGTTTAGACAACTACAGGTAAGTGCACCCACCCCATATTGATTTTCTATAAATTTGTGAACCAAAATTTGCTGCTTAAGGAAAGAAAATGGTAAGTGACAAGTGACAACATATGGATGCTGTACCACTTTGATTGCCTAAACTATGATTCTGGGTAGAGCTTTCAACACCTGGCGTTGGCAGTCTGCTTGTTTGATCCATCTAGTGTCATCACAATCAAGCCACCAGTGATAGATCATCTTAGCTCCCTACAAAATTTGGTATCTGTCCAACACCAACTAGGAAATCTTTCTTTTGGCCTGGAACTTTCGCGTGAGAAGGAAGGGTGGTTACTTGTGTGGAAAGATAGATTGCAATCAACTGCTGATATTCCCTGTTGACGAGACTCAGGAGGCTCACACTGATTGATTATCCGTCTCAGACTCATCAAAAGAATTCATTTCATATTGTTTCTGGTATAGATGAATGTTTTCATACTTGATAGTTGGTAGAAGGGGGCAAGCAGATGCTGGATGCCTGGATGGATGGAGCTGCTGCAGCATGCGATCGAGCACCAACCACTAGCAGCTGCTCACATTTCACAGTAGGCCGGGCCTCTTATGCTCGATGGAAGTTTCTTTCAACGCCCAAAAGTGGAGCACTTGCCTGTTGCATTTCATGCACAGTGCATAGTTGACTTCTGTGTCTTACAGTAGTATGGACGCAAGCAACAGGCCGCTGTGCATTTCCCATTCATTTCTTTACGACGTTAGGTCTGTGCACGAAGATGGTGAATCATTCAGTGCATGTCCAGAAACTAGAGGCGGAGAAGATGGAATAATTGTTGGAGGAAATTGGAAGGTCGTCGTCGTCGTCACTGGTCGCTAGTGTTGTAGAGTGAAGGAAATTGAAGGGACCATCTCAACTCAGAATAACGCAAACCTGCATCATCGTATTTGTTTCCTTACCCACTCCCAGTCGATGTGGGGAGGGGGCACTGGTGATGCTGCTTGCGCTCTGCTAGGCGGGGAAAATACAATCAGTGACGCTTAATTTGTGAGCCTTGACATTAATTTAGATGATACCCTGGCATACGAATTTCTTCCGCGAGTGACATTTCAACCCTTTTTCACCCATTTCCGCGTCATTTCCCCCAATATTGTGGATGGAATGACTCAAGTGCCCCTATCTTCTTCCTTCTTCCTCTTTCATCCCTTCATCTTCTACTTCGGCCCCGTCACCTCGAGTTCACAACCCCGCCTCCCCAAGCAGGCGAGCCACAACGGACGTCGATGTTGTCCAGCTCCAACTTCTCCTTCCCAGAGAGATGACGCAAAGATCGCGTAGGATCTGCACACCTGTGGCATCGCCCACCCCGTCGACCTCTGTGTTGAAGACATCGCCAACCCCCAGCACGACCTCCTCCCCTCTCTCTTCTCATTCTTCGTCTCCGTTGGGTATGGCATTTTGGTCTTTTCAACTCCGAAATCAGGATAAAAGGAGGGGGAAATAGGGGAAAAGAATAAAAAAAATATTGAAAATGTCATACGTGGAGAAAATTGTGTGCCCAATATCACCTGGCAAGAGACCATCTAAATTAACATCATTTTGTTTCAGGCTCACAAATTAAAGTTTTTAGTCTTGCAATAAGAATTATCCTTTTCAATAGACTAATAGATTAGCTATACCACTCGGTCATTTAAAACACATAAAAAGGAGCTCGCATGTACAAGTCTGCGTGCGTCTTGAAATTATCTGCTCTTGAAATAGTCAGTAGTTAGTAGGAGTAATTTCTTAAAGCTAGCTGTCCTGGTATTAATTGCTGCAGCCTGCATATGCCTTATGCCTTGATGCTACGTGACCAGACCTAGGGGCTGTGTGTCTGTCAAAGAAGGATCGCGTGCGCTACGGGCAGCAGCAACGCCGAGTCGGAGTGGCCAAGAAGCATGCGATGCAAAGCCCGATGGTTGGATTGACCGAAAAGTATATGGTAGTATGTGTGTGTGTCTCAGGAAGCGGCCAAGCACGACTACTGCATTGCCATAGCCCATAGTGCATAGGTTAATACAACCGCCACTACTGCTACAGAAAAATACCTAGCTGCATATGCATATGTTCGCGTCCTGCATTCCCAAGGAGAAAGTTAATCTGAACCGTCCAATCTAAATCCAATGGCCCAAATTCAACGACCCTGTTTGTATAGATAAGAGCTCACACCTCGTTCTCTCGTTCACGAAAAGCCCCTCCTACTCTGGAACCCCTCTTCCCAGCAACCCCTCTCTGAACACCCTTGTTGTTGTTGTTGTTGTTTACATGCCTTTTCGTGTTGCCACCATTGTTGTTGATCAGGCATGTCAGGGATAAAATCACGGCCCATTGCCATGGCCCACTCTCTGACGGCCGCGCCGAATAAACCTACCGGGCCCAAATTCATTGGAAGGTTCTATTTGGCCAGATGCATCCCGCCGAATACGACCTCGATGGCGTGATGCGTAACGGCCAAGGAATCGTGTTTGAGTCCGACTCGAACAAGAGTTCTGCACGGCTACGTGAAGATCCGGACGTGGTTTTCCGGATTGGAGCAGAAGTCGTGATCCCCAAGAATTAAAGTATGCCTTATCTGCCTCGGGATATATTTGGCATGTCGAATTCGTTACGATCTTGTAGTTAACCCGGCCCGATATTCCCTCGGTAGGTCGGTTTGCTCTGCACTATATAAACAGGGCCCTATGGCGTTTAGAGGGACCCTGGCCAAGAGCTTTCGCATCTTAGCACTTCGTAGACACGAGGTCTTTGCATAATACTTCCTGTACACCCATATTCTCGCCGAGACTTGTTCGTCTCGTCGAGCATCCTCTTGTAATCATCTTTGGTATATAAGAAAGGCTGGACGTAGGGCTATTATCTCTCCCGAGAGGCCTGAACCAGGATAAAAACTCCTGTCTCCCTGTTCGTTGTTGTTCGTTCTGTTCGGCGTGTTTCCTATCTCTCTCTTAAAGAACCTTTAAGCGACTTGAAATCGATATCTCAACCGTCGACAAGGCAGGCCTCCATCGTCGTCATTCGTAGCCATGTTCTAATTCATAGTTGCCTTCCACATCATTCTTGTATTCACAAGGGCTCTCTTTAAACAAATTATAAAAATGTGAATTTTAATTTCTTGTAGTAGCACTAGAATGCATTGTGTTGGCTAGACAACATGGTGGACAACACTCTATACACCCATGGCAGCCGCCTCATCTTAGAATGATATAGGTCATGGTCAGCACTAGACCTGTTCATGGGCGGCCTGGCCTGGCCCAAAAAAGCCCGGCCCGACCGGCGCATCGGGCCGGGCTCGGGCCTCGGTTTGAAGCTTGACTGACGGGCCGAGCCGGGCTTCCGAGCTTCGGGTCAGGTTCGGGCCTGAAGCATCGGGCCGGGATCGGGCTTGGATCCGCAGGACCGGGCTTTTCCAAGCCCGGCCCGACCGATGATTAGGCCTAGTCAGCACCGATGGTGGTGATATTGTTCATCAGCACCAATGTCATGGCCCTAGATGGCTGATTAGGGCGTTAGGAAAAGCAAAATAGCAAAGATACTTATCGGAGTGACATATTGACAATTTTCAGCAATTTTTGTATGCTATTTTGATCGTGTGTATGCCATCTAATTGTGAATTTTAAATAGTGTCATTGGCTAAAACCTGTCCACGACGGGTAGCGCAACAAGCCGCATGACATCGCACAGAAGGATATGCTTGAAGGAGGAGGGGTCATTCAGAAAAGGTGCATAGCTCCATTCGATCTTAATCGGGTGGTTGTTGCGCGGAGAGACCCTGTGTGCTCGCTAGGGTTAGGAAGAAGAGGGGCTTGCTCTGGCGAGGTCGGATGAAGGAAAAACCTTTTCATCCTCTTTTTAGATTGGACATGAGTACATGCCTAGAGATTAGTAGAGGAGGAATTGATGATGGGGAGGCATGAGGCGAGGTGATGATCGCTTCGCCGCATGCGCGCGCTCCCGCCATCATCCATCCGGTTCCCGAAGCGCATCGAGCGCTCGCTCCCTCCCCTTTCTTTCTTGGTCCAGGTCTCCAGGACCAGACACTCCAATCGCTGCTCCTCAACATCTGGAGCACCAGCGGCAGTGTCTCCAGCGACCATTCCTGATTGATTCTTCTTCGACGGATTCACGCAGCGTCTCTGCAATTGTGCTGCGTACTCTTGGATCATCGTGTTGCCTTGTCTCCTTCGTCAGGCTCAGCTGCTGCCCTGTGCCATCCATACGCTCTGGGAGTCTGGGGGCTTGCCATTGCCCAACCTGGGCACGACACGTACGCTCTACAGCGTTGCGCATCATATCTGATATCGCCACGTTTCTCACTGTCTTGCAGGGATCACACTTGTCCAATATTTTCACGCTCGGGCGTTCGGCACTCTCCAAACATGCTGTTGCGACTCGGCATCCGCAGGATTCGGCTGAAGACCAGCTCGTTGCTTACATTCAACACACATAAGAAATCGAGAAATGAGATGCCTAAAAAAGTCATTGCTCACACTCAACACACGTAAGAAATTGAGAATGAGATGCCAAAAAGTCATCCTTGTTCACGTCTATCTTACAAACAAGGGAGTGCATGCTACCATCACCATAAGAAAAAAATTACAATCAAAATACTAGGGGCCTTTCAAATTAGCTACCAACAAATCAAAACAAATCCTCCAAATTTCCCTCTGATGAGTGACAGACATGGTAACACCGTCGCCCAGATCAACCAAAGGTTATTTTTTTTTCTTGGGAAACAATGGAGTGAGATCAAATTGACAGGAAAAAGAAAAGAGAGAAAATTGTGCGCCGGAGAAGCGTCACCGGAACCTACCCATGTCGGCGAGCTTCCTGGAGGTGTTGCGCCCGAACGACGCGGCGCTGCCGGCCGAGAGGTGCCGCCGGTGACTCTCCCCCAGGGAGGACGGATCCGGCGGCTGGCATCGCCGGCGGCCGCCGCCGCCGGAGCTGGGCCGGACGAGCGGGCTCAGGCACACCGCGAACCCCGAGATCCCGTCGCCGTTGGCACCCGACGCCCCCGGCCGGCGCCGGTGCTGCCTGGCCGGCGACGGCGATGGGAACCACCAGCTGCTACTGCTCGGGGATTCCGGCTCCTCGTCGACCGGCGGCGGCAAGGACGCCGTCGGCGCCGCCGCCGCGTCCGGCCTCCGCTTCCGGCGGACTATGGAAGACAGCCACGAGGTCGACCACCGGGGAGGGTCCTTCTTGCTGTCCACCCGGGCATGGCGCCCACCGCCGAAGATCGCCGCCAGGAAGGAGCGCCGCCGTGCGGCCTTCTTGCTCTCCTCGCCGTCGGCGGCGCGAGCCGCGGCGGCAGGGCCGACCTGCGGCGTGCGGAAGAAGAGGAGGCTGGGCTGGTGGTGGTGGTGAGACGAGGAGGAGGCGTAGGCGCCGGCGTCGGAGCGGCGGCGCGCAGCGTAGGGCGAGACGGAGCGCGGGAAGAAGCCCCCCCTGTGGGCGGCGCGCGGCGGCGGCGAGCTGCCGCAGCTGCTGCAGTCGACGTCGCTGGCGCCGGCCTGGTCGCGCTCGGCGGCGAGCGCGAGGAGGCGGTCGCGGAGGCAGGGCGCGCAGACGCCGACGGCGTTGGCGTAGGGGTGGAGCTTGCAGTTGCACCTCATCACCGCCGCGGCGCGCCGCCCATCACCAGCGGAGGCGGAGGAGGAGGAGGAGGAGGAGACGAACGCGACGGCAGATCGCTAGCAACAAGCAGCAATCAAGCAAGCTTGGATTCTTGGTGAGGTGAGGTGAGGGAGGAGGATTGATTCGGGGAGCGGTTGGTTGGCTGGGTTGGATTTTTGGCGTGGACGGAGCTCAAAGCTTGGTTTTTTCTTCGTCTTCCTCTTCTCCCTCGGGGTCGGGGAATGGAATGGATGGAGGAGTGGTTGGGCGATGCGGTAATGGCAGACGGATTTATTCGGGAGGAAGGACACGGCGGTTGGCTTGGTCAGTCTCTGGTTTCAGGCCGGTTTATACTCTTCCCCTGTTGTAGAAATGTACTTGCAATATTCTGGCCCCAACTTCAAAATTGCTATTCAAATACCTAAATTTATTATTTAAAATTCCAAAATTTATACGTGGACCTGTATTTTGGGTTAGTAATAATTATGCTCCGATGTCTGAAAACATCCACGTATACTGGAGTACTATTGCTTGCCAAAAAAGAACATTATTTCTATCATATCATTTAAACGTTTTATTGCCAAATTATTTCATGCGTCCCGACAGAGGATTTGAATTTTCATCCTAATCCAAAGTTCCAAACCTAACTAATTGCGTACTAAAAGAGCCATGAATGCGCATACTAAGAGTTACTATTAGTTTAGATTACGATGGCTTTGGCGGCTAGCTAACAAAGTACCCCTACCGCATCTTCTTCATGGTATCATCCATCTCCGTCTTCAACCGTGGTAACCATTTTAACGTGCGAAATGGCTTAGGTTTATTTTAGTAAAAAAATTAATTCCTATCACGAAACAGTCTCATAAAACTCTTAATAATAACATAACAAATTGAATCAACTTCGAAAAGCACATCCATTTCTCAAAATTCAGTTTAACATTTAGCTCAGCCATCTTATTCATCTAATTTAACCACGCAAAACATGCTATTATCCACCTTACTTGCAATACAATCATTTTGAATTTTCTTTTCTAGTGAGTTTCTATACAACTTGTGTGTTCCAGTAAAGAGGAAAAACACGATCCTCGATGCGTCCATTCCGCTTAAATGTACAGATTGAATGCGTGCAAGTGCTCTGTACTTGCTGAGAAGGAAGGAAGCGAGGGGCACCGGTTTTCATCGCTGTCTCGATGCCTGGACGTCCTGCACGGGGTTTGTTTTGTTTGGGGAGTAAATTTGCGTACGGGGCGAGTACATCTAGTCTCCATGGAAATGGGCTCGGGGTCAAGCCTCCAAGCCGTGCAATTACTCCAGGCGGTGCTGCATGCAGCATGCTGGTACAGGAAGCTGCCAGTTTCCATGGCTGAGATTTTGCCCAGAGATGCAGTTACATAAGCTAGAGCCAAGCCTTCCGACAGCTGCTTGCTGTACGCGGCCATCGGAATTCCAGAAGCGGATAATGCTAGTGCTAGCATCGCCGTTGCATCGAGCTACACTAGACGGGCATGCACCACATCCATATCCGATAAGGCGTCATTTTTGGGCCCAGCCCAATCCCATGTAACGCCTCGTCTGATTTGACCTGGGCGTACGCAGGGAAGCAAGCAAGGAAGCAGAAGAATAGGGGAGGCAGCAATGGCAGTGCAGCTGCGGGGAGCAAGTGGGTGGCTGAAGCCTGAAGGGTTCAAAATGGAGGGGGAGACACGCATCAGCATGAGGCGATGAGGCGATGACCGGGAGGGAGACGCCGACAAGATGGATCGCCCCTAGCCTGCACTGCACGCCGGCAGGCAGCGCAAGCGCAACGCGACATTTCTTGGCAACAGCGACAACGCCGATCCGTTGCATTCCATTCCTCCAGCCCGAGTGGCCTCCTCGTCTCCTTCCCTGGACAGGCATGTGGTGACCACAAGAACACGCAAGCATGCTGACCATGCATGCCCAGGGCAATTAGAGGCCATATCATATCATGTATGATATATCATATACTATAATGTAAGCACGCCAGTTTCTCCGAACAACTTTAAGAGATGTTTTTTGACCCCTTGTATCGAAAGTTCGAAACCACTTGTCGTAGCTCTTAGAAATACATCGAACGAAACAGACCAAACTGTCCGAACTACACTCGACAACCTCTTGAATTCAAATTATTCTCAAATAGTAAGCTCTCAAGTCCAGCTCACTATTCATATCCCCACGTAGCATGGATAAAAATAGCAGAGGGAACTTCATGACAGGCCATCTCAAATTTACATGCGAATGGAGCTTGCAAAGTGTATAGATATCATGTGTCATGCAGTAATGGACTTATTAGGTCAGTAGCTACCGACCCTCTCCATCTGTTTGTATAAAGTCTAAGGCGCGGTCTTGGTCTGGGAGATTGTTCACACGTTAACATCACGACCTCGACACGTAACATAACCAATTACTCCCACTACTTGTAGTCTCAATTAATATAGGCCGAAAAATTTTGCGTTGCCGCTATGAATTGGCGGCAATATCGGTTTGGACCGTTTGGTGCTACTACTGCCACCGCTATGCATGCGGACAGCCGGACCAAACAATGATCCATGGAGTAAGGTACTCAAAACTTTTTGCAGCACTGTCAGTAAAGAAATGGGCCGGCTCATGGCCTATTTAAAAGCAGCTTATTTCTGACCAGGAGCCCGTAGGATTAACAGGAAACTATTGCTTATGTTTGGCATTTTTATCAGTCATGTTCTTGGTACGAGCAGTTAATATGTCCAATCAGATAGAGATTAGCTCAGTATTTTCATCATCTGGACATGATAGACCATTACTAATTAGATTCTGCGTTTTTCTAATGTTCCAGAAGACCTGTTCGATGTAGGGTACCAGAGAAGCAATCAACAGGGAAGAAAAATTATTTCTAGAAAGCATGTAATCTGTTAGCACAAATGAAGGTCAGTTCAACACAGCATAATATAGAGCCAAGTTCTCGTTCAAAATAATACAGAGTCAAGTTTACCCAGGTAAGTAGATGACGAAAATTATGCATGATCTGTGTCCTGTTCGACCAATGCAAGCAGAGTAAAAGAACGAGCAATTGTTTTGACCAGAGCTTGTGCAGGCAGCTAGGAACTGACTAAACCAATCCCTCTTTTGGATGGCTCTGCCACATCCATCTTAAAGGTCTCGAGTAGAAAATGCTACTACCAATAATAAACTGCCAGACGGCAGACGGCCTCTGCGGGTCGAGCTACGCCAAGAATGTTCAAACACAGTACCAGTATTGTTTATCGTGAGGCTCGTATCCAATTGCTGTCGCAACCCTCAAATAAAAGCGCTATTATAGGAGGGACCAGTTAACCGTTATGGCCTAACTAAATCCTAGTGGTACCAGCCAAAAAAACAAGTCCTGCTCTTCAAGATCGAAAACGAAAGTCAACGCTGTGAACTACATATTTAAACGGCAGCTTGCTTAGACAAAGGGGAAAAAAGATCAAAATATAAGCTCTACTGTCTAAACATATAGATACGAGGTAGGGGCTTCAGAATGAACGCATGCATCCTGCAGAATATAAAAAACATTCGTATTGTGCATATAAGTCTATATGGAGTCACGTAAGGCCATTAATTCCTAATCACAATCGACACAAATATATATATCATATATAACGACTATTCATACTAATAGCTAGGAGTAATAAACAACACAGGTAACTGATCAATCATCTAAGATTTGACAAGGCAAGAGCACAATAACTGACTGTTAATTCTGCATTTGTCAAATTACAACAAGTTCAGCTAAGAAAGCAAATGTATATTGCTTGCACATAGTACGTTACCTTCATCGTGCCCATGATACAGCATCAATCTCATCCCTTGCAGACTTATATAGCTCAAGCCTCTTAAAGCATTGCAGCCTACGCTCCATAAGGGCAGGATCCTCATCAAGGAGTTGTGCGAGCTGCTTAGCCTATACATGGAATTGAATTAATTGATCATTAAGGACTGAAAGGAGGAGAAATGAACATTGTTGAAAACAAAGAAAGTCACTGACATCTTTCCTGCCCACTTGAGTGTAGAAGTAATTAAGCAAGGACCGCTTAGCTTCCCGGACTTGACAATGAACAACAGCCTTGGGGATAGTATTCTTTAGTGTATCAGATACCATGCCAATGTAAGAAGACACATTAGAAGCAATCCTCCTGAAGTGCGCATCAGCGTAACGATCAACGGAAGGGGTGGAGGGGTTTCCAGCTCCAGTCTTGTCCACTTCCTGTGGAAGCTTGCGAAAGAAATCCACCGTCAAATATGTTGACTCCATATCAACCAACCGTACAGTAGTTTTACGTCCATCCTCACGGAATCTATCTAAGGCCTGATTGCATGCAGAAGCAAGCTCCGCTTGAAGAGTGGGAAATCTTCTCAACTCCTAACCATACAATAATACCATTTCAGTAATTACATAACTAGGGGAAATGATATGAGTGATGATTTGGTACAGACATGCCAAATAACCAACCTTAGTCTCCCCAATTGATTTCCTTACCAGCTCTTTCAAAACATGATGCACCTGTAGTAATGGTAAACGAGGCTTCAGTGAAACAGACATGCCAAAGCAGGTGACCAAAGGAGGAGGATTCTTACAGCATCTACAGAAGCTTCAGCTGGCCCTCTAAAATAACTGAGAGCAGACTCAATCAGTCGTCGGTACCCTTGCTCAGGAGCAATTAGATGAGGTTGATAACCATCAGCTTCTGACACAACTCGTTTAACATTTTGCAAAGACAGAAAGCGGTCGAATGGAAGCTTTCGCAAAGCAGAAGGAAGCTGATTATCAAAGACCCCATAAATTCGATCGCCACCAGGTCGTCTGCAGATTTTTACATCTATGTTACAGATCACAACAATATACATCGCATGGGTATGGTTAAAAACATAAAGAAATAAAAATAAATGGCATTTACCCTCCATCGAGATGTTCTTTAAATATTTTTTCAAATGCACGACAAAGCTCCAAGACAAGGTACAGCTGAGCCTGCACAAGCACATGAATGATTGTCGTTTGTTTCCTTCAAATGTAATTCAGCCCAAAGTTCAGTACATTACCCCAGCATCAGAGGCAATAGGTCTACCAATGTGATCCATCTCAGATTCGAGCTCATCAATAGTTTTGTTTATCAAAGATGTTATGCTTGGAATGCGTGCTCTGATGACTGCCTCTAGGTGCTGAGATGTAAAAGGCAATGGATGACCAACGTTGCAAACTTGCAACCAATACAAATGGAAGCACTAGAATAATTTAAGTGAACCTGTGAAAGAAGTTTAGCAAGATATTCTGAACCCATCCTGCTAGCTAAATGGGAATATTCAGGACTAGAAGCAAAGAATTCTTGTTCTTTTCGCCTAGCAATGATCATGTCAACATTCTTGTTGATATCTGCCTGTGAACGGTTAACAATTCCAACCCATGGCTGCTGCAGTCTGTAAGATCTTCCTTCAAGAACCTTAGTGAGAAGAATGAAGAGGAATTAGGAATTCCAAGCCCAAAATGCACATAGAACAACTGGTCAAACAGAAACATACATCAAGTGCATTTGTTCCTTTGTCCATCAAATCAAGCTTAGTCAACACACCAAAGGTCCTTTCACCTGAACACATTTAAATAAGCCCCTCAAGCAAAAAATGTGCTAGGTGAACAAAAGGATATAATTGCATTAGCGCAGGCAACATGTTAATATGATATAATGTTAGAATATGATAATGAATAATCTAAGCCATAGGAGTGAATCTACAAGCCTCACATTGATCACCAAAATACTCTTTCAATTATTGCACTTTAAACTTATGCCCCCTCACTTTATCAAAAAAACATATATGTTCCCTAAAAGCTCCACCTTGTCATTTGACTTAATATAGAGGCTAAGATTTGTACAACAAAGGTGTAAAAGTTAAGTGCAAATAGATATGAAGGTAACACGTGTTGGTAATGAGGAAAGCTAGCATGCTGTGGCATTTTGTTATTGTACAAACGGTAGGAAACAGAGTAGTCCAAAGTCAATTCGCAATTGAAATTATAATTTATAAATTCCACATACTAGTTTCTATCCTTTTAGGTACTAAACTTGTGGAATTGTATTACAAAGCTAGGGCACAGTTTTTCTTCAACCTAGGTTAGTGCTCAGCAAAGATAAATCTCACTTCCAACCCAAAACATGCTGAATTATGCATGGGGTTTCTCCCAAAATATTACAGAAATACAAGGGGACAGTATCCCGTTCGAATAGGATACCTCCCCTAGCTCGCGCCCGCCACCGTGCTCCACCTCCTCCCTCCACGCCATCATCCTCCTCCCTCCGCGCCACCACCAACACCAGGTTCGGATTTGGGTTAAGGTTGGGGTGGTTGGTGTCCGATAGCCTTAGAGAGAGGCCAAGGCGGAAGCAGACCAGCAGTGGGGTGGGGAATGGGGAGGGGGACACCGGAGCCGCGGGCTCGGTCGAAGGTGGTCGGGCAGTGACAGCGGGTCGATCGACGCCGGTCCAAACTTAGCATGGACAGGGCCAGCATGCGGTGGCGGGAGAGAAGGGGCCAGGCGACGGCACCGCCGCTAGTGGTGGTGGAGGCGACGGGGGTGGGGGGGGAGGAGGCAGAGAGGGGAAGGAGGAGAGTGGGTTGCCGGTGTGGTGGAAGAAAGGGAGCAGCGTGCCCTTGTCATGACGGAATCCTGTCCCCTAGTCCGACTCAAAATATTACTTTTTTTAGTGTGGAGCACCCTTGATGCAGAAATATTTCAAGAAATGAACCCAACAAAGTTTATCTTAGTCATATCTTTACCTTTACTATCAAAAAGAGCCTAATGGTGGTGGCGGTAGGGCCAACTGTAAATCTCCACCTTCCATCCCATGTAACTGTCCAAACACAATAAGGCTACTTTCTTTTTATTTGGGTTTGATTTCTTATTTCAATACTTTGCATTTTAAAAAGTTTTCAATCAGCTCAAGGGTCAAGATATATCAAATCATTCTATTTATCTAACATCCTAGTAATTTTTTTTAGCAACCTAACTTCCTAGTTTTAGCACGTTGTATTTGAGAAAACTTTTGGTCAATTTAAGAAATACCAAATTAGAGGGTGTGAAATCACAATGTGGTCGACCATGGAAACAAAGTTGAGCGTGAACAAGCATGGAATAGTCGAGTGTAAAAGGTTGAAAATGAACTAATCAAAATATGGCAGATTGGTAAGTAATGTGATATTTGTTCGTTGCAAACATAGGGCAAGTGGTTGGCTTTGGCTAACAAGTGTACAACACAATACACACAACATTTATTCAGCATCGCATTAAGGCCTTGTTCTTTTCAACGTATCGTACCGTTGCGTATTACTGTAGCAAATTTTGTTATTTTTATACAGCCTATATGTTGTGGTAATTTTTAACGATTTTTTCGTGGCTTTTACTAGTCCTTCCAAAGATCCTAAAACTATTTTTTAATTATTTTTTTATAATTTTTAGATCTCTTTTCGAGGGCTCTCAAATTTGCTACAGTAATAAGGGACCACAACGATACGCTTAAAAAAACAAGGCCTAAAGCAAGATACCATCAGCTAATAGAAATATAAAATTAATATATCCAGTCCACCTAATAAGTGTAAACCTTTCTCATACCAGTTGGATCAACATCCCGAGCGAGCTTAATGGCATCAGATGTTGCTATATCTTGATTAGCAGGGGATATAGCAAGTATAATACAGTTCGGCTACAAAAGAAAATTGGGAAGTGTCACTGCATAAGTAAACATCAATATGCAGTTCTTAGTCTTACGCAAACTTGTTACCTTATTGGCTTATTGCTGTAATTAGAGTATATTTTTATGCAATATGCAAGCCAAAACACAGGCAGATCTTGGAAGTGAATTCAAAAGATGGATATAATAAAACAGACCATATATTATACTATTATAGAAACTTTACAGGTAAGTTTGAAATATCAGAGGGGAGAATATTGCAATCTGTAAAACATTAAATGTTCCCTGATATACAAGAACCTATAACTTTGACAGTCCAAGGCAAATATATTTTGTGTCATTTATTAAATTGAAAATAATGAAAGTATTTCATCATTTATTTTCAGTGGAGAGATGTTAGACATAATATGTGGAGAATATAGCGCTGAACATCGGTAGAGAGAACTGCATCATTTATTTTAACGAGTCAAAGAAAAAAAATGTCAAATCTATAAAATGAATGTGCGCATCATTTGAAGTGATAAAAGTACCTTATCAACATATGTGCGCACCATATTTTCAATATCCTGGACGATGCTTTCAGGCTGTCCCTCTGAAAAAGGACAACATGTCAGTGCAAAGCCTCTGGTGAACATTGCATAAATCCAAAAATGCAAAGAACAAAATGGTAGACATTCGCGTACCTACAGCAACTTTAGTTAGACCAGGCAGATCAACCAATGTTAAGTTCACAACTGCAATAATAAATTGAATAGTGTCAAGTATATTAAATCCAGAAAATTCAATGCCTACTTGAATGCTGATATACATAAATTAAGTGCTCTATTAACTAGTAGCACCAATACAAACATTGAAACGTGGCCATGAAAAAAAAAGAAATTAAAAAACACTGCACCGTTGTCAGACAGAAAATTACCAGTGCTATTTTCATATAAGATGGAACCAGAAAATCAGATTTGATAGCTAAAAGCAGCAGCAATATTCTCCTTCAAAATAAAAGCAAAACAAGCAGTAAATTATGCCAAGGGTTTTAAACTTCAAATACCATGTGGTGAGTATATACTGAGATGAATTGGAACTGGTGATATCTGTTTCGTCTTTCCCGTCAACCTATCAGTTTCGTCTTGGATTTCCTTCCGCACAAGAGCTACATTAAAAAAAACTTCAGTGCCATGTATGTGGTAACTATATATTAAACCTCAGCAATTGATAGGTATCCGCAAACCTTAGCCACTTGAGAAATTAGAAATATTGAGGTCATATAAATTGTGTCAAGGTAATCATCCTTTTCTTTCAATAATGTTGTGTGTGCTATATTTCGTTACGCAAAGGAAGACACAAAATAATCTGATCAGTGATCACTAAGAGACGCGGACAAATAATATTTTGTTGAAGCACCCCTAGAGACCAAGGAATCATGCCGATTGCAGAAGAAACACCAAATCATTGGTTCCTTACGACAAATAACAATGTGCTAATTATTTAGGCGAATTAATCAAATGCATGAATCACAGTATAATCTGATACACCCACATGGAGTGGGGAAATACCATAGAGCATAAGATTACAACCAAACATTATCGATAATCAATATAATTGCACATTTAGCTGTCTGGAACCAATAATTGAACAGTTCAACTTTCGTGCTAGCACAAATAAAAAATTGCGATGTTTTCGCTGTACCTGGTAATGGCACGGCTAATCATAGTAGGCATTCCACAAAAGCAATTAACCTACTACTACTAAGTAAAACAAATTTAATGCATAACCCCAGAATAACCCCTAGCAACTACACATCGCTGATTATCTGAAAAAACTAAATATCACTGGCAGTACGCGCGAGAGCTTGTAGAGAGAGCTCACAGAAATCAGTGAACCGGCGCCTGGGCATATGCAGGAACTCAGCGTACTCCTGCTCCCCATCCTCTGCCTTGTGCAGCTGCAGAACTAGTGGCCTTCTCGTCACGATCCCTTCGAATCAAACCACACAACAACAATCCGTATTAACCACAGCACTAGGTGTCGGAAATTCGGAGTCAAAAGCAAAATCCACCAAGATCGTACCTGAGCCGCGAGGCAGGAAGTCGCGCCCCACGATGCTCTCCAGCACCGATGACTTCCCGGAGCTCTGCACGTAACCGCGCAACAAAAAGAGTTAAGCGACCCCGTAGGGTATGCAGGAAGCCCTCGGGCGGGGAGCGGGGTTGGGTGGAGGGGGCGGACCTGGCCGCCGACGACGGCGACGGAAGGGAGCGCCTCCCAGAGGGTGGGGAGGGAGGAGGCACCGTCGCCGCCGCCGTGGTCGCCGAGGACGGTGCAGGCGCGCTGGATGCGGTTGACGAGCACGATCACGTTCCCCATGGTCGCCATCTCGGCGGGAGAAGCAGGAGGGCGGGGAGAGCCGAGCGCGAGCGCGAGCGGGGGGCGGAAGGTTCTAGAAGGAAGCGGCGAGCGAGGTGCCTGACTGCCTGTGCGTGAGCGAGGAAGGAGGAGGTGTGCAGGCGTCGCTGTCGCGCGATGCTATCGGATTGGTCTCTCACTGCTGTCTGCTTGGCCGTGTCCGCGTAACTGCCCTCCTTTTCGAATTTCATTTCCGGTTCTACCCCTGGATGTATTTTAAATTCGCTGGGCGGCAAGGCAACAGACTCGGAATTCAAATTGAATTGAATCCAAAATGTTTTTCCATGTATATCGTCAGGGTAGCTCAATATGGCCTTGTTTATTTCAGCTGAAAGTTTTAATATGAAAAGGTTATGACCCATCAAATTATGTCTTTAAAAGTTAAAAGAATTATAAAAAAATTATTTTACGTACTTTATAAAGAACTGTTTAAGGCCACACAAAAATGCCTACAGAATATTACATCATTTAGCTTTAAAAAATAATAACATTTTTAATTAATTTAATTTAACTTAAAAGTCTGTTCTTTTGAGCTAATCTGAACAGCTGAAATGACTTAACTTCAAGAGCTAGCATTCACGTGTTTAATTGCTCCAACATCATAAAGCTGTCGAGATTGTTTTATGTTCAATTTTTGCAATGCCGCGGACCCGAGCATAGAAAGAGGGATAGTGGTATTTGATTTGTACAAGGAATGCCAAAGCAACTAATTTAGTGATTAATTAGTAGGGTGCAGTCTCTAGTGTTACCACTGTCCACTTGGATGACAAATCAGCTATGATATGCCGGGTGAAATATCTATGAGTAAATTACACGGGCGGTCCCTAAACTATTAGTCGATTCTCATTTTGATTTCCAATCTATGAAACTGCAGTTTTGAGTCCCTAATCTTTTTAACTGGGTCTGTCTCGATCCAAACTTGCCACGTGACAACCCTATAGCTGACGTGGCGATGACATGCCTCGTAAAATAGTTTTAAAAGGGGAAAATCATTTAAAAAACTTAAAATATATGGGAATTATTTCAAAAATACTTAAAAATGGGTAAAAAATCATGAAAATATGGGAAAATATTTTAAAAATCATAAAAAGGAAAAAAGGAAAATCATTAAAACATATATAGGCTGTTTGGTTGCCTTCTCTCATAAGCCTGGCCCATCCGACTCATCCAGGCTGGTGAGATACGGGATGTGCAGATGCAGAGACAGTGTTTGGCTGAGTGTTTAGCAGGCGAATATTTTGAAATTTAATTATTTTGAAATTTATATAGCGAGTGTGGTCTAGTTTTGTTCGAAAAAATGTCTGAAATCCATTTTTCGAATCGGTTCGGTAATCAGATATGCTAATAAAAAGATACAAACAAAAAAGGAAAAAATAAAAACTTACTTGCCACGTTAGCGGTCCATGCATGGCTTGATATGGTGACTGATTGTGGCCCCATGCGTAGAACACGAGGCCGCCATGCGTTGCATCCAAAGAAACGCTCATTTTCTGTGTTTCTCCAGAGCCAGGCTGCATGGAGAATATTGCATCCACATAGCCAGGCTCAAAACCAGATGCAGGCAACCAAACACAAGAAAAAAAACAAGATTATGCATCTGTAGATGCAAATCTCTGTAAATGCAGCTAACCAAACACCCTAATAAAAAAATATCAAAAGAAGCATAAAAATAGGGAAAATCATTTTTAAAAGAGAGAGAGAGAGAGAAATCAAGGAAAATATTGAAAAAATCATAAACATATTAAAAAGAAACATAAAGACAATGCGGTCGCCTTTAATCCCTCTATAGTTGTAAGCGCAAGACCTCTAGTATCATAGCGTATGGAAGCCCTTAAGTGTTACTTTTTTCTAATTTTTTATGAATTTTCCTAACTGTTTTACTATTTTTCATTTTTTTACGATTTCTTAATTTTTTAGGATTTTTTCTAATTTTTTTAAGTAATTCATGTGATATGGACGGCCACATTAGCGGCACGTAAGCTGTAAGGCTGTCACATGGCAGTTTTGAACCGGGACGAACCCATTTAAAAAGATTAGGGACCTAAAATTGTAGTTTTATAGATTGGGAACCTGGATGAGAATCGACTAATAATTTAGGGATCGCCCTGGCATTTTACTCAACATCTATTATCGTCAGCCGTACCAATGAGGGCTTGCACGATCGCCGACAACAGTCTATTCACGAAGGGCGAAACCGAGGACGTCTGGCCATTTATATAGGATTGTTCTTTTCATATATAAACCAAATTAGGTTTTATCTCTAGTTATATTAGTGGGTATTTAAATGTTTTTTCAGAGTTTCTATATTTTTATAATATTTTATACTTTTCAACACCTTTTGAGGGGCCATAAATTTTCGATTAAGATTTTCAACTAATGAACAGGCCATAGCCGCGCTGCCGCTGGCTGCGGAGCCCACTCGTCTATATATGGGCCACCCATTCGAGACGAGGTGGCCTGTTCATTAGACGAGTTTCTATATATGGGCCACCTCGTATGTTGGCCCATCTGGCCGGTCCGTCCGGTCCATACGGCGGTGGAAGTTCATTTGTAGGGATCGCCAAAGGGTTTGGCTTCTAGAGCTCACTCCACTTCCTCCCTCGCGCCGCCTCTTCCGCGACGCCCACTCAGACTCCGATCCGACGCTTCTAGAACCTTCCGAGCGGAGGGCGCTGCTGCGCGGCGCGCGGTAGGCGGCGGCGGAGGCCATGGCGCTGGCCTTCGACGAGTTCGGCCGGCCGTTCATCATCCTCAGGGAGCAGGAGAAGAAGTCGCGCCTGCGGGGGCTCGATGCGCAGAAGGCCAACATCGCCGCCGGCAAGGCCGTCGCGCGCATCCTCCGCACCTCCCTCGGCCCCAAGGGCATGGACAAGATGCTCCAGTCTCCCGACGGCGACGTCACCATTAGTAACCGCCCGCTACCTCCCTCGCCGCACCTCTCTCTTCGCGCCGCTTCCTGATGTAGCATGCTTCGTGGGTTGGGATCTGACCTTGCATCGTTTGCTTTGAGGATTAGGGTTTATGGCTCTGTAGTATGTAGGAGGTCTGTCTTGAGATCTAGAACTAGTGATTTCCGTTGCGCAGTTATTGTAGCTAACCAGTGATTTCCAATGTAGCTAACCAACTTTTACTACTGCAATGGTTAGATCACGTCTATACTGTTTATCGTCAGAGAAATGCGCTGCTGTGTGGATTCGGGGATCTGGCCTTTGGGTTTGTGACTGTAATAGTTGATTTTGCGGTTTGTGTACATTATATAGTCTGTTTCTTCTTGATTCTCCTGGTGTTCATTTACTGAAGGAGTACACTACCTTATGAATTGTCAGCTAATGATGGCGCAACGATCCTCGAGCAAATGGACGTTGACAACCAGATTGCGAAGCTGATGGTGGAGCTATCACGCAGTCAAGACTATGAAATTGGGGATGGTACCACCGGGGTTGTAGTCATGGCTGGGTCGCTCCTAGAACAAGCTGAGAAACTTCTGGAACGTGGTATTCACCCAATAAGGGTTGCCGAAGGTTATGAGATGGCCTCAAGGATAGCTTTTGATCATCTTGAGCGCATCTCCCAAAAGTTTGAATTCACTGCTTCAAATATAGAGCCATTGGTGCAGACTTGCATGACAACTCTCTCCTCAAAGATGTAAGTCATAATGGTATGTTAGCCCTGTTTTTTTTCCCTAAGTTCTGTGCGTAGGTTCGAATCAGATTTTGTATCTATCACGAATAGGCTATCAGAGGAAAATAAGCACAATTTTCACCTGTTTTTGTTGCAACCAAGTTCTGATGCCATTTTGGTCCATAATTATCCCTTAGCATTTTGCTGTTTAATCAAGTTTAGAGTAATATTTATGTGTATTGTATGTCTTTTGCAGTCCATCTCTTTTGTCAGGTTATGGTGATTAACCATGCAACTTTCAGTGTGACCTGTACCCCTTTAAACTGAACTGAGCAGCTAACCTAACATACTAATATTGATTCCATTGAATCACACATGTTATGGTTCGTTGATTCATATGTATAACCACCTTTCAACCTCATGGTCTATGTACCCGAGATGTTGATCTCTGGTCTTATACTTTTCTTCCTATCAATTCATTTTGGTTTCTAACAAAAACAGTACTTCATCTTCCATTTGTAATAATATTAATATTAATTGATTTAATTATAATGCTCCACATCTAGCATCGAACTTGTTTTCACTGGTATTCCTTTTACGAGTAAATGTTGTGTTTATTTTAACATATTTGTCTGATTGTTTCCATTTTTCTTGTTCTGCAGTGTTAATCGATGTAAGCGGATGCTTGCTGAGATTGCTGTCAAGGCAGTCCTTGCAGTTGCAGATTTGGAAAGGAAGGACGTGAACTTGGACTTGATTAAAGTAGAAGGCAAGGTTGGTGGGAAACTAGAGGATACTGAACTAATATATGGTATTGTTGTTGACAAAGATATGAGCCACCCACAAATGCCGAAGAGAATTGAGGATGCTAAGATTGCCATCCTGACCTGCCCATTTGAGCCCCCAAAGCCTAAGACCAAGCATAAGGTTGACATCGATACTGTAGAGAAATTCCAGACACTGCGAGAGCAAGAACAGAAATATTTCGATGAAATGGTTGATAAATGCAAGGTAAAAGCCTTCTCGGATAAAGTGTGTGTTTTGTGTGCTCCAGTAAAAGCTGTATATTTTATGCGCTAGGGGTATTGTTTTGTCTTATCAAAGTGTCATATTTACCTGGATGCAAGTGATTGTAATTTTAAGTATATTTTATGATGATATTGAAATATGGAACTAATATTCATTTGCTTCCCTTGTTAGTGGTAATGTTTTTTCCTATCTGTTGTATTGGCTTGGATGCAAGTGATCATAATTTTTTTTAAGCATAATTATGATGATATTGAAATATGGAACTAATTTTTATTTGCTTCCCTTGGGCTTCTCTTACTCCTAATTGCCACAATGTATGTGTTGTGGGTGTATGAAGTGTATTCACTTTGATCCATTGTTTTGGATGCTTTGTATTTGCTCGGTGATTACATCTACACCTTTTTTCTAGGATGTTGGTGCGACCCTAGTTATTTGCCAATGGGGTTTTGATGATGAAGCCAATCATTTGCTGATGCATAGAAATCTACCTGCTGTCAGATGGGTTGGTGGTGTTGAATTGGAGTTGATTGCCATAGCCACAGGTCTATATTATTGCTTCTATATGTGACTCTGAATGGCTTATACAGACCGTACCTAATATTTGATTACTGACTGCAGGAGGGCGGATTGTTCCAAGATTCCAAGAGCTGAGTCCTGAAAAGCTTGGGAAGGTATGACTGTTCTATTTGCCTCTCTTTTTTTCCCTTTTTCTGTCAGAGGAATATGCATGCATCGGGGTAGACTGGTATTCAGATATCCATTTTTAGTCCTGAATATGTGAATGGAAGTGGTCGACACAAGAGAGCATTTATAAAGACACTTGATGCTTTAACAGTTGTTTCTAAGAGTAAATGTATTTTATGTACCCCGCAAATTTATAGTTGAATGGACAAATTTTTCTTTATTGGATATGCTGACATTAAGGCCCTGTTCTTTTGAACTGATCTGAACAGCTGAACGGCTGAAATGACTGAGTTTTGAGAGCTTCTCGAGGTAGTCTCGAGATTCGGATCCATTTCGTTTGACTTGCTTTTAAAAGCGTTAGGACCCACCTTCAAAACAGCGAAAAACGGACCCACATTCAAAACAGCGAAAAAACGGACCCAAAAAACTCAAAGCATATGCCTTTTCCAAACGTATATAAGTCGTTAAGCTGTTAAGCTGAAAAGAACAGGGCCTAAGTCACTAACTGCACTTATATGTGCAATTGTGAGGTTTACTTGATTGATGTTGAACAGCAATTTGAACATTGAACCCTTTTTCTATGAATGGACTCGTAGTGTTGGTAGCTTAGTTGGGTTGGTTCCTTTTCTATCTGGAGGTCATGTTATCTTCATTACCTTACAAATAAAAGTTGCCTTCAACACACCATCCGGCCACTTCACAGTTTTGAACAGCAAAAATATTCATTGTTTAAGTGGTCAGCTTTGCATGAAATCAGTTTTGTTGAATAATTAATAGCTCATATGTCATGTTTATCTGCATGTTTTACTTAAACAGGCTGGAATAGTTAGAGAGAAGTCGTTTGGAACAACAAAAGATCGGATGCTTTACATTGAGCAATGTGCAAATTCCCGAGCTGTAACTATCTTTATTCGTGGTGGTATGTTCTGATGTAGATGTTTCTTAATTTATTATTGCATATGCATGTCTTCATATCCTATAGGGTTATGCATGTTTTTTTTACTTTCTCCCCAACAACGGGAAATCTGATTTAACTTTTCCCACTGCATAAATTGGATGCAATTATATGAGTTTTGACAATATTCAGCTTGGTAGTACTCCTACACTATTACTATTAAGCTGTGTGTTGCATTAACCTACCGATTTGCATGATTCGAAGAACTCATACTGCATTTTCAACTACATGAGCTGAACAGCATCAGCAACCCTATCTGCTAGGGAACTCAATGAAAGGCAGCAAATCACTATAAACATGATGAATAGCCATGTCTAGTCTCAATTTTTGAATCTTAATTCATCTCTACTATTAAAAAGTCTCTTGTGATGAGTGATATCACACCTCACTAGAATTATCCACCATATGTCATCCCATTAAGGGCCTGTTTGTTTGAGTTGCAGCTTCTCTAAAAGCTGCTTCTGGGAAAAGTCACAAAAAACTAGCTTCTCAGATCACAGTACAATTTGGGCTTTTGGGGGCTTTTAGCTTCTTGGAAGAGGGTTCCAAAAGTTGGCTATTTGTTTGAGCTTCTGGCTTTTGAGGTTAGAAGCTAGCTAGAAGCTCAAACAAACAGGGCCTAAACCAACTTCCGTCACCGCTAAAATTTTCCCCCTATATTGCCATTTCACGCAGGCCATTGTTTTGCGCTTGTTTTAATTCCGTTTCTGTCCAGAGTTCCTTGAATTCGTGCATACACCTCCAGTTTCTTTTGGTTTCATCCCTCGAGTCTCCTGATTTTGCGAAGAGGCGTTTGGATTATTTTGTTCTTGTCACGAAGCATGGGCACCAGAATAGTATCCATGATGAAGACCAAGTGACAAACTGCTATCACAGGAAACAAAATGATGATTGAGGAGACCAAGCGAAGTCTTCATGATGCTCTTTGTGTTGCAAGGAATCTGATCCGCAATAATTCTATTGTCTATGGTGGTGGCTCAGCTGAGATATCTTGCTCAATTGCTGTTGAAGCTGCTGCAGATCGACATCCTGGAGTTGAGCAGGTAATTACTTTGGACACTAAGTTGCATAATGCAATATCTATGTTATGACCGTGTTTCTTTGTGCATTTAGTATGCTATCAGGTCGTTTGCTGACGCATTGGATGGAGTTCCACTAGCCTTAGCTGAAAATAGTGGCTTGCCACCTATTGATACGCTGACCGCAGTAAAATCACAGCAAGTTAAGGTATTGATGTGTTCCTATATTTCAATTGCCTTCATTCTGCTGTTTTAATACAGGTGTGAATTATTGACTGCATCTCATCTTAGTTCTTGCTGATGCAATACAATGTCTGAATCCTTGTCCTTGGTAATTGGATGTGCATGCCCAACTCATAATTTGTGTTGGTCATGAGATAAGATTGGCTTCATTTATTTTATTACTCAAGCAACCCAATAAGTTACTCTGCTTGTACAGCCTTAAATTCTGCTACTTAATATCGATTTGTGGCCAGTGCAGTGCATGCTATTATGGTGATTTTAAGCTCTTTATACTGCTATGTGGTTATTTTAAGCTCTTTGCAGTGCTACATGGTATTATTCATTTTGAATCATGTTCTACATTTGAAGTAACACGTGATTACTGGCCACCTTTGTAGGAGAGCAATCCCCATTGTGGTATTGACTGCAATGACACAGGGACCAATGACATGAAAGAACAAAATGTTTTTGAAACAATGATTGGCAAGCAGCAGCAAATATTGCTTGCAACACAGGTGGTGAAGATGATTCTCAAGATTGATGATGTTATCACGCCGGCAGACTATTGATAGTAAAAGAATGTGCAATCATGCTGGATTACACACAACCTGGTGGGCAGCAGCGTTACTAATGCCTTGATCGAAGTACCTGGCTGGTTTTTGCTGTCACGCTAGCTTAGACAGTTTTGGCGTCAACTTGTATCGCGTGACATAAGAAACCCCTTGCAAATTAGTTTTGACGTTTGGATGGACATATTTTTCAGGTGCTTGATGCTGTGTGTTGCGGTAGTACTGCCGTATTCATATTCAGCGAGTTAAAACTGAATGCTTGTGTTGTGTTTTGCTTTTTTGTACTCTGCTTAGTTTCTCCTGGTGATTTGAGAATTCGTTTGCGTAGCCAGAGAACCGCAAGCAAAGGCATAAAAATCATCTTTATATCCATATACATATACATTCATCTTGTTTTATTCTCACGTGTAGATTACTCGCATACAAAGCATGTACAGGGTGATGCTCCAATGCAAAGACACATTGCACAAGTACTCCATGTATATGTACGTACGTATGTATCTGGGGCTTGGGCTGGGCTAGCCCTGCCTGGTGAGGCCGGTGGTGTGGTCAGTGGTTAAGCTCGCGCGCTGGGACAGCATGCCCTCGATGGAGGCCTTCCAGACCTTGCAGTGCGTCTGGTCGTCCAGCAGCAGCTGCACCGTCCCCGCCGACGTGCTCAGCGCCACCGGGAAGAAACCCCGGCCGTCCACCACCGCCTCGCCGCCGCCGCCCTGGACGCCCAACACCTCGTCTGAAGGTCCCACACAGATTAACCGAGCCAGGATCAGTACATGCAGCGCCATCGTGCATGCAGATGCAGTGGTAGGAATGCGATGGGCCATGCACGGTGCATACTCAGATCGATGCCAGCAGCAGTCACTAGTCAGGTTGATGTTTTTGTTGCCGGAAGAACCCAGCTGCTAGCAAGATATTGTGCCACTCGTATCTTATTCTCTCTTTTGCATGTTTTCACACACCAGCATGATTTCTGACACGTACTTAACAACACCTTCTCCTAAACATGTTTTCTTTATAAACACAGATGCGTGGTGTTTAATCGGCCACGTTGAAATATCTAAAACGACATGCATTTCGGCGAAAACGATGACACCTAAGTTATCACTGTACTTGGAAAAAAAAAAAGGGAAGTGTGATCGCGCTCCGCAAAAGAGTTGTTTGGTTTCTCTCTCATCGTTGGTCATGTGCCAGGGTCTGTGCATAGATAGCTAACCCTTCCTCTCACCTGATTTTTACAAAGGCGCCTTAAATTTTTAAACCAAAGTTATTAGAAATAAGGACATCACTTCGGTTTGAAAGTTTAGAGACTTCTCTCAAAAAGACTGTAAAGAAGAGCGGAGGTCATGCATGGATCTTGATAAGCGACCAGGATGAAGGTGAGATATGAATTCCTTAACTGAGGTTGAAAGTTGTGCTCAAAGAAGAATGTCACATGTAGTAGTAGTATATATACTTACGGTCCTCGTAGGTGGTGAAGGCGCCACGGAGACGCTTCTTCCCCAATCTCAGCGCCACCGTGTCGCGCTGCGGGAAGACGGCCACCGTCCTCAGTCGAACCCTGCCTGCATACCACCCAAAATAAAATCAATCAATCTCCGCGCTCTGCTCAATGTTGGATCTTAGCTTGGAGTGGTACTATCTTAGTACTCCTCTTAGTATGAAATCATCGATCTTTGCAGTAAAAATTAGGTTTGCACGCGTAGCGATGCATCATGCATGCATGCGGTATCATTATCATATCGACGATTTGATATCTCACCACAAGGCAGGCAGACCCGGAGAGTTGCGCCTTTCTGAACGCATGCGCTGACGCTCATGGCGGTGCTGCTGCTGACGACTGACCTCAGCTTCAGTGCGGCGGCTCCCCTCAAGCCTGCAGGTCGAGAGTGCACAACAATGGCGGCCGGATAAGAGCAGAGAGCGAATCATTCATAATCGTAAAGATTGCTTCTTTTTTTTTGGTAAGTTGCTTCGAGGTAATTAGCAGTACATGTAGCGGCGGTGGCGGTGAGCGTGAGCAGCTCGGCGGAGGAGCGGCTGTCGAGTGCGGTCTTGACGGCGGAGGTGACGCGGGACCTGTTGGCGCCGGCGGCCTCCGCCGCCTCCGCGCAGACGGTGGCCACTAGCGCGGCGGCGGAGGTGAGCACCGCGCCCATCTTCTTGTCGCCGGCGGCCGGCCGCACCTCGCACGCCGACACGATGCCGGCGATCGCAGCGGCGAGCTGCGCGACGGACACGGCGGCGTGAGCCTGCGCCGTGCTCAGCCGGAGCTCGTCCCGCCTCCTGCTCCTCCGGCCGCCGCTGTCCACGAAATACCCGCGCAGGATCGCCCCCATGTGCGCGGCGACGTTCAGCTGCCGCCATTGAAAACCCAAAACAAGCCGTCACTCACTCACTTCACTGTGCCAAATCCGACAAGACACACTGTGCTACTGCATTCATCCTAGTACCATTACTGCAGCTACTATGTACTAATGTATTGCTGTGATTTTCTACTCTCTTGACATCGATCAGCGCCCTGTTTAATCGTGTCGTCGCATTCGTCGTATCGTGTGATTTGTGTCCTTACGTACCCAGTTAGGTTGCATTAGCCTACGCTTCCGCTGAGAGGATCCACGCTTCGCACCGGCAAGAACTCGCTGTCACGTGAAGCAAGAGACAATTGATCATTCATTCCTATGAACATCAGATACAATTAATCTAGATACCTTGCCTGCAACTGCAAGAAGAGGTCACTGACTCACCCATGTCTGGTTGAACAACTCGCTACTGCCTCCAGCCACACGAACCGCGTCGATACGTTTCCCTTCAGCCCCGTCGCCGTCTTCGTCGACTCCAGCCGTCTCGTCTGCCTGACAGTCTTCCGGCGATGCTCCCAGGCTCTAGCAGATAAAGATTGAAGTTGCAGTGAGAAGATAAACACAAGTCATATCTTCGGTGGCACTAGTGTCATATGCATCTTTGGATATGGATGTGAAGGCTGGATTGTTCCATTTATCTTTTAAAAAAATATCTATTGTGACACCTGAAACTGAAAGTACACTTAAGCAAAGAGACATGTAGTGTGCAAGGCAGGCACTTGTAAGAAAAACGAGAGTGACTTAAGATATGGATTGATGCATGGAATGACACGGCTTGTCGGTAAACGGAATGGAGGATAGCTTCGTACGTGTGTGGTCCATGCACATGAACTTACACTGGGGGAGAGTATTTGGAAGAGATCCGAGGAGGAGGGGCTCCATGTCCGAGAGAGGAACTCCATTGCCTGTTCAGGAATCACCGGCATATCTGCAGGGTGGCTGCACTTGGGACGCCGCGGTTTCTCCTTGCTCCGGATCGCCGCCTTCTGCGCATCGGGATTTGTGCTCTCTGCCTGTTTTAACATTCACCACAAATGGCCATGCTATCAGCAACCAAGCAGCATAACTCAGAACAAGCTGTGAGAGAAAGATGCGCCAGTAGCTAGTAGTATGTATGTTGCAGATCAATGTGTCTAGGAACCACACTGATCTTAACATTAACAGTGGAGACTTTGTCTCAATTTTTCTGCATCAGATACAGTCATGCCAAATACATAAACAGTGGTAAAACATTAATTAGCTGGATACAGTCGCCTTAGCAGACATGATAATTGACACCTATGGTTGCATTCTACTTGGGGAAAAAACAAAGCTGATGTAAAATATCTTGCAAAAGGTATATGGAGCCTCACCATTTGGCAAGACAGAGTGTGGCATCTCTGGAAGGAGGCCACCCCAAACTCCACCCCCCTCCTGAAATGCTCCATTTATCTCAGCTAATTACTTCAGGCTGGACAGAGAGATATATGACAAGAGTCAGATCAGTGAGCTCGGAGCTATGAGAAAAGATCATCCTGGCACCCCCTACTTATATAGCCCGGGACAAGTTCTTGTCGTCCACTAAATGCGATATCAAAGGCCTAACCAACAGTATAACTCCACTATTTCTCGATTCGTCGTTCTTACTATGGACAATCAGCTAGAAAACAGCCACTAGAGAACAACAGCAATTATTGAATTTAAAGCATCCCTTAACTGGCCGTACGCACAGGATGATTCATGAACTAGGCTTCAGGTGAGACAATCTGCTTCCCCATGTTAAAATGCACAAGGAATCTACATGGGGCTCTAATTAATAATACTTCCAACATTTTCATGTGCACTGACTATCACTGAAACCGCTGAGTCTACAATTAATAAGCACCAGCATCACATAGACTGTAAGCAACAGAGTAAGCAGCCTGACTGATTTTACAAAGCAAGAAGCAACCAAACAAGAAAGAAAACAAGGACAGAAAGAAGTACAGTGTCACACAAGAGGCTGAAGATAAGCATGCCAGAGAGGACCTTACCTTAGTTGGAAGCCCTGGATGCACTGATATTGTGACACCTGCATGGGTTCAAGTATTTATATCCCGATCGAGCACATAATGAGAAGAAGTAAGAAAAAAAGAAACCACGATCGCAATGCGTTAGCAGCCAGGCATATCTAATATTGTAATTGCCATCCCCAGGAAATACTTTTATTCTATGTTTTATATTACCAAATGGCTATCATTTTTATACCCCTTAAGACTAGCCTTTCCCCTTTCAGGATTTGTGCTGATCAAGTAGAGCACCAGACTGTCAAAAGTAAGAGATGAACAATGCTTCTTTTGGAATGGATCTCCTGAAAACTAAGCAGCTAGGCTTAAATATATGTGGGTGAAATCAAGGAGATGGTCCCAGCAATGGCAATTTGGTACTGGTTTATGATTACTACTTGTAGTATATAGGGATGGAAAATGTGCAGTGCCTCCTGCGTGTTCCGTAAAAAAGAAGCAAATGAGTGTGGTGTGTGCATGTTACAGTATATAGTAATCTCCCAATAACCTTTACATTGTTATTACTTGACCAAGACAGAATTTGCTAGACAGGGAGAATGATTGTAATGCCGAACAAAGAAAAGGATTAGTGTACTGATTGGGAATGAGTGTGTAGCCAAAAGATGAAAAGAGAGAGACCAGCCATCCATAACGAAAGCTTTAGGAGAAAGCAATAATAAGTACTTTCCAGTGTGTACTACCGGGATATGTAATCTATGATTTTCCCCAAGTGAGAAATCTAGTGCCAATTTGACAGGACATGTGCACTGCTGATTCTTGTTATTCTAAGCTCTTAGCATCATTGCTGCTGCTACTTGTGGTATAACTACGTATGGTCTGGACGCATGATCAGTGGGTGTGACTAGGAGAAAAACTACGCAACCCGAGGAGAGGGGAGGAGTGGATAGAAATATTTTCTTCCCCAGTTTCTACCGGACGTATGATCAGTTGAAATAGCAAGGTGATTGCTGACAAGATACCATACTAGGAGTGGAACTATATGGATCATGGTCTCGTTGTGGTGGAGATCGGGATGGATTCACGTATTTCGTTGTGATCACAGCCAGAAGTTCTTCGGCAGCTGAAAATGGCGGCGGCGTCAGGGAGAAGAAGAGATCGGCATGACTGACCACTGACCTGAGCTTCGCAGCCTCAACAGTTAACACTGGAGCCGTTGAGACGAGTGTGCCACTGTGCGTGCGTGCGTGTGTGTGTTTCTTGATCTGAGCTGAGACGAAGCAAGGGCGATAGAGCATGGTGATTGCATTCACGGGGCAACACTAATTACTTACTAATTCTTTACTTTAAAACACTAATTGCTAATTGCTGTCCTAATCGCAGAATTCCAGGCACGTAATCGTGTGACCGTTTGAGGCAGGGCCGCAGGCACTGGCGGATCCACCGGGTTGCCGGGGTGGTCCACGGACCATCCTAGGATCCGCAACCTGGCTCATTAATTACCCCCACCCGGCCCACACGGTCATGCTGCAAAAAAGGCCCATCGATCTCTATTGTTGTGTTTATAGAATTGTTAAAATAGATCTCGATCCCTAAGAAAAGAAAGGAGGAAGGCAAGGAACAGCATGCAACATCGGCCAAGGACTAAGCCACTAAGATTAAGATTTCTAGCCTCTTTTGTGTTTGATTAATGCATTTATATTATCGATTTGGTCTAGAGTAGCTAGAAAGAGGAACAATGGTGGTAATATGTCTATAACGGGTTCTCTAAATTTTTGAGAGTTATCCATCAAGAATTGGACCTCGACTATACTACGGAAGTTGTAGGTCTTGTTTTTATATTTTCATAGAGTGCAAGAACCCAAAAAAGAATATACAGGCTGAAAATTATGGTTTTTTCCGTCTTGTTGTCCAAACTAGGTTGTAGGTACAATTTACATTCTATGTTTCATCTATGTTCTTTGAGTTTCAGTGCTTGGTCCTACAACGAAAAAGTTTGACGACGCCATTAGTTTTCCATAGAGTTCTAGAATCACGTGAATTGGATCTATGTTTTATATGTTGTGGCCATTTAAGTGAAGCTGTCGAGGTGTCGACAACGTCAAGTTGGACCACCCTAACCTAAAATCCTGGATCCGCCACTGGCCGCAGGGGCCCACCGGCAGTGGCCCATACTGCCATGGCTACTGCTGTCTTCCACTCCTGGCCTTTTTCATGCAAGACCTAGACCAGAGCCAGATTCAAAGCTCCGAAGTGATTAGTTTGCACATTTTCATTGTTCATTTTTTTGGGTCAGGCTTGACTAATCTGATGCTCACTGTCATGCTGGCAATGCTGCATTGAATTGAGATCGAGCAGCTGCTGTACACGAGTACGTTGGGTACACTTTTTTTTAGAGGTACAACGGATACACACAATTCACACGACACGCACGCACACCACACGCACACATGCGTGTGCGTCCTAAACACACGCTAGAACCTGGTTAGAAGCTCAGGGCTTCCCTAGTGGGGACACGCACAGTCCCACTAAACGCGCACGCGTGTGTTCCTGCTACTAACTAAACCTGGGAAACTCAGGCGAAGTGACATGGCGCCGAGCCCAGGGCACGAAAGCGCGTGGGCAGGTATGCTACCACAAAACCTAGCCAACTGAGCACGACTCAGTCCGCTGTGTTGGGTACACTTGATGATAATGTAAAGAAGTGAGCATTCTAGAGGCACTGTTATTCCAGGCTTCATGGCCAGGAGGGCGGTTTTTTATCCATTCAGTTTAGAGGCTTGAGAGTGCTTAGAATAGTTTTCCCTTTAGCAACATGCCAAATTATATCTCGCACATGGTTTACCTGCAAAACAAAGAATTCTAACTGATAGGGAGACAAATATTCTGAGTAAGCTTCCAGACAAAAAAAAGGAGAGAAATTTTAAGATCCACATAGAAAATGTTTGCAAGATAGCTCAAATGATGGCTCAGCTGACCAGTGACCTATTATCACTTCCAATCTAGAGATGAGCGTTATTCTAACATAGAAGACCAGTCTACCAAATAAATATACATAAACAGGATCACTGGTTAGTTACATGACTGGAAACATCAATGTGGTTTATTCGAAATTATAAGTGAATTGCTCATCGCATCCCATGTGGTTGTGACTGGTTGGTGTCACAGATGTGCAACACATGTCGTGCGGCATGGTCGGCAAAGGTGGTGGTTGATGGCTTAATCGTGCATCCTATTTGATAGGGCTGGTGGCGCCAGATCTATGCCATCACAATGGTATACCAATGTGGTGAGCCGATCATCCCACGCAACGGTGGTGGCTGATAGTGCATCATGTGCGGTGGCAACAACGGAGTTGAGCATCGCATGTCTTGTGGCGCAGGCGGGATGGCGGGTGTACCCAGCACCCTGCACGAAGGTGAAAGGCTGATAGCTAACATCAGTTTTCTGACGTCTTGCTTGAGCATCATGGAGGGCAATAGTGACTATCCATTAGGTAGACCTTAGCATATGCCCCACTTTGTTGTTAGCAGTGATAACTAGGCAATTGTCACAATGTATTGCAAAGGAGAACATAGTACAATACATATAGTCGGATGGTCTTCCATATCTCAACTATTGATTTGTATAACATTATCGAGGAGACTAAAAAGGACGCCGAGAGCATTAATACACGTGATCACAGGGGATCACGTGTGTGGTGATATCATGCCTGCATGGCACATATACTCTAGCACCCCCCTGCCCCCACAACTAGACTAGCGGAGGCATGAACGATCTGCCTAGACCAAGAAGCTCGCACTCCCCTATAGTGATCGGATAGGCTTGGGAGGGCCTTCAAGAGCGTCGGTCCGAGGAGGCTTGCTATCCGAGTTGTGAGCGGGTCGGGGTGACAAATTCTTGTCAAGGGCAGCTCAAGCCCCTTTCGACCAAGGCCCGATAGGATGTGTCTTTTTAGGGGGAAGCCCTTCTACTGAGAGCAAGTCTTGATCATCAATGGTTCTGCTCGATGAATTATCCTGAAATGACGATTCACAAGTCTCGAAGACCCACTGTATCATGGCGATCTCAATTCCATGGTATTGGCCAACCTCCTGACGACGAACATCCCGTTAAAGAAAACTCCAACGATATTAGCCCCGGTGATCAAGACCCATCTACGCCTACGTCCAAACACGGGCACGCGGGGATGCCCCCGATGACGTTTACGAGCCGTCAACTTCAACTCCAATATGAATGCTAATCATGCACACTGCTCAACTACATCATTGTGGTGCTTGATGACACAAGTTCAAGTGACATGGGCTAGGGATCATCAAACTTAATGGCTGTGATAGGCATTGCTTGGGCTCTGGCTACCCCATGTATTCTATCGTTGCTAAACAACACCATCCACCAACCGCATGGTGAATCACAAGACGATGAGAAGAAGAAGAAGAAGAAGAAGAAGAAGAAGAAGAAGAAGAAGACAACTCAACAGCTTAATCGGAGGTATTCCGTGCAAGCACACGTGGATACAATTAGCTGGGTGACCTTCCGAGAGGCCTCAGGATCTAGAACCATACAATCACCTGACTCATATGTCTAGCAAACCAGGCTACGGAGTGCAACTCAATAGAAACTTGTATTTATTGCGACAATGAAATATAAATGTTTTTGTCTCTTTTCTTTTGTGTATTCTATATACACCGTCACACCCGCAAACTTTTCTTAATTGTGTGGAATTTGTATGCGTCACACTTACACCTATTTTCTTCACTTCTTGTAAAATATATAAGCATCTTCGTAAGCTTTCTTCTACATGGTGTAAGTCATGGCAATGCTCTCTTGTTAAGCATATATGGATACAAGCACCTTGCATTGTGCATATGGCCTTCCAATGCGGATACACACCATCGCGAGTATGACCCTAGGATCAAATACTCTATTTATTTTAAGGCAAACTTTTAACCAAATGTAACCCTAAGATTTTTGAGATTCATACATAGAAAATGGCTAGAAGATAAGATGTTTAGTTGGTGTAACATGTGGGGGTCAGCGGTCAGCCGACCAGTAAGAATCTGTGCACAAATGTTGGCTCAGCTGCTCGCTTCCAATCTGGAGATGAGCGTTATTCTGCGGTGCCAGATAAATCATAAACGTAGAGTCATTCCTGTTTGTGAATAAACCATGAGGAGGATCCCTGGTCACTTGCCCAGCAATGGCGTTTCTATGGCTGAGAACTTGAGCCTTGCTTATGTGCAGCTGTAGGCTCTATCTCCTGGAGTATGGACAGCAGCTTTGGGTCCTGGAAATCTTTGATCAGTAAGCTTGCCCCTGCATCAGACAGCACCTTCTCTGGATTCCTAGTGGTCAGACCAACCACAGGCACACCAGCAGCAACGCCAGCTCGGATCCCTGACCCGGAGTCCTAATTTCCAATAGCCAGATGAACAAAACATGAGAGCATTTGCCAAATCTACTCTGAAAACGAGTGAGAGAGCGAGCAGTTGATACACTACCTCGAAGATGAAAGTGTGGTGGGGCGACGCATCGATGAGCTGGAGGGCCTTGAGGTAAGGATCGGGGAACGGCTTGGCTCGGTGGCACTCGCTGCCGATGACGAGCACCGGGAAGAAGTCGGCGAGGCCGAGGAGCGACAGCATCAGCTCTGCGTTTGGCCTCGGGGCGTTGGTCACTGCCGCGCGCTTCAGCTTGCGCTCTTCCATCCATCTGCACACATCGTGCAGCCCATCCACTGCCTTCAGCTGTCCTGGCGCCAACCTGCAAACATATATAGTTTTCAGCTTCAGGTTCAACTGTTCAAGGGAAGGATTCAACACACTTGAGATGGTCTAATTGTGTTCGGTGTTTCTGCAGCAACAAATGTCTGACGCCCTGTACTGAAATTCTTGAGCACGCTTGGAAGTGGTCTGCTCATGGCAGGTATATTGCGCACTCTGCCTACCTTGCTCAATTCCAAGGCTCCATTCAAGACCATCATCATAATGCTATATGGAAGGCGCAAACAGAGCCTAAATGCAAATTCTTTATTTGGACTGTCATACAGAAGAAAATCCTAACTTCGGATATCCTAGCCGCTAGGGGTTGGCCAAACTGTCATATATGCCCTTTGTGTGGTATCCATGAAGAAAAGATGGAGCACTTGTTTGTTTCCTGCAGCTTCGCTAAGTCTATTTGGCGCGCAATTCTTCACGAGCTTCCTCCAGCTAATCTTCAATAAGCGACAAATGGGCAATCCTTAAGCGATTGGTGGATGCACTTGAGGCGAAATTTTCAAGCAAGGACGAGAAGTTATTTTGATGGCATCGTCACATATACTTGTTGGAACATTTAGAAAGAAAGAAATAGGCGAATCTTCCAGGAGGTTTACTTCACTTACCACGAGGTTCTTCTGCTAATTAAAACTAACATGCTAAACAGATGGTTAGCCTTAGGGGCAGAGGATATTGGTTCGGGTGCTTAGTTCTTTGCTGTACCCGTGTTGTGGATGCTCTTTTCCTTTTTTCTTCTTTGTACATAGCTGTTCAGTTTTTGTTCTAGGTCTTTTTACTTCATCTATAAAGCTTTAGGCAGTGCTCCTGCCTTTTAATTAAAAAAAAATCTTTTTTTTTTGAGTAAAAGGGGCAGGGGCTCTGCCATTTCATTAAAGGGGAAGCAGACTGTACAATTTACAAGAAAAAGGGGGGGGAGAGCAAGTTACAGGGAGAGATTACAGGGAAATACTCCGAGAAGGGAAGGCCGCGTTCCACGCGGCAATCTCTGCTCGAATACGCTCGGTAACACGGGGAACTGGGAGGGCTTGCTGCTGAAAAATCCTACGATTCCGCTCCTTCCAGATCTCCCAGGAGGTCAGAATGATGAGTCCGTTGAGGGAACGGGCATCGGACCTAGGTAGGCTTGCCTGACGAGAGAGCCACCAGTCGAGGAAGGAGGCCTGGCCATTTAATGGATGGTCGTGGTGTAGAACGGTCTGCCAGAGAGCGGAAGAGAAGATGCAGGCTCCAAACAGATGATCTAATGTCTCCAAGGGGCCTTCGCAGAGGGAGCACACCGGGTGGTGGGGCCAACCCTTTTTAGCAAGAAGGTCAGCGGTGTTGATGCGATTGAGGCTGAGAGTCCAAGCGAAGAATTTGCACTTGTTTGGCACCCAAGCAGACCAAATGGGGCGAGCGAGGGGGTGAGAAGTGCTGCCCATGAAATGGAGGTTGTAGGCCGATTTGGCGGAGTAGAGGCCCGAGGAGGAAAGTGACCAGGTGATCTCGTCCGGAGAGTCGGAGAGCGTGACGAGGCGAACTTTACTCCACAGGAGGATGGACTCCGCGAGGAGCGTGGCCGAGGAGATGGGCCCGCTTAGCCACAACCAACGGTGGCCAGGGAGGAGAGAGGCGACGGTACCGCTACGACATCTAGCCTGGTTGAAGAGGTTGGGAGCAAGGAGGGCCGGGGCTGAGCCAGAAAGCCAGCGGTCGTTCCAGAAGGAGACACGACGGCCATCACCAACCGTTAGGATAGAGGCCGCTCTGAAGATGGAGGATTCAGGTCTGGATAAAGCCAGGTCGGAGTCCGCACCTGGTCTAGAGCGATCTTTGCAGGCGAGCCAAGGCCAACGAAGGCGGAGGGCGCGGTTGAAGAGTCCAATATCGAGGACACCCAAGCCGCCCAAGTCCTTGGGGCGGCAGACCGTCGACCAGTTCACCAGGGAATGACCAGCAGAAGAGCCCTCGGAGCCCAGCCAGAGAAAGGAGTGCCGGACCTTATCGATCTCCGCAACCACCCACTTGGGGAGGAGGAAAACCGTGGCAAAGTAAGTCGGGAGAGCCGAAAGGACGGAGTTGACGAGGGTCAGACGTCCTGCTTTGGAGAGAAGGCGACCTTTCCAAGACGGAAGCCTAGCACGGATCTTCTGAAGGAGCGGTAGAAAGTGAGTCCTGCCAAGCTTCTTGAAATGGAGAGGGAGGCCTAGGTACTTGCATGGGAACGAACCCCTAATCCCTAGGAAGGGGCCTAGAATAGAGTCGAGGTCGGCGGCGTCGCAGTTTAAGGGGGAGATAGAGCATTTGGCGAGGTTGATGTTGAGACCTGAAGCAGAACCAAAAGCGGAAAGGAGATCTATAACTGCCTGGAGCTCGCTCTGGACAGGGCGGATGAAAATGGCTGCACGCATTAATGAGATCTCGTCTCTCTCTCTGAAAATTCTGAAAAGCCCTTCTTTTTTTTGTTTTCTTTGGTTTTTTCGCTGGTGTGCCGGTTGTATAGTGCTGTTTTCACTCCTCTTTAATATTTGTTTTTTGAACACTCCTCTTTACTATAAAAGCCAGTTCTTACTGACCTTTAAAAAAAAAACAAATTGAACACGGCAAACTTCATAGGAGGACGGCTGGTATCGTTGAATTCAAGGTTCAAGCCTAAAGCAACGTTCTTTTGTAAATGATGCCTTTTTTTGTAGGGTACCAAAGTAATAAGTTACAGAAATTAAGGATTGGGCTGTTCAGGACTAGACTTATTAATTCGTGGACTTACTTTCTGAACATTGCTTCCTTGTCATCCATGAACTTCATTGCCTTGTCATGATCCAGGTGAGGAAACAATGCCCTGGCTAGGTCATCGTTGTGACCGCCGCTGATGTTGGCGCTGTAAAATTCCTCCGTGATGGGCTCACCGTTGTTGAAACCAACCTGCAAGAATCAAGATATAGACAGTACAGCCGATCGAGCAATTACTTGAGAACGGCAATTAAGTCATACATAGAGAAGCACAAGGGAGAGAGAGGGAGAGCCATGGGTGACATGCTCACATGCACAATCCACAGGGAAGCAGAAGCAGTTTAAGTTTAGCAGGGGGTACCTGCTGTAGCAGTTCGCGGAAGGCAGAGAAATGGAGAGGGTCGGAGTCGCAGAGGGTGCCATCGATATCAAAGAGGATTGCCTCCAGGGGAGCCAGCTCCTGCATCGCGCGGCGACGGCTTCAGAATCGATCGGAGAGATGGGGAGGAGGGATGAGTCGTCAGTGGTGGCGTTGCAGCAGCAAGCAACACAATTAATAATGAAGGATGAAGGCATGAAGCAGGAGCATATATATAGCATCCGATCCCAAGAGAGGAGGAGATGGAGAGGTGGATTCTTGCACTGACGGCGGCGGCCTGCGAGCGACGAGGCGAAGGAGTCAGTCCTCAGCAGTCAGCACCTGTGCAGGAACGAGTGGCGGAGGCTGAAGCACCCCGTGTGTCTTCTCTGAATCGTCAATCCATCGCGCTTTCCCGGCAACCGCAAGCCAGACGCCCATTTACATTTCCACCACGTTTAGCGGTTTAGGTATCGGATTCGGACACGGCCTCGTTTGTTTTGGATTAATGTTGAGCTGTGTTTTACTGTAGCAAATTTGTGACCCGCTTGAAACATGTTTTAAAAAATTCAAAAAATTAAGAAAAAAATATTTGCGAAATTTAATAAGAATTATTTAAAACCCCACAAAAAATAACTACAAAATATTACAACATGTAGCCTATACAAAAATAACAAAATTTTACTTAATTTAATTTAATTTAATTTATTCTATAACAAACAAGGAATCGACCGTTTGCGGCACTCTGCGCAAAATAAGGACGTGACTATAAACTGGAGGTCCGATAAAGGGAAAAAGATCGGGGGTTTGTTTTACTACATTGAAAATTCAAAAGTTTTAAATTTAAAATTTGTAAAATTTAAACTAATGTTTTCTTTTTAAAAAAAGTTTGATTTCTTTCGAGAGTGGAGGAGAAAGCGGTGCATGTCATCTCACTAGTACAATGCCCGTGCTTTGCCACGGAACTAATGAGAGAGGATAGGAAAACATAAATCATAGCAACATAAAAATTATAAAAGGTGATTTACTAAGCAATGCATGTGTGTCTATCGCAACGTGATTTCATCGTAAGTAAAATAAAAGGAAGAGTCTCACAATAATGAGGCTAAAATAAAAAACACATGCACTATTCAAGTAATGTACAAATATCAATGTTTTACAAATACTCAGATTATATATTTATTTGTAAAAAAACTAACAATACAAAATCATGTTATTTATGGTTGTCACTGATGGCTCATATAGTCATATGTGATGAGGCAGCTACGCACATACTGTGATCCGTTCACCAATCTTATCTGTCTTGCTAGCTCTACCTTTCTTAATCCAATAGCGTATAAGACCTTGAACATTTGCAACAAGAACGACTTCCTTAATTCAAAATTGAGAGAAAAGGATGGAGTTCACACATTCAATGTGAAAGCAAATTAAATGATCAGACGACACTATAATACATGCATGCCAATATAGCCTAACAATTGCTTCGTTAGTAACAGAAACTTTGTTTCTAAGGGCAAACAACATATAATTTTCATACCATTTTATTGATAATATAGTTACAATCTAAAAGGAAGTTACTTTTCATTTAACCAAGACAAAATTCTGAGACAACTTCTGGCTTGATGTATGCACCATGTTACATAACCAATTAACCACTAAAAGAAAAACAGTGCCATAGAATCTTATCTGCTTAATTTATTTAATTAGAATAAAAAAATCATCAGTATCCGTAGAACACCATTGCAACTTGTCAATTATTTACCATAATCAGACTATTCCAAGGTAAAATTGGAGGGTATGACCAACTCCCTCCTACTTGTGATAGAACCAGTTTTGCATGATCTGAGAAGGTAACCGTACAACATTCCATTCTATTCCACGATGCTAGCCCAAAGCCTTCATCTTGTTTTGCCAGCATATGATGTAGTGCATATGTTGTATTGGCATGGATAAATTTCTCATTATTTACCATTATATTAGCTAAACATATGATTTCTTACCTTTGAGCATAACCTCCATAAGTATTCAAAAAAATGTGTTTCTTAATCTATGCTAATAAGATGAAATAAATCAATTTTGCTAGCATCCTCGATCCCCATCTTGTTCCTGTTTTTTTAAAAAAGCAAAGATTATTCAATATCACTATCTCTATTACTTTAAATGTATGAGTTGTTCATTAAGTGGTGTTCAATATATGTGAAACTTTATTAAAGTAATACTAAGCATGCAATAGAAGATTAATGATTTGTCCAGTCCAGATAATGAACTCACATACTTACCTGGACAAATTGCACAACCTGCTCTCTCATAATAGTAGATAAGTTGAAAGGTGACGCTAGATTTCCTGCATGATGAAAGACAATTAATTAGACTACATAATCAAGAAAGTCATTTCTGCCTCGACCAGGAACTGCACCTAGCTGAAAATGCAAAAGATTGTCGTTCTCGATTTAAACCAAATAGTTCAGTGATATATGATTGAATATGACTAAAAATAAAAACCTTTGTTGCTAACCATATAACAGACAGTAGGTCTTGATTTTAGGAATTCAGGGATCTTCCAAGGGACAGGGCCCGCACGTGCTCTATGCTAAGCGTGAAAATTGACTTCAGCATATGGTACTTAAAATTGAATAAACAAATTCATGTCACGTAGATCAGTATGGTGTCAGGGTTGGAAAAATTGTTGGGTAATTGATCTCTACATAACTGTTGAGTGTTGATCATCCACAATCAATTATATTTTGCATATGGTGGTCTTCGTGCAGCAATTCAAATTCTTGGTAAAGCAGTTTTATTTTTTTTATCAAAATCCTAGTGGTCGAATACTGAAAAGGTTAGCATTTCAATTTTCATCTACAAGCTCAAAACAGTAAAATTTTATGTGGTGAGTAATTTTTTAACCAATCTAAATCTTGATCAGAAGCCTAATGCCCAGACCCCAGTTGGCCACAAGTCAACCGCTCTAAACCAAACTAAATTCATTGAAGCATTTTGTAGAGCAACTGGTGTGCGTACCTTTTCCTCGTCAATCATCAGGGGCGACGGTGTATGTGTGTTGTGGCAGAAGGCAGTGTCCATGGCGTTGGCGGTGTAAGGAGGCGGCGCCCATGTGAAACGGCGTCCATGTTGATGGGGGCGTGAGGCGGCTTCCGTGGCGATGGCGGCTTCAGGCGGCGACACCCGTGTGATGCGACTTCCGTGGCAACGGTTGAGAAGCGAGGGAAGGCAGGGGCGGCGCAGGTGGAAGCGGAGGAGCAGGGAATGGCATGCGAATCCGTGCTCGTCGGCTCATGGAGCGGCTAGATCTGGGCTATGGGGTGCACGAGGCCGCTGCTCCAGTTTCCATGGCACGCGACGACGGCGAGGAGAGGGGACGCAGAGGAGTTTTGGAGGAGGAGGCGGTGCTGGGAGGGCGCGGTGCGGCGACGACGGCGAGGAGAGGGGAGAGGGGGCGGTGGCGGGGGGAGGACGCGGCGGCAGGGAGGGCGCGGCAGTCTGGAGGAAGAGGCGGCGCCGGGGAGGAGGGAGGCGTGCGCGGGGAGGAGGTCACGGCGGTCGGGAGGAGACGGCGGGGTCGGGGTGGAGGAGCCGGCGCGGGGACGGTGCTAAGCGGGGAGGAGACAGCGGCGTGGGGATGAGCAGGGGGAACGTGGGGAGGGCGTGGCTCGGAGCGGCGATGGGAGGCGTGCGCAGGGGAGGAGGCCATGGCTGTTGGGAAGGAGGTGTGTGGGGGAGGCGGGGGCGTGGGAGCCGATTAGCCGAAGCAGAGGTGGGGGTGTGCTGCGAGGGGGCGGGCGGCTCGGGCAAGCCGACGCACCAACTACTCCCTTTTAAAGGAGTAGAGATTAAGAAAAAAAAATAACACATGTGGCAACCACTGAACACAAGGAAAAATATGATCAATGACACCAAATTTATGCGTATAGGGACAAACGACATTAAGTTCGTTAGCCTTTTACCAGTGACACTGCACACTCAAATTGCTTGCATGTATGACATTAAAGCCATTTTTGGTCCATTTTTAATATTTTTCCTACTTCCACAACATTTTTGCCAATCTTTTTTTTTTTAAGGCACAGCAACGCTGGCATTCTGTATTAAGTAGGGGGAAAACTGTACAATGAAAAAAATCACAGGGAAAACAAAAGAAAGAAAAACGAAGAAACACCACAGGGCAAAGCTGCGAAGAACACCACCACCGAGGCACACCACAACACAGCCACCGAAACAAACCACAACGCGACAAAGATCAACTACATGAAAAGATACGACCGACAGCAACCAACAGTGCAAAGACGGAAAACGACGCCTCCAACGAGGTAACGACGGTGAGAGACCGCCGCCGCCGCCTACCGCACCAAGCTTTCGCTCGACATGGGGTGCACAAACAGTAATGCCTCCAACGAGGGAACGTCGGCAGGACGACGTCATTACTAGCCCAAAAGGGCAGGGTTTTCACCCCTTGCGTCCAACCATGCAAAACTTCGCACTGAGGCTGGCGAAGGACACACCCAACCAAAGCGAAAATCAGCCAATCCCGGATCGCCGATGCACCGCCACAGCGCGACGACAGCCACTAGAGACCGCCAACATAGGCAGAACAGGTCACCAAGGCGTCGACCCCAGCCGCCGATGCACCAATCCTGTCAAACATCACCGGAAGCAGCAGACACGACAAGCCACGGGCGGATACGGCAGTCAAGAAACCACCAAGGCACCGGTCACACCGAGCGAACCCCGAACAGCAGATGAACCACTTCAGCAGGACGACAGCAGATCAGAAGCCGCACCACCAGACACCGCAACGAGTCAGACGATCCACCAAGGCGCCAAACCTCCGTCGACCGCCGATGCACCATCCTACCACATCGCCGAGCTAGAGCCACGGCGCCCGGCGGCTAGCTACCGACCGGCGGGCCACCGCACACCGCACACGGTTAACCCCAAAAGCCGATGCACCTCCACCGCGACGACGACAACAGATCAAAGACGCCGCGCCACCGAGGTCGAAACAGAGCTCGATTCACCAAGGCGCCGACCACCCATCGGCCGCCGATGCACCATCTGCCCGTCGCCGAGCGCCAGACGGCGCGACGCCAGATCTGGGCGACCAATGGTGAAGAGGCCACCAAGGCACCAAGGCGGACCGTGCCGAGACCAAGCACCGCCACGAGGCGCCGCCGTGGCCGACTCAACCACTGGGCCAAAATCGGGCCCTTGCCCTCGGCCGGCCGCCGCGCCTCCAGACCTAACGCCACGGTGTCGCGCCGGCCGCCGCGCGCGATCGCCACAATGGGGAGCGGTGCCGACGCCGGGAGAAAGAGGGCGCAAGGCGCGGCGTCGGCAGTATGCTCTCCGCCGCCGCCACGCCGACCGAAAGCAAAGCCGAGGTCGTCGCCGTGGCCGTGAGCCCCGGCCGCCACCAACCTCCGGCCGAGGCCACCACTGGTGCAGGCTCGCCCCACTGCCGTCGAAACACGCACTGCAAATGAGCACTAACGACGCTTGAGCCGCCATAAGAGGCGGGCGCCGCCACGGATCCACCAAACCACACCGGAGAAGAAGACGGGAATGCAAGAGATGCTTGGGAGGAAGAAGGAGGAGGAAAGGGAAGGGAGGGAGGGGGCAGGCCAGCCGCCAAACCACCAACCAGCCAGCAAGGCTAGGGTTTGGGGAGGGCCTCAGGTTGGCTGCGTGTTATCGCCCCCGAGCCGCCTCCTAGAGACGACGCGAGGGCCGTGTTTCAGTATGAGTCAAAAAAAAAAAATCTTGTCAAAAAAAAATCTTTTTGCCAATCTTGTGGATGAATTGACTAAGTGCCCCTATTCTCTCTCATTTTCCCTCTCTCATTGACACCCCCCCCCCCCCCCCCCCCCCCCACCCCCCTCAGCATCTCCCTTTTCTTCTCCTTCTTCCATCCTTTCTTCTTTCTCTTCCTCGTTCCCTTCTCTGCATCTTAAATTACATAGATGGAACTAATAGGCCCCTATAGTAAAATTAGAGTTGAGCCTTGAGGGTTTAGGCTTGAGGGTTTCCCTAATGGAGGGGTGCATATTGTCATTTAGCGAATAAAATATAGGAGAGGCATGTGGATGGATAGTGAAAAGACAATAAATAATGGATGGGATCAGGATTTGGTCCTGGCACTGGGATTACCCAACCGAGACTCTTTAAGTTGCTGGTGGCCGGTGGGCATCGCCGCAATTTTCTAAAAGAAAAAGGTAGCCTTTACGATCGGCCCAGAGTATTAGTTTAGGCCCAACGCAGTAGAAGAAAAAGAGCCCGGGAGCTCGGGAGGAGAAGGCCCAGCAAATTTACCGATACTCGTGGCCCAACCAAGCAAGCAGCAAGAAGCAACCCCATCCGCTCAGGTAAAAATCTTACGACACACCCGCACGCGCCGCCAATGGCGACGCTCGTGCCGTGCCATCCACCGCCAGCCGCCGCCGCGGCTGGTGCTGGCCGCCGCCTCCTGCGGCCCCTCGCCGCCCCCTCTCGCCGCAGGCGCCGGGCCGCCACGATCTCCCCGCGCGCGTTCGGCCGCGACGGCTTCGACGGCTTCGTGCGGCTTGCCTGGCGCGGCGCCAACGCCGGCGCCGAGCGCTTCGCCTTCGAGGCGCGCCAGGCCGCTCGGCACCTCGACGGGAGGTTCTCGATCTCGCGGCGCCTGGCCGATGCCGTACGCGCCGCCCGAGCCCGTGCCGTGGAGATCGACACGGAGCTCGGCATCGGCCGGCGGTGGCGCTCTTTCTCCGTCGACTTCTCCCGCAACTGGCCCAGGGTTCCGACGCTCTTCAGCCTCCTTAACATTTCGTCCATGCAGTTGCTTAATTTGCGGTTAATTTCTCTTTTGCTGTGCAGTACCGGAGGGAGCTGAATGACTTCATGGCCACTCCTATCGGAAGAGCTTTTGCTGTGAGTTCACTACAAGCTTCAAATCACTAATATTTACTTTCTAAATCTAAATTAGTTGTACTTCAAGCGTTTCATACTCGTTCACAGCGATCATCACTGCCTAGATATTGCTTATGATCTTCGTAGGTTTTGGACTTTTGGCCTAGTTTAGGAATACTGGATTAGTTGTTGGCGACATATTGCCTGTTAATTGTGCGTAAGGGCATCCAAAATAGCTAGAGCCAATACTGCTTCTAAGACAGGACCCACAATGGACCTCTAAAGCTTACACTGGCTCTTCCTGCAATAGTTAAGAAGCAATAGCGTCTCTAAGCTTGCGCCTAGATGCTCTAAGGAATTGATTGTTCTAAAGGTCAATTACAATGCACGCCTGTTGCATTGGTTGGTTGGCATGAGGGTCGCCGTGACTTTAGTTTTAGGCCCTGCTTGATTCAACTTAAATCAGATTATAAATGAAAAGTCGAGGGCCCTCAAACAGCAGCTCGAAAAGTTTTTTAAAAATATTAAAAATAGTTTTGAGATATTTGAGGAGAGCCATTAAAAACATCACAAAAATGTCTACAAAGTTGTACAACATATGGCTTATACAAAAATAACAAAATTTTCATTTAATCTGATTTAAGCTGACCCGTGTTAATGGAAATTGATACCTAATAGTGGATTAAATTCCTTAAGCCTAATAAATGCCTGATGCTTCTTGTGTGGTACTAGTCATTTTTGGAGGGCTTCGGTTCCTTTTGAAAATCTCACGCCTAAGTTAACCATACTTCCGGAGCATGATCATAATAACCCCGGGTGCTTAGCAGTGTAAAGGCGACATCTGTAAACTGGGCATTTTGATTGCCACTGTTTGAATAATTTATTTATGCTTCTTGAACAGTTAGAAAAGCTACATCAAGAGAGTATGCAATCACTTGTGTTTTGAATATTCCATCATCTTTATAGATTTCATGTATTGAGGAAAATCTGTGAGAAATCTATCATAACGTAGAGTATCTATCATAATATCTGCTATTCTGGGCATCCACCTTTTCCTTAAGCTCTCATTTCCATGAAACCATGTAAACTAAGATATTTTGAAAATCCAAATATTAGCAGTACGAACTTTCAGGACCTTTAGCCTCGAGTTTCTGGTTTACCATTGTATTATGACTATGTGCTGCGATCAATTACATACTTTTCAATATCTCATGTGTTAACTATCTTTTCCTCTTTATGCAGACACTCTTTTTTATTTGGTTTGCACTGTCAGGGTGGTTATTCAGGATTTTCATCTTCAGTACATTTGTGCTGCCTTTTGCTGCACCTCTTCTTCTTGGGACCTTGGCTAATAGGGTTGCCATTGAGGTAAAAGATCATGTGTGACTTTCTTCTTGCTTGTATTTTTTTACAATCCCCAGGTGTTTGTTTGTACAGCATTACATTTCCTCATGTTATATTTGGAGGTAGAGCTTTGAAATTTTATTTCACATCTGACTATGTATACTTGAATGCCCCCCCCACCCCATCCACACACATTGCAATAGAGTTGTTTGCTCTAAATGTAAATGCACCACTACTACATAACTTGCATGGTCTCCTGATATATATGCAGCATAGTGCTTAGTACGTTGATCCTCATGCTTGCACTTTAAATTAATTCCGTGGTGTTTGTGGATGGTAGAAGGAATCACCTGCAACATCACTATTTTTTTTATGTGGTAGTAGTTAGCTATACTATCCTAGCAGTTACTGATTTACGAAGTTTAATTTCCAGGGAACATGCCCAGCATGTAAAAGGCGGTTTGTGGGCTACCGCAACCAAGTTATTCGGTGCATGAATTGCCAAAATATAGTGTGGCAGCCAAACACTAGGTCTTCTGGTGGGGCTGGCAGTGTAAGAAGCTCAGGACCTGATGTAATTGATGTGGAGTTTGAGGAGAAGTAAGGGCATGCTCCACCGTACAAATCTGCACACAGGGGGGGGAAATAGAGAGTTAGTAGACTAGGTTCAGGCTGCAATCTGTGAGCTGCTGTTGTTTGTATCCGCTGTCATATCTGTTGTTTGTGTTGTACAATATGTGCTCTTTGGTTGATTTGAATAAAACAAAGTTTCTGTCAAATTACGGTCATTATGTCTTATTAGGATGTTTGGCATGCTGCACCTTCCTTCTGATGCATCCTTATTTTGTTATGCAGTAAGTGTAGAAGTTTTTTTTTTTTGCTTCAGGTTAAGTAAATATATGGTTACCATTGTAAGCTTCACTGCTGTGAACAAAATAATGATATACTATGTACCATTGTTGAATAATATTCAATCATCGTTGCGACATTTTTCTCCTTTTTTCTTTCCACTGGACCTGGCTGATAGTGTGAAGAAGCGTTGCTTCCTTGTTAGCTAGGGAGAACAAGACTTGAGCCAACGGGTTGGGTCAGGACGGGTGGAACAAAACCAGACCCGACCCAAAACTTGAAATTTTAAATCCGACCCGAACCAAAAATGATCAATGGCACAAAATCAAACCCCGAATCTGAATCCATCAGTAGCCAGTAGCAAATTTATTCCATCATCTAAACAAACTGTTTAATATGGCAAGTGTACATGGAATATCTCAAGTGTAAACGATGAGTCTTTCTTGCTAGAATCTCTTCACTTTCAAAAACAGCCAACAAAAATATTAGCTCTTTCGAAAATTTTGCAACCATTTTTTTTTCAAAGACCTGCTACGTAGACGCCACATGACAACCCAAAATTTGAAGGAAATTTGACCTCGCAGGTCATTTTAAAACGAGATAAACGTTCCATTTCTTTAAGAAGAAAGATAAGAAAAACACCTTATAGGAAAATTACAATTTGTTTTCACTTTACCCAGTAATAGAACAGAAAAGGATTGAGAAAAAAAAGCGGTGGGATGCGTGTGGGTATGGTAAGTACTTATTGAACCCTGTCTTCAGTAAGCACACGGGCAACATCATTATTTTACATTGTACTAAACAAGGACACATATAACTTTAAAACACTTACAATATTATACAGCAATTTTACCCTTATTTTTGGTCCTCCAAGGAGCAGGCATGGGAGCTGGAAGCTGTTGCTATCCTTATTCATATCATATGGTATATTCGTGTGCGTGCCAAACTAGCATCACCATGTCTCTCTTGCTAACCAAACCATCGACAATGACATGCTGCAGTAGGTGTGCAGTTCATCTAGAAAAAGGTCATAACCGTTTTATTTTGATGATATTTAGAAATATTTATGTCAGAAATTAAGGCCCAGTTCTTTTCAGCTTAACGGCTTAACGGCTTAACGACTTATCTACGTTTTCAAAACACATATGTTTTGAGTTTTTTGAGTCGTTTTTTCGCTATTTTGAAGGTGGGCCCTAACACTTTAAAAAGCAAGTCAAACAAAATGTTTCCGAATCTCGAGACTACCTCGAGAAGCTCTTGAAATTCAATCATTTCAGCCGTTCAGCTGTTCAGATCAGCTCAAAAGAACAGAGCCTAAGTTCTGCCTTTCTCGGATAATGAAACATCTCTTTGTGTTTTTTTGGGTATCCCTTTGCTCATTGCTTGCAAAAGTATAGCTACCTGAGATGATGGTGTCATGTCGGGTTAGGCGTTAACCGATGGCGTGTTAATCAAGATATCGGAAGCCTTGTTGGTTAAATCTTTTCTCGTTGCTACGGTCCTACCCGTGATGGAGGAGCGCGTTAGGGTTCTATGGTTGCGTTGACATGTCACATAATTCTAGGAATTAGTTACCATTCAAGTTCAAATTCATCCTTCTTGCGCAAGGGTAGATGATCATGATATTCTTGATACACCATACACAACATGCCTTCATCATTCATCTTGGGAAAAAGTCTATATTACGCTCTGAACTATGACCCTTCGTCTACATTCCCCCTTGAGCTACGAAACCAGATATCCTACCCCGCAAAACCGTGAAAAAGGTGTAGATAACCCCCTACGGTGGTTCTTTTGAGCGGTTTTGTCCATGTGGTAGGTGATGTGGATGTCTATCATAGAAATAAAATAAAAATATAAAATTCCACCTTATGGGCCCATATCATGTGGATGCCTATCATGTGGCAGGTGAGTTTACAACAAAAAAGGGGCTCTTTGATCTTGCAATTCAGAAGTAAGATCGGCTTGAGAAGCTCATTCTCGATCGTCAATAGCTTGGTGTTTTTTTTTTTTATGAGTTCATACTGTGAAGAAGTAAACAACAAACTCAAAGCAACACAATAGTTTGTAAGCTCTCTATGTTCAGAGCAACAAATATTGTTTATAACCGGTGTTCAGGATAAAGAATAGTATCTCAATCTTAGACTAACTCTAACAACCAACAAGTTTTATAGGTCCAAGATTAGATGCAGCATTATTTTGCAACCATGATAAAGAAGAGTATCTCAATATTAGGCTCCATACATAGTTTTCATCTAAGAGGTAATATTTATTTGATGAATACTATGGGGATCCGACGATTCGGTTCCACAGGTATAACATATTGTTAAGGGAGATCCGGCTTTTTATTATCTCGTGAGGATTTGAACCATGGACGGGACAACTAAGTACCTTAACATTTGTCCAGGACATAATTCACCTACGAGGTAATATTGGCTACAATATTTCAAACAAACCAAACATGATCTCAATGAACTCCCTTGACCTTTAAGTAGGAAAAAATCGAGCCATTTCATTAGAAATTTCTATGTTCGACCTAGTCGAAACTACCATATTAGCACGAGCCATGCCCTCCCATTTGGCATACCATTCTAGAGTATTTTGGGCCTGGAGGCACCGCTATCCGCTGTCGGTGCTGGAGAGGTCAACATGGGCATAAGTTTGACTTGGAGCAAAATCAAATCGAAACTTGAAATCAAATTTTATTGAAACTCTACGCTACGCTACATTGAGCTGAAATGTGCAAGGCCGAAAACAAACGTAGCAGCATGAGCATGAGAGTGAGGTGCTCTTGTATTGTCCATTTGTCCTCCGTTGCAGTGGTTGTTGCACTTGCCGCCTCGTCTCCCTCGAACGCGGCCTCGGATGCGTCGTCGATGACGCGGCCGCCCGCGAGCGACCAAGTCAAAGCAGCAGCCCCGCACCACCCGTCCCCTCGCCGACCGCCTCCGCTCGCCGGCGAGCCCCCGCCGCCGCGGCTTTGAGCTCGAAGCGACCCCGCTCGCTTGCTCCGCCCCCCACGAACCACCCCCTCCCTGGGAGAACACACAGAGACACCAGGTTCGCTTCCTCCGAATCCCCCCCCAACCTCCTCTTCGGCTTCCTCCTCCTCCTCCTCCTGCTGCTGCTGTTTACCTCCGCGATCGGGCTCCGGCCTCCAGCTTGCGCTTGGCCGTACGGATTTCCATGGCTTCCGTCTAGTACCCGCCCCCGCCGCTGTGATCCGTGCCGTGCTGGCGGGATCACAACTTCCGGATGCTTCACCGCTCATGGTTGCGGAGAACCGCGTGGATTGATTTGAATCGGGATTCGGGGCTGGTTGCATCAGCAAATTTAGAATCACTTGGCTTAGCAAGCGCTGGCGATTGCGATGCTTTTTGCTAGATTAGTTGATGATTCGGCGATTGCTTGTTTCGGCACAACATGGACATCGATTTCGATCCTGCTCTAGTGTACACTATATGAACAGGCTATTCTATCTTTTGGTTGCTCCATGGTTTTAAGTAATCCACATTCCAAAATGAAACGGGCACCTAACATGGTCAGGCGCAGTTATTGCATGATTGATGTGAATGGCACAGCAACGAAACCTGATGCTTAAAAATCTATTGGCACAGAAGGCTTCCCTCTCTCCCAACTAAATTACATATATTAGGGTTGTACACATGCTTGGTTTCGTCAAACTCAGCTCCTGATACCTACAGAATGATTGCTCACATCCCAATTTGAAGTCACTTCCTACAAGTCATTCCTGCTACCGTTACCGACTCTATTCATCACATCATGGCATCATGCAATAGCCATTAGGACAACTGATTTGACCGTTTTACAGTTTCCCCGATCTTTACAAACAAATCATAGTCAAGGAATCATCAATCGCGTGCCCCCTGAAAATTCAACACCACTAGCTCATTTTCGATATCTAGTTTTAGATATTGATTGGGGGAAAAAGCTGTGGATAAAATGGCATTCATATTACCATATTAGTATTTGTGCTTACTGGTTGCATATCTCTGCTGACCGCTCCTGGCTATGGTAATGTCCACAAGCAGCAGCAAGCACTATATTAGTTTGATTTACACCTGTGCCTTTTCACATCTAATTAATGACTGGGATATCTCAGTCATAAGATATACACTGCACCTGTTCCAATTCATTTAGAATGGATCCTTATCATTTCCTGCAATAATTTCAGGTTCATGAGGGGCTCAAGAATGAATCCAGGTGACCGTAGAACACGGAGCACAATGTCGATATTAATTGTGATGGGCTTGTGCTGCTTCTTTTATATACTGGGCGCTTGGCAGAAAAGTGGGTCAGGAAGGGGTGATAGTATAGCACTGAGGGTGAATAAAGAAACAGACTGTACAATCTTGCCAAATTTGCACTTTGAGACCCATCATAGCTTAGGCAGTGCCAATCCATTTGTCATGAACAGTAAAGTTTTTCAGCAATGCCATATTCGGTACAGTGACTATACTCCTTGCCAAGATCAGAACCGAGCAATGACTTTTCCTAGAGAAAATATGACATACCGAGAGAGGCATTGCCCTGCAGAGAATGAGAAACTGAACTGTCTAATCCCAGCCCCAAAAGACTATGTCACCCCTTTCCCTTGGCCCAAGAGCCGTGAGTATGTCCCATATGCAAATGCTCCGTATAAGAGCCTGACAGTCGAGAAAGCCGTTCAGAATTGGATCCAATATGAGGGAGATGTGTTTAAATTTCCGGGAGGAGGGACAATGTTTCCCAATGGAGCAAAAGCTTACATTGATGAACTTGCATCCGTCATTCCACTTGCTGATGGTACCATTAGGACTGCACTTGATACTGGATGTGGGGTATGTCCACTAAGCACATCTTTTTATGATTTTCTCCTTTGAAGATGTATCATGTACTTAACTCCTGCTCTTAGTTTCTCTTTATGTTCTTAGTTGGATTCTGCATAGTTTATGCTCTTCCTCATGGCACCAAGTCATCAGATGTTTGTGCCTTAACTCTTCTTAGTCCTATTTCTCAGCATTTCACATCTATGAGTAGGCCATTTTTTTAACAAAGAGAATAGGCCATGTTTTTATTTACCTTATTTTTCTATGTTATATTTCTTGGTCCTCTTCCCCAGTTTGTAGTCAGGAGTGACATTTTTTACCACGTGCAGGTTGCTAGCTGGGGTGCTTACCTGATGGATAGAAATGTTATAACCATGTCATTTGCACCTCGAGACTCACATGAAGCGCAGGTTCAATTTGCTTTGGAGCGAGGTGTCCCTGCAGTGATTGGAGTGCTTGGAACTTTGAAGCTTCCGTACCCATCCAAATCTTTTGATATGGCACATTGCTCGCGTTGTTTAATCCCCTGGGCATCAAATGGTGAGTAATGTAAACTTTGCGTAGGCCATTTAATTCTCGTGACAAGTGTTTATTTCCTTCTTTCATGAGCCATAACATTTTGCTTCATGCAGATGGAATGTACATGATGGAGGTGGATCGGGTTTTGAGACCTGGGGGCTATTGGATATTATCTGGTCCTCCCATCAATTGGAGGACATATTACCAAACATGGAAAAGATCCATTCAAGATTCAGAGATGGAACAAAATATAATTGAAAGCATTGCTGAAATGCTTTGCTGGGATAAAATTTATGAGAAAGGAGATACTGCTATTTGGAAGAAAAAGGCAAATTCAAATGCATGCCCTAAAAAGAATGAGCGTGCTAGCAAGATGTGCAAAGTTCAAGATCCAGATGATGTCTGGTATGTTCTCTATGGATAGAGAACCACTCAGTTATCTGATACTAACTTTATATGCATGCCTGTCAACTGCCAACATCCCATGTGAACTACTGATCCCATACATAAGCCCAAAAATCTTGTGGTAACTCTAATAATCATGGCATTTAGGATTTCAATATGCCAAGAGATCATAGAATTAAGAATCAACTGCACTTCTAGAGGCAAGTTAAGACAGGCATGGATCACTGATTGCAATGATTACTACTTAGGCCTTGTTTGTTTGAGCTGAAAGTTGCTGAAGACTTTAATCTGAAAAAATCGTGATCCCTTCGAAAGACGTCTTAAAGAGTTCAAAAAAATATGAAAAAAAAATATTTTACGAACTTTAAGAAGAACTATTTAAAACCCCACAAAAATGACTACAAAGCATTACTTTATTTGGCTTATACAAAAATAACTAATTTTCATTTAATTTAATTTAAGCTGAAACAAACAAGGCCTGCGCTAATGTTCTGTTCACAAAACTGGAATCAAGAAGATTTGCTTTTTGGGGAATTACTTTTATCTCTGACAATCTGCTAAAATTTCTCCGTGCTTTCATCTGTCAGTTTGTTTATTGCCTTTTCTGAATGGTTTACTGCTGTAGGTATAATAAAATGGAAGCTTGTATAACCCCCTTCCCAGAGGGTGCATGGCTGAAGAAGTTTCCAGATAGGTTATCTGCCTTCCCTCCCAGAATTCTAGAAGGCCATACCTCAGATGTTACAAAAGAAGCCTATGAGGAGGATAATAAGTTGTGGAAGAAGCATGTCAATGCTTACAAGAGGATGAATAAGTTCATAGGCTCTTCAAGGTACCGGAATATTATGGACATGAATGCTGGCCTTGGAAGTTTTGCTGCAGTGCTTGATTCTCCCAGGTCCTGGGTAATGAATGTTGTGCCCACGATATCAGAGAGGAACACTCTTGGTATCATCTATGAGCGAGGCCTTATTGGCATTTACCATGATTGGTGAGTCTTGAAGCTGTCTGTTCTGGTATTAAGCGTCAAATGACATGACACGTTGAAACTGTTCTTACTGAATTGTGACACTGTTGTTGGCAGGTGTGAAGCCTTCTCTACATACCCTAGGACGTATGACCTGATACATGCGAGTGGTGTCTTCAGTTTATATCAGAATAAGTAAGTGATATCTTCCATTCTGATGGCGCAATGGCAATATGTGCCCTTCTCTAATACGGGCTTGTCAAACTTGGTAGGTGTGATTTGGAAGACATTCTTCTGGAGATGGATAGGATTTTACGGCCTGAGGGCACAGTCATACTGCGGGATAATGTTGATGTGCTGAACAAGGTTAGGAGGACAGCGATGGGGATGCGGTGGAAGTCCAAGCTAGTCGATCACGAAGATGGCCCCCATGTGTCTGAAAAGATTTTGATCGCGATAAAAGAGTATTGGGTTGGCAGCGAAACACAAAATAGTTAATAGGATAGATACAAGGCCCCTGGTGATTCTTGATCCAAACGAACTTCATGGTGTGGTATCCATTAATAGAGTTTGTTCATAGCACCAGACCTCACCAAATCGTAATTGAGGTACCATAGTCAAACACTGTTTTGATGTCCTGGACATTGGCTGTGCATATATTGTTCCAGGGCGTTAAGGGGGACGCCGATACATTTTGTAAGCAAAGGGTAAATACTAGATAATACGATTACGACTCATCGTCAGTTTATATTACTTGATAGCCGCTATCCTATGCTGAGATTAATTTCGTAAATCTGTAGAAATGGACTTTGGCAATGAACTGTGGCCACTGTATTTTTTTACTGATGTACAGCGTAATATTTTTCCTTGCGAGTTTGAGCCATGAGGTAAATTAAGGTTGGCGTTGTTTCTGGTGTTGTATCCATTAGACCATTACGGTGGGAGTTCCACCGATGTACCCATAAAATAAATGAGCACAAAGCGAATTAAGGGCTAGTGTTGCTTGGATACGAAGGTACTTTATGGTGGATTTTACTGGGGATTTAGCACGGCTCCACTATAGACCGATAAATTGGCGGCAAATGCTACCACCATAGACCGATAAATTGGCAGCAAACGCTACGCAGTTTTATCCTGGATTTTATTAGGATGGTTGGTGGATGTCTCCGTCTCTCGCAACAAGCTATACTAGCAATATCGCCTGGACAAAACGGCGACTAAGTAGCGAAAAAACATCCGAGCTGCGCCAGAATAATTCCAGAGCAAAATCAACGGGCACTCGGGGCGTGGACTTGGGTAAACGCCTGAGATGAGCCTGACGCATGCATGCATGTTGCTGTGTGACATTGGCAATCTATTCAGGAGCTGGTCTATATAAAGCTACCTATACTTAACCCCGGAGGACCAAGTTAGTAGCCAGCAGAGCAAGTGCTTGTTGTGATATCACAATAAGTAGAGTAGAAGAGGAATTAATTAAGAGATGAAGGTGATGATGAAGAAGCAGTCCTCCTGTTGCATGGTGCTTGCGATGGCCGTGCTGCTCATCTGCGCCATGCACGCGGCCCCCGTGCAGGGAGGTAAATATACGTATACGCCCGCCCACAGCCGCTCCAAATTAACTGTCGTCATCAGTTAGCTGAAGCTCTTCATTTTACATCTACACCTTAATCAATTTGCTTGGCTAATTAATCGGACAAACATGTATATATTTTAATGTGATGTATACACGTACATGTGATGCAGGGAGAGCTACGGCGGCATTCGATCCCCAGAACCCCCGCAGCACGCCTTCTGTCCATCCCGGCCAGCCCTATGGCCGTGGATGTAGGAGCATCTACAATTGCCCACCTGCAGGAGCGCCCTAGCCACCTCCTTCCATGCCCCTCGACCAGTACTGCCATCTGTATTACCACCATCACCTACACATCAGTACATCACATATATGTATACTCCATGCACGCATGCGTCTAAATGTCAGCGTTCAAGAGGCCGGCTAGCTCTCTGATGAGCGCTTGTGCGTTTAAAGGTTTAATGGTATCTATCTTTATGATCATCGACCAGTGATGATATATTACAACGTACGGGATATCATGTAATGGCACCATATTATCATGTAATGTAATCCACCTTTTCTGCTATTCTTTGCTGACAACATGCTAGCGATGCTTCACCTTTTTTTTTTTTGCCATAAAAGACTCGAAGTGTGCCGAGTAGCTATATATATTATTTAAAACAACTCAAATTTTGCTAAAAATTAACCAGTCAAAAGCCACTTCTAAAATTTTTGAATTACAGTAGGATTAATGTGTAGCCTTTTGTATAAGAAGCGTGGACTTGTATAAAAAATCAACCGAACTAACAACAAATAAAAAAAACCCTTTCGTAGAGAAAATTGGCTGGTTCTCATTTTGAAGGCAACAGGGACAGGGACTGCCTTGGCTTCCACTGATTCCTCGCAGGTCAGTACATGTCCGTCCTATTCTTCTCGCAACCCACCACCCCAGACGCCACCTCCTCCCTCTTTGGCGTCATTGGATCTATGGGTGGCCTTAGGCTATGGCAAAATGCATGGGCTCATGCAGTAACGAGCCTGAACCTTATTATAATTTTCTAAGATTGAGTCTAGGGGGGAAAAATGGTTTTTCAAGGAATAGAAACACACCGAACTCTGTAACACCCTTTTTTGGCTCCTATATGTAGGTTGTGTAATCGTTATCATCGAATGCAATTCCAATGATAGCATCGGTTATCTGTCACATAGAATTGAATTGATGATTCCAAATCTAATCGTTATCATCGAATGCAGTTCCAATGATAACGTCAGTTATCTGTCACATAGAATTGAATTGATGATTCCAAATCTAGATCTAAAAATCATCATAGAAAAAGAACGAAGTCTTGACTTAATCTTATCATTTGTCTAGAATTTATATATGTTGAAAAATTGCATAAAGCCTGTGTTCACACCATCTTGTTTTTATAAAATCAATCGAATACGTTGGAGATGATTAGGATTAAATCTACATGTGGGCCACAAACCTGTATTAGTTTATATCATAAAAATTAACAAATTTAAAGTTCACACTAGTTTATTTTTCATAAATCATTGAAATTTTTAGAGATGATTTAGCGTGCATAGAAACAACTTTGTGTAAATTGTGGTACGCTAGAGTGTGCATGTAGGACTTTAATTTTTTTTAAAACAGGGGCACACCCCGATTTTTATTTCCAAGGAAACGAAACACAAAGTTCTTTTCAATACTTCTAGCTCGCTAGGATAAGCAAAAGATTACTAGTAGCAGGAAACAAAAGCTAACAAGACTAACGACCTCCCAAAAAGAGTCCTCTCATTTTGAAAAGAGGTCACCTCCTAGTTTCTTCCATACAGAGGAAAGACCAACGCTTATCAGCAACAGATACCAACCACAAGACAGTAAGACAAAAGCAAGTCTCATCTTACAGACTCTCCACTCGCACTACAAAAGCCTCCAACCAACATCTCCCACTCAAACAATTTTTTCAACAAACAGGGGCTGTATGAACATCAATCCTTGGGGTACACCTCCTGATCCTTATCCCCTTTGTCCTTCAAGTTGTTTAGAGTAGAGAATATCTTCTCGATCCCCAGCTTAACCAGTTCTAGATCATCTACCTTCATCAGACCTACCTAATAACACATATTAGCACAAGTATTATAAGTGATTTCCTCCAGAGACATGATGTGTTTGCCCTCAAAACACACCATGTTTCTACGTTTCCAAATCGCCCAGCAAACGACCGCAAAGCCAATGAAACAGAATTTCTTCAGTCCCCTAAAATTGTTAGAGAACCACCCAAAATAAGAGTGAATATCCCCCGGTCTGTTCGTCACATTCAGACCCTCTTTGATAGCTTGTTTAGTTTTAGTTTAGTTTTTGTTGAAAAAATTTGACCACCTTTGAAAGTGGTATGAAAAGGCTAAATAAATTATTAAAAAAATATTTTTGAGATCTTTAAGAAAAATCCCTACAAAGTTATAAAAAAATTATTTTCAAAAAATAAAGTGAATGGTGTATATAAAAATATCAAAATTTGCAATCCCAACAAAAACTAAACTAAAACAAGCTATCAAAGAGGCCCTCAAAGCTAAGGCCACAATCCCCCGTATCGTTTTTGCAACCACGCAATTAAAGAAAAGGTGGTCAATAGTCTCCATTTCTTCGCAAAAAGCACACCTGGCATCCCCATACCATCCTCTTTTTCTTAAATTATATATTTCACCAGAACAGCCCCATTAAGCAAAAGCCAGCAAAACACCTTAATTTTTAAAGGGAGCTTATCCCTCCATAAATCCTTATTACCACGAATTTCTTTCCTCATTCCAAGATAGGAGATAAGAAAAAGCAACTGAATAACATCTAGATTTCCTTTCAGGGAACCAAACCGCATGATCATTTGCATCATATATATATGCAAACTACACAAGCCCCTACACACTTCCCCCCATTTTTCAGCCAAATCCGATGGGATTTCTCTCTTGAACGCCAAATCTCCTTGTTTGGAGAAAGCCTGATTCACCAAAATCATTTGATCTCTACAGATTTCAAAAACTCTTTTCGACACCTAAGAAAGAGGCACATCTTGCCACCAAATGTCATGTTAAAAACTAACCCCCTTGCCAGAACCAACTTGCATCCCTCTGAAGTTGATATAAAATCTTCTGATTTTTATAAAATCTTTCCAAAAAGCAGTCAATTGACTTAACTTTCACCAAAGACAAGGGGTTACCTTTCACATATTTCTCTTTTACTACATGTTGCCAAATCCCCTCTTTGGTTTCAAGGTTCTAAAGACATTTACACAGCAAACTGATATTTAAAATTCTAAGGTTCTGCACTCCCAAGCCCCCTTTTTCTTTGGTTTAGTAACAATTTCCCATTTAACTAAATGGTACTTCCTCCTCTCCTCATTCCCTTGACAAACAAATTTTCTTCTAATCGCACCCAGCTTATTAATCACAGATGAAGGGAGCAAAGTCATAGACATTGAATATAAAGTAATTCTCCCCCTAGAGATAGACATTTCCCGCAGACAATCTCTTCTGAACTTTCGCTATCAGCGTATCTCAATGTTTAACAAAATTCCTTCCATACACCGCTGGCATCCCCAGATATGTAATAAGAAAAGAACCAATCTCACATGTAAACGTTGAATCACCACTTAGCAGGGTTAGACCATCTCCAACCATTTTCTCTTCGTTTCATTCTCTTCCCCATTCTCTTTCCTATATTTTATCTCTTTATTTCTTACCATCTCCAACAGAATCCCTTCGAAGGGATTTACGTAGAGATTGGAGAGAGAATCTCATTCTAAGGAGAATGAAGGGAGAAATCTCTTCACGAAGAGAACAGTTAAGAGAATCCATTGGAGCTTCAAAAAGAACCAAAATCTCTTCGCAAAGAGAAAATAAGAGGTGAAGAGACACCCTTGGAGATGGTCTTATTAGGACTTGGGTCTCTTTCTTGGGCGGGAAGTTAGAATACATAACTTCTCTTTCATAGTCTCCGCTGATAAGCGAACATTCACTTTTTTAAAAATTAATCTTCAAACCGGACATCATTTCAAAAAAAACTTTCCTACATACGTAGCTCATAGAAAAAAAAACTTTCCTACATACGTAGCTCATAGATTTTTTCTTTGCTGACAGGCATCGCACACAAAACTGTCAATACACATGCAAGGAATTTTCCTTGAACAAGTTATTTCATCAGGGATTTTACAGGTTACACGTGGAGAGAATTGATCGTAGATCCGGCGCTAAAAAAATTAAGAAAATGTTACGAACTATATACAACTCTTTCAACAAACACTGGCATTATGTTATGCAGGTTGAAACACTGGCATTATGTTATGCTGTTCAACCTGCATATGGTGCATATATACCCCGTGGAACTCACTCGAGCTTCAGTACAGAAAACGAAAATCATTGGCTAAAAAAACAAAGTAAATCGGGTAATTTTATCGAACAGAAAGCCAATGAAAGTAATCGGGTAATTTTTCGATTCTTTGGTCAACCGCCGAAATCACTCGTCTACCGGCAGCATGAGTTCATCGGTTAGCCCTACACAATCAAAATAATTCTGCGAACCAATCACTCGTCTACCTGCTCCCTAGGCGAGGCTAATCCTATGCGCATACTCATTTTAGATTGATACTCACATTTCATTTTGTTTATTAATCTACTCAATCTAAGATGTGTTTATGATGGTGCTAAAGAAGGCAACACTATTTCGCCATTACGATGCAGAGTATAGTAACATGACAACCAGGCGCCTTTCAATCCAAAATCAAAACCCGCAATTTCAATCCCAAAAGCAAAACACACAATTGGGCAAAACGGAGGAGTGGTGCAGGCTGCTAGATGCGATCAGAGCCTGTCGGGATGTATGAGGAGTCATCACCTTGAGACATCAGTGGATTGACAGACTGTTCATATATTTCATCATCACCTCGCATCGCGCTCAAAGCCACACCCAAAATCAACGCAACACGCAATACAACAGGTAAAACCCATCCAAACAAGGGAGAAAGGAACCCTAATCTGAGATAACAGCAGCAGCAAACAAGATCAGATCTGGATCTGGTACGATGGGAGGGGAGGCTCGGAACTTCTTAGAGGATTTGTGCTACCGACACCGGCGAACCGCCTCCGGCACACGGTTTCTTTCCTCATCGCCACCCATCACCACCGCAATCAAACATCAACAACAGCACAAAAACAAAATCAAACACACCCACCTAATGAATGAAATCATATCAACAATCAAGAACGCAGGCGACCAACGAACGCAGAGAGATCGAGATCGAGATCGGAGAGAGGAAAAAATGGAGAGGTCAAGCGTTGCAACACGAATGAAGAGGACGGCCGCGGGGAGGGACTCCGCTGTGCGCCTCGTTTTATAGAGGTATAAACGATGGGAAACCCTAGCTTCCGAAAATGGGCTGTATGGGCCGATCTGGGCCGGATTTTATTGGGCTTAACTCCCTCGGCTTCGCGAAATTTGGCCTGGGAAAAGGCAAAAAAAAAAGAGTGGGCCGATTTCGTCAGCGTAGTCTCAGTGGGCCGAGACTGGTCCTTTTTATCCCAGCGTCAGCGTTGGTGGGGAGGGATCCGTCCGAAATTCCCAACAATTTGAGAGGCGTCAGGTGCAAAGCTCCCAACCCCGCGGGAGCACGGCACGGGCGCCGGCACGCTGACGCCGCCGAGGGATTGGCCGGCGGCGAGATGGCGGCGGGGGGGCGGAAGGCGCTGGGGACGCTGCCACGGCTGCTGATGTCGCTGCGCTTGGAGGCCGTCTCCTCCGCGCCCGGGCGGAACCACCTCCCGCCTCTCGGGCTCAGGTAGCGTCGGCCTCCCTCACTTCCCCTCATCTCCTGCTTATTCGGGCGGCACAACCGCACAAGGTGTCGGCGGATGCTTCATCTGATTGCGGTGTGGATGTGTCCAGGAGGCACTACTCGATGTACGACCAGATCAACCTCATCGACACCGTCCCCGAAGGCCACCTCCGCTTCCAATCGTAACCTCTTGGGCACTTCCTACATCCTGAATGGTTTATTCGAAATCTCTGCAAATTTGTGCATGTTGAGTAGTGCTTCAGCTGAGGACAAGAATTTGTGCAGTGCGGATGAGTATGGCCGTAGGTTAGGCTCTTGGATTGATGCTGAAGCAAAGGATTAGCTAATTCTCGCTGTCAAGCCATGGATTGGATTTTCTAATTCTCACCTTTGTCCTCATGGCATGGCTAACTAAGGCCACTAATGAATCTCCTAGCTCAAACCTAGCTTCTATTGTTTCTTTTTACATTCTATAAAAATAACGTTCCTTCTTCAAGGAACATGCCAGTGCCACTTGCAGTGTGCTATTGTGTTGTAGCTGCTCATGACACAATGCAAGCTATTATGCGTGAGGAAACAATTGTATAAGTTATATTGTCTCAGTATTGTAAACTTCAGATATTTGAATACGAGTCTGGTCTTCAGACCTATGTTGCAGTGTGCTGATAAGTGCAGGCTGTCTTCCTTGTGTTTTATTAGAGCTGCTTTCTTTGTTAAGCTCGAAACTCTGAGCTAAACCTTGTACTGAAATGTTATCCAGGACTTATGCTTATTGGCTTATGGGTTATCTCCATTTCAAAAGCTCTTTTATTTACAAGCCCCTTCTTAAGGCTCTAAAAAAAAAACCTTAAAAACCAGAGGGCTTCACATGCTTGAGGCATCTAAAAGAATCAGTTTGTAGTGCCACCATGAGGAACAGGTAGAACAAAATTAACCGAATTCACATTTGTTTCCATTGAATTTGTGAATTTTTATGTCCTTTCCTGGGAACCATCCTGTCAATCTTGCTTATATGCAATAGACAAGAGCAACCCAAACAGCAAAAGCTGGTGACTTGGGACATACTAAAATTTTGTCAGGTCTTTGGGGCCTATAATTTTCATGTTATGCTTTTGGTTTTGTGGTTTTCTTCCAAAGAAACATTCAATGGACTGTCTTGTTTGGTTATGTATGTTACATTTGTGTATTTTGCCATGTTGGTCAAATCTGCTCCTCTTTGTACTCTGTAGATATGATGACACTGGATTCAAGATTAACAATGTAAAGTATGAAGGCAGCTTGCTTATAGTAGAAAACAAGATCATGACTTGGGCGCCTAAAACATTTGCAGACATAACAGCTCAAAGGTAGGATTTGCACTTGATGCTCAGAGGCTACTATATCTATGTTGTTTATATTCATCTTGTTTTTTGAGGCACGACTTTACACTATGTAGCCCTATTTGCTGTGTTTGTCCCAGGGGATATATTTGTGTATGTTTTGTTATCTAATTGATTTATCCTTCTTCAATGATGCAGTTTATCAATCTTCAAAGCTGTTCACCCTATCCCAGGTAATTTTGCTCTTTACCAATGCTCATTAGTTGTTAATGGTTTTTTTTTCTCATGACTGGTCCTTAGTGATTTTTCTCCCGCTAATGTCATCATCCATGTTTCAAATGGTTCTTGTTTGTTGTCAAAGTGAATATCTTTTTTGTTGCAAACAGTGTTGTTTGTCCATAAATATTTTTCTTATTCTGCATTTTAAAAACAAAGTTCTTCCCTGGGCCTTGGTGTTTATGGTTTCATTCTACGCGTTGCTGAATTAAAATGGATATTGTTGTCTTCATTTCATCCAATGTGCCATTCTTCTCCAGAGATTCTCATTCTTGGTTGCGGAAGACACATCCAAGCTATCAGTCCTGAGCTCCGCAAGTTCATTTGGTCAACTGGGATGAAATTGGAAGCCATTGATTCGGTAAAGACGAAACTTGTCTCCTTAAATGTGACATATTTTTCTTTTTCAGAAACTAAAAGAAACTGAGATATGTTCACTACCTATAGTGAGGTCTTTAGTAGCTCGGTAAATGGTTGACGCTTCTTTTATTTTGCAGAGGAGCGCGACTTCAACATATAACATTCTGAATGAAGAGGGGCGACCAGTAGCAGCTGCAGTTCTTCCGTATGGAGTCACTTGTTGAAAACATGTAACATGGGAATCTTGGACCAGTGTTGTTGTTCTCTCCCTTAGGAAAGATCACCTCTGCCTGTATAGCTGTATATTCCCTTGTACGATGAAAGCACACAGCCCAACAAGAGCCACCTAGTAACATCAGAACAAGAAGAGTTGACTCGTCACTTGTCGGCCATGCTGGTCGTCGAATTTCAAAGCCGTTTGCAAAGGCTGCTCGTAGATTGTCTCTTGCTGTCACTGCGAAGATATCATAAATCCCCAGAGTCAGCATCAGCATGTGTTCACTTCCAACACGGCGAGCGTTGGTTTTGCAGTAACAAGGCGCGTACGGCACATCAGAACAAGCAGGGCACATTACTCGTGTGCTGTCTCCTCGGATGCATCAGAATATCCAAGAAGATGCCATTTCCATTAGCTGCAGCCTGCAGGGTGAATTGTTGATGCGGAGAATAGAATAATTAATTAAGAAAACCTCATGGTTGTTTTGGAGTAAGAAATGATTGATTTGTCAGCTTTTGAAATGACCATAGGAAGCAGCAAACATTGCGTTAACACAAGGAAACTAATCGACCATACAAGTGGTGGACGGTTAATCGACCATAGAAACCATATAGACGTTGGGTGTGGCCTTGGTTGCGGCAGCCTTAGCCCGATTGGCACGTGGCACAATTCGAGTGGGCCGGGCCGGGCCGAGAGGTCGAGAATGGTGGACCATTGGCGTCGCTGTCGCCATTTGTGCCTGCAACTGCATTGCTATCTCCGCTCCGCTCCAACCGCTCGCCTCAACGCCCTCCCCCACTCCACTGGACTCTCCTTCCTCCTCCCACTGACACCTTGGCCCACCACACCCGCTGACATGCGGGCCTGAGGCCCCACCTGTCATCGCTCCTCCACAGGCTGGGCGTTGGAACCGAGGCCGGGGCGCCACCTGGCACCCGGCCCCACCTCCCCGCCGCGCCGCGCTTTATAAACCCTCCTCTACGTGGCGGCGAAGAGCGCACGCGCGCCGCACCCTCCCCTCCCTCCCGCAACGCCGCTCCATTACCAGTACGGCGGGGCGTCCAATGGCGGCGGAGATCGTGGCCGCACGCATGGCGGCGCCGGCGCTCAGGCCGGCCCCCGCCACCGCCGCCGCCGCAGCCGCCGCGCCGCCGCCCCGGAGGGCGGTGGCGGCGCGCTCCCTGCGCGCCGCTACCTCGGAGAAGCTCGCGGATCTCGCCGTCGGGACCAACGGCGCGTCCCCCGCACTGGTCAGTGCGCGCCCCTGCTCTTGCTCTGTCTCTCCCTGCACGCTCGCTTGAAAGAAGACCCTCTGCTCGTTTGGTTCCGAGAGATTGCTATCAGGTTGCGATGCGGCCCGTCCGTCCGTGCTTAGCTTGATTCGTCGCCGGCGGCACGCTTCTGTCGTCGTGCTCGGCGCTTCCATCGATTCCCAGGCGCTACGATTCGTTGCCTAGCGCCTCAGTTAGATTTAACCTTGTATCCTCATCGTTGGCGTAATTGCAAGTGATCGAGCGGCTCATCCTGCGCACTGCGTTTGGGGCACCGTTGTGATCTGCCCCCAACTTATTGTAGTATATCGTCATGGCCTCATGGGTCAGCACAGATGCAGCGACACAAGCTTTCACTAGGGGAGAAACATGCTCACCCCACCACATTTTAATTCGAAAACCTTGTGTTCCTTTTAAAATAGTCTAGAACAACAGTTAAACCTTGAAAAATGGTCGGTCTGTACTCACCCAGCAATGTAAGTTTCAGTGTTCCCACCAAACGATCGATTTTGTATCTTCACGCAATTTCTGGCACTTTTGTATCTTTTATCAATATCAATATTTACATTTTAGATTGCTGTGCTAAAAGGTTTTATTGTTTTTATCATTTTTATTTCTTCAAGGTTGCTTTCCAGTAGATAAACCAAATGAGACGATTGAACAGTTTGAAGCGATCAAACAGCTGGTTTAATACATGAAACAATTCGTTTGTTGATGGATTTTCCTCTTATATTCAGAATAATGGTGATGTTACTGCTGACGGCACCTCGCAAGCGGTTGGGGCAACTTCTCGGAGGAAGACAAAGATAGTCTGCACCATCGGCCCCTCGACCAACACGCGAGAGATGATTTGGAAGCTTGCAGAGACCGGAATGAATGTTGCACGGCTAAATATGTCCCATGGTGACCACCAGTCACACCAGAAGGTAATTGATTTGGTGAAGGAATACAACACACAGAATACTGATGGCAATGTTCTTGCTATCATGCTGGACACAAAGGTATATGATGGTTCAATACATTATCTTCGAATGACACTGTCAAATGAGTCGTTATGATTGAGATTCAGCGGTGCAGGGTCCAGAAGTGAGAAGTGGGGATGTTCCACAACCAATTTTGCTTACGGAAGGCCAAGAGTTCAATTTCACAATTAAAAGAGGCGTGAGCACCATTGACACTGTCAGCGTGAATTATGATGATTTCATAAACGATGTTGAAGTTGGTGACATACTTTTGGTGGATGGTGAGGGCTGATCTATCAATTTGTGGTTCTATGTCGAGTTCCACCCACTATTTTCATATTTCTTCATTACTGACCTTATCTTTTGTTTGCCTTGGATTACAACTGTCGTTGCATGGACCTTACCTGATTATTTGGTTGTATTTGTTTTTATTTTGAATTCACTTGTTTGCATTTACTAATCCTTCGTTGCAACCTACAGGAGGAATGATGTCGCTTGCCGTGAAGTCTAAAACAGCTGACACAGTCAAGTGTGAAGTAGTTGATGGTGGGGAATTGAAATCCAGGCGCCACCTAAATGTCCGTGGAAAGAGTGCGACTCTTCCATCTATAACAGGTTGGATGGTTTCTTCCTTTACATATTCAACTGTCACTCTGTCACATAGTTGTGCATAAAATCCTGACACGCTTCTGCCTTAACAGAGAAGGATTGGGAAGACATAAAGTTTGGTGTTGAGAACGGTGTTGATTTCTATGCTGTTTCCTTTGTGAAAGATGCCAAAGTTATCCATGAACTGAAGGACTACCTTAAAAGTAGGGTGCTCTAGTTGTCATCTATAAATATATTTATTTATATTTATTTTTGGAACATAATGAAGCGTTTTTGTTGCTTTGTTCACATCCAGGTGCTAATGCGGATATACACATCATTCCAAAAATTGAGAGTGCGGATTCTATACCAAATCTACAGTCCATTATTGCCGCATCAGATGGGGTAAGGCATGGGCACCTTCTGTGCCAATTCCATCGCATTAAGAATATTAAAAAAGACGTTGGAACTCCTTTCAATATGTAGATACCCTCTATATAGTTGTCATGAGAATGATGTGTTTAGGAGCTCTTGTGAAAGTTGGAACCCATCAATATTTTATTGTCTTAATTCTACTATTCTAATTGGTCAATTTTACTGTTCTGGTTGTGGTTCTGGTTGCATGTATTTTCTGTGGGCCCACATGCAGGTCTTGTTTGATAAACATGGAAAAAATTGTCTGCCACTTTAATGGACTTCTCTATTAGTAGTAGACAATGAACATCTTTGAAATTCTTGTAGGCAATGGTGGCACGTGGTGATCTTGGTGCTGAACTGCCGATTGAGGAAGTTCCTTTGCTGCAGGTGAGATTTAAATTTACATACTTTTAGGAAGACGTTTTGTACATTTTCTCCCCCTCTTCTATTTGTTCCTCAAGCCTAAAATGCACCTAAACAAGCGTCAATAACTACAACTATTTTACTTTTTCAGGAGGAGATTGTTAGAACATGCCGAAGCATGCAGAAACCAGTAATTGTTGCCACAAATATGCTAGAAAGCATGATAGATCATCCAACCCCAACAAGGGCTGAAGTTTCTGATATAGCAATTGCAGTCCGAGAAGGTGCTGATGCCATCATGCTATCTGGTGAAACTGCTCATGGAAAGTAAGATTTCTACCTAGTATATGGTTTGATGTGTGCCCATTTATTTATGTTCTTCCACATGGAGCTCTTCTATAGGGCACGAACAATTTTTCCTGATGTGCTTCTGTTTTGTATCGTAGTGATCTTTGTTGATATTTTGGCTTACCTTGAACTGTGGCGTCTTCTTCTGTTTAGGTTCCCACTGAAGGCAGTCAAGGTGATGCACACTGTGGCACTTAGAACAGAATCCAGCCTTTATAACCCAAGCACATCTCCCAGTCTCGTTGCATCTCCACAGGTATGCTTCCTTCAATTTTCCCTGTTCCAACATTAAATGTCATACACCCTTTATTTTAAACTCTTGTATTCTCATGATTCTTTTTGTTTTTGGTAGGCTTTGCTAAATGATGAATTTTCACAGAGCGAACTAAGTAAAATGTTTGGATCCCATGCAACGATGATGGCAAACACCCTTTCCACACCAATTATTGTATTTACACGCACGGGTTCCATGGCTGTCCTTCTTAGCCACTATCGTCCATCATCTACAATATTTGCATTTACAAATGAGTAAGTATTTAGTGATTTTTGCCCAGATCATATCAACTTTTCTTACAGTGCATTCCTTTTATGAAACCAACTGCATTCATGTGTAATGCCTAGCATCCAGTCAAATAAATAAGTGGGAATTGCTCAAATGACACTCTTTAAATTTCGCATTTGCTCAAATGACACTTAGGGCCACTTTTAGTGACTCAGATGGTCCCACATATCATACTCACATGGAAATTGGCACACGAATTCAGTGTCATTTGAGCAATTTTTCCAATAAATAAATGTTCAAAAGGAGAAGAGATGCTCCGTGGGTTCTGACAGCTACAGGAAACTATTCTTGCAGAGAACGGGTGAAGCAACGCCTGGCACTGTATCAGGGTGTGATTCCTATTTATATGCAGTTCTCTAATGATGCAGAAGAAACTTTCTCCAGAGCAATTAGCAGCCTGCTGGTAAGACCATGTTCCTCACTGTTGATGCTTTGTTTGTATCAATGACAAATCATCAGCCTGTCTATGATGAAGTTTATTTACCTTTTTCTATGATCTTTTTAATGTATGATTTTGGATGTTAACAGAGCGCGCAATATGTGAAGAAAGGGGACTACGTCACCCTTGTCCAGAGTGGAGTGAAGTCAATCTGGAGGGATGAATCGACTCACCACATCCAAGTGAGGAAAGTTCAGGGCTGATGCGGCTACTTGTCAACCCCAGCCAAGAGAAATTTTGATGACGCCTTCCATGCCGTGCCGCGAGTGACTTCATATGTATAACATTTTTATGTCGAGTTGTAGTCTCTGTTGAATTTACTTCACCTGTAGATTTTAAACTGTAGTATTCTTTCATCTTGGCGTGATTTCACGTTGACTGCATACGTTGTTTTTTTTTTTTTTTTGTCAATCCTGCTCTACTCTCTGTCATTACGAACTGAATGAAGACATCATCAAGAGGGAGTTACTGCGTAGTAGTAACATCTAATTTTTCAGAGAAAATGAGAACCTTTTTGCTGTAAGCTTCGTTTGAAGGCTGGGTCTGGTGGTCATTGCGCTGTTATTGTTAGTGGTGGGAGTTGGGCCGGGCTGTGCCGGCCTAGCCCGGGCCCGTCGTGCCTTGGGCCGGTGCAAAACGGGCCAGCATGACCCGGTCAGCACTTCGGGCTGTGCCGGGCCAGCATGGAGTGCCAAATCTAGGCCTGGCACGGCCCAAACCCGGCCCGGGTAACAAAACAGCAGTCAAAATGATTTTTTAGAAAGTAATTTTGATTTTTTAGAAATTCATACATTACTCAAATGAAAAGTTGTTTATACAAAAAAGGTGTGTATCGAAATTATCTACAACTTTCGTGTTCAACCCAAATTCATCCAAACAACATAAGACCTCGAAAATGGCGAATTACCGAGGACGGTGCCTTCAGCCCGAAAGTAGGTAGCGACAAAAATATTCTTTATAAATTCATACATTACTCAAATAAAAAACTTGTCTACATGAAAAAGACGCGCCTCGACATTATCTACAACTTTTGTATTGAACAAAAATGACCTCGAAAATGGCGAATTACCGAGAACGGTGCCTTCGGCCCGAAAGCAGGTAGCGACAAAAATATTCTTTATAAATTCATACATTACTCAAATGAAAAACTTGTCTACATGAAAAAGACACGCCTCGACATTATCTACAACTTTTGTATTGAACAAAAATTCATCTGAGTAATAGAAGACCATGAAAAATATAAAATACTGACTCGTGCCTCTTTTCGGACCAGGCCGGGCCGGGCGGCACGTCGTGCCTGGTTTCCAAGCCCAACCCGGCGCGCTATTTCAGGCCGTGCCGGCCCGGCCCATCAAATCTTCGTGCCGTGCCGGACCGCGGGCCTATTTTTTTGGGCCGTGCCCTGGCTGGCCCGTTTGGCACGGCCTGTTTCCCTAGCTCTGGTTATTGTTCCTGGCTTTTGCTGGCGATGAGCTCATAGCAATTGACAAGGTGACTCCTGGTACTAGCTCTATTGACATTGGGCCCACCCTTATATATATGGACAAGCCTCTGAGGTCCGAGCTATCATCAATTGATTGAATTCATCATAGGATCCCCTGCACTGCAGCCCGAGGTGGTCACGACTAAACAAACACGAGACATAATTAGTAGCACCTAATTAACTAACACTGCACTAGGGGGAGCACTATCATTATAGTATAATTTAGTAGTACTAATACTATAGTTAGTCAAACTTAGACCAAAAGTAAAAGTGTTTAGGCGTGCGTGATAACGGTATGTAGAGCCTAATGACTTGGAAGGATCAAAGACGGGAGAGTAGACAGTAGAGATGGGACCAAAAAGGGTGTAGCAAGCGAGGCCGATCGTGTACTTGTTGAAGTGGCGCAAGTACTAGTGTCTGTTGCAGTGCTTGCCCTCGAGCTGGAGCTGAGCTGAGCTGAGCGGTGTGGAGTGTGGACATGAGGTTGACTTGTTGGTGGCGTGGCAGCGTGCTCAGTGGCGTCACGTCGCCTGACCTGCGGGCCCGGATGGGCTGTCAGGGAGATGCACCGGCAAGCCCACGTGTCGAGCCTGCGGCAGCGGCTCTCGCGGTGGGCCGTGGGCCCGCGCCCTGTGTCATGCCCAGTCATGGTCGCGACGCCCGTCTCCGCCCGCCCGCACGCTGCCTGCCTCCCTGTCTTCTCTGCAGCCTTTGCCCACTACACACTTTTTTTTTTTTTTGAGACAAACACCCTCCAAACATTAGTTAATATTAAGATTCAGTACATCATTAACCAACAAAAACTCACCCTGCGAGTTTAAACTACAGCTATTTGCTACACATCCTACCAAAGCAGCAGGAAAACACCTCCTCCAAGAACCTCCAGTAACCGACCGCTGGCACCAAGCAGCAAGATTATGGGCTAATGAATTCCAAAATCTCTGCAGCCTTTGCCCACTACACACTTTGTTTCCTTCCATCAAAAACCATTTCCACAAGGCTACAGAGCTCCCTGAGATCCATGTAAGTTTCCACCTCTCACTTTTTTTAAAAAAATAACCCTAAAATTTAATTTAAAAAAAACAGATCCTTACTTTCCACCCTTTCTTCTCCCTTTTTCGCTATACCTGGCTGTTCCTCATCGTCGTCGCTGCCGCCGACAAACTCTATGCCTGTCGACGCACCCACGGCCACAGCGCCTCATGCTCAAGCTGCCGCATCGAGCCGCATCACGACAGGCCAAGCCACACGTGTTGTTCCCGTGGAGCCTCCAGCGATCTGTCGCTGGTCGCGATCACACCAACGCCGCCTCACGCCATTGTATCGGTTGTGTGCTGAGCCGCTACGCGAGCGCTGTGCTGCCCCACACCAATGCCAAGGCCGCACCGTCGTGGCCATGTGGGCGGGGCAGTGGTCGCCAGCGGCGGGTGGTGCCCAGCTTGGCGAAGAAGGTAAGGAACCTGATCGGTTTTTTCTCGGGTATTCTTGAGGAGGGGGGTGTCGCAAAAACTTCCTAAGCCGAGGAACTACTAGGCGACGAGGAAACACCACGTTCTTCCTTCGATGCATTCATCTGTCGCTGTTTATGCTTCGATTCGTTTGATCTATAAGCTTCACGTGTTATTTTTCTATTGAGATTGGTGCACTCATATGAGAACTATTAGTATGGTAGTATCACACATGTGACATGTCCTCATACTTTAGTTAGGACGAAGCAAGCAAGTGTGCATGTCTTATATATATATTTTTCAAAAGTTCAAAGGCACCTTCAAGAACCAAGTTTAGATCGTATGTCGTCTATCTTTTTGGCTTTTGAATTTTTGATATCTATGAAGTTTGACCTCTTACAAAATTGTGGCATCAATTATATAATTGTAGACCAAAAACACCAAATTTCACTATATCAGTTATATCGGTGTCACCATTTATATCAATTGATCTTTTTTAACAAAAACATCTTTAACATCATTATCAAGAATGCAAGTATCTGCCTCTCTTCCTCAACTATAACTCTCAATCGAAAAATAGATATTACACATAAGAAAAAGAAAATGCACTGTTATAGGTGAGAAGTTAGAACGAGAAAGATAAGGTACCAGGCATGTTCTTTATAGATTACTATTACTTCAAATTATCTATGTATCTGCTTATCTTTGTCATTGAAAAAATCAAGTACTCAGAAGTTCTCAAATATTTGTTGAAAAAAGTCGCTGGCCATGCTCTCCAAGCTGATTTATAAAGCGCTTAGCGCTTCGGCCTATCAGAAAACAAGATTAGCTATCCCAATTTGATTTGAGTGAATTAAACAGAAAATTATTTTTTAAGGAAATAAAGAGATCGTGTGGATGAATTTGAAATTTTTTTATGAAGTCAAAGAGTCAAGAACGGTGGTGGCCTGGTGGGTGCTACTGCTGGGTGTAGCGGGCGCACCTACCAGCCACAGCCAGATCCCCCGCGGCCCCACCACCCCGCCCCTGTGCATCTCTGCCCCTCCTCAGTCCTCCCCCACCCCACCTCGAGCTCAGCTCACACTCTCCCCCACACCGACTCCTCCACTTCAGTTCATTCACACGCTCTCGCCCACCGCCTCCGCCTCCGCCTCCGCCTCCACATTTCCAGATTGGATCTCCGTCTCCAATGGGCTGCTTCCAGTCCAAGCCGGCGGGTCCCCTGCCGCCCGACGACTCCGCCGCCCTCCCCGCCGAGAACCCCGCAGATCCCGGTAAGCGAAACCAACCCACCACCCCGCCGCCATTGCTGCTGCTGCTGCTGCTCCCTCAACCCTAGCCCCACGGCATCCCCGTATACGCTCGCCGCGCCTGCGAATCTAATGCGCCCGTCGTCTGACCGCTTGCGCTTGCTTCTCTCTTTCCGGACCAATCGAAGACGCGCCCAATGGCGTGGACGCGGGGGCCGACGGCGACGACAAGGACGCCGCCAAGCGCGCCGTGCCGGTCTTCCGGGAGTTCGGCCTCGCCGAGCTGCGCGCCGCCACCAAGGGCTTCAGCGCCGACCTCATCGTCTCCGAGAGCGGCGAGAAGGCGCCCAACGTCGTCTACCGTGGCCGCCTCGACGGCGGCCGCCTCATCGCCGTCAAGCGCTTCTCGCGCCTCTCCTGGCCCGACCCGCAGCAGTTCCTCGTACGCCTATCCCAATGCAAATGCTCCGGATCTCGCAATGCCTGCCCGTGCGCCGCTCGTCTCACGCGTCCCTTGCTCGTTGCTGCTGCAGGCGGAGGCGGCGGGCGTGGGGAAGGTGCGCCACAAGCGCCTCGTCAACCTCATCGGCTGCTGCGCCGAGGGCGACGAGAGGCTGCTCGTCGCCGAGTACATGCCCAATGACACCTTGTCCAAGCATCTCTTCCACTGTATGTGCAACTCCCCTTCTTTCCCATCCACTCATGTTCATATCCGTATCGTTATTCAGCTAATAGTAGCTGTTGCTAAAACGGGCTTGGTGACGTACTTGATGATCCGTGGATCCAACCATGAATCTCATCTGCATTAATTGAAGAGCTTAATGCGCATCTACCATTACTGCATTTGGCTTGTGTCTGTCTTGTGTAAAATGGATGCGCTCTGTCCGGACAATGTGGGTTGTGTCTGTATCCTCTTTCTCAGGATATTTCCTTTCTTGTTTGACTTAGGTTGTTCCTGTATCCTCTTTCTTTCTTTTTGTAGGGGATAAGCAACCGTTGCCATGGGAAATGCGTTTGAGGGTTGCCTACTACATTGCACAGGCGCTCGATCACTGTAATGCAGAGAACCGGAAAATCTATCACGACTTGAATGCTTATAGAGTGCTTTTTGATGAGGTACGCTCAGATTTACCGTTTAGTGGCCTACCTAACTTTTCATGCTGATGTTTGCATTGCAACTGCTGTTGCTCCCTCTATGAACATGAAATTTGGATGCTAAGGTTTAGTTTGTTAATTTTTACTGCCTAGGGGATTTGCGCCTAGCGTGATTCGTGAATATTTTTTTTACTCTGTAAGGAAGGTGATCCCCGCCTATCAAGTTTCGGACTAATGAAGAACAGCCGTGATGGAAAGAGTTATAGTACCAACCTGGCTTACACCCCACCAGAGTTTCTACGAACCGGTAAGAACTAAGAACTACCACACGATCCTTGTTAGAAAATTCATAATACCTAATACCGTCAGTGTTTTCTGGTGCAAATGAATATGCGAGCTTATGTTAAGTTTATAAGGTATAGGTTGATTGGCTTATGGTGCTCGGTGTCCATAAAATCAAGTCATGAGCCTATAGTGATTTGTGTCTCTCTTAATAATTCATTTATAAAAGAATTCTTGTTTCCTTAGCATCAGACATTGCATTTACCCCCAGCTACTACTTAGTGTATTTTGTTTGGACTGCACTGGATAATTTGTGTTTGACTCTTGTATGACAGGCAGAGTTATCGCCGAGAGCGTGATATATAGCTATGGCACAGTTCTGCTGGATCTCTTGAGCGGGAAACACATCCCTCCTAGTCATGTATGCTTTATTTGAATCTTTGCTTCCTCAAGAAGAATGCCTATCACTTCCTTTTTTTATCACTTCCTTTGCATCCTGGATAATTATTGCAACAGTGTTTAATTATTACAATGACAGCTGATAAAAAGTTTGCTACCATGGACTGCTATGAGCATTGAACCATGAACTTACAATAGTGAATGCTCTAACATATTGTTTTGAATATCTTTCTTTTATCCAACATCAACTGTTGTTGGCAGAACATGAGAGAACGATCATGAAGTTATGCTTTGCTGTTTTATTGGTATTTATCGATGTTGCTATGCCAGTGGATTTCTCACTTCATTTGTTTGGAATTCCAGGCACTTGATTTGATAAGAGGAAAGAATATACTGTTGCTGATGGATTCCTCTTTGGAAGGGCAATATGCCAATGAAGATGCTTCAAAATTAGTTGATCTTGCATCAAAATGTTTGCAGTTTGAAGCTAGGGACAGACCCAATATAAAGTATCTCTTGTCTTCTGTTGGGCCTCTTCAGAAGCAAAAGGAGGTGAATAACTTGAACCTTTTTTTCTGAAATTCTTATTTTTAATCCATTGCCTCTAATAGCATCATTTTTTTTCTTACATCAAATATTAATTTAGGTGGCATCTCATGTTTTAATGGGCATTACAAAAGCCACATCAGTGTTGCCAACTATTATTTCTCCACTTGGAAAGGCCTGTTCCAGTATGGACCTTACAGCAGTGCATGATATATTGCTCAAAACGGGTTACAAAGATGATGAAGGTGCTGAAAATGAGGTAACCTATCCCCCTTCCCCTCCCCTCTCGTTTATGATGGTTCCAATGGTATGCAATCAATCATGTGCTGAAGTTTCCCTGGTCATGAACTTGTGGGTTGTGACCCACATGTCTTGTTTGTTGCCCCCTCTCAACTTTTGCTTGTTCCTGAAGCCCTCATACCTGAATATTTTTTCCTGTATAAGTTCTTGTTCCTTCCTCTGCAGTTACATGATAAACTTCGAGCACTTAAGCATTTATTTTTACAGTGTGAATTATGTATCTATGATGTCTTCTATTTTCTACAGAGAAGTCGACTAACATTCGACCCAACCTTGGTTTTTTATGGTTCAAAAAGCCAAGTTTTTTTGCATTAGAGAACTATGCATTTACTCAATGTTCAATTTAGGGTGATGCATTGCTTACTAGAAGCCCTTTTATTATGTGTAAAGCATATGGCATGTATTTTTGTCTCTTTTTCTTTGCATTCCTTCTTGTTCAAATATTCATAGATTATGAGATATTGTTTATTTGTTAGAATAAGCTACTTTTATTTTTTTGCATGTTTACGCTGCTGTAAAAACTGAAGTTATCTTTTCAAGAATGGACTCAGCAAGTGCAAGAGATGCTGAACACAAAGAAGTTCGGTGATATTGCATTTAGAGATAAGGATTTCAAAACTGCAATTGACTACTACTCCAAGGTATCAGGCTATCAGCAGTTCATCACTTGGATTCTCTTTGCTTATCTTTAACTTGTTTATCGTAATATTGCAATGCCATATGTAGTCTAGACTGTCTAGTGTTGCAAGTTACTTTTAGCTATGCTATCTAGTATCACAAGTTATCTTGGAGCTTTATTATAATAGTCAAGAACCATCTTGTGTAGTTGGCTAGCTGATGAATTATAGCTTTGTTGCCTCTAGTGCCTAGGCATTCATGTGAACTGCACTTCCTTCTGCACAGTGTTGGCCAAAATCATTCATTGTGTGATTTACGGCAAGAGTCCTGAATCTGTATCTACTGCCCTGTAACATGATGAGCTCATCCCTGCAATGCAGTTGGTTGGGATGATGTCTGTGCCTTCAGCTACGGTCTTTGCGAGGCGGAGTTTTTCATACCTGATGAACGGACAGTCAGAGCTTGCTCTCCGGGACGCAATGCAGGCCCAGGTGTGCATGCCTGAGTGGCCAACCTCCTTCTACCTGCAAGCCCTTGCTCTCTCGAAGCTGGGCATGGAAACCGATGCGCAGGACATGCTCAACGATGGAGCCACTTTTGAGGCCAAGAAGCAAAACAGCTGGCGTGGTTAGAGAACTGGGCACAAGTTGTTTCCTTTTAACAGGAAAAGGTATGATGATATAATGAGCGTTTCAGTTGGACGTTTGTTGCACTACTAGGAGTGGGATTGAAATGCACTGTTTTATTGTGCAATCTCCGCCCAAAATGTCGATAAATGAGTGGTGTTATTGTGACCTGGAAGATAAAAGGCAGAGGAATATGCATCTTCTCTGAACAGTGCTGCACTGCACTGTCTCAGCGAGCGGCGGGCGGATCAATGCATCGCAGTGGCTCCTCTCAGCCCCAAGATTGTAATTAGGGGGGGCGGGGTGCTCTGATCTCTTAACAATTTCTCCTTTTTCTTTCCACTGGACCTGGCTGATAGTGTGAAGAACCGTGGCTTCCTTGTGATTACCTAGGGAGAATAAAATTTGAGCCATCTAAATTCCATCCAAATTCTACTTTTTTTTATAAATGTGCTGCTTCTTCGACGGTCAACCCATCCAGTTTGGTAGTAAATCAGCATCATGGATTCATGTGAGGCTTCATAAAAACTGCTTTTTTACTGAACTATCTGACATGGTTGGCGAATTTTATTCCATAGTCCAAAAGAACTGTTTGACATGCAAGTGTGCCTGGAATATCTGAAGTACAACTATAAAGGAGGAGAGCAGCAGGAACTAACTTGCGCCTTCGACCTGAACTTGGCTTTTCAGCTAGTATCTCTTCACTTTCGAAATCGGCCAACAGGAATACTAGCTCTTTCCAAAAGTTTGCAATTATTTTTTGCAAAGACCTGGGATGTAATCGCCACATGACAACCCAGATTTGAAAGGGAATTTGAGCTCACCGGGTATATGAAAACGAGACAAACGTTCCATTTCTTTATGAAGAAACGTATGAAAAACACCTCATGGGAAAAGTACAATTTGTCAGCGACCTACGAGGCGTTGTGTACTGTTATTTTTCATCGAGCTCGAAGTCGAAAGCTGTACAGGACGGCTGACGTCCTACGCAACACTGTGCACCATCAGCTTTAGCAAGTTTGAACATGGGAACAGCATCAAGGACGTTCTTTTCTTAGCGGAATGTCATTTCGCTAGAGAAAATCGTTCCTAAACCACCCCGCCATTAGAACGAACATCGTCCGTCAAGTTCTTTGAGCGGAATCTTGTTTCGTTCAATGGGCAGTCTCAGAAAAGAGAAGATGACTGGTTGATAGCTCACGCGCTGCGGCTCGGTTCCAGGCTCGGCTCGTGCTCGGCTTGTAACAAAATGAGCACGAGCTGAACACATTTTTCAGCTCGTGATATTATACGAGCCGAGCCGAGCCTGACCTCAGCTCGTTCATGAGTGGCTCGCGAGCTTCTACAGTAAATGGGCCACTGAAGACAGGTGTAGTAGCCACTAGCCAGTCAATGTATCAGTGTATGTGTAGGCGTGTAGCACTATCAAGTGTCAAGTGAACTGCCCAAGTGCCCAAGCCCAAGTAATGTTATGCTGCTAGCCTGCTACTATATGTTAATGTTAGTACTATTAGTATGATATATTCATGGCATTATGTGGAACTGTGGATTATGGCAAAATATTTCATACTTTCAGTTTTAAAGGTATTTATTGTCTTATTTTTGTCTAACTTTAAAATGTTCATGCCATACTTGTTTGCCATAAAGCTATAAGTGATTGTTTAGATGCATTTTTGATGAAGTATGAAAAAGCTCGCGAGCGTTCACGAGCAGACTCGAGCTTTTCACGAGCTCGAGCCGAGCTGAGTTTTCAGCTCGTGAGATAAAATGAACACGAGCCGAGCTTCTTCACGAGCTCGGATGCTTCGCGAGCCACGAACGAGCCTGACCTGGCTCGCTCAAGCTCGGCTCGTTTCCACCCCTAGCTGCGCCACCTGCCATTCGTCAAATTTCCATAGCGGAACATCATATCGCCTCGTTATCTACCTCGTTGATGACTTTATCAACTACTTCGTCAATATTGGTGGGGATCAAACTGCCTCAAACATCGTGTCTCGAAGACCTGCGACATCGTGAAGATTCTATTCCACGGTGCCGCTTAACTCTCCTAGCGATGAATACCCCGTTAATAAGAACAACTACGGGTGATCAATACTACTCAATGACAAGCCCAATCAACAAGTGTGAACATCTCCACCGAGTGGCTAGACAAATCGAACGGGCAGGACAGGTCGGATGGACGACGAGATGTAGCGTTGGAAAGGGCTTCCAACGCCCGAGTGGCCAACCGTCTTCTACCTACAAGCCCTCTCTCTCTCTCGAAGCTGGGCATGGATACCGACGCGAAGGGCATGCTCAACGATGGAGCCACGTCTCAGGCCAAGAAGCAATCTTTTCTTTCTTTTTCCTTTTTTTTTTTTTTGCAAAGATTTGCGATGGTAACGAACGCCACATGCTCACATAGCAACCCAAAATTTGAGCTCTTGAGATTCTGGAAGGACAGAATTTTAGCTCTCAAGGCACGTCGAAACAAGACAAGCGGTCCATTTCTGTAACAGGAAGGTAAGAAAAAACATGTTGATTTGTCCTCACCTGCCCAGGAAAAAATAACAAAAGTGCAGTCAGAGAAGAAATAGAGTGATTGAGATGCGTGGGTCCGGCTAACACTGAACTCGTAGGTTCGTAGCCGCAGAAAAGTTCCCAAGGCAATGATAAAAAAAGGAGAGAATTCCCTTTATGCCATTGAAAAAGATTACAATTTCCTATCTGCCATTCGAAATTCGCTCTTCCCATACATGCCATCGTTTCAAGTTTTTTCTTCCCTCGGTGGCACGGAGTTACAAAATAACCATTATGCCCCTGTCTTTTTAATACGTTACAAAAAAAAAAATTCATAAAAATAGTATAGACTTCATAAAAACATGAGAAAAAATTCTACAGATTCATAAAATTATGTATAGCCACATTTGAAAGTAAAAATTAAAACTTTTTTTATGTAAATTTTGTTTAAAAATTAATCAAATCTATCATGACGCATGAAAAAGGAGAACAAAAGCTGAAAATACCAAATGTTGCAAATGTTTGAATAGCAAGTAGAGAATGATTTTACAAAAATTTAAAATTTTGAATTATTCAATTAGAGTTAAAATGAAGGAGATATGTTTTTTTAAAGTTTTAAACCGAAGGAGCATTTTAGACATTAATGAACTTTTAAAACGGATAAAACTAACGGACTTAACGGCAGTGACACTGAGGAAAAAGAAAACTTGAACCAGTGGCATGTAAGAGAAGAGAGAATTTCGAGTGACAGATAAGGAAATGTAATTTTTTGCAGTGGCATACAGGGAATTCTCTCATAAAAAAGAGAGGTTCGATCTAGGTGTGCTTCATATTTTGTATACATTATTTAAACTTTTAACGGTTTTCAATGTCATAGTTCACCGTGGTTCATTATGGTTATACGGTAATTGAAACAATTGAACACGTACTAAGACAGATATAATGATACCGTTTGGTCTTAGCTAATCCATATGCTCGTTGTCAGGGGATTGGATTGTGCCTCTAGGACGTAGACGCCCTTGGGCAGAGGCTACTCTCGAGACTCGCGACGTACATTCTCGAATAGGCACCTAGCTAGGTCTGGGCATATGGCTGGCGAAAGTCGACCCTCACAAATTTGCTAGGCCATGGGCAAGACCCTCCATAGACAGAACGATCACCTATCTCGAGCATCATTCTCGCTCCGATATCTCCATGCATCAACTGACCCGAGCAAAGCCTTGCTCGAGCGAACATGTGGGGGGAGGTACGTCCCCTGCAATACTTAACCAGTTCCCCCGCAACGGATCAGTCCGAGACACCTCAAAGTCAAAGTGGATGTCGTGACCACCCCACCCGCTACTATTACAACGTCACGGGGCCATGGGCAACGCCTTCCCCGTCATGGCCGACTCTCTATAATGGCATTGTGATATGAAAATAGATCTTATGCGTGAATTCATATAGAAAGCAATCGTACTACCATTTTTTAGACAATATATTATATTTTTTTGGTAAGTCCTATGAGTAAATTGTGATTGTAATTAGTGTTTAAAGTATTTTGAGACATATCGGGTCCAAAACAACATATACTTTTGAGAGAGGAGTATATGTTATTAGTCCAACAAACATGGTGTCTCGCGCGTTTGTGCAGCTAGATTTTCTCAATCCTTCATTTTAACATAGACCTTATCATTCATCTGGTCAGTTATGGTCGGGTTGTCGGGTTTGTTCTTCAGGCCCGAGCCCACCCGTAGAACATGTCGGGTGGGGTTTTTTTCGGATCGGGTCAGGTTTTTCCTAGTTTTTAGGTTTTGGGTCGCAAGTTAATACCCAAGCCCGTCCGACATATCGTCGGGTCGGGTTTTTTTTTTGTCCAAACTACCCATAATCAGTTTTTTTTAACATGAACTATTATGCCTATTATTTTCTATTCTAAATTTACGTTTTTTTGTTGTAACGGATATAAACTCCTTTTAATATGAAATTAACCCTTATTTCTATTATTTTCTATTTTGAATTTCCATATTATTTTGTTGTGGCCGATAAAAATACTCTTTTTAAATTTCACATAGACTTATTTCTATTACTTTTATTACGAATTTATGTTTATTGTTTGTAACTCATGCAAAAAACTTTTTTTTAATCTAGTCTAATCCGTTATAATACAGGCCCACATCAATCAACGACAAATATCTTTTCTTTTCTTTCCGATTAATGTAAAAATTTCTATTATTTTAGAATTGATATATATAGTGGTTTTGTTAAACCCTCTTTTAATTATACGGATCCTAGGAAGACCTATGTTTAGGTACCGCGAGCAGAATAGACTAATTCGCATCTAAACAACAAAGAACAATTTCAGAATGGACAGCTGTGCCGAAAGTACAACCCAAAAGCGACGCTGATGCTTTTTTTTCAAACCTAAGCTCGTTGCCATTTGGCTGCTTGTAAGTTGGTCTATTCCAGGATATAATTTAGCAGCCTTCTTCACCGACCATTGCGGCGGCCGGACGCGGGGCTCGTATCTTGTTAAATCAGATAGATTTAGTTAATACTAAGTAGAAATATGGCTGTTTGTTTTTGTATTTTATAAAAGAAAGATGCACCATGGACCTTTAAGTGAAGATGCTCATGTTCCAGCTTGCCCTAAAACTAAAAGCTAGGCCTGAGTGACAATAAGAGAAGGCGATGCCCACTCAACTACTCAAGAGAGCAAAGGAAGTAATATGGCACCCGTTGCGAGAAGAGGAGGAGGTAGAGAAGCCCTATGATGGTTTATTTTATGAAATTAGATGTGCATTTTTAGTTAGTGACGAGCATTTTATATGATGACATGTAATATATAATTTTATAAAAGACGTGTTATTATATCACATGGTAGAGGTTTTTAGATATCAGAGAGGCGTTTGTGCAAAACAATGTTCTTCCTTTGAAAATGTACATAAAACCCATGTCTTTTCTGCAGTGGTAGTTTGAAGTTTGATGCATGAGTTGCGAGATACTCCTACTCCTAGACGAGAGCTTAATATGACACCACCACAAGACAACAAAACCGTGGAGCCTAGTTAATGTTGCCGTTTTGACCGGCTTGCCCGCCTTTAAAGCAAGAGCCGACTCTACACAACAATTAAGAAACTTTGCGTGTGAGCAAATTACCTATAAAAACGTGTATATATAAAGTCATCTCTACCATTGTATATGCGCTATCTCTAGTACGTAGTATTGATTTTAGATGACATTATGGCAATAGTTAAAAACAACCGCTGTCTCAACCGTTATACGCCCATCTCGATGCAAATTGATGGATCGTTGTCTCGTCCGATCCTCTTCTCCCGCGTCCTTGTCCTTGGCCGTCAATATGGACGAATCATGGACCTTCCTGTGTGTTTGGCGCTGTCACGCACGCTATGCTGCGGATCCACATATATATACTCACGGAGACGTATTGGTGATGTACGCAACCGCATGTACGTACGCGCGTACGGATGAACCTCGCTTGCCTGGCTCGCAAGTAGCTAGTGTAGTGGCCGGCGGCGCATGAAGCAACGCTTAAGAGTTAAGGCGAATTAACGGCGAGGCAAAATTAGAGGAATCACCATCACTCTAGCTATCTATCTCTTGCCGACCACCCCCAACAATCCAAGAAAATGCTTGCCATCGAGCCATCGCCTAACAGGGACGTACACTCATATTCATGCATGCTAATTGTCACTCTCCTGGACTGCAATAGCTTAACTTACATGTGATATGCGATGCATCTCCCACAAAAGCAGATTCACGTGGGACGTGGCAAGCCTTCCGTCACACGAGCATCGCCCGGCCGCCACACACAATTAACATGATCGATCGAAGCACCAATTAGTTTTACATGAAAAAACTTACGGAAAAAAAACACGGGCACTAACAAACTCAGTATTATATATAGGATAGGAAGCTTAACTTATGTCGGGAGATTTATGATCATGGACACTGTCACTAACTTAACGGGTTTATAGCTAGGCTTACGGGTTGCAGACATGAGTGTATGGAAGTGGAGGAGCGCATGTGCGCGCGGTACCTGGAAGATATATGTCCATGCATATATGACGACCGGGAAGGGTCATGACAATTAACGTCATTTTAGAGGAATGGGGACGATCATGATGCGTTAATTGTGACGGTCGGGATAGGGGCTCAACTGCTAGAAACACTGCCATATATATATAGAGTTGCTGGAGTACTAGAGCGTTCATGTCTGACCTTCTTAACGGCATATATATGCATGGTGCAACGAACAAACACCGTGTGATTAAATTTTCAGCGGAGGATACAATGACTACTAATTTTTTTAAAAAAAGTTTTACCCGAGATTAAAAAAAAAAACTTCCTTTCAGACTCTTTCTGCATGCAACTTTGCGCGCGCGCGCGCACACGTGTGTGTAACCTCCTAAAGATGACTTAAATAACTTCGTACTAGCTTAACACAAGTAGACAACTAAATGTTAGAATAGGTGTTGGATATGCTTATAAGTAGATTGCATATACTTTGAGTTATACTAATATTAAGCAAGGAAGAATTGTGTTAGAGCTGATCAGACATATATCCCTGTTCCCTATAAAGGGTGTCACCCCCTGGTATAACCTAGCTATAACGTTAAAATAACAGTGTAAGCTCGTTACTCGTAGAGGGTCGTGGCCGACTTACAGTTGTGACCCGAGCAACCGATATGTTTTGTTGATGGGAAGAAGCGTCCGTAACCATAGCCTGCAGATCAATGTAGACGAAAGCCAAACTACGTTGCAAAACATCATGACTCTAATATCGTTCGGATCTCGTATCGACGTCCTATATTTTTAACACTAAACTACATCAATCGTATCCGATCAACCTATCGTTAGTCAGAATTTTGCACGGTTGCTGAATTTTGTCTCCAATCAAAGGTAATTAATTGGCGAGCACACGCCCATGGCTGACTTGGTTATCAGGGATTCTTTTCCTGACTGGCCCTCTCCAAGCTTTGTATCTCCATGAATTAGTGCCTAGCTAGCTATGCTATGCGCACACACATTCCATTTGTATTTTCTTTCCTGAGGATTCCCGTAGGACAGGGAAGGTATATTATGGCGATTCCTTTTCCCCTAATTACCTTTGGTTGTGCTAATTACATTACATTACTTGATAGCCGGCCAACCCTCTAAATTGTTCTAGCACTAGCTATAGCTATATGGAGTATATATGTATGTGTATCGATCATTCTTGGCTTTCTGCCCGTGAAAGTTTTATTTGTTAAACATTGTGCGGCATATTGGGTTATCCCAGCTGCCGGGAGGAAGCTACCTTAGGAGAAAAAACATGTATTATCCATGTGACACTTTAAGGCTACAATATTGCAGTCTTCAGACTAGAAAGAAGCTAGCTACGTACACTCTTTCGATCTCTTTGTGCACTCAATTATTGTAGCAGCAGCATCGAATTATTCTCTCACTAATCAAGGTGTACGTAATACATGTGATAATCAAGGTGGACACAATCTGGCTCCTCGTTGCTAAAAATGACTAGGCGGAGACAATACGACCCGGCCATCTACACGGTCGGGAACATATGAAATGAATGAAACAGCCATCTTTTTTTAATAATGGTCCATCAACACAAAAATGAGTCTTCGGAAAACATGGCTATTGTAAACGATGAGTACCGCCAAATAGCTAACCCCCTTTTCTCCTATCTTTTACTTCTCTCGTATAGTATACAGTTTCCGCTTTAATGAAATAGCCTCTTTCTTTTCTTTAAAAGAAAAGAGAGAAAATAGTGGTTCATCGATGCAAACATGAGATTCATGGGCGCAACAGTTAAAAGGCATTGTGGTCAAGATAAGATGATGCATATGTCATCCATCTTGTCTTGATATATAATCATGCCTGAGCACCACCTCAGTACTGATCATGACTAGCTTTCTTGGACTCAGTTGGAATTCCAATGCTGATGTTCTGACTGATCATAACTGCTGCCTTGAGTTTTAAATCTGAGCTAACAACACATAAGCTGGGCAAATAATGGCAAGAAAAGGAAAGTAGGGGTTCATGCTTGTAGGCTAACTTGGAATTCCAAATGCTGATCAAGCTGCTAATTAACTATCTTTTAAACTGAATTAAAAATACCTAGATAATTTACACCATTAGGGCAGGAAATTCTAGTGGGTTTCATAGGGATCAAAAGGGGCCAACCTTAGTGCCATGCCGATGCGGCTCTGATGGTGCAGATGCCGCTGGTCCAGCTTCTCAAAGTGAATATTGGTCATGTCTGCTCAAGTCAAGCAGTTCATATGCAGAAAGCATTTTTAGTCTTCGGGTAACACCATCTGCGTTCACATCTGCCCTCAAACCATCTCTGTCCCTGACAATGCAACTAGTAGCTAGTGTTCGAGTCCTGGATGCTCTTAAACTAATGATCAAAAGCTAATCAAAGCCCATTCCTTTACTTATTAGCGTGTCATGCATGCATGCATTCATGCAAAGGCAATAGTTGTTTTTTTGTGAATGACGTGTCTCTTTAATTTGGACATGTAGTTTGGAACACCTGACTTCAGGGAGCTAGCCAGCTGTTGGGCCAATATACTTAAAACTTTTAGTGTGGGTGCATTAGGCTACGCCGTTCAGTTACAACAGTGTAAGTAGGGATATACTCATGCATGAAGGCTTTAGTGTGGTGTGCTTAAATATGTGGTCATAGACTAATTAACCATGGACAATTTGAACCTCCATCTGAAGTAAAGCACTGGCATTTGGTCAAGGAAGAGTGGTAAGTAATAAATAGTTGAGGCTGTTGAGCACCAACTCCCGTCCTGAGAGTGACATTAGTAATAAGATGGGGATAATTTTGACTGAAGCACTTAGGCCATTGGGAGATTTGCTGTTTGGTGGGGAATGGCAATTGAGAAGTACATATGGGGCAAAGCTGCTAGTGTTGTGAGCCAATGACAAGGAGCAAATGTGTTCCGAGAGTGCAGTCTAGCTAGGAAGAAAGGGATATGATAGTGATGATTGATGTCATCAAAGAGTCTCTTCCCCATTCGTGGTCTCTGTGATGTTGTTATTTTCTGTGTCTAAATTAAATTAATCCTTACTAATTAATTATATAATGCTTGATGAATTATACGTGAAACTTCAAGCGCATGCATACTTAAAACCTGGCTTAACTTGGACTTGGTCTAATCTTTGAACTAACTATACTATGATACTGAACAGATCACGTGATTTAAAAACTTCTCGGAAAATATACCCAAGTCAGTGAATGTGAAAATTATTCGGTGCAAATCCCGAAATTCCCATCTTATGTGTGCACTGTCCTTTTTATTGGAGTATATATGAGTTTAGGAAAGCTGTTGTCGGCAGAACAGCAAGTTTCAACTTTCTAGTCTTAAGGAACAGGACTGAATTAGTAGCTTTACACGCCCCAAATTAAAGCTGTTTGAAAGGGGACTATATGGCCAGCTGCATGCATCATATCGACTGTACATACACAAATTTATCATATTGTATATCTATTATCTTGGCGAACTCTTGTAGGCATACTTAGCACGGTACTGTTTCAGAATCTGTCTGACTGGGATTAACATGCATTTTCGTCAACCGCTTGTCATGTATGATATGACCCGTGAAGATTTATTTTAATCTCCCCTCCAAGGTGTATTTATGAAGCTAAGAGCAGCAATATTCCAGGAATGTCACTACACGTGCATCTGTTTTCATTTTTCAATACTTTGTTCGGCCACAAATGTCATTTTGGACATCGAGACAGAAAAAATACAAAATTAGACATTAATTATTATTTTAATTTGTTTACAAAATCCAACTTGTCATTGGTATATATGCACTGGCCAGAACAACTCGGAGGCACCCCTCTTCTCTGTCCCACACCCGGCGAAGCAAAGGGTGACCTAACCAAGGACTCAACACATAGGTAGCTAGAAACACTTGTATATATTAATTTGTATTTCAAATTTTCAATCTTGATGGCTTAACCCTTTATATATGCATGGTTCTTCTATATAGGGAATGTGGTAACTTACATTCGTAACTGTCTCCAATATGAGATCTAAAAGACCTCAAAACCTAAAATATAGGCATTGTTACTTCAACCGATGCTCCAACAGATGGCCTATTATAGAATCTATTTTAGGTTTCTCCTTGTACAATACCTATATTTGGGTATTCTCTCCTCTAACTATATAATTTTATGGTTTCGGTATTTTATTGGAGAGGATAGAAATATATGTATGAAATCATTAGCTAAATGGGATATAGATAATCGATTTTGGGTATTGTTGTTGGAGATAATCTAAGACATAAAAGCCCTCACCAATCTACACAAATTAGAATCACAAAGGTCATTAATTCAACCTAAATGACTAGGATGCTCTCGCTCACCGACTAAAGTAGAGTTGCGGAGATCTTTTTAGCCTAATTTAGAGAAGGGTCATAGTACCCTTCCATTGTCATAGTAAAATATGGTTACATTAGGGTCTTAGTACCCTTGTTTTTTTAGCTTAAATTAAATAAAATAAAAACTTGTTATTTTTGTATAAGCTAAATGATGTAGTACTTTGTAGTCATTTTTTGTGGGGTTTAAAATAGTTCTTCTTAGAGTTACTAAAATAATTTTTTCATAATTTTTTGGATTAAGTGTCACTTTGGTCCCTCAATTATTGCGTTTGTGCCAAATTGGTCCCTCAGGTGCAATACCAGTTTTGTTTGGTCCCTATAATTTTCGAAAAGTGCCGTTTTGGTCCCTTAACTGGTGTTGAAGGTGGTTTTGCTTGCATGACAGTTAGATCCACGTAGATTGACATGCCATCAAAAATTGCCACATGGACTGCCACGCTAGCGAAACCAACCTCAAAACCAGTCAAGGGACCAAAACGACACTCTTCGAAAGCCACATAGATCAAACAAAACTGGTATTACACCTGAGGGACCAATTTGGTGCAAACGCAATAGTTGAGGGACCAAAGTGGCACTTAATATATTCTAATTTTTTTTCTCTCTCAGGGTTACAATTTTCTCAGATTAAAACATTTTTCATACTGTATGTAATTAAATGAACCTTCAGACAGAGGTTCCGATTTGATCCAAATCAAGAACCAAATTCTTTTATGATTAGGTCGGTTTGTCCTGATGCCGTTTGCACTTTGCACCCACGCCTTGCTCCCCACAACGAACTTTTTCAGACCGTTCATTACAAGAGAAAAAAAAAAAAGGAGGGACATTTCAGTACAAGCAAGATATTAGTTTCTTCAGGTGACTTACAATATTGCGTCAACATTTGTGCTGCACACATGAAGCTCAGAAGTTAGAAGAGCCAACCAAGCGTGTATCATTCAGTACGTAGCTGTGCTTGTCAACCGTCAATTCAGACGAACCAAGTGGTCTCAGTCAGAGTTGCTTTCTTGCTTATTGCTAGTGTACTTGCATGCCATTGGCATTGTCTGCATCATCTGTACATGGTACATAGTACATAGCTAATGAAGCAGGTACCCATGCAAATTGCACTCGTGCATGTTCACTTGTTCAGGTGGAATGGAAATGGAATGAAATGAAATCCCTAAACGTGCAACCCGGTTGAGGATTAATGTATCATTTGTGCAACGTGAGTATGAACATGAGCTGTAAAACAAAGTGAATTTGGTCACGAAACTTATCTAATCCAATGCGTGGCCATTGAATTTAACCAAACACCAACGGGCTAAGCACGGATCTAGGTGACAAAGAATAAACTGATAGATAATCAAAAGTGTATATGAAAACAAAATCACACTTTTTCCAGCTGCTGCTTGCTGCATATAGTGAGAGAGCCCTTCCCCGAATGGTAAACGACAGACAACGACCCTTTTCTAAAAGTTAAACTCTTTGGCACCCAAACGTGTTTCTTTAAAATCTTGAAGTCGCTTATCAAAACCCTAGAAACCAGGTGAAAAATTATGGCCTCCCGAAACCTTTTCTCAAGCTCTCCAAGTTCAAATTTCCAACCATTCAGGGCCTGTTTTTTTTAGCTTAAATTAAAACAAAAGTTTTACCGCTGAAAATTTATTATTTCTATACTAGTCAAACGTTACAGCACTTTATAGCAATTTTTCAAGGCTTTGAGTAGTTTTTCTCAAAGCTTCCAATATAATTTTTTTTTCCTAATTTTTTGGGTTGTTGGAGTTCCCTATCGAGGGTACATAAATTTTTCATACTATATTGTTAAAAGGATAAGATCATTTCCAACGGGATCTAACTTAATTAGGACGCCCGGAACACTATCTAATTACTATTCACATCTTTTTTACTATTCATCTATATTTTTTCCTTCTATTTTATTTGCTATGGTACTAATCTGATCTAAGTTAGCTCCATCGGTGATGCATTTAGGCCCTCTTTGATAGCTTGTTTAGTTTTAGTTTAGTTTTTGTTGAAAAATTTGACCACCTTTGAAAGTGGTATGAAAGAGCTAAATAAATTATTAAATTTTTTTTTGAGATCTTTAAGAAAACCCTACAAAGTTATAAAAAAAAATTATTTTCAAAAAATAAGGTGAATGGTGTATATAAAAATAACAAAAGTTGCAATCCTAACAAAAACTAAACTAAAACAAGCTATCAAAGAGGTACTTAGTCGGAAAGAACGCTTCTTCTTTTTTTTTAGCAAATGGAAAGGACGCTTCTGAGCGCCTTGTTTTGGTTAACCCTTGTGCGGAGGCGGCAGCTTGTTCTTGGCGGCCGGGGTTAACTAGTCTTAGTTTAGCGCAGTAAAGTGTGAACAGTCTCGGCGGCGCGGCAAACTCCACCCCACGCTTCGAATTGCTTCGCTCGTACGGCCGCCCAGTGCCCACACACCCAAGCTACCCTTTTCGTTGCCGCCTCTTGCTGTCTTGCAGCTCCCTTCCTCTATAAATGTACCTGCTCCTCTCGAGATTCAGAGGACACACCCCCGATCGAGTACACGACACCACCACACACCAGCTAAACTTTCTCGTCCCTAGCTAGCTAGCAATCGCCACTTTTCATCAGTAGATCCATCGAGCATCAGCAAGTTCTGAATTCTTTTAGCTCTCGTCAGCTTCCCGTAGCTTTCGTAATTTCAGGTTTCAGTTCATTCAGGTTCAGTCATTAGGGTTCCTGCGAGGATAATGATCTTGCACTCCGGCAGCTGGTACACCGTATTCGTCAGCACCCGCCCGCTGGAGTTCGAGGAGATCAAGAGCTTCTACTTCTGGATCTTCCAGATCTTCAATAGATACTGCCTCATCTGCACCTGACCTACATATATGTGACGTGCTTGCGTCAATCTGCCTCAATATTAACTTGGCAATTGACACTGCAAGTACTAGCTAGCCATAGTATCTGCCTCTTCTTCTTCTTCTTCTTCTTCTTCTTCTTCTTTGATTGCCTTGGCTTTCTCTAGGTATGCGTTTGCGCTTGCACAAGATATTTGGATAGGTTGCAAGTGTACATTAATTCACACAGAAATACTTAAGCAAGTGAGTGATGGGGACTATGACTCTGCCGCCGGGGTTCCGGTTCCACCCCACCGACGATGAACTGGTCGGGTACTACCTGAAGAGGAAGGTGGACAACCTCAAGATCGAGCTGGAGGTCATCCCTGTCATTGATCTCTACAAGTTTGAGCCATGGGAGCTTCCAGGTATGTGATGTCTGCTACGAACTCTGTATACATATACACATTTACATATCTGCTACCATTTTGTCAATTGAACTAGTTGTCCATGTGTTAGTCTGGCCAACCAACAGTAGGTAGTGAAACGGCCGGTTGCTTCAGAGTTCAGAGTATTCGTTGAATTCTGGCAATGTCGGCGTGGTCGTGGTGAGCTTTCCCATGTGGTTGAATTGCATTCAGTAGTGATGAGTGATGAAATAAGCAAACCCTTTTTCTTGACTCGCTGTAAGAGAGGAAAATAAAGTAGTAGAAACCAGAAAGGAACATGCTTTAGCGAAAGAAAGTATATCACTTGATAAAGATGTATAATTTCTCATTGCTTGCTGGCCAAATTGAACAAAAAAGGGACTTTCTCTCCCGGAGCATCTGGCCTTTTTCTCCCTAGGCCGGTTGCAGATAATTCCTTTTTCGCCTTTGCAAAAGAGACATGTTCTTCAGAAGAGAGAGAGAAAAAAAACATGCCTCCATGCATTTCGTTCCGTCTGCAACAACAAAGATTAACTTTTCGTATATTCTCTACAGTTAATCAATCAATTAACCAGCGCACAACAATGAAATAACTTTTGTGACCAGGTTTTAAAAAAAAGAGCCTTTGCTTATGAAGTTATTACTGAAACTGCAGCAGCAATGTATAGTCTGAACTCTGAAGAACGCGTTGGTTTGCTTTGTGTTGTGTTTGTGTGTTCATTCAGAGAAGTCGTTCCTGCCGAAGAGGGACTTGGAGTGGTTCTTCTTCTGCCCGCGCGACCGCAAGTACCCGAACGGGTCGCGGACGAACCGCGCGACGAGCACGGGGTACTGGAAGGCCACCGGCAAGGACCGCAGGATCGCGTGCGGCAGCAGCGAGGGCGGCGCCGCCGTGTACGGCCTGCGCAAGACGCTGGTGTTCTACCGGGGCAGGGCCCCCGGCGGCGAGCGCACCGACTGGGTCATGCACGAGTACCGCCTCTGCCAGGACCTCCTCCACGGCTCCAACAACTTCATCGTGAGCCGCCGCCGGCAACGGCCATGAATCTCTTCTCTTCTCATCTCATCGATCGAGCTGTGGTTCTTAATTGCTCTGCTTCTGCAGGGAGGCTACGCACTGTGCCGCGTGATCAAGAGGCACGAGTCCGTCGAGCCGGCGGCGGCGAGGGCGAGGGCGCAGATGAGCAAGGCGACCACCGAGCAGCAGCTAAGCAGGGGCGGCGCGCCGTTCACGGGCACCAATTGTGGTTCTAGCCCGCCGCCTCTCGACATCAGCAGCGCCGCGCTCCGGCGTGGTCAGGCGCAGGACGCCCTTCCGTACGGAGGAGCGGGGGAGGTGTGCGACGGCGGCGGGATGCCCAGCTCCATCTCCGTTCACTCGCCCCTCTGCCTGCCACTGCCAATGTGCGCGCCGCAGCCGCAGGACGCGTTCTTCATCGGCGCCGGTGACCACATGGGCTTGTTCGGCGACATGGGCAGCATCTCCGAGCACGAGCTGAAATGGGACACCTTCACCGGTATATATATGCATCAATCAAGCAGCAGCATGTGTTTGTGTTTCTTTGATTCGATGGCATCGAGCCTGAACATGGTAATGGCGTCTTCTTGCAGGTGCGGAGCTCTGGAATCCGGCGGGCGGTGCCGGCGCGCAGCTGCTGTGCCGGCAGACGAGCGAGGGGGACGACCTGGCGGCGTGGCTCTCCGCGTCCGACGACAACAGGGTGGTCTTCTGAGTTCTGAATCCATCGCAATCGAAGTCACCTCATGATATACTCCATAATAATTTCTCTTTCAGTACGGAGCTAGTATATGTTTCCTGCATGCATGCGTGTGCGCGTGCGTTAGCAGCTGAAGAAATATGAGTTCAGTCAGTAGCTCGCTCCCACAAAATGGCGCTATGTTTCAGCCTCCCGTGATATGTATGCGTGTATGCTGGATGCAATCGGCGGTGCATGGGTGCAGGCCTGCAGTGTGTGATGGTGATGGAAGGCCTGTTTTTGTATAGTCTTCTCTGTAGGGAGCACCAGCTATTCCATCTATGCATGTACTACTACAGATCTGAACCTAGCAAATACTATCGATTTCATATTTTAATTTCGTATCAGTTCCCGTTTGCTGTACGCGTACTCTCCGGCCGAACTTAGACCTGATCACGGAAAGCCTGGCCCGAAAAAGCCCGGATCGGCCCGGCCCGACCGGTGCATCGGGCCGAGCTCGGGCCTTGTTTCCGAAGCCCGACGGTGCAGCGGGCGGGCCCAGCCCGATTTTTGTCGTTTTAAGTGTGGCGGGCGAACCTGGTTTTCAAGCCCGACGCCGGGCGGGCGGCTCGGCCAGTTTTTCGGGACCGGGCTTTTCTAGGCCCGGCCTGAAGCCCGACCCGGCCTAGCATTTGAACAGGTCTAGCCGAACTACGTTCTTGCCTCAATTTTTTTTTTAAAGAAATGGTAAAGGTGCCTTTTTATTCAAAGAGAGGTACAGACAACAATGAAAAGCAAACTACAACGAGTGGACCGTACGCAACCAGAGATGCAAGTGGGACACCTTCACGGTTCACAAAGCCGCCGGTTAACTGGGGCTAACCACGCCTCCGCAGGACCCGGTTAGGTAAACCGGCAGTTTAGGGTTTAGGGGTTTGACCAAAATTCATTCAATGAATTTTAAAATGTAAAATATATATAATTTCTAAAAATACTATTAATCATTCTAAGCATTTTGGTTTCAAAAATTTTTTAAAAAAATTCTAATGTATATTTTAAAGAATTTTTTTATTTTTTTTTGATAATTTTCTCTGATTTATACCGACTTTGACGTTTTTTCCTCAGAAACCACGGTTAACCGCGCGGCTCGGAAAAGCCCCCCAGTTTTTCAATCCCTGGACATCTTGCGGGTACCCACTTATATGCTCTAGTTCATTAGAAATGCACTAAAAACTCAATTTTAGTGTATGTCTAATAAACTAGAACGGGCAAGTGGGTGTTCGTAAGGTGTCCCATATGTATTCCTAACCGTAGCCCAAAAGTGCTAAAGCAGTTGCTAAGTTCAAGAGCTATGAGTCAGCCATGGCTAAGATCTACCATTGAGGCCCTGTTTATTTATAATAGATGTGATTAAATGGCTGAATTAAAATGTTGTGCTTTGAGAGCCTGAGAATCCAAAACATTTGGTTTGACTAGACTTTTATAGTTCTCAAAAGCAGCCGAAGATATTAGAGACATGATTAAGAAAAAAGATAAAAGGCTTAAGTCGTAAACAGAGTCTCATGATCTCAAATGTACGATGATTGTTACCTAATGGAAGACATCCTTGTCTCTGTACTTTGACAGGCCACATAACCTACACAAAACGCGAATGGTATGCTAAAAGGCCTTGTTTAAATATAAGAAAGGGGAATGGTAAGGGACATGGAACTATTGAGCAAAAAAATGTTTAATGAGTCTAAAGGAAAAACGATAAGAGTGTATGAAGAGTTTGCTGCAAAAGTACCTGGACAAAATGAATTAACAATGCGTTTAGTTTCCTGTCTAACTGAGTCATAATTTAAGTTAGTCTTGCCACGGATGCTTAGAGAGGTATTTTGATTATTTACCTAGTTAAGGCTTAGCGCGGTTCACTCGCTAGTTAAATTTTCACCAAATGTGTGACAGTGAAATTGAGCGTCACACCTATCTACGCGGCGGCCCATGCAAGGGCGCGCGTGTTGGTGGCTGCCCTGGAAAGCCTGCAACCCAAGCTTAAAGAAGCCTGCATACCCACTCTTCCTTCCCCACGCCTTGAAAGGTTGTGATTCTTGCCCACTGATTTGCCATGTTCTTCAAATATGCTATGATTCTTCTTCATATGACGTAGGGAATTCTCCAATAGTTCTTCCCCTAATCGTTTTTGCAAGAAATCATCGGTGAGAAGCTCTAATTCAATTATCTTTCCATATTTCAATTTGCAAAGGTGGTGCATGGCCCGACCGTGATTTTTTTTTATGTGTCTATAGATGGTGCAAATAAATTATACATTGAGCACAATAATAGCTATTGCAATTATTTGCGGATGAAAAGAGCTATTGTCAACATTGCAATATGTGAGGCTCTATTTTGGCATGAATTTTAGTTAAATAGATTTGAGAGGAGACGTGTCACCTATGGATGCTTGATCTTGGCGAGAGGAATGCAAGTTGTTATTAATAAAGCTTCTACTAGGTTTTGGTTCAATAGGTAGTGTTTTGCATTACATATTTTTTATCCCTAAGGTTAGAACCTTTTGGTCAATGATCTAATGAAAATCCTATTGTTCTAAAAAGGTTGTTATCTTCCCGCCTCATGTCCAATTCCAAACCGAACCGACCCATGTTTTGAATCAAATTAATTTGTACCCAAGGAATTTCATGTAGAGGGGGTAGATTAAAGAGGTGTGTCGGGGATTAGATTACGGTCCATTGCCATGACCCACTCCCTGACGGCCCAGTCGAACAGCCTACCAGGGCCCAGCTCCCTGGAAGGTTCTATCTGGCCCATATGCGTCTTGCCGAACAGCGTCCTGGCTGGCATGGTGCATAACGGCCAAGAAATCGTGTTTGAGTCCGTCTCGAACAAGAGTTCTGCACGGCTACGTGAAGACCCGGACGTGGTTTCCCGGATTGGATTATGAGTCGTGATCCCCAAGAATTGGAGTTTACCTTATCTACCGTAGGTTATATTTGGCATGTACTAAGTTCGTTATGATCTCGTAGTTAGCCCGGCCCGATATTCCCTCGGTAGGTCGGTTTGCTCCGCACTATATAAACAGGGCCCCTGTGGCGTTTAGAGGGACCCTGACCCTTAGCAGATAGATTTTCGCATACTACTCGCCGAGACCTGCTGATCTCGCCGAGTCCCACCTTGTAATCCTCTTTTGATATAAAGAAAGGCTGGACGTAGGGCTATTATCTCTCCCGAGAGGCCTGAACCAGGATAAAAACCCCTGTCTCCTGTTCGTTGTTGTTCGTGGTTGTTCGGCGTGTCTCCTATCTCAATCTTCAAGAACCTTGGTTGACTTGGGTCGATATCCCAACCGTCGACAGCTGGCGCCGACCGTGGGGATACGCAGATCGAACATGTCGAACTCCGTCAACGATACAGAGATACTTCCTAAGGGCTACGACTCAGAAGGACAGGATGTCTCATCCCCTGTCAGTTCAGATCGATCTGTTCGGTCTCGAACACTTTCCGCATCCGAGGCAGATGTCTCCGCTTATATGGCGTAGATAGCCTCGGATTGCACTCCGTCATTGACGGCGACTACGGGCGATGATCTTTACGACGGTTTAGATCCGCCGATTCCAAGGCTATGTCGGTAGATTCTACTGTGGTGACACAAATGATGACGCCGTCTAGCATACCTTCGCATGGCCCCGCAGCATTAACATGGCCGATGTAGGAACCTCGAGGATCCCGCACGGTACCGTGGCGGCTGGCGAGGTCGGGCGATTAACTCGCTTCGGCATCAAGACGAGGTCATACTGGCCGCTTTCGCGAAAGCAAGGCGTCATTCGCCGCAACCTCGGCGATTCCATCAATCGGTCGTGCACGGTTCCGCGATCGGTGCAAGCGACCGCGTCGCGACCCACCTCGCGTGCCCTCGCCAAGTCTCCCGGCAGAAGTTTCTCCTGTCCGGATTAGTTCCCCGCGTAACCGGACTCCGGTCGGGCAGAACGCGGATGCCTCAGGGGTCCCTGAACCCCTAGAGCAGAGTCGGGAACGACTCGCGGCCATGACTTCGGTGATTAGATCTACCAACCAGGCCGACCTCGCCCGCATGGGCGATGCTGTTGCGTCTAACCTAGAGCGACTGGCTGAAGGCCTAAAGTCTCTAGGAGAAGTCAACAACTCCTCCAGGCAGCGCAGCCAAACTGTCCGGAATGGTTCGGACAGCTCCGATCGATCGCGTGACCCCCGTCGCCATCGAAGGATCATTGTCCATGAGCAGGCTACCCATGGTCGCCGTCGCTCGCCGAGTCCTCGTAGTCATCGCGACCACAGGGGCAAGCGCGCACGCGATGATCACGGATGATCCCCTCGTGAGGAGCGCATCGTCGCGACCACGAGGAAGGAGCGTGGTGGATTGTCCCGGAGAGAGTTTCTCCAGGCCGAATCATCCCGTTCAGCAGGAGTTCCTCCGCGCAACAAGACCAACGTCTTCTCAAGACTAGGTTCTGCCGGGGAAGGTGGCCGGTCGTATGCTTTGGGCTGCAGGGCTTTCTCCGACGAGTTTCGGGCTATCCGGTGGCCTTCAAAATTCAAGCCCGGTCACATGGAGAGGTATAATGGGACTCAGAACCCAGAGGAATTCCTTTCCATCTACGCTTCTGACCATCATGGCGGTAGGGGTGACGAGCTCGTTATGGCTAATTACCTCCCGACTGTCCTTGAGGGTGCTGCTCGGACGTGGCTGTTCAATCAGCAGGAGGGTTCCATCAGCTCATGGAACCAGCTTTGTGACGCTCTGATCGCTAATTTCGGAGGCATTACGTGCGTCAGGCAAGGAGGATGATCTGCACCGGATGATCCGGATGAGCAGGAGACCCTCCGCAACTTCGTGAAGCGTTTCATTAAGATCCGCAACACGATCCCGAACATCTCGGATGAATCCGTTGTCCGCGCCTTCAAAAACGGAGTCCGCGACGAGCGGCTCACCCAGGATCTCGAGATCAATGAGACCTGGACCGCCAACGACCTATTCAAGGCGGCTGACCACTATGCCAACGCGGCAGAGCGCGTTCAGTACAAAAAGGCGTTCGACAAGGGCGAGCTGCCCGCCCAGCCTGGTGTGGATGAGAAGAAGAAGAGCAGCAGCAACCCTGGTGACAAGAAGTCCCAGAAGAAGAAGAGTAAAGATGATGTGAACAATACCGTCGCAGGTATGGATCGCGCACCTCCTCCCAAGGATGGGCAGAAAAAGCCCAACAATAACTACAAGGGCAAAAGGCCTGCTCAGGGAGGCGGACAAGGCAAGAAAGGTTCAAGCGACCGATTTTGCAAGTTCCACCAGCACTACGGGCATGACATACGCCATTGCAGAACTTGGGCATAAAGCTCAAGATTTCTACAACGGCAAGGGCCCAATGCCCACCCTGCCCGAACAAGGTGATGCCGGTAAGGCCAAGCACCAAACCGACGATGGTGATCGGGAAGATGATGATGAGTATCAAGAACCCGTGAACCATATCGCCGTCATCTTCGGCGGCTCCTCGGCTTACACCTCTCGACGCAGCCTCAAGGAAGCCGCTCGAGAGGTCCACAACGTTGAAAAGGCAAAACCTCAGCCTGAGTCGATGAAGTGGACCGAGGTCCCCATCTCCTTCTCTCAGGAGGATTGCCCCACTGGGATGACTAAGCCTCTGCGGCTCCCACTGGTGGTCGCCCCGACCATCAGCAACGCAAGAGTTGGCCGTGTACTCGTAGACGGCGGGAGCGCTTTAGACTTACTTTCTGCTAAAGTCACGGACGAGATGCAGATTCCTCGTTCCAAGCTGAAGGAAGTCGCAATGCCCTTCTACGGATTGTTCCGGAGAAGCATCAAGCCGTTAGGCGAGGTTGTCCTGCCGGTTACCTTCGGCAACCCGAGCAACTTCCGGACAGAGTTGATCACTTTCGATGTGGTCGACTTCCCATCCGCGTACAACGCGATCTTGAGCAGGCCATCTCTCGGTAAGTTTATGGCCGTGTCCCACCACGCTTACCATTACGTGAAGATACGGGTCCTAACGGTGTGATCACGGTCAAGGGCAACTACAAAGTTGCTGCGGATTGCGACGAGCGATCCCTACATGCTGTCGACCAACTTCCGCCGCGTCACGAAGTTCCGCAGACCAAGTCTCACGCGCCTAGGGTCTCCCTTCACCGGGGAGAAACCAAGGAAGTTCCACGTCCCTTGATGACACTTCCAAGATAGTTCACTTGGGGCCAATTTGGACCCCAAATAGGAAAGCGAGCTCATTGCCTTCCTCCGAGCTAATGCGAGATGTGTTTGCACAGGAGCCATCGACATGCCCGGAGTCCCAAGGAGGTCATCGAGTACAAACCGTCAGTCCGGCCGACAAAAGCCTGTTCGCCAAGCTTCGCTTTTTTTGAATTCAAGCGAGGATCATCAAAGATCGACAGGCAAACTACTCACGCGGGTTCATCCGCGAGGTTGATCACACCGAGTGGTTAGCCAACCTGTCATTGTAAAGAAGAAAGGCGGCAAGTGGAGGATGTGTGTCGATCACACGATCTGAACGCCGCTTGTCCTAAGGACAACTTCCGCGCCTCGTATTGACCACCGGTCGATCGATCATGGATGCCCACTCTGAGTTTTTGGATGCTTACTCGGGTATCACCAAATAAGCATCTCCCGAGGATGAAGAAAGATCGCCTTCATCACCCCTTCGGCACTTTCGCTATCGACCATGTCTTTCGGTCTGCGCAATCTTTGGTGCCACGTTCGGTAACAATAGAAAAACATTCCCGAGCAGTAGCGGAAAAAACACGGAGGTCTATGTCGACGACATAGTTGTAAAAAGCAAGTTTGCTCGGATCATGTAAAAGACACGCCGAGACCTTTCGTAATCTCACCAGGCATCGAATAAAATTAAATCCAGAGAAGTGTACCTTTGGTGTTCGATCCGGAATGTTGCTCGGTTATGTTATTGGTTATGCAAGGTATTTACGCCAACCCCGAAAAAATCGAGGCCATTGAAAATATCAGGCTCCAACTACCGTAAAGGAAGTACAGAGTCTCACGGGCGGATGGTCTGTTCTAAGCGATTTATTTCCGTCAAAGGCGAGCGCGGGCTGCCCTTCTTTAAGGCCACGGGCAAGCACAATGGTTTCGAGTGGACGGAAGAAGCGATAGATCCTTCCAGATCTGAAGCGATACTGTCCAATCCTCCGTCTTGACTACCCAGCGGCATGGCGGCGACTCTGCTGTACCTAGGTTACACGCCACAAGCGGTGGCCAGCGGTTTTGATTGGTCGAAAGGGAAGGCATCTGACGACCAATCTATTACGTGGCGAGGTACTTTACGGATCAAAGGCGTTACCACGAGGTCGAAGCTACTCTCGCCTTGCTCATGTCCTCCGGGAAGTTTCGCCACTACTTCCAGACGCATCAAATCTTGGTCGACCACGTTCCCCGGGAGAAATCCTACGGAACAAGGAATCTAGCGGACGTATAGCTAAGTGGGCAATGGAACTAGCAGAGTTTGATCTGTTATTTGCTGCCCGAACTGCTATTAAGTCACAGGTCCTAGCCGACTTTGTCGCTGAATGGACTTGCCGCCCAAATCCCGTGAAGCTCCCGAGCAACTGATGAACCCTCTTGGACCATGTTTTTCGATGGCTCGCGCCCGAAACTTCGGGGCTGGTTTTGTTCTCATCTCCCCTCAAGGAGAGCAACTCCAGTATTCTATTCAACTACACTTTGCGGCGACTAACAACGCTGCAGAGTACGAGGCCCTCCTCGCGGGACTAAGAGCGTGCAAGTCGCTTGGTGTCCAACGGCTGATCGTGAAGGAGATTCACACCGGTCATCAATCGAGTTAACAAGGAGTATCGGTCTGCGATGACTCAATGGCGCGATACGGTTGAAGTGAGAAAGTTGGGCGCATTTTCGATTTTTGAAGTGCTCTTCGTGCCGGAAGGACAACTTCTGGCCGACCAGCTATCCAAATATGGATCCTCACGCGAACTCGCTTCCGGCGGTGCTCGTCGAGCACCTTTACAAGCCCTCAATCACGTCTCCGGACGAGGCAACGAGACAGTGGTGCCGTCTTCGTTATCGGCGGTGCCGCGGATCGGACAACGCCATTTGTCCGTACCTTGCGATGGGACCACGCCGATGACGGCCGGCGTTCCGGCTTACAAGGCGTCTTGCTCCATACAAGCTTGTGGATGGCATCCTTTACCGTCAAGGTGCTCGGGAGTTCTCTCCAAGTGCATCTCGCAAGCGAGGGTGTGTTCGCCGAGGACATACACGAGGGTGCTCGTGGCAACCACGCCTCCTTCGAACTCGGTCGGCAAAGCGTTTACATGGGCTATTATTGGCCCATCGTTACAAGATGCCGGGACATCGTGACTAAGTGCAAGGCTTGCCAATTTCACGCCGGAAGGCACACAAGCCCGCCAAGAGCTCCAAACAATCCCCATCTTGGCCTTTTTCCACATGGGGTGCGGATCTGCTCGGCCCATTCCTAAAGGGGTACAAGGGCTATACACACCGCTGTCGCCATAGACACTTTTACAAAGTGGATTGAGGCGAGCTGTGTCGCCTCTTCACGCCAAAACGGTACGTGGCGCTTCTTCAAAAGCAACGTGGTCACGCGCTTTGGGATTCCCCATAAGGCGATCACGGATAATGGTACCAGCCCGAGCGAGCTATTCCATGAATCTGCGAGCAATTTGGGCACCAAGGTCTGTTCGCCTCGTGGCATATCCACGAGCAATGGAAGCGATCGGCGAGCTAACGGACAGATAGTCCGAGGTATTAAGCGGCGGTATTTGCTGCTCTCGGTAGCACAACAAGGCTGGTTGACGAAGTCCCTTCCGTCCTCTGGGTCATTCGCTTTCTGACGGCCAGGCGGACCGGGAAACTCCTTCCAATTGGTCTATGGTGCGAAGCCATCCGGCCACGAAATCGTACTCGGTTAAACCGTCAGACGAGCTCGGTCAACAGTTGACGATGAGCAAGCGCCTCCTCGATCTCGATCTCCTCGAAGGCACACGCGACCGGGCACAAGTCGAATGGCACGCTACCGGCAAGATCTTCGCCGACGTTGCCGTCGGTTCGACCAAGGGCTTTGAAGGCGGGCGATCTCGTTCTGCGCCAATCGAGAACTTGTCCAATGCCAACAAGCTAACTCCACGCCGAGAGGGCCCATTCACGGTCGTTTCTTACGCTGCCGCCCGGGCTGTTCGCTGCTATGGAGGGCGGGAGAGAGTTGACCAAACTTGGAACATCGACCAGACCGTAAGTTCTTTGTGTAGGTCTTTTACATTTTCTTAGCCTGCGCTTTTGTAAACTTCGCGCCTTAGTTCGTCCAAGTCCCTCGGGCACCATGTAAAGTTCAATCCAATTCTCGGTGAATCCTCGCGCCTCTGTGCCTCTTTTCACCGCTTGTCTTCTCGCACTACTTTCTTCGGTAACACTTGGCGGCCGCCGGCCTTGCGAACTCTTGGCTCCGTGCTTTTCGGGATCTTTCCTGCCGTGTCGAGTTTCGACAAATTCCTAAACTTCGGGGTTGCGTAACACGGCCTTTCCACCTTGCGGCTAAGTCTGCTCTCGTAAGCCCTCCGGCGAGAGCACTTCTTGCTTAGCACGACCACTCGGTAAAATCTGCTCTCGTAAGCCCCTCTGGCAGAGGCACTTTCCTTGTTCGGTTACTATCGGAATCGCCTAACTTACGTTAACGGCGCGACTATGGAACAAATCGAGCAAAATACGGGTGTCGCTCTGTCTCTCTACGCGTGCTCGAGTTCGCAAGCTTAGGTTCTCGAGCATCGTTAAATCAAGGGGCTAGGTGTCGCTCTTTCTCTTGTGCACTGTTCGAGTTCGCAAACTCGAGTTTCGGCGAGATACTGTGAAGTGGGAGTTAAGCGAGCGCTCTACCGGTTTTCTTAAACTTCCTAGCTACTTGTTCGCTTTTCTCTTGGTTTCTGTTCGTTCTTGTCTTTTTGCTGCTCTTTTTTGCAGGAAAAAAAGGTAAGTGCTTTATTACATTTACTCAAAAGTTTTAGGTACAAGGCCCTTTCGGGTTGCAGCCGCGGTGCTACTTAGGAGCAAGCTGCTCCTTCAGCTCCTCAACTTCTAACTTGAGGCGCACGACTTCGCCCTGAGCCTTGATTCCTTTCCGGGCTTCAGCTCGGAGGCGTTCGATCTACTCCTTGCTCCGCTTGGCTTGCGCCGCAGCCTCTGCCCGGATGGCCTCGACCTCCTCGGTCTTGGCGCGCAGCTGATCGGTCAGAGCCTCGTCCAGCTCCTTGACCTTCTTCTCTGCGGTGATCGCCCTCACCGTCATCCCGCGCATCTCCTCGATCTCTTTCTGTGAAGCCCACAGGGTCGAGATTTTTGCTTGGAGACCCGCGGAAGTCTGCTCTTCCCTGGCAAGCTGGGCCTTGAGTCTCTTGGCCTCCGCCGCGAGCTGGTCCCGCCGTTGGGAAGCGTCGTGGCTGCTCTTGAGCCACTTCGAGCGGCCCGGCTTCTCCTCCGCAGATGCTCGCCCTAATGGCTTATGCTGCTGCAGCTCCTCGGCCTCTCTAGGAGACTTCGTGGGAATGCCTCTCTTGACGATTGGGCTTTGAGCCTCTTCACCTTCGCCTTGGTAAAGCCGACTTTGGGTGGTGCGAAGGCCCGCCTCGGACTCCTCGTCCGGAGGTGCTCACGGAGGGCCTTGATCTGGCGCTCCGCTCGATGGTGACTCAGTCCTCGAGCTCCTCCATGGTGTCCCTCAAGACACGAGAGGGAAGAACAAGTTAACCGCTTTGCGATGATGTAGCTAAAATTGAACAAGATTTGGTCTGGTGCTTACCTTGCCAAGTCGGTGTTTGATCCATGGCCTTGGCGGTCCTCGAGGCCATGCGTTCTGAAGCCCGCTCGTCGGGATGAGACGGCGCGTTCTGCCGTCGCCGCCTTGATCGCTCCTTCTTCTTGCGGGGCCTTTTGCTCCGAGTGCGGGAGCGGCAAGGCGGCGCTTTCGTCTCCGCTCCTCTCTCTCTTCCTTTTCCTCTTCCGCCCGAACTTCTTGAGCGAGGCGAACCATTCTCTGGGTGGCGCCGTTGTCCCCTGGCGGGGCGACTTCGCGACACCGCTCGGGGCTTCTTCTTCTCTCGGCGGCGGCTTCACCACCGCCAGAGAATCCGTCGCCTCGGGGTGAGCTGCCCTGCGACGGCACTGGCGAACCGGCTGCTCGGTCCGCCAGCGGCTTCCGGGCCGTCGTCTTGGCCCATTGTCCGTGGCGCCAAGCCGCTTCCTCCGTCTCCAGCGGCTCCACAGCGCTTTTAAGCGTGTCGAGTTGCTTTCGCCGAGCTTCGACGAGAGCGAGCTCCATGCCGCCACTTGTCCTTAAAACCGCCCGACCTCATCGCCGCGATGCACGTCTGATCTTTCGGCGGCGGCGACCGCTCGGGCGGCGGCGACCGCTCGGCGCCTCTTCGACGTCATCTGTGGCGATCTCTCCTTGGGCGGTGATGAAAAAAGTGATCGTTAAGTCTAAAGGCGGTCGATGGGTGATAGATTTAAAGATCGATTCCTCGTACTGCCGTGAGAGGCTTGATCTGATCTTCTTGGCTGGAACTTTCCGCCTCTTCCTCGGGGCTCCTTGGCGGCTTCTCGCCTTGGCCCTTAGGCGTTCTTGGCGACGAGCTCAGCTCTCCTGGTGGTGGCGCTCCTCTCGCGCAGCGAAGAAGTTTTTCCTTGCGTGCGACTTCTTCTTCGAGTCTCCTCGCTCGGCGACTGTTGCGGCCGATCCATGAGGCGAGGTGAGCTTGCGTGTAACGCCTAAGCCGAAGGGCCATGGTCTTTACCTCTTCGTCGCTCTGCTTTCGGCGAGGAGGAGGGCTTGGTCTCTTCCCACTGGGGCCGACCAGCGCCCGCTTTGTGCCTTTCGATGCAGCTCGTCGCCGCAGTGGTCTCTTCGACGGTGGCGGCGGCCGTGTCGCATGATGAGCTCGCGTCGGCTCGGCCGCCACCTTGGGCTTAGTGGCGCCTTGGCCTTGCCCTTCTTCGCCTTCTCCTTCTCGGACCGGAGGGCTCCTCTGATCCTCAAGGATCACCGTGGTCCTCTGCTGCGTTTTGAAGTGAGCATTAGCGCTAAACAACATTACAAGTCTAGCAACACAGACTGAGAGTAAGTGTTTTACCTCGTCTGTGCGGACGAGCACGTTGCGCGAACAGGTGTACGCCACCTCGCCGGTGACCTCCCCGTCCTTCTTCGCCGCCTTCAGCATGGCGTCGACCCGCTCGGTCACCCATGCGTCGGTTGGCTTCTCTGACCCGAGCAAAAGGGATTGTTAGTTCCTGTTCGGAGGAAAGAATCTATGTAGAGGTTGAGTCTTAAAGGCACTTACCCGTGCTCTCCCTTGTGATGTCCTCCCATCCCTCTATCTTGTAGAAGGGATAGGACCTACTCCGCAATGACGAGATCACATTATTTGTGAAGTCGAATGATCTCCCTGCCCGTGAGCCCGAGGCTCACGAGAGAGGCGATCTTCCTTGTCAGGTACCAATCCTCGGCGGACATCTCCGGCCGAGGCATTGGGGTTCCCTTTGCCGGCGCCTTCTGGTGAATACGAGTTTGCTGTCGCCGCTCCGCTTGCTGTAGAACCACCTCACCCACCACGCGCCCATCGAGTCGAGCAGTGGTGGGCGAGGGTACGGCGCGTCTTCAGCGGTGGTCCGGAGTTTGAGGTAGTAGCACCCCAGCGCCGAAGCGGCGGAGCTGCTCCTCGTCACTATGTAATAGTGGAGGAACAGCCCCACCGGTGGATCGATGCCCAGATAGCCCTCGCACAAGTGTGCGAAGACGGCCATCTGGAGGATGGAGTTCGGATTGAGGTTCGCCACCTCCAATCCGCTGATGTTCAAGAAGGCCTCGGCGAAGTCGCTCTCGGGAGACCTCAACCCGAGCAGTCGAATGTTGGTCGACAAACTCTCCTCGGCGGCTCGGAGTATCCTCTCTCCGGCGACCTCTAGCTACCGGTGTCGATGTGGCCCTCCTCCTCCCGGATCCTAAGGTCTTCCTCGGTCAAGCTAGTGCACGTGAATTTGGCCATAGCGATTCCCGTACGGACGAAAGGGGTTAGTGATGGAGTTTGGGTGCTTGATCTTTGGCGTGGTTAGAGCTAGGGCTTAGAAAGGAAAGGCGTGAGAGCGAGTGGTGGCATGCGGAGCAGCTTGGGTACTTTTATAGTCCGTATGAGTGGCTCTGAACGGTTTTGTCTGGCGGCTAGTTTTTACCACAACAATTTGGTAAAGCGGTCGTTCATTTTTTTCTTGACAATAGGAAGTTCTGGTTGGAGTGCATAGCGGCTATTTTTCGATGTATGCGCTTTGAAAGGTGAGTGCCACTTTCGAGACGACGTTGCTTCTGTTCGACGAGCGGGCTGCTTTTTCGGCGAAAGCGAGTTTGTTCGAACCGAGCATGTCTTGTTCGGTTGGAACTTAACTGTTCGATCGATCGTTACGTCTCTGTGGCAACAAAATTTCCCTCTTGAGACTTGGAGTCTTAAGAGGAAGACCCCTCTAGTGAGTCCTTCCACTTGAGTATCGGGGCTAGGCGTCGGGATTAGATTACGCCCATTGCCATGGCCCACTCCCCGACGGCCCGGTCGAATGACCTACCAGGCCCACCTCCTGGAAGGTTCTATCGCCCATATCGTCTTGCCGAACAGCGTCTGGTGGCATGGTGCATAACGGCCAAGAATCGTGTTTGAGTCCGTCTCGAACAAGAGTTACTGCGGCTACGTGAAGATCCGGACGTGGTTTCCGGATTGGATTAGGAGTCGTGATCCCCAAGAATTGGAGTTTACCTTATCTACCGTAGGTTATATTTGGCATGTACTGAGTTCGTTATGATCTCGTAGTTAGCCCGGCCCGATATTCCCTCGGTAGGTCGGTTTGCTCCGCACTATATAAACAGGGCCCCTGTGGCGTTTAGAGGGACCCTGACCCTTAGTAGATAGATTTTCGCATACTACTCGCCGAGACCTGCTGATCTCGCCGAGTCCCACCTTGTAATCCTCTTTTGATATAAAGAAAGGCTGGACGTAGGGCTATTATCTCTCCCGAGAAGCCTGAACCAGGATAAAAACCCCTGTCTCCTGTTCGTTGTTGTTCGTGGTTGTTCGGCGTGTCTCCTATCTCAATCTTCAAGAACCTTGGTTGACTTGGGTCGATATCCCAACCGTCGACAAGGTGTTTTATTTTATAGAATTGCTTAAAATGATTTTCATACCATAGTCATTTTTCATCCAAGCGTATATTGGAGGAATTAGAACATCAGTTTTATGCCTCGTGTTTATAATACTTTATTACTCCTTTCTCTCTGCCTTATATCTAACTAGCTTGCGCTGCTCTTGTGTGGCGCCGAAGCTGAAACAGCGCTGTGAGCGGCAGCGTCTTGTGCGTGGTCGAGAAAGCCAGCGCCAGTTGCGATCTGCGCTTGACGTCGTCGGGGAAAAAAGGGAAAAGCAGTGCGGGATTCGAATCGCAAAGCTCCGAGCTGAGAGCTAACGCAGCTAGCCAACCCAGCAATCCACCCGAGGTGCTGATATTTGCATGCAAAAAATTGTTTTATTCGTAAAAAAGTAACGGACGGTCAGATCTGGTTGGCGCGAGCGATCGGACGGCCGTGGGCAAGCAGACGACACGTGGCACCGAGGGGAGCCTGCAACCCGGCTTTGTATATTTAAGATCAGTTAATATTTTATATCAAAATCCTCGCATTTTCCATGTGAGGCAAATAAAATAAAAAAGGCTTTTTGACCAATTTCTATGTTTATTCAACATGACATGACATATTAATGGTGTGCATTCATGTCAACCAAAGAGACCCCTCACTTCCATATGCCTTTTTAATCCTTCATTATGCTCCGAGATCTGTGTGTGTTTCTCTCATTAATTCATGCCCTCTCACGTTTTGTGAAAGCCCCCTGAATAACAGTCGTGATGGCCGCGACGGCCAATGACATTTTTCATCAAGACAACAATGTTCTTTGATGGTCGCAACTCGCAAGCTTGAAGATAGCAAGGCGGTACCAGTTACAACGAGGAGGAGGCCAGGTTTAGGAAGAAAATTGTAAATAGAAGGGCTTTTCTATAAAATTTGATCTTGTGCCTGCGTGGAGAGAGTTGCCCGAGTACAAGAGCAAAATAGGGGATAAGGACATAGATTCCTCTCCTATGTATGCTTGATGACTAGGATTTTCGTTGGTTCACCAAATGAGCATTCTAAGCATGACGACAAGCATCATTATTTAAAATCACATCAAAACAATATAATGACACAACTCATCACAAGTATGATTAAAGGGTCCAAGCATTCTAAGCATCATACAAAACCTAAATTGTGGGTTTGGCAATATAAATGTGGTAAGTAATAACTCATGTCAACAAGGACAATCTAATACAATAAGAATAATATTGGATGTGTGTAGCAAAACTAACTAATTAGCATTTTTAGTTTTAACCTAATATGTTTTTCAATAAATTTATAAAACAATTTCACAAGCATAGGTGTGAAAAGTTCAACACTCGCCTTTTCTTGATCAGCGAACCCACTTATTCAAAACGTTGAAATTTTCCTTCGACGCCCAAATCTATTGCATTTGTATACTAACAACATTCAATATGTGGAAAACCACATAAATAAAATGTATACAAATGGCCGTGGAAAAATTATAGCAAGTAGACACGAATTTTATTCACATTTTTAAGTTTATTTTATAATTTTTGGATGTTCATAAATAATATATTAATTATTAACTATTGCAGGTAAATAACATAAATAAAATTATAATAATAGGCCGAATCGGCCTCTTCTTGGGCCGAACCGGTGCCGGCCTTCGCGGCCTTCTTCTCTGAACCGCTCCTCCGCCGGACTGCTCGCCTTCGAGCTGCCACCTCGGGCCGGACTGCGCCTCACGCTGGGCCGCCGCCTGGCTATTCCGACGCTGAAGGATCGGGATGTCGCCTAGAGGGGGGTGAATAGGCGTTACAAATTTTCAGCCTTTTAAATCACAGCGGAAAATAATATCGGATGTTCCGATGTTGATATCGGATAGTCCGATATGGATATCTGCACCAAAATCAAATCCACAACACAAGAGAGAGTAATAGCACACGAAGGTGCTAGCCAACAACAAGTATAACCACAAATCAAAGTAGATCAAGTTAGAGGTAAGAGGGAAACCAAGAGTGAAGTGGAGACTCGAAGATTTGTTTCCGAAGTTCGGATCCTTGAGGGGATTCTACGTCTCCGTTGAGGTAGGCTCGGTCACACTTGAGCCCGGATCTCTTTCAATCCTTCCTTCACCGAGGTCGCACCAAGACCCCCCGGTTTTACTCCTTGATTCCTTCTCTTCTGGAGACGGAATCGGTCTTCACAAACTCGCACGGCTCACCACACAAAGCACCGGTGGCTCGTGGTTGACTCCTAGCCGTCTAGGAGCCCTCAACCTCCAAGAGTAACAAATGCACACAAAGAACGAACTCGAAGATAAACTTATGTGCTCAAAGATCGACTTCTTCTCACTTAGCACTCACACCCTCTCTCAACTCTTCTCATAAAGAGGATCACTTAGATCTAGAGTGGAGAGGGCAAGAAGCTCTAGGTTGCATGGAAGTTCTGCTCAAAAATGGTGTGGAAGGCAACCCTTGCCCGTGGGAAAGAGGGAGGCCCTAAATAGCCTCACACAGAAACTAGCCGTTGAAAGCTGACAGATATCGGATAGTCCGATGTTAACATCGGAATGTTACGATATGAAAGTGAGAGAAACTTAGAGTAACGGCTATTTTTGAAGTCCTGGAATGATTCTAGAGAGATTCAAACCAGATACAACACCAAAATATCACATTCATATTGGAACATTCCGATCCAACATCGAATAGTTCAGATATTTTTGGAGCTGGAGACAGAGAGGGGTCAATCGAAACATTCCGATCCAACATCGGATAGTTCCGATATTTTTGGAGCTGGAGACAGAGAGGGGTCAATCGGAACATTCCGATCCAACATCGGATAGTCCGATACAGCACACAGCTATTGACGGAAACAGGCGTAACTTTTGACTCCTAACTCCGATTTCGGTGATCTTGGGCTCTACGGAAAGCTAAGAACAAGGGCTACACAACCCACAAGGTCTCACTACCCAAATCCCAAAGGATAGGAGAAACAACCACAAAGAAAGCCACGAAAGACCTAATACTCTCACTTTCCAACACCACCAACACTCCTCTCCCTCGATCTCTCTCAAAGAATGATCACTTGAGCACCTGAGACATATCTAAGCCATTCAACGTTGCATCCCTCTTAGTAGTACGACAATCCTTAGACTCAACTTATAAATAAAGCCATGCAAGATTTATGATAAATCACTTGCCGTCTTCTTTCTTCATTTTGAGGTTCAACGATGTTGTTAGTTTTGAGGACCCTTGATGTATTGTGTATGATGATCTTTACTAAATGTTGATAACGTCTTCGTCTTGTCAACCTTAACTTGATTCACCTCATGAGACTCTCGTCCTATTCGACTTTGCCTCGATCATCCTCCTCGACGATCATCCCGTCAAATCGACCTTGACTTAGTACTCAACTCTTGGTGACATCGTCGTCTTGTTGACCTTGACTTAACCGTCATCCTTCAATGTTCCTTGGTCATCACACAAACTCATAGAACCTAATTCTTTCCAAATCACTTGTGAAATATATTAGTCCAAAAGCTTAATAAATATGGATCGATTTGATATTCGTGAGCGATTAGATGTCCAAGTGTTTCACGTAAATAAGCACAACACAAGTGAAAACACTTGGTACAAGAAAAGCCTCTACTAAATACATCATGATAAATAAGTGTTTGATCTATATGTACTAGAGAGATGATTTAATAATCATAACTTCACTTAATGATGCACATAAGAATATATTCATGACTTACATAAGTGCAAATTCATATTTGAAGTAAGAGAGAAGTTGCGAACCAATCTAGATTAAACTTCTCTAAATTATGCGCATGTGAGAATATTCAAAAAAACTACATGCACAAAGCCATTAAACAAGGTGAAATTTATCTAATGCGCCGACAAATATGATCACTAATACACCACATATAAAAGGTCTTATAGAGTAAGCAACATGTTCATAATATATTTATGCTCAAATAAATACGACAAGATATGACGAGCATAAATCTAATCAACCAATAACATGTGCTTACACAAAAGTAGTTGCATACCTCAATTAACAATCCTTCTTATTTACATAAATGAGACTACGAAAGATAAGCAATCAAGTGTGTTAGGCCCTGTTTGAATACTTTAGCTCTAAAGTTTAGCCTTTAGCTGGCTAAACTTTAGCCCATTAGCTATTAGCTAGGTAGTGTTTGGATTCTAGTGACTAAAGTTTAGTTGGTTTGTTGATTTGTCAAGAGTACCCTTGCTTTGTTAATTTGGCTAGACTATTCAAATACCATAAAGCGAGGGCACAAATGTCTTTTCATGAATCTGGTGAAAAATTAGCCCACTTTAGCACAGATTTGTGGACTAATGGACTAGTTGTTAGCCCATGGGTGGGCTAAAAATTAGCCTCTCAATTAGCTAGGCTGTTTGGATGTCTAGGGGCTAAAATTTAGTGGCTAACAATTAGCCCTTGCAATCCAAACAGGGCCTTAGTCTCATTGAAATGATTAGCATAAGATGTACCTTTTAGAATGAATTGCTTGTTCACTTGACATATATGATTTTCTCAAAATAGGAATGAGACTAAAGCAATCTTGACAATAAACATATTAGTCTTATAACAATAAACATATTTGAGGTGTGACAATAAATAAGCATTAAACCAAAACATCGTCATTAAATGTGTTTGTCATTAATCATCAAAATCACACAAGGTCACTTGCACTTACAGACGCGCGCCTGGGCTGAGCCTTGGCCGCCTCCTTACTTCCACCTCACGGGCCGCGCCACCTCCCCACGGGCCGCTTCCTCCTCTGCCTCTGCTTCTTCCCAAACACCGGCACAGTGTGGTGGCGGCATGGCTCGCCGGCGAAGACCAAACCGCAAAAATGGGTTCTTCTAGATGCCTAGAAAATGGGGGGAAAGGAAAAGGTTTGTACCAAAATGGGCGACGGATTTGAAGAATCGGGGAAGCTTGGACTAGCTTTCCGGCGACAAATTCCCGGAGCTCCGATCGCCGGAGCCTGCGGATAAAGACAGAAATGGGTTACTTAGGATACTAGATAGCGCCTCTTCGAACATAGTTTGGATTTAAGACTTACTTTAGGAGAATTTTGAAGAATAGCAAAAGGGGAGAGAAGAGAGTTGTTGCTGTCATTAGATGGGAACGAAACAAGAGGGTGGTAGGGAGGAGGATCGGCACAAGGCATCGTTCCAAGCCAAAAGAATCCAACGTGCTTAAAGTGATTGAATGGCAATTGATAGCAATTGAAGGAAATTAATGGGAATCGGAGGAATTTAGGGAAGGGGAAAGGAGAGGGATCTGTACTGGAATTTGATCGATACCCATTCCCCACAGACCCAAGCTGTGGCCGTCAGCCTCCTCCCCCTTTTGGGCTGGCCTATCGGCCCACCAAGGGAAAGAAAAAACCAGCAGCCCAAACAGAGAAGGAAATAGGGAAGAAAAAGTGCAAATAAAGAAAAACAGGCCCAACACCAAAAATAAAATATCTATAATTTTCTCCCAAGCTAGGTTTAGCATTAAAATATTTTGATACAAATATATTTTTATTTTTTGGAAAAGAATATAAAATTTTAATTTGCACATTTTCTTTAAACGCTTTTAGAAAATGCATTTAAAATCCTAAATCAATATAATATTTCTTTTGCAAGTACATACTCATTTTTATACTTTATGTATTTAAATTTTAAATTTTATGATATGGGATGCGATTCAAGATTTTTATTTTTTGTAAAAATGACGATGTTACACGCCATGACGCCTACCCTCACGCCACACTTCCAGCAAAATTGATTATTTGCCCCAAAGTTGGTGTGCCCCTGTTTATTTACCCAAAGTTAGTGTGTCTCTGTTTATTTGCCCCCACTTACACTTAGCTGTGACTATCTTGTTTTTAGGGGTTCTTTACAAAATTTACACACCTCTATGATCTTGCGCTCTCTCTGTACACTCTCTCTCTCCCCTAGACCTGTTTATGGACGGCCCAGCCCGACGAGCCTGGCCCGACCGGTGCATCGGGCCGGGCTCGGGCCCGAGAAAATTGTGCGGCAAACCATGGCCGGGTTGGGCTTCGGGCCGGGTTCAGTTCAGCCCAAGCCCGGGCGTCGGGCCAGGCTTGTCCCAGACCGGGCTTTCAAGCCGGCCGGCAGATGATCGAGCCTACTCTCCCTCTCTCGGCTCCGCTGCGCAGTTGGTGGCCGCTTGAGAGGGTTCTTGCAGCCGCCGCCACAGGTCCCATGGTCGGTTGCACGCCGTGGAAGCGTCTGGAGGCTGTCTGGTCGCCAGCGTCTGGCGTATGAACAACGCGACAACGTCGTCAGTCGCGTCGGGATCCGCCAGAACGCCGTCACGCCCAAAGACGCGGTGGCCGTGCCGCTTGCCGCAGATCGGCCGATCGCAGTTCACCAGTTGCTTTCACATCGCGGGAGCTTCTCCAGGCTGCCGCATTCAAGGCCTAGGTATCTGCTCACCTCAGAATCCACGCATCACAAGAACACAATTAGAGCATCTCCAATGGGTCCTAGTCAGCTGGCTCTTAAGATGGCCACCTCAGCTTTTTGCTTATGTGGAGAAGAGAGAGATAGAGACTAGCTCTTAGCTAAGAGTCAGTCTCTTAACGGATTATAAGGTGCATTGAGGCTATTACATATGGGTCCAAATCAATTTTAAAGCCAACACTAAAACTATCACCATTGAACAAGTTGTCTCTAGTGCTGGCTTATGGCCAACTGCTATCTCTACCATTGGAGATGCTCTTAGTTATCACTAATCACTGGAATTCTCCCTAGAATCAATGCTAACTATGCTTACCTTACCTTATGTGGATCATGGAGCCGATCTCGATCGTTTTACGGTTATGCGCCAAAATAAAGGCTTCCTCCGTTATAAAATAGTTGTCGTTTTGAACATTGACATGGTCTTTAAAATAAAACTTTGACCACTAAAAACTATTGTAATTTAATTTTAGGGCCGGCGCAGAGCGTCGGACGTCCGACGCTGGCCGTCGACCACCGACCCGATCGTAGGATCGATGGAACCGCGCCAATCCGACGATTCCCGCAGCGACTAGCAAGTGCACAAGCCAGCGACTAGCAAAGCTCTGTACGTTTGATCAATTTCTCAATTAAATTTCTGTTTTTTGTATAAAATTCAAACAGTATTCAAAATGCGTGGAATAAAATTCATAATTCTTATAAAATCGAGAGCAACCCATTTAAAATACTTTTTTGAATTTTTTGAATTTTTTCACTTTTTTGATTTTTTGATGTGAACTAGGAGAAGGCCCTTATGAAACTTATATCTATACTAGCGAAACTTGGCCGTATTCTAATGAAACTTGGCCGTGTTATGATGAAACCTGATGAAACTTCGATGTAACCTGATGAAACTTGGATGAAACCTGTTGAAACTTGATGAAACTTGTATTGACATGATGAAACTTCAAGAAACTTGAAAAAACTTGGATGAACCTGATGAAACTTGACAGTTCGGCAAAGTTTTACGAGTATGAAACCCAAGTTTTACTAGGCGAAACTCAAGTTTCAGTAGGTGAGCCCTAAGTTTCATCAGATAAGTTTGAAGAGTTATATGACAAAATATATCTTTTTTTGTTCGTAAAAATATGAGAACACGTTAGGCATGAAACGGTTTGTGGATTGGAAGACCCATCAAAAAATTATGGACCTTGAAAAATAAAATACCGTGGGCCCACTTGCATGTGCATGTAGCAATCCCATCTCTCCTCACGTCCTCACGCCATCGCTGGCCGTGGCAAGGCGGATCTGTGGACTCCCGGCTCCTGGCGTTTCCCTTAATTTTAACATGCATTAAAATTATACTTTTATGAAAGTCTATTTGAAACAAATTCATCTATATAAATCTTATGCTTCAAATCTAAATGGTTTAGAAGTATTTTATAGATAAAATTTTAAAACATTGACTTAGGACATGTTTAAAACGACAACTATTTTAGGATGGAGAGAGTATAGATTAGAGAGGGAGAGAGAACGAACGGAGAGAGAGAGAAAGAGGGAGAGAGAGTGCGTGAGAGTGTGTAAATTTTGTAAAGAACCCCGAAAACAAGATACAGTTATTAAGTGGAGCAAATAAATAGGAAGGGCAAATAATCAATTTTGCCCACACTTCCGGCTTCCCAAGCATCCCGCCCACCTCGCGGCGTCTGGAATGGCGGCGGCGGAGGTCTTGTCGCGCCGCCTGAGCGACGCCGTACGCGGCCTTTCCGGCGCCTGGTACGGCCGCCACATGGCCGCTGCTGACCGCGCCATCCGCGCGCGCCTCCCCCTCGTCGACCTTGTCCTCGAGGTCCGCGACGCCCGGGTATGCTGCCACTGCCCCCTCACTTCCAAACGACACAGAATTCCATGGACCCGTGAGCTCTGCCCCCGCAGATACCCGCCGCCTCGGCGTTTGCGGCGCTCCGCCGCCGCTCCCCGGAACCCGACAGGCGGCGCCTCGTCGTGCTCAACAAGGCCGACCTGGCAGATCCATCCCATACGGAGGTAACCAAATCACGAACTCTCCGCCGCGCACGAGGCGCATATATGATCATCCAGTTCTGATGCTCGCGAGGTTTTTTTTTTGGGTGTTCATGTCGGTGTTGCTGTTCACCAGAAATGGGTGGCGTACCTGAAGCAAGAGAGCTGCTCATGCGTCGCGGTCAATTCACACAGCAGGGAGAGCATCAATGAGGTAAGGATCACCGCGTTTGTGTTGCTTCTAGTGTAGCCAGTTCCAAAGTGCGTGGATTTGCCAATTGATATTATATGATTTGCTATGGGAGAAATCATTGAGCTTCAGTTCCAACCTTAGCGTAGCTGTTGAGTGTTGTTCGGGCGAGGATCAGGGAGATCAAGCTTGGCAAGAGCGACTGCACAGGAACCGTGCTCTTGGCCGGCATCCCTAATGTTGGGAAATCGGCCATCGTCAATGCGATGCATCAAATCGGGAGGATTGGGGCAGCAGGTGATGCAGCTCATTCGTCTTTTTTTTTTCTATAAACTGTTGTAGTTGCTTTGATTTGGATCTGATCGTTGTGTAATGATTGATTGTCTCTTAGAGAAGGGAAAGCTCAAGCACGCAATTGTGAGCAGCCATCCTGGAGAAACCAGGGATATAAGTGGCTACAAGGTAATTTGATTTAGATTACTCCCCAATTTGCTACCTTCTTTTGCTAATGACTGAAATAAAACAAAGATACAATTCTCCCAGAACATGTGCAGTGCCATAGTCAGAGTAGCACCTTTTGTTGGTGCAAGGTAGAGAACTCATGTATACTGTAACAGAGATCATCTAGCTGAATCATTTGAAGTGCTCCAAAATTCAACAGTGGAGCACATTGCATGCGACATATAGGTTTTTTATTTGCATTGACTGAAGTTTAGGAGAAAAAAGGACAGTAAAACTTAAAAGTGTTGATAGTAGAAATAGCAGTAGTCTTTGTCTTTTGGCAGCTCCCAGAGTGCCTAAATGCCACTATCATCACCGTGTAAATGGTTCAGCTAGTTAGCAACTGTCCACTGAGAGTATAGATTAAACTGCCGCTTAAATCTTAATAACATGTAGGTCTGCTGTTTAACCTGTTTTGCAGGTTGCTAGTCATCCAAATATATATGTTCTAGACACTCCTGGCATTCTGTCTCCAAGCTTTGCTGATGGTGAATCAGGTTCCCGACTAGCTTTGACAGGTAGCAGCTACTATCAAGTTTATTTATAGATTTGTTGTGATTAAATACTGTTATCTGATGCATGTGCACTCTATTACAGGAGCAATCAAGGTCTCCTTGTTGCAGGAGTATGAGATTGCCCAATTTCTTCTTGCAGTTTTGAACTCCACGGAGAAATATAAGGATTGGGGGCACTTCAATCAATTGGGAGATTATTCTTGTTATGGCAATGCAATGTCCTCCAGTAGTCACCATAATAAAAGGCAATATGCTTCAGATCATACTCAGGTAAGTTTGTCAAGGAGTGTCGTTTCAGCCTGATACCACTGTCAAGTGGCAACCAAAATTTTTACCATCATTTTGAAGACCATCTTATTTTTTAGAGCCACATGGATGCAACAGTTACTTCTGTGTTGTATTTGTGCAGGATTTTATTGTTAAGGCTGTTCATGAAGTACTCTTTGGGACCATATCATCTTTTAATGGGTATTTAGGAAACGAGAATGAATTAAGAAGATTGATAGAATGCCAGTTTATATCCTTGCAGGAGGTTTTCAGGGTTTCTTCTGAATCAAGTGAGGATATGCGTAAACGTGTTTCTATGAAATTACTCGATCTCTATCGAACGGGAAGGCTTGGCCATTTTACCTTAGACCATATTCCAGATGTTAGGCAGGAAGTTTCTTCATAAGCATTCATTTGTAGTATATGTTTGAGAAGGATATATTTGGATAAAAAGAGGCTACTTATGAAATCTAGGAATAAAAGTGAAACACTATTCAGATGACATTTTTAACATCATCCGACTCTGATAAATGAACTGCGTGCACACAATTCAACGGTATGGGGAGAATACTGATTTATGCCGGAAGTGTCACTCTAAAAATAATTATTGGGAGTACAGTTCATGCTTCAGAACCCAAAAATTAATACACATTCTTTTCAGTTTTCACAATGATTGATACCACACTGCTTTGATCTGTTAGTGAATACTTACTCAGCCTCAGTAGAAACCGTGTGGCTCTCTAATGGTGCACCATTTGTGTTTCTTATCTTCTCCTTGTAAGTGAGATCAATTGTCAGATGATCATGCTCCGGGAACTCTCTAAAATTGGCTACCCTCTCCAGTTCCTTGACTTCCTCAATAACTAGCTCCAGTCGCACTACCATTTCGACCAATAATGAAGCGAAAGCAGCGAATGGAAGTGCTTCAGAGAACTCGAGGCTTTTCATGGCTATCTTACTTAGCGTCGGCCTTAACGTGCTCCGCTCACTGCGTTCTGATGGTTGATCTACTTTTGCATTCTTCCTTTCTAATATTGATGTGGTATCAGTCTTGAATGAAGGCAAAGAAGTTCTTGAAGCCATCTGCTTGCCAGAATTTAATTCCATAAACGCACGACTATTGGCACATGCATGTTTTGAACCGAGGAAGAGTCGTGGCTGTGATCTTATAGCAGAGTTCAGATCCTGCAGTGCTTCATGAAGATGATCAGATAGGACATCAGGGGCACACCGATGGTGATCTCTGATGCTTATTGCAAGCTCCTGTAGAACCTTGGTCACTTCTCGCGCAACTCTAGCGCATGGGTTTTGGAATAGTGATCTGACGGATGGTGGAGTCTACAACATCAGTAAATATGTGACCATGTGAGCTTAGTTCATTCAGGCACCATGCATTTGTTTGAAATTATATACCACACTGATTTGGAAAAGGGATAATATGGCAGGAAAATTTGGCCATTGCAGTTACCTGGATCTCGGATTCCAGACATCCATGAATAGCAGCAACAGTATATGCAAAGTGCCTAAGAACAGATCCGAGTTTCACATACTTTTGCCATGGGTAGCTGTAGCAGTGCATAGAGTGTCTTGGCTCCCAGCTTGCATAATGTGCCTGGCCAATTTGGTATCAGCATTCAAGTGATCACTATGTATGTCATTTACCAAATAATATATATATAAACAACATCAATCTGGAGGGGAAAAGATTGCAAGAAAAAGAGGTAAAAAACTGCAAGTGCAACATTAAGCGATGAATTGCTTACTAGAGTTTCGTCATTTGATTTTGAGTCTAGGACTGCTCTATAACCAGTGTGAATGGAAGCTCTTGATGCCTGCTTATCAATAATGTTACCATCCTTGTCTTGGTCTCGGAAATACTCATTGACACAAGCTGCAATTTTAGATTTTGTTGAATTTTGATTTTTCTATGTGCTTTACTCTTTAAGGCATAAGCTATAGTAGAATAATGGTTACTAGTTACTAGCTTACTGTTATGTGATACACACCTTCAATTGATCTTGCTAATCCTTCGAATTTGTGTACAGTAGAATTGTGGAGGTCTTGTCCTGACCAATTTGGTAATACAAAGAGGCTCATGAAGAGACATATGGCACAACCTATAACAATCATGGTTAGGCGATCTCGCGCTAAAGGCAGCACATCCTCTTGTCGGAAGCTTGAGACTGTTATCAGATTGAAGGTTAGCAGAAAAATCACCACCCCGTAATCATAGTTCTTCTTGATGGATGGGAAGAATCTCAAATATGTTGCAGCAAATCCTGTCAGGAATAAACAAACAGTGTAAGATCTGGTCAAGTATTATAATCCTGATTTTTTTTTTGTTTTACAAGGTTTGTACCTATCAAAAAGACTGAAGATCCAACAAATAAAGCACGGAAAACTTTTCCAGATCTTATCGCTACAAGTTCAATGATGAATGCTAGAGATCCTGCCATGACTGTTCCCAGTCCTCTATTGAGCCCTTTGCATAGGGTTGCACCTGTCGATCGGCAATCACATGTAAGATACAAGTGTGCTGCATCTGGAAAGAAAATATAAATTATAATCAATTGATGCCAATGGATGATGGAAGTTACCGGCAGTAAATTCAAGCACGACAACAACTGTCATGACAGCCCACATTGCATTCTTCCCCACTCCTTTGAACAAGGGATCTAGTATATACAAGAGCGAGACCAATGTGAGAGCTGTCCCAACCTTGAGAGCATGGACCAATCTCCTTGGATCTTCTCTTCCAATACTCCATGCGTGTGCCGCCCATGAAGGAGGAGTCCTGATTTTCTTCACTTTCTCAGTAAGTATGAGCAAACTGTTCTTGTTATCGCTGGAGTTTAGAGCACAAGCCATCGGTGTGGCCTGAAGCTCGAGGCAGATGCTCAAGTTTCTTGGAAGACGGCAATGCAATACAAGAAGTGCCAAACACAAAGTAAGCGATGTCCCTACCCTCACAAGGTTTTTATACAGCGTCTGAGCTACCATGCAAGTGACCACATACATACTAAACCTTGCTTGTTCAGTGATGTTGCAAAAAGTGGCTCATGTGCATTCTGGAATGTTGCTATCGTGTATGCCTTTAAAGTGCTAGTTGGTCCTTTGCACTTGATAGCAAATGAATTTCCCTGCATATTATTATTTATTTACGAGCTCTTTTATTTATCTTCGTGACTTTGTAGAAAAATTTAACTAATTTCATATCTATGATTCGAACCTATGTTCAATACTTGTCAGCTGGTTACTGAGGATTCTGTTTTTGGTTTTAGAGGCTTTAGAATGGATGAAGGTGGGGATACTATTTTATATCTTATACAACGATCTTCTGGCAAATTCTTATAGCTAACAAGAACAATCAAACACAGTTGCTACCCTGTGCTCACCGCTAAGACCTGAGCAGTCAATTATACTAGTCCTTCACAATAAATTCAGCTAGCTTATTTTGTATAAAGATTTGTTCTGGAAATTATCCTTGGTTCTTTTTTTTTTCCATGATAATATGATATAGAAATGGATCAAAATGCTGATTTTCTTTTCAATACTACTAATTCTAGCATGTTTTACTCCATTGTTCACTCTGATCTTTTTTCCCCTTTGATAGAAGGGCATAAAGCCCTAAGCTTGGTTCGAACATCCAAGAACTGTAGCTGGCGATTATCTCATCCTGATTGAAGCGTTACATGACATTATCGATAATTCCTTCTTAGCAACTATGTTTACCCCGAGCCCTAGTTTAGTTTAGAGGTGTTCCTGTTTGAATGTATCGCTTTCTTTTACAGCTGACAAAGTTACAAGCATAGTAGGGCAGTGCTTGTCAAAAACTTAGCCTACCTTACACGCAATTCTTTCTACTTGTGTTAGGCTGATGGTTTGGTCAACTTGCCACAGGCCGCAGGCGATGCATTACAATCTACAAGGTGTCCCAAACACCAGGAATCGACGGGACAATGGAGTAGTATTATTTTTGCTCCAATTAATGCAAATCGCAAGGGTGTGCAATCGTGCATATTGACGTCCAATGTAGCCCTGCAGGCCTTAATTCAGTTGGCACTGGCCTGACGATTGAATGAAGTCACATGCAGCGGGAGTTGGGAAAGGGCCTAAAGTTGGCAAGCCGCTCGTGTGCCTGGTTTTCTTGTTTCGCCCGAGAAGGACATGTGCGGAGGCTAAGCTCAGGAAGGTTTCAGATTCAGAATGTGTGGCCAACTGCAGCGATTTGTGGGCGTTGGGGTTGGCCTTGGAGCAGCCGTCCGTTTTATTTTTTGGTCAACTGGTGCCTCTGGTGGCTGGCATCTTGCCATGTGAGACCAACACAGCACAGTACAGCAGAAGCAACCTCAATCACACCTGTCAAGCGTGGACTGTTTGGCTTTTATAATATTATTTCTGTTCATTTTATTAAAATTATAGGCTGTTTAGATGGGAGCCTTCATGCGCCACGCCAATCCAGGGCGTGCCGTGGCCTAGGGCGCGCCTTCGCGAGCGATGGCGAGAGATGGCGCCGAAAACGAGCGTCCTCGCCATCTCGCGCGTACGCGTTGACTGTAGCTCGGCTCGCCGTCGTCCGTGCGCCCGCGCCCTGGCTCTTCGGGCAACCAAACGGCCGCCAAAATTCCATGGCTCGCCGATGGATGGATTGACGTGGCGTGGTCGTCAACCAAACAGCTCCTATATGCCGGCCCTGCTCGGGCCGAGGGCGATCACCCAAGCCATGGGAGACGGACACACCGGCTGTCATGCCACCTCGGCTATCCGCGGCTGAGGCGAATCTAGCCATGGTGGCCATGCGACGGTAGTCAATCCAGCCATGGGGGCAAGGCGATGGTAGTCAATCCAGCGGTGGCGAGCTCCGCGTGGGTACGTCTGGCCCGTGGGGACGTGACGGCGGCAAGTCCGTACTGGCAAGCGGCTGGAGTGGAGACAGAGCCCAAAATAACGCAATTCTAGCCCATTTTGAAACTACCTGTGCTTTACGTGCTGTGGAGGTAATGGGCTAAGTGCTGCAGCCCAATACTCATTCGTGTGACGCAGGATGGAGCATTAAATATTGCGAGGGTGAGGTGGTCGCAGATGAGCCCAACCGTCGGCCCAGAAGCTGCAAAGCAATCCTTGTGCTGGCTGGGCCCGGGCACCGTAATATTTTCCTTATTTATGTATGGTGAGTTGGTGACTTGTCATCGCTTCGGCGTTCTAGAAGAGGAAGAAGCAGCCAACGACCGTAGTTAAAAAAGCACGGATGGATGGTCTCGCTCGGCCCCACAGTTAACATGAATGAGTCCAGAAAGCAACGGAAAGAAAAGATATTTTTTCTTCTATCACCTCTCTTCCTGCCCTTCCCCCTCCGGGCTCTATGTAATGTTTGGTTCGATACTTCACTATCCAATGGCACCTTCACGTCGGTTCATTTGATTTTTTTAAATTTATTGAGGATTAAAATTCCACCCCTAATAAACAGGGCACGCATGCTATTTAAAAGAAACATATCTTATCGATCTTAGCCAAAAAAATCCAGAGCTATTGCTGGCAATGATATGTCGTCCAGAGTCCAGACCTACTCTTAGCATGGATTCGCTGTCCCGAGCTGCTTACAACTTAGTGTGCCGAGACTCCTTGGTTCTACGCTCTTCAGACTCCTCCCGAGGTTACTCGAGCTGCCCTCAGCTCGGGTTACCAAGTTAGCCGTTCCCGAAAGTCAAACAAGCTGACAACACAAGATGTCTCTCACATAGCAATGACATACTGTCCCTAGAGAGCATTGAATGTGTTGGTGCAAGCCAAGCAGAGTCCAATATCGACCATCCCACACACTTGCACGCGCAAATAAGGCCCAGCGGTCTAAAGCATGTATCTACCTGAGTTGAAAGCCTATGGACCCCATCATTTGCCTATAAATTGCGCTATGGGGCCTCGAGAAGAGGAAGATCATCATCTATGGATTAGGAACCACACAAGGAGAACATTCCTCTGCAGTGTTATCTCCAGTAGTTGTTCTCCCCGCTTAGCCATTTTCGGGCTCTCTCGTAGTTCCTAAAAGCATTTGCTTTTCACCCTCGTATTCACTCTTGTATTCACCCTCTTTTTTATCAGTATAAGACTAGACATAGGGCTATTATCACATAGTGGAGGCTCGAAGCAGGATAAAATCCTCGTGTTTCTCATCTCCATGGTTGTTTTCTGAAAGCCACCTCATGGTGTAGAGAATAGTTTTAGTTGGATCTCGTACCAACTAAATAAGCTCGCTTAAGGGCTTGATTACGAACACCGACAGACTTATTTCCCTATTTACTTATCTTCGTTTAATTGAAATTTATTTATTTTAAAAAAAAATTCCTATCTCGAAAATTTGTCTAAGAACTCTAGAACTCAAGTCAAACCAAACACACCTAACTCTTGATTTTATATAAAAAAACTCTAAATTTTTTAAAAAAAGTTAAACAAACAAATAAGTTGAATAAGCAAAGTTGGGTTCTGGTGCTATCTTAGCCACCAGGTGCACATATCGTGCAATCATTTTGATGCTAAACTTTACTATAGTTATCTTGTTGGTCGGACAAGCCATGCAATTGTTCTCGAGCCGTACCATATCTAATTATCTATGTATCTTGATAAGGTAGGGTATTTTTTGAGTACTTTTGTAGAAGTGAAGTTGAGAATTTGTTTCGCTTAGTTTCAAATTTTAAAAGCTTTCATTGGTTGCTTAAAAATTCTTTAAAACCGGTGTCAATAATTCGAATTATTTTGTTTTTAGATGTGTCGTTTTATCAACATACGCATATAATCAGATACAACACGATTTGAGAACAACCAGTATGTCTAATTACGCTGTCACGAATAAACACATATAAGCATGTTTACATAGGATGCAAGATAACGTGGGTATAGAGAGAAGAACCATGGAAAATTAAGTTGCGTGCTTTATTGGACAAGCGAGAAAGTCATTTGGTAAACACATGCATACAAACAAGCTACTTTGCATACTCTATCGTCCAAGCGATTGTACACATTTTTAACCTTAATCATATATATTTTTAATCTCTATAGTTTTGCCCCGTCGTGTCTTAAATGAAGGGGATTGATGGCACAATCATAAAGTGCTGAGTGCTGACGATCAATGGGGGCATCTCACGACTCACGTCACGTCGGGAGGCTCTGACATGGCAACGATCGCACGTGTCGATTGGCACTTTCCCACGATTGAATTCAGTGTGGGTTAGCTTGACCAATGAAAAAGGCATCGCACGATCTGTCGTTCCAGTGGGCCGTTTGGTCTTACCAATACTATGTAACTTTTTATGTTTCTTACAGTACAAAGTGGGGATGTAGCTCAAATGGTAGAGCGCTCGCTTTGCATGCGAGAGGCACGGGGTTCGATCCCCCGCATCTCCAACTTTTTCTGTCGCATCAAATTATTTTTTGCTCCTTTTTTTTAAAAAAAATATACATAACTGTATGTCTGTATTCGTCCCACGAAACCAAACCGCATAGGCTCGAACGATTCGACTTACCCATCTCATTTTCTGAATCTCAAAATCGGTATTAAAAAAGTAAAAAACAAGTGGGATGGTATGTAGATGCTTTTGGATTTCATGTCTTGTTAATAAATACTACCTCCGATCGTAAAAACAAATCGACGTTGATTTTTTAACACGCCTTTAACCATTCATCTTATTAAAAAACTATGTAAGTTATCATTTATTTTGTTGCGATTTGTTTTATCATTAAAGTTACTTTAAGCATGATTTATATTTACACATGTTTGCACTAAATTTTTGAATAAGACGAATGATCAAAATCGTATCCAAAAATCAACTGCGACTTGTTTTTATAATTGGAGATAGTATAAGTTTAGCTTTGCGAAACGCCATCCTGTTAGTGTGACTAGCATGACCGAAGCAACTCGTACTACAAATCCATTCCTGCGAGCACTGCTATTCTCCTCCTCTACCTGTCAGTGATAAAGACATGGGCAGAAAGATGATAGGATTAATTTTAAACTAACCAATTTATACAATTACTTAACTGAGTTTATTTTTAATTAAGCTTATCTCTAATCTAATTGAAGTCCTTATCGAAGAAGCCACAGACTGATTTTTTAGTTTTGAACCCCTAGGTACAGTGCTATACAAGACAGGGGACACCCGACTTGATTCATCTAACCTAATCACATCATCCTAATCTCATCATTAAGCCCTAACCTCTACACGTCGATCCGATCTCACGGAATTGCACCAGAGCTACTGAGAAGGTTGCCGTTGTTTTTGTTGTCACTGCCGTTATAGGAGCTGAAGGAGATATTCACGCTACCATCGTTGTATGTCTTCATGCGTTGAGTATGTTCAACGACATCTATCCGAACTAGTTAGTAAATATGGCATCCACAAGCAACACTCAATGGTGAACATCTAGCTAATTAATTTCGCATCGAGTTTCTGTGTTCTTATATTTGATGAAGCTAATCATCGTTAGAGCATGAGCAGTAGCTCCGGCGTCCGGCGCCGGCATCAGCAGCTAACTGTTCGCGCGCAGCCTCTCCATTTGAAAATTCCAGCACGGGTAGGTGGGAGTAGCCAGGGAAAAGCAGGCACGGGAAGGCGGGGGCAGCAGAAAAATTACAGTTTACTCTAGATACAGTGTTTTGCGGAGTCTCTCTTAGGCTATATATATATCGGCGAGAATTCCAAGCACCGGTGTTAATTGATTAGCCATTGAGTATTATTATTAATCAATCCACCACCTTCCGAAAAAAAACTATGATTCACCCACCACTGCAACTTTCTTCCTCCGACAGGTAGCGTCATCCGTGGAATTAGTGTGGTTATTAGGATCCAAATTTGGCCGTCCCGATACACACGAGGAGGAGGGTAATATCTCCCAAAACCGGCGCAGTTCAATAATTTGCGTGCTCTTTTCTGTCCGCAGAGATGCAGCTAGCGTCTTCCATCCATCACATTTTCTTGGTCCAAGGCTCCATTTGTCTCTTTGCCGTCGCACTTTCTTGCGTTTGACTGCGTGTGTTCCGATAGAAAGAATCAAACAATTATTTCTTTTTACAAATGGTATGATAAATTAACCACTCACTCATTTTGTTTGGCAAATAAAATATGCTGGTTTATCACCACTTTAGACTCTAGCTTACGGGAAAAAAGTCACCACCTCATATAACATACAGTACAAGTTGATGAATGATATCATTATTATATATTTATATCCCATTAAAGTTCACGAGATGATTCGACCATACATCAAGAATTAATGAGGTGCTTCCCAAACCAAACAATCTATACAAGTATACGGTAGCAAATGAAAATAGACGTGACAAGGTCGATGTATAGATTCTTTCAGTTATCTTTAAACTCCCTCCATCATGTAAAACAAATATCACAAAACAAGCTTTGAAACGCACGGTTTTATGACAAACAAATAATTTATTCTATCATATTCCAAGCTTTTTTTTTTCAATAAGGGGTGGAACCCCGATTTCCATTACCGAGAGTACAACGGAAACAAAATGTACTTTTGAAAGATCCCAAGAGATCCTTCAAACAAAGCATCAAACTGACTTTTTCAGATTTACTAGTTACTAGCATTGCAGAGTCCGACAAAATTAAGGCCATGTTCTTTTCAGCTTAACGGCTTAACAACTTAACGACTTATTTATGTTTTGAAAAGACATATGCTTTGTGTTTTTTGGTTTATTTTTTCGCTGTTCTGAAGGTGGTTCCTAACGCTTTAAAAAATAAGTAAAATGAAATGGATCCGAATCTCAAAACTACCTCGACAAGCTCTCGAAATTCAGTAATTTCAACCGTTCAGCTGTTCAGTCGTTCAGATCAGCTCAAAAGAATATGGCCTAAGTACTACAAGCCAACTACTTCTCTACTCTATTTCCTTACGCATAAGCCTTTCATACTTGCATCATCTACTTCTCGGCTCCGGCCACAAAATCTGCACATCTCAATTGGCGAAAAAAGATTAACATCTATTCCTACTGTCAGGTCAAATCCAACCTGTCCCTTTAGGGGGGTCGATTGAACCAAAGAAAATCCACTAAAAAGTGAATTACCAGATACGAATACAAATCAATCCATAATCCATCAGCAACAGTTCCACGGAATTTTTTGCGCCGGTGACTCGCGTGCCTTGAGTGGCCATCAACTGGGCTTGTTTGGATGGGGCCGTACGGAGTGCTGGCCAGCGGCGCTCCCAAGTCGTCCGATTTCGGTCGTTCAGAAATTTGAGATCGCTCTTTTGACCGGCGAGCTGCTTGGCAGGGCTCGATCCAAACAGCCCCTTAGCTCTTCTTCGTTTTTCCTTGCCTGTTTCGTTGCCATTTGTCTCGCTTTCCAGTGTAGACGAACAGCTCTCTTTACGAATTATTATATTCTCCCTTCAGTGATCCTTCGTACATGGTAATTACATTCGGGCCGAATGTACCCTAACTACGTAGAGTACAAAACTACATTTCATGCGCGGCGCCGCTTCTCATTAGCCTAATCCACTCTGGTAAAAGTAAACTGGGCAGTAATAAGTTTTGAGCCGAGCCGAGCCGAGCGTGTGGGTAAACTCACTCCGATGACTGGTTCCAGATCCTACCGGACACATCCCGATGCAGCTGACAGCTAATTGGTGGGCCCCACCCGCGCAGCCGGCCCAGGCCCAGCCGCCTCCATTTTACGCGCAGCACCCTCTTCTTTCTTTCCAACCTCAACCACGTCCCTCCACGTCAGCGACAAAGACTTTTCTTCGCAACGGAGACCCTCCATTTCCACCTTTTTAAACTCCGAGTAAAATGCACCGGCGGCCCTTGAACTTGACAGGGGGTGTCATCTCGGTCCCCAAACTTAGAAAACCAGCTATTTGGGTCCCTAAACTTGGCACGGGGTGTCATCTAGGTCTCTGAACTTGGCACGGGGTGTCATTCGGTCCTCGAACTCGAAAGCAAATTATTCGGTCTGAACTTGGCGGGGTGTCATCAGGTCCCTCAACTTGGCGGGTGTCATCCGGATCCCCAAACTCAAAAAGTTTTATAAGATTTATAAGATTTATCCTAATTTTCATGATCTTCCCATAGTTTTATAAGATTGTTTTCTTTTTTATGATATTTCTAAATATTGTATACTTGTTTTTGAATGTTTTAATGACTTTCTAAAATTTATATGTTTTTCTTATTTTTTGGATTTTTAATGATTTTTTCTAAATTTTTTGAGTTTGGGGCGCGGATGACACACCTACCAAGTTTAGGGGCGCTGGATGACACCACGTCTTGAGTTCGAGGGACCGAATGGCTGGTTTTAAGTTCGAGGACGGAATGACACCGTCTTGAAGCTTCGAGGCCGAATAAATTGGTTTTAAGTTCAGGGACCGAGATAACACCCCTGCCAAGTTCGAGGGCCGCCGGTGCATTTTACTCTTAAACTCCACTTGCACGGCCGCCACTGCCTAGCTCACTTGTCTCTCTCTCAAGCGACGGCGACGCCGATGGGGGTGGTGGGGAGGATGGCGCCGGCGACGGCGGAGGTGGTGGACGAGCTGACCAGGCTGTACAGGGAGCTGCCGCCGCGGCCGTCCGTCGAGGAGGTGGAGGCGGCCGCCGCGGTGCTGGCCTCGGCGGACGCGGAGGAGGAGGCGCGCCTTGCCGAGATCGCCCGGGAGGAAGCGGTAGCGGCGCCGTCGCGTCAGGCGGAGGAGGGCGCTCCTGGCGAGCTGCTCGCCGTGCTTCGGGAGGCCAGGCGCAACGCCGTGCGGCTCCGTGCGCTGCAGCAGCGGAAGGAGGCCGCGCACGTGCTCGAGCTCGAGCGGCGCTTCAAGGTGTTCGACGAGCTGATCCAGAGGGCGTCGCGGGCGGTGTCCCCCGCAGACGAAGGGGGCGGCAGCGCCGGCGTTCGTGTGGAGGCGGAGGTCGTGGAGGTGGAGGCGAAGAGGAAGGAGGCCGCGGCGGAGATAGACCGCGGAGGCAAGGCCCTTGCTGGCTTGGGCTTGGAGCCCAAGGCAGTCACGTCGCTGCGCCGTGATGCTTCTTCTGCAGGTGATTTCCTTTCCATGTTCCAATACTTTCCCTTCTTTTCTTTTATCCTTTCCTCGTATAAATGTGGGAATTGCCAAATTCTCGGAATACGCTGTTCTTGTAACTGTGTGGTTTATATGGAGCCATGGAGATTTTGCTCGTAAATTTTAATTTTTTATGATGCAATCAATCGTGGGTCGTAGAACCTCTAGATGAAACTAGACCCTACATCGACACTGGTGTAGATAGTTGGAAACTTGGAATACGGTGTGGTTTATATATATATTGTGATTTTACTATTTTACATGAATTGGATACTTGCGGCTAGATATACGGATTTGATGATTCCATTATGCGGCTATTTGAAATTCTAATAGAAATTAAATAGCTAAGAGTTCAATCAATGTAACAAGCAGTCCACTGAACAAGTTGCTTCTGCTTTGGTGTTACAATTACCTAGAATGGTAAATCTTCAATGCAGAATCTTACTTTTAAAGTAGCACCAAAGGAAAATTCAAACAGTGCTGATCTAATTGCTTTGCTTTGCATGTTCTGTGTAAAACTGGAAATCATTTGTAGGCTCATTATCTTTATATTTATTTTACTTTCTGGTGCTTGGGGGACCATCTCTAGTTTATTGCCGCTGGGCTCTCCATCAAGAAATGCGCTTGACTTGCCGCGATTTTCTGTGGTTGTTCGTTTATTTCTTATTACATAGGTAATGGTTTGATATATGTGCTATTAGCATGAACCGTGAGAAATTGGTCACGTTACTTTGTTGACTTCGGAGGTGCTTTCTAGTGCATACCTTAACCATGCTTAGGCGACTAAATGGCCATTTGTTTGTTTAGCTTATATATAATTAAGTGTTTCTAGCTGTCACTCTGTCATATTATCCTAAATTCAACTTGTCAACATCCTGCAGGTGGTGACATGGAAAAGTTGAGTCTTATCCAAGTGGCAAGCCTTATAGAGTCATCAGCAAAGAAAGGGACCACAGAGCTAAATCTCCGGGGTAAGCTAGTGGACCAGATTGAATGGCTCCCTGTTTCGCTTGGGAAGTTACAAGATGTTACTGAGCTTGATCTATCTGAGAATAGGATCATGGCACTTCCATCAACAATTGGTAGTCTTAGATATCTGACAAAGCTAGACCTCCACTCAAACCAGCTGATTAATCTGCCTGATACATTTGGGGAGCTCTCTAGCCTAATTGACCTTGACTTGCATGCAAATCAGCTTAAATCTCTTCCTGCATCATTTGGAAACCTCACAAGCCTAGCAAACCTTGATCTGAGCTCAAATCAGCTGAAAATCCTTCCAGATTGTTTAGGAAAATTGTCAAACTTGAGAAGATTAGTTGTTGAGACGAATGAGCTTGAGGAGATGCCCTATACTATTGGATCTTGTACCTCCCTTGTGGAGCTGAGATTAGATTTCAATCAGTTGAAAGCCCTTCCAGAAGCTATTGGGAAGTTGGAAAAGCTTGAAATTCTCACGTTACACTACAACAGAATCAAAGGCCTGCCTACAACAGTGGGCTCGCTCACCAGATTGAGAGAGCTGGATGTCAGTTTCAATGAAGTTGATGCGATCCCTGAAAACCTTTGCTTTGCGACCAGTCTTGTGAAGTTGAATGTCGGCAGGAACTTTGCCGATTTAAGAGCGCTACCAAGATCAATAGGAAATCTTGAGATGCTAGAAGAGTTGGACATCAGCAGTAACCAGATACGAGTGCTGCCAGATTCGTTCAGATTTCTTTCGAAGCTACGTGTGTTTCATGCTGACGAGACACCGCTAGAAGTACCACCAAGAGAAGTTGTTAAGTTAGGAGCTCAGGTTTGTACTGTAATGTTATTCTGCTGCACTTTCTAATTTCAGCCCTTCACCAGTTCACCGGCTTAATAATGGTTCCTTCTGCATGTCAGGAGGTGGTTCAATATATGATCGATATGGTTTCTGCAAGAGGAGTACACCAGAAGAAAACAGATGGAAGGAGCTTTTGGGCCTGGCTTCGCTCATTGTTTGGCTGTTGCAGAAAGGATCAAGAATTGGGATTGGTTCCAGCTTAGCTTTGTGAGTTGTTCATGGCGTTGGATCAATTCATCTCTCAGGTCAGAGATGAAAGAGGCGTGAATAAGTTGGTGATATTTTTTTAAAAAAAATTGCTCGCATTTGTATGTATATTTGTGTAGCTTTCTTGTACATAAGGCACACATTCTTAGTTCTGCAAGGACTATAAAAATTCATTTTTGTGTGTAACTTCGCATGTATGATATGATGGCATATCAACCTGTATTAAATTGAATATGTGTGACTACATTACTGGATTTTTTTTTTCTAGCAGATAGGCTTGCTTTTTTGACTTCCATGGTTCCATATTAGATAAATGTTCCTTCGCTGTCTTATAGAAGGGAATTGGAAGATCGGTTCAACTGTCATATTTAAGCTGTTGCTCCTTCACTCTCGTCTTAGAAGTGAAATGATGGAGGTGATGTCCACGTATCTAATGCTGATCCAGATCAGTGAGAAAATTCTGCTAAGGTGCCAAACCAGAATTACTTATTTTTATATTCATTAGCTGTCTTGCCTAATTGTCCTATGAATTCATTTTCTCCTGGTAACTTCCCTACAGGCTACAGATCCATACTGTACATCTTATTTACTGTTATGTTGTTCTTGCAACAGCTGGAAGATTCAAAGAAGGTAGGATTATGCAACAAAAAAAGGAAGAAGCGAACACTATTTGTCTGCTATATGCATGTGAAAGCCTAGAGCTCCATCAGGTTTGCAACCAAGCCTATGTGTACTATGTTCAGTCGCATAGGTAGGTAGTCTGTGTGTGTGTGTGTTTTGACTTACTGTCTGCTTTGTTAATGGGCTTCTTTGGGTCACACAAACCTAGAATACAGAAGTATCAACATGGTTGTCGCAGTCCCTTTGAGTGCACGTCATGGTTATTGTCAAGTCTGCAATCCGTTGGATTCCAAAGTCAGTTAAGTTGAATAAGTAGAATTTGGTGGATTGGAAGTACCTGTGCTTACAAGATTATTTAATAGCAGGATTCAAGACTGATGGCTCCAGCTGAGCTTACTGATGCTTATCTGGAAGTAAACTACATGCTGTAGAATAGCCTTGTGTTGAGAAGCGGATAGAGTCACAGCAGCAATGGAAGAAGTATCCTTGATTAGTGTGACAGAATTACTTTGCTATTCATGCTTTGGGGCTAGAGTTATATGGAGTTCCATATGCGGTGTCAATCGAGCTGTAGATATTGCTGACAGCAAGTCATTACGAATGTTTATAAAATTGCCCACGATTTAAATTTCTGGTAATATATGAAATATATCTGCTGAGCAAGCCTAGTTGGCGAATGCTCCAAAGGAAGTTTGATAAATTTTTTGGACTTTTTTTTTTGTGTCATGGGGATCACATCTTTGTCTTGTTATTTTGACATCGTCTCTCAATCTACATATTCTAATGTATCGTGCGGGACCAAAGGGCGGGCCGCCGGCCAACACTTGCATCAAACTCGAGCTTACTTCAGATCCTCCTGTTCTACAGTGCGAGCGAAGTTCAAAGCACACAAGGGGCACATGTCTCAAAAGCTTTCAAAGAGGCTATAAATTTTCAACGCAACAATTTCACGTGGAATATCCGTCTCTTTTATTGGTTTAAGCCTGTAATTGAACCGGACATCTTCTAGCTTGGATATCGAATTCTGCAATGGTCTCAATGGGTTGTAGGATTCAATGAGCCACATATTTTGTTTACTAGTGCTTCAGAAATTTTAGAACCAGAACGAAATTTTTTCACGAGGAACCGCACCTTTACAAATTGGCCTCAATTGGGCCTAGCAATTTCACAAATGGTCCGCAGTTCAACCTACATGTTTTATAGCGGTCTATATAGGCCGTAATTGGTCCCGATGTTGCCCTAGAAAATTTTTAGAACTGGCCGTTTTTGTGCAAATTTTTTTTTTTATATGATTCTCAATTGGGCCTATTAACTTTAAGAGGAATACTGAGGAACCTGTTTCGAGCGATTCGAATGAAGAGGGGCGTCCTTCCTTTTCTTCGTTCATGTTGATCGCCTCCTTCCTCCCACCTCACCGTGTCCTCCCACCCTGATAATGTTGGGCAAGACACACCAAACGTCTGGGAAACTTAGGACCTGTTCTTATTTGAATTATCTATTTATTTGATTTATTTACTTATTTGACTTTTCTCTTTGAATTAGTTTCAAAAGTCTGATCCACTTCGTTTAACTTGTATTTTAAATTTTTAAGCCTTATTCTTTTCAGCATTACGTACCATCCACTTCGTTCAACTTGTATTTTAGAGCTTTGAGATAAGTGTTCGAAATAGAAAAAACGCATTCAAAAATATATTTTTAATTTAAACGAAGACAAGTAAATAGTTAGATAAGTCAAATGCCCAAGATACGTATTAACAGGGTATAAAGTGAATCTAGCAAACAGACCATCCTATGGTAAAGAGATCATATTGAACAATGAACAAATCATGCGTTTTGCTTTACTATTCACTTGTGCATTTGCATGATGTCCTTCATGTCCAAACTCCAAAACAGCAGTCTGGTAGAGGTGTGTAAAGGTAATCTTAACCTATCAAGCCTTATGTTGTGCTGATCTCACATGTAAACCCCATTAAATTTTATTCCAGCATAGAATAAGTATAGCAACAGTGCTACTTGAATAATTCCTATGCATTCCCCTGCTAGGGTACTACAACCTGCAGTTAGAAGACGACTATGTAGGAGTAATAAATTAGAAGAGCACGATGCTATATGAGAATATTCCAACTTTATAAGTACATAAGAAAAAATGTTACGCTATTCAAAGTGTTTGTTGCAATGTGCATATAATGATCTCTCCAGCAGCTTGACACCTTAGCACAAAACACTACCTCCACAGTACATGAAAAATCCATAAAGATGAGAACCTTAAAAAAACCACCAACGTCATTTTCTTAACCGTATCAATATGGATTAGTAGCACATCTGCACATATCCTTTTCAGTAATATATGTGTGAATAACCCCTGCAGTCTTTTTCTCAAAAGAAAAATGGATTAGTAGTAGTAGTTAGAAAGGATGTATGTCATGAGGTTTGCTATGATTCTGCCTTGTACACTCATTCAAGACAGATTCGTTCTCAAAGGAAACAGCATCAGATTCTAAATGATCTAATATTTGAGGGTCCATAGATGAGATATCGCCAAACTATTGAAAACACATGTAATTTATGACACAATTAAGTGCTTCGGAGAAAAAGTTGAAGCGAATGTGAAACTACCATATATATATATATATATATATCTATATATATAGCTTAGGAGAATCATGGAGATGTATCATAGCTGCAAACTAACCTATGGAAAAAATATATCATTTTATCTCTAAAAAAAAGTTGTGGGGAATTTTGGTAAGGAAGCATCAACATAAGATGCAGCTAATGGAAGGAGTACAAGGAGTGCGAGCTGTACTATAGCAAGTTGTACACAAGCATCTCTTTAAACACGAAAAACATTGGTATAAACGCAACAGCAAAAAAATATCACCAAGAAGCTTATATTAAGTTGCAGAGCATTAAAGAACTTATGCCAGTGTTGATTGACTGAAAACTAATAGCCATAAATGTCGATTGACTGCAAACAACAAACATCCAAAGTGACTCCATTTTGGAAGCAGAGCCATGGACATTAGCTTTAAATGCTGGATTCCGAAATATATATATTCATTATGGCACAGCACAACACCGATGCTCGTGGAAAATGGAAATAATAAAGCAGCTTTTCTATTTCAATTGCCGCTGAAAAAAGAATGTTAAATTTTCATGACCTCTTCACAGCCAGTTGGGAACACCCTCATCCATGTAGAACCTTGGGGGTCTCGCTGCTGCGAGGGACTGATAAAGGCTGATAATGTTTTGCATTTTCAATTGTCAAGGATTATGCGTGGAACCGATGGGGAGGAGGTAAAACAGTTGTGTGTGACAAACTTGAGTCATTGTCACATAATAGGAAAAGTAAAGTTAGCCTTTATAGAAGAAAAATGTGATTCGATCATTTTACCATATCCATCAACACCCATCCCATATTTCCACAATGTTTGCATTCGTGAGCCTTGCACTTCCAGCCCCTTGTCCTGTTAAGTACTTATATCTTCTATTGAAACCTCCCAAATAGTACAGAATGAGAATTAGTTATAATAAACTGCCCACTTGTAATAAAACATTCTAAAAGATAATAGAGAAAAAAAATACCATACAGTAGTAGCATGTGGAAAAACTTCATCAAGGAGAACATTACTTCACCCTGAATCACTGCAAGTCAAAATCAAACGAGGAATACAACCAGTGATCACTGATGAAGCTGAATCAATTGGTAATGAGCAATGAAAGACAGGAGGCACTCGCACAGTTGCACATACCTGATACCTCCATCTGTTGAGATGTTGGGACATCCCTCCACAAGGGTGGTCAAGTTAACTATGGGAAAACTTGCATTTACAAAAGTAAAAACATTCACATTCTGAGCTATCCTTTGTCATACCAATCGATTTAGTTCATCTGACAGCTAAAACAGCACGTCACACGATGTGGCAAACAATGCCATCATTAGCATCACTAACAATGGCAGATGCATAGAACAGTGAAATAAAACCAGCATGTTCATAATTTAACAACTATATCATACTTCTACCCTGTCTAAACTCCATAGAATTAAAACAAAACAGAAAACTGTACACTCGCATATCTAGAGAAGCAACTAAGTGTTTATGCCAGGCTTCTCCGGCAGAAACTGCTTCATCTCAAGAGCCTTATTCCCTTTCACTACAACAGGTAGCCCAAGAGATAGAGACAGTGATCCATCATCTCCTGTGTCAGAACTGGCAAGATTATTCTGCTTTGCCGCCATAGATAGGGATATTGCCAATAAAGGGGAGGAACCCTCCTTTGCCTTCAACGGCGCCTTATTCAGACTAATACTAGGTTCTGAAGAGTCTTCATCATCTGATGAAAGAACATGGATAACATGATCTGAGATAGGTTTTGTCGGAGAACCTATAATATGTTGAGCATTGTCTAATGGAGTGTACTGGCCAGTTGGCAAGGGATATATATTCGACAAGCGGTTGCTACACAGTAGTTCACCTCCAAAACCACAAGTAGAGTGATTTCCATTAGAAGTCTTTTGCCTTTTGTAGCTAGAGCCAGAATCAAGCAAACCAAAGTCTGATTTTGAAATCAAGTCACTTGGATCAATGGAAAGCTTTGGTCCCATAGAATGCTGTAGAGATACTTCTGTGGAGGGCAAGAATGTTTGTTTCTTAGCCAACATGTCATCAGATATTGATCCCATTGCACCTACATGCTGTTTAACATGGCATGGAGCTTCATTCTGATTAAAGCTCCCTTCTTCCTTCATGCTGTCCCTACCAGCAGTTTCAGCGCCACCTGAAATGGATAAAGAAGTAAGGGGAAAAAAACAAGCATGAAAGGAAATCTAGCTTTAGTCGGTAGCCATATTTCATTGACATATATAACCACCTGTGGCATCACTTGGATAATCTGGTTTGATGTCAATACCTTCTACTTCTGAACTTGTCATAGTATGAGTTCCAGATGAAACAGCAGTGGCATCCTCATGTTTGGACCTCAACAAAGTTTTGTGGTCTTCAGGTGCGCCAGGAATTTCTGTCTCCGACACAAGTGATACGACCAGGTCTGATAATTCATCATCAGGGCACTCATTCAAATCAATACCCAAAGACTGAGGAACCCTTGGGGAAGACACGAGCTGACTAACAGGTCCAGGGGTTGATTCTAATGGACAAAGATCCGTCCTCGTGACAAGAGGCTCCGTGGAGCTACTTGCTTTCTTGGCATAAAACATGCCCCAAAAGTACAGTAAGCCATTCCACCCTGAAAAATATTAAATCAATTAAATGAATAACATTTTTTAGCCAGTACTATTAAGTAAATAAGCCTTACGTTGAATCTTCTCAGGCAACTTATCAGAGGAAAAAATGAGGAGTTCAATGCCACCAATATTTGTTGTTAGGGAAAAATCTCCATTCAGCATATTTTCCAAGAGTTTCCCATAAGCTCTTTCATAACTGTACAAGGAGAGAACAAAGCTTAGCTGCTTGTTTAAGGCAAAAGCAAATAAAATGGTGAGACATTGAGCGTTACCTTTCAACATCTTTAGCAAAGAAAAAAAGAGCAATGTTATCTTCACAAGGCTCTACTTTCTTAAAATGCAGTGGCCATGAGGAACGTCGTGGAACTTCTGACAGCTGAATTCTATTAGGTAATTGTTTTATCACTTCAAGTACCTTGGGTGAGGCAAAGGTGGACAAGTGAGCCTGAATCCCATCATATATTTCAGGAGAGTTTCCAGGTCTTGAAACCTCAAATATACCTCTGAAATAAAAGGAGAATATACATGAAAACATTTCACAATTGATTAAGGGTGTAAGGGGGAAAGAGGAGAGGGCATACTGCCAGGCGTAAGTCTGCTCTGGGATTGCTAAAGCTCTGAAAGGGTTTCCAGCAGTAGAAGATTGATCAATAAAATCTTCTTGCTTTAAATTTGCCTCATTTGGTTCATTGTCAGGGCGGCAAATATTATGTGCCATTACAAGACTGTTTCGGCTCTCAAGCATGCAGTCTGGTGCCTGGACTGTCACTACATTTTTACAGGTGCTTTCCAAAATATTGTGTTGGTGCAATTCTACCTTAGGAGCTACATCTTCTGAAGTGCTTGGTCTTGGCACCATATCTTGCAAATCTAAATCAGAAGCCATGGCAGTAGATGGCATGGAAAGGACCTCAGGCTTAGTTATTTCATCATCATTTTTCACCAAAATGAATGAAGCTTCATCTGTGCCATCATCTGTGATATCCTTTTTAACATTTTCCAATGGCATAGGTGGATCGGTTGTCTTCACTGCGCAAGCATCTTTAGCGAAAACAGTTCCTATTGATATCGGTTGAGCAGCAGTGCGTTGCTTTTCACTTTTTGATAAAATAGAGCTCTGCTTCTTTTCAGTGCTCCCTATTTTCAACAAGCCATAAAGAAAGCTTGTCAAAAAAAAAATTGATGTGTCCTCAAGATAATAAATTGAAGAAATGAAGACCTTACCAGGTTTTTTACTACATTTTAGGATACTTGGTCCAGGCCTTGGACTGTCTTGGTCAATAATTCGATCCCCTGACTTCATAGGACCATCCGGCCTCGGAGATGAAGGTGCATTTGGTTTTTGAAAATTAAGGGAACCCCTCCTCTCTAACATGATCTTCTCTCTCATCGGCTTCAACATTCTTGGTTTATCATTTTGAGATAAATTAAATTGTTGCTTTTGTTTTAATGAGCTTGACTCTTTACAAACTGAGCCTTCATATTTAAAAGATCCAGATTTCATGATTTTTTTGATGAACCCCTTTTCTCTAGAATCTTCCGGAGAATGTTTCAAAGGCTTCAGCTTGCTTGCAACACCATCAGCTAATTGCTTCACCTTTGGTTCATTGTTGGAGTTATTGAAAGACAGTTGCTTTGATAGAAGGCCTAGTGGGACAAGTTTTGAGGTTAACAAAGCAATACTGCTGAAAAATTTTCAAAATTAAATGAAATATTTACAGAGAATGAGCGAATAAAAAAATGCCAATATACATTGGACATACCACGTGGAGAAGGAACTGGTGCTTTGACATTTGCCATACTTTCCAAGGAATATGATCGTGATAAGGTCAGAGAACTTTTGGCCATCTGAACAGCCCTCACAGGAGCATTATCACGAGACTTTAAAGTTTCCTTGTTTGATTTCTTAAACGAGTTCTCACGAGATAAAACATCATTGTTCCTAGGGCTTTCTGTCTTGAAGAGTCTGGGATTAGGGGATGACGTATTCTCTGTATACCTCTTGGATGATTTAGGTGGACTCCGCAGACCTTCAATTGACAGTGGCGGTTCCATATCGGTAGCAACTCGCAACTTCTTACGGTTCAATATAACTTCTGAACTTTGATTCTTCTTGTTAAAGCTTCCGGCTGTCAGTGTGCCACAAGTGGATGGATGTGTCTCCACATCAGAAGCAACCTGCAACTTCTTCCGACTTGGTACACTTCCTGAATTTTTATTCTTCGCATCCAGCCTTTCAACAGTTGGACTGGCACACTTAACTTTCCGTGCATCTAGACCAACTGACACTACATCTAACTTTTGAATATTGACAGCCAAGTGATCAATTACTGATGTGCCACAAGTGATTTGCTGTGTGTCCACATTATTTACAGCAGCCTGCAATGTCTTAGGGCTGTTCGTACTCTCTGAATTTTGGCTCTTGTCATCCAAAACATAAACCGTTGATGCACCATGGTTACTTCTAGTTTTGTTCTGATCCTCCTTGAGCTGGCATTCTTCACATAACCATTCACCATCTGGAACCCTATCCAACTTCACTCGCATGCAATAGCTACTCAACAATAAAAGAGATGTCATTAACCTACTGCATATATATTGTTGTATGAAGCACAAACAAATGTGTTTAGGAAGGTACACTACAAGCGGCAGACTAGTCTAAAATCTAAATAAGAAAAATGTTTTCGTTTTTGTTTTCCTTTCATCCATATAATGTATATTCTGATAAAACTGGTATTATGTAAACACCTCTGAAGTTTACATTCAGTTCATTAGATCATTACCGTAATGCACTGTGAGAATAATAGATAATTTAGTATAGTTAACTTCTGAAATCATTTTTTAAATGGCCACTGTCGTACTTATCTTAAATATATATTATTAATAGCCATCCTATCGTAGTTCAATTTGAGCACACAAATACACAATTTGTGTTTTATAAAACAAGCCAAGCGCCTATTGGTATGACACTATTACATACAGTGTGCAAAACAAAGATCCTCTAATTATGAATAAATTATTTCCAAGAAAGCGATAAAGAAGATGGCATCACTGCTTGTATCTTACGTATGCTCTGCCCCCTCAAGGCATCTAGTGCATGTAGCCAGGAGATACTCCCTTCCAACATCTCCACATATATCACAAACGCTAACCTGGGATACAATGCAAACCAGATATATAAATGTTATAGAACAATGAAAACGACGAACTACAGGTAGCGGAAAAGGTTATGCAAACCATGTTGGCAAGTTCACCGCCTCACCAAATAAATTCTATTCTCAAGAATACTAAGGTATGCAGTCAATATTTAAAAATCATATGCCTTCAGTCAGAGGTTGAATCTATATGCAAAAGGATATCAAAACTTATTGGTAGTCAAAAACTCAAATATATCGCCTTCCCTGACTCCAAAGCTTTGATAGAAACTCTAATATTGAGGTTTGGTTATTTAATAGATTACTGCAAACAACAAATAGTAACATTTTTTTTTACTTTTCCATAGAGGCTGTTAACCAAACTGCCTACCTAAACCACAAGCTTTACAAACTTGACATGGAAAACTAAAAGACCTGCTTGATTCCTGTCAACAGACTGTGTGATGTTAAGAAAATGTGTTACACAGTAACTGAACCATGGCACACATGTCATCACCTTTACATACACTTATCTGATCACTCACCCCAAGCCTACCACAAAACAAACAAACAGATGGTTCTTTTTCATTAATTTTATTCTCTAGATACCAAACTGAGTGTGTAAAGTAAGGCTCTCTCTGCACGCTAACAACATGGTCATAGGACTTGCATTTTGAACGGCCACACTGTGGTATTAAAAGAAGGGATCTGTGAGATACTTACATCTATTAAGCCTTCGGAATTCCCACAGTCCGTCGTCACATCATTCTGTGTAATAAATTTTCTACCACCAGATATATCCATTGAACAATCTTGCATGTGATCTTGTTTATCATTGTCATCCCTCCTAGCAGAATCATTAGATTGGATGTCAGCATGTTCTTGACTTCCATTTCCCTTCTTCGCAGCATCATTGGATTGGATGTCAGCGTGTTCTTCACTTCCATTTCTTGAGCAATGGGTGACATTTTCCAGATCCTTCGATGAAGATCCGGTCTTGATTTTACTTCTTTTACTCGTACTGCAACTAGTCAACATGGCATGCTTGTCACTACCAATTGCAGGAGGGTTTAACTTTCCTAGTAGTGAATGCTGCCTGTTATTATGTGACAGAGTTTTCTCATAAGGTTTATGAGCTAAATTATCTTCTGAATTCCCAAAATAATGGGTTGTCCTTTTAGGAGATAATCCCTGTGATGCACTAACAGAGGATTGAGTTCGCAGCAACTTCTTGGTCACAGAAGGAGAATCTGCAGGGACTGATCTGCCAGATGAATTAGGAGGCATAGCATGAACATCAGATCTCTTCTTTTGTGTGGACTCTTCAACACGGGAACTCTTTAGTCTGTTGTCTTTGTAGTCCTTCACAGTAAGATCACGACTTGATGCAGAAGTTGATAGTTTATCTTTTTTCTTGTCCAACAGAAGTTTGCCAGCTGCTGATACACCCGTAACACATGAGTTGCCATCATCCTGGCATTCTACTCTACGTGATCTTGCATCATGATTTAATAGCCTTCTACGTTTTGCTGGCATGTCAACCTCTGAGTCTGCTCCAATGGATGATCTTGCCATTGCCTTGTTTCCACCATTTTCAGAATAGGAAGCATGGCTTGAGGTGGCACTAAATTCATCGTCATTTTCTCCTCCCTTGGTATAGAGCACTTTCTCACTGCCAACCAATGAGCTGTTTTTCGTTTCTGACCTTGCGCAGCATGTTTGCGATGATCCGCAGTCAACATTTGAATCATCAAGTGCAGTGTTTCGGTGTAGGCAGGAGGAGCAAGGAGCACAACAGACATTACAAGTGCCAGATTCTGCCTTCAGGCGAGGGCTATCTCTTGGTAGAGGTCTTTTCCTTATTGTAGGCTTATCCTGACAGAAAAAAAAAATTGGCACACCACCAACGTTCAAAATCATTATTCAAGGAAAGCATGAAAATACGAGAAGACCAGAAAGACAAAAACTTGAGATCCATGTATACAACAGGAACGTAACATGGGATTGACTAAGTAGATCAAATCTTCAACCGATAATGAGATGAAGCCATTTAATGAGAAGCATTGGTTGGATCTGATAATTAGACTACTTCATTTTTATCAGCAGGCTGGCCTAAAAGCTTTTAAACTGAAACAGCAATGATAACCGCAATTTTAGGTTTAGAGCCACTAGGCTTCTATTACAGCAAACTGCTCACAATATGATATTCACAGCACGCAGAATCATAAATCCACCAAGCAAAGAAAGATCATCAAAATGCGCAGGCATTGCAAGCCATTCCAAAGGGAGATCAACCCAAGGCAAAAAGTAGGTGGTGCACTAGTCACATATTCATATGCCCAGCATTACGGGATCAGAATAGCCTCCAGCATCTATACCACAACAGCTAAACTGCAGGCCTAGAGCACAGTAGCGAACAGGAATAATCCATAGACTGGACTCGTGGGTCATCACCTCTCCGTTGTGGGCATCAGATGATCGGACCGGCGTCCGCGCTTCCACAAAAATTCTTAAAGCAGCAGAATATTTCCCTGCATATGCAGGGAAAACCACACCCTCTATTACTACGATTACTCACCTCCATTTGGACCACCACCTGACGATGCCCTGCGAGCTGTGCACCGGCGCGGCGCCTCTCCAGTGGTTCCTGAAGGGAACAAACACAAGGCGAGCAACAGGCGCATCAATCACGGAACCCTCGGGAACCGCAGAAATTGCATCGCAAAACCGCCAAATCTCATCGAGTAACGCGGAAACGATACCATAGATCAAACGCGGAAATGAAACAGAGGGTTCGATCGGATTCGATTCGGCTCTCGCAGAGACGGCGTCACCCTAAAACGCCACCCTGGACGGACTAGCAGAAAGCCGGAACAATCCGCAGGGCCGCAGCAAAACCTGGAATCGCCAAACCCCCAGCGGCAGCAATCCAATCCAGCCCGCAGCGGCAGCAACAATCGAGCGGAGGCGCACGCAGCAGGGGGGTAGGCGGCCATAGCAATTAGCAAGCAGGTGGATGGGGAAGGGGATGGGGAGGGGGCAGTCCGGGGCACGTAAGTACCTCGGAAAGCGCGAGATCCTTGTGCCTTGTGCGATCGTAGAGATCCCTCATGGTGCGCTCGTGCGGCGCACTCATGCCCCGTCCCCCCGCCGATCGGGCGCGCCGCCGCCCTACCTCCCGGCGCCGCGGGCCACGGCGGCCAGCGGCACCCCGGCCTCCATCCGGCGCGGCGGCGAGAGCGATGCGGGTCCTCGGCGAAGCTCTATGCAGCTCTAGCGTGGGGAGGAAGCAGCGCAGCGCAGCGCAGCGGAGGAGAGGAGAGCGGAGGAAGGAAGGGAAGGGGGGGAGAGAGAGAGAGAGAGAGAGAGTGGTAGTCCTAGTACGAGGGAGTGCTCTGGAGTCGGGACTCGGGGGGCGTATTCTTCTGACGGGGACGCCACGCCACGCCACGCCCAAGGGAACGGGAACGGAACGGAAGGGGAGGCTAGTCCAGCTGTTCCCTCTTCCCTCCCCCCGTAAATGTAAACATGTGTAGAGTATGCACTACTGATTTCTTTATATTTATAGCATGTATTTACTGAGGTTGCTTGAAGCGTCGTAAGCAGGAGTAACATTTTACTGGTGTGGACTAATCTCAGTCATCCAACTGTTCCGGCAGAAGTAGCATTTCACTCTACAAATGTAGAGGCGAGGAGAGAGTCTCTAAATTCGAAGTTTTTCTTTTTAGTCTTTGTATCATTTCCTGGAATAGATAGTCAGTCCAAAATGATAAAAATACAATGAATAAACAATGATTTGAAGATAAAATATAGATAGTCAAATTTAGAGACGCCGTTGACCACGCCCTTGCAGCAGGAGCAGGATAATTAAAAGCATGCATGTATGATATATGATTGAGACAGAAGTTGTGTCTAACTATTGACATATCACACAGAGATAACATTAGAAATAGCATATACAATAGTAGATATGGCTGTATGTTTTTACAAATAGCTTGCTCACATACAAAGTTTTTAAATTCTCGTGTAGAGGCGACTCTTTCTTAATTTAAAAACGTCTTAAATATCTATACACGTTTTCTCTTTTCTACCTCATCACAAATCCTAGCAGTAGATTTTTGAGATGTCTCAAGAGATTTCTGACCGCGTCGGGCGTGGTAATTAACCCCGTGGGCGTGGACAGCTGGTGTTGGGCAGGCCGGCCAGGCGGTACAATGGAAAAGATAGAGATCCGCGTTGCATTGTAGATATGGCGTGCTTTAAAAACCTAGATACGATGCTAATAAATGCCGTTAATCTCTGCCTGATTTTCTCTCTGGTACTACTACTGGCCAGCACTCACTGTTTGCTATATCCTCTACAGTTAACTATGGTAACTTATCATTGCTTATCTTATCAACCTTCTCTTAAAAAATTACTCTAGAGCAACCTCTAAAGATAGAACGATTGCATTAATTCTTTTTGCACATAACCGGTGACCCAGCGGGCTAAGCTTACAGGTTTTTTATTCTGGCATGATTAGCTTCCTGTTCTAGATTTGTATATACGTGCTTGCAAAGAAAAAGAAAATAGGATTAATCCTTGTGAACCCCTTTCTTTTCTTAAGCTATATGTTTGTTCTTTTTGTTTGCGGTATATGGAATTGTGCGTTCCATTCATGGTACTATTTCATGTCTATCATCTATAGGATAAATGGATATTATTTACTGGAATTTGTGGAAAGATGGGCAGTCCTCGGTACAGTCGATGTATCATAGATTGATTAGTCACAATGCTTCATACAAATAGTAAGGTTGTTTGGAAATTGAAACTCCTTTTTACCATAAAAATCATTCTTTGGTATCATGATAAAGGAATTATTTTTTTACTGAAGATAACCTTGAGGTGTTGGAAAGGAAGTCGAAAACACAGCTTTTGTAATCCAAATGAATCTATGTAACACATGTTCTTTGAATGCCAGTTTGCTAAATCCATTTGGTATATTGTTTCTGTAGCATTAGGGTTGGATGATATTAGTAACCCTAGTAAAATGAGGACATGGATTTCAGGGATGGATGTTTCCATGAAAAAAAAACATTTTCAATTGGCACCGCAACACTATTTTGGTCTATTTAGCTATGTCGCAATGACATGTTTTTTGACAAGAAAAAAGATGTTTCTTTTATTCAGGGAATCTTCGATCAGAGGAACATTTTGGTTGTGGCATTTGGCGTTACGGCAAAAGGAGGAGGATTGCAATAAGACAATCGAGACATGCCAATCATTAGACCTGATTTGTATGAGTTTCCTCAATAACCATTATAGTTGGAGTGCAACCTAGTTATGCTCTAGACCCTTATTTTTAATTTTTTTGTACATACCATTCGTGTAACATTTTGAAATAATATTTTGAGACTTTCGGGAGGGTTTTTTCTTCCATGATTAAATATTTGGCGGTATGTACATGATTTGGTTACACTGAATGGTATGTACACTGAACGAGCTTATTTCGGCCATATTATTATTTCGGCCATACCATTCAGTGTAATCACGGAAGCTTGGCCCGACGTTTGAACAAGTCTACCGCCAACGCAGATATTTCGGCCACCGACACAGTTCTCGTTTTCTGTAATGAGGAGAGATGTAATGCATATAATTTTGGATGTGTCGGCGTCGACTCTTTCATTATAGACAACTCAAATTTCTATGTGATCTCTTTCCTCGACAATCTGCATCACTATTTACATGACCTATACATGTGCCAAAGTTTATAGATAGTCCACAAGTATCAACAAAAACTTGATGTTCTGGACATCAAGCCAATTTTAAAAAATGCAATTTTTTGACTAGTAATAACCATTGCAATTTATATGTAAAATTCACAAAAAATGATATTATGTAAGTGCTTTTTTAAGACGAATTTAAGTATGATTTCATATCCAATCAAATAGTTCAAAATATTTATATGAAAAAAATATTAAAATTTTGACTCGGAACATATTAAAACGCCTTCCATATATATGTCAAACACATGCCATCACACGATAGTTACTCGTATGTTGTGGATCAAGGCCTTCTTTGTTTCAGGTTAAAGTTGAGTTGCGTTTTACTATATCAAATTTGTGACCCCTCAAAAAACATTTTAAAAAGTTCAAAAAACTATGAAAAAATTATTTTACAAAATTTAAGAAGAACTATTTAAAACCCCAAAATATGACTATAAAATATTACATCATTTGGTTTATTAAAAAATAACAATTTTTTTATTTAATTTAATTTAATTCAATCCAAAACAAATAAGGCCCAAGAGTCGGTCGTTTCGGTACATGCTACACGCACGTACGTACACCATATTCACGCGTTCACACTTAACTAGTTGCTGTTTCCATTTTCAACAATTATAATTGATATATATTCACATTTTTCCCATTTTAGATCAGCTAATTTAGTTGCTAGCTAGGCACCACACATTTTTTTTTTCGTACGTACGTAAGCCGACCAAAGCGATCATGCATCGATGGTGTGCATGCAGCGATGAAAATCACAAGCGTCAGTGCGTCACATTAGGCGACTTGTAATTGTTCCCTCTCGTCACGTCACGACTCACGCATTTTTGAAAGAGCTGAGCAGCTGACTCACGCGTGGCGTGAGTATACGTACTTACGTACCCCTCCGTTCTTTTTTGTTTAACGCTTTAACTTTTGAACACACATTTGATCATTCGTTTTATTTAAAAATTTAGTGTAAATATGTAAAAAAATAAGACATATTTAAAGTATCTCTATTGATAAAACAAATCACAACACAATAAATTATATTTATAAAAATAATTTGAATAAGACGAATGGTCAAAGACGTATCAAAAAGTTAAAGGCGTCAAACAAAAAAATGGAGGTAGTACGTACGTATACACGTACATATATATGCACCGTGCATGCTATACGAGCGTATCAACGAATAATTATATGTGCATATATATAACCAAAGGCTTGCTGCCCGCTATACAGCTTAATTATATATATACACGTCATCTATTGCAACGTAGCGCATGCAAAAATTAAGAACGCGTATTTATGTACGCGCGGTACGGGTACGGGTACGGGTACGTGTACGTGTACGTGTACACGTTCGCACGCATGCGCGAGCTTGAGTTGTAGCACTGGGCTACTGGCCTCATGCATTAATTGATCGATCTTTGATATGAAACTACTCAACGATAGGCATGCATCCATAATTATACGTGTATATACGCAATTAAGCTCCAAGCTGCGTACCGTAGGAATTAATGCCACAATTAGTAGTAATATATACTTTATTGTTCTGTGTAGTTTGCAATGTGTAGAAGATAGAAGATTCACTTGATCATATATAATACATATATATCAATTTCTCATTCCAATAGGAGAGTATATGTGTGTGCACGTGCGTACGTACGTGCATCAGTGCATGATCATGCATCGATGGTGTGCATGCAGCGATGAAAATCACAAGCGTCAGTGCGTCACATTACGCGACTTGTAATTGTTCCCTCTCGTCACGTCACGACTCACGCATTTTTTGAAAGAGCTGAGTAGCTGACTCACGCGTGCCGTGAGTATACATACTTACGTACTCGATCCGTCCGTTCTTTTTTTTTTGTTTGACGCTTTCACTTTTTGATCATTCGTTTTATTCAAAAATTTAGTGCAAATATGTAAAAAAAAAAAGACATATTTAAAGTATCTCTATTGATAAAACAAATCACAACAAAATAAATTATATTTATAAAAATAATTTGAATAAGACGAATGGTCAAAGACGTATCAAAAAGTTAAAGACGTCAAACAAAAAAATGGAGGTGGTACGTACGTATACACGTACATATATATGCACCGTGCATGCTGTACACTACAGGAAACGCGCGAAATCTCGACGGCGAAAAAATTCTCGACTACCGATATAGGTCAGTCGACACAATGATTTTAATATCGACGGCCAAGGAAATGCCGTCGACACGATGTTTTCTAATATCGACGGCCATAGAAAAGCCGTCGAGATAAGGTCCCTTAGGCCCGCACAAGACGCTTTTTCCGCTTTGGCTGGCGGAAGACTTTATCTCGACGGCGCACAATCACCGTCAGTGAATAGATTATGGGCCTACCCATCATAATGAATCAATCTCGACGACTAGCATGTGGCCGTCGAGAAATAGTTAATGCTCAACTCAAATTTCGCCCATTGAATTTTTCATTTTGTAAATATTTTTCATAATTTTCAGATTTGCTTATTTAGCAATTTAAATAAAAAGAACTTAAATAAAAATAAAATTTGATGCAGTCCCAAATTTTGGGAAAATATATAATGGTGCAAGGTGTTATTTTTTGCATACTAATTCTTGAAATAATTTGTATTTATAATTTAGGTTAGGTATAATATATGTATATATATTTAAAACTAACAAATTGTATTGTAATGTTTTTAAAATGCAATATTTTATTACATTTCAATTGAAATGATCTATATACAATGGTTTTCCGACACAATGGTGCATTATTTGAAAATTTTGATATCCCCATGACCCATAAATCATAAAACTCTATAGAACGCTCACTTATACTCTGCTCGATATAACCACTTACATAGGCAACTCCGTTTGCAAATTTAATTTGAGCATACGAATTTTCTTCATAGTATATTATCATGTCATAAACATTATTAGCCATTTAGAAGCACCAAAGATTTTTTAAATTTTTTATAAAAAATTAAGTAAGCTATGTTGACCATCGAAGGGGCTGCACTAGCCGTCGAGATAGAGCACATTCTCGACGGCATAATAAAAGGCCGTCGAGACAGAGCTTTATTGACGACGGTAGTCAACGTAAGCCGTCGCAATAGAGTTATCTCGACGGCTATACTTCACAGGCCGTCGATATATGGACAATCCAAGAGCCGACCGACACATATCTTTCTCGGCTTCCGGCGTCGATATAAAAGAAATAAACGGCCACGCCACCCTTTAAATAATATCGACGGCCATCGGCGTCGATATAGATCGTGGCTCGTGAAAATGTGCACGTGGTGAGCAGACGCCGACAGACGGAGTTATCTCGACGGCCGTTAGCCGTCGAGAAAACAATGACCAACGGTCTCGCGTTGCGGCTGTAATCTCGGCGGCGGCCGCCGAGATAGTTATGGTCGCCACGTGTCATGTTTTGCTGGTTAATTGTCCGGTAGGGATCTTTCACGACGGCCTAAAGCCGCCGAGATTAGTTGTTATAAAAACTCGCGCCGCACTTAGGCAAATTTTCCACGAGTCCGCACTGCCGCCGCCGCCGCCGCTCGCCTCCACGCCATCGCCGCGCCGCCGCGCCGCTCAAGGCCGCCGCCGTTGCCGCGCCGCTGCCGCTCGCCGCCGTTGCCGTTGCGCCATTGCCGCTTCCGCCATGCCGCCGCCGCCTTGCCGCCGCCGCCCGCTCGCCATTGCCGCTCTTGTCGCCCATGCCCTGTCGCCATGCCGCCGCCATACGCCCAGCGCCTCCGCTGCCCTCGCCCCAGCGCCTCACGCGTTCCGCTCGCCAGCGCCAAGGCGCCGCATCACTGCCAAGGCTGCGCCGTCGAGCCGCCGCCAAGCGTCTAGCCTAGCTTTCGACCGCCGCCGTCATCGGTAGTGCGTGTTGTTTCTTCGCTTTTTTTTAAATTATGTTAGTAGTCTCGATAGGTCTTAAACCGTCGAAAATTTAATTAGTGTTGTAATTAGTAATAATTTAAAATTAATAAAATTTATAAAATTGAAAATTAGATAATGCAATTGTTTTGTTTTACCATTTAATTTTAGATGCAACTTATATATACATTTTTATATAATATTGAGTTAATTAGTTTTGTAAGTAATGATTATTAAAATTACCTAATTTATAAAATTGCGAAATTAGGTAATGCAATTGTAATGCTTTGCTATTTAATTATAGATATAATTTTGCTTTGCTATGTGCTATGCCTATTTTATTGTATTTTTGTAAGTCTCGAACCGATTAGTAACCTAGCAGACGTCACCCGTTCGGGTAAAACACAACGCGTAAAAGAAATTGGACGGTGATTCGCTCATTTCTATTACGCTGTGCAAATGACCCCGAATTGTCCAAAGGATGACCAATGTGTGGCGTCCCAATGATAACACGACGATAGTCGCTTAGATGCGTGTCTGTGTAGCATCGATAGAACGAGATAAAATTTGCAAGATAACCTATAGTTCTCTAGTGCATAACATAAGTGCCGTTGTCGCTTTCACTTTTTAGCCATCGCTGCACTAAGAGAACTATAGGTTATGTCACAAATTTTGTCTCGTTTTATCGATGCCACAATGAACACGCCTAAGCTGCTACTCGGGTGGGTTTAGAAGCCTTCCTAAGCCTTTTCTCAAACCTTAACGTAGCTTCCGTGTCAAGACCGATGGATGAAGAGAGAGGTGGATATACGATGGATGGAGATCGAATCGGACAACATTCGGATGAATGGTATGAGAAGGCCAATGCATTTGTTGATAATGCTTTCAAGGCGACCCCAAACCACGACACGGCGTACGTTCATTGCCCTTGTACGGAGTGTGGAAACTGTAGAAAGAGGACACGGTATGATATGGGAATGCATTTATGCAAAAATGGGTTTAAGGCCGGTTATCGTCGTTGGGTTTATCACGGTGAGAGTGGTTGTGCTCGTGTCGTCCCTACTCCTCCCGACGAAGGATTTGATGAAGTTGACAGAATGCAAGATATGATGGATGACTTTGGCTATGATTTTGATGATGAGCAGGCAACTATCACTATGACCGAATTCTTAACCCCGTTAGAGTCTTCCAAATGACCTTTGCATGATCAAACCACCGTGACCTCGCTCTTTATGGTAACACGGATGATGGCTCAAATGCAAGTATAACTTCTCTATCAATTGTTTTGATGAGTTGTTAGGATGTTTAAGCGACGCGCTTCTGAATGACACAAGATGCCCCCAAGTTGGTACGAGTGTAGAAAACGCTGGCGGTCCGGGAATGCCTTACGAGAAAATAGACTATTGTCCGAACCATTGCATGTTGTATTACAAAATGAGGTCGCCAAAAATGTGTGTGATCATTGTGGGAGTCCAGATATATTGAGATCGTCGACGGTTGTGGAGAAAAGAAATGACCAAAGTGGCGAGAAAATATCATGGTACTTTCCGTTAAAGAAACGACTCAAAGATGTTTCATTACGGAGAAGACCGAGCAGCGATGAGGTGGCATAAGGAGGGTAACGTGTAAGACCCGGTATGATGGTTCATCCGGTGATGGAGAAGCGTGGCAACACTTTGATAGGGTGTATCCGGAGTTCGCAGCGATCCAAGGAACGTCGGGCTAGCACTTGCCACCGATGGCTTTACGCCTTTCAATATGATGGCGCATCATACTCATGTTGGCCGCTTTTAGCATTCTCTCGAACCTCCCGCCTTCAATTACGATGAAAGAAGAGTTCATGTTTCTTTCTTTAATCGTGCTCGGACCAAAGAATCTCGAAAAATCTTGATTTGTTTATGAGTCCATTGATTGACGAAATGAAAGAGTTATGGGAAGATGGTGCTCCGACATACGATAGAAAAACAAATGATCTTTCGTATGAGGGCGCCTACATGTACTCAATACATGATTTTCCCGCTTACGGTATGTTCTCCGGATGGAGTACACATGGGCGCTTAGTTGTCCTGTGTGTTTGGATGATACTGAGGCATTCCAGCTTCGATTTGGTGGCAAACCGAGTTGGTTCGACCGTCATCGAGCATTTTGAAACCGAGACATCCTTTTCGAAATGAAAAATGCATTCCGTAAGAACACCACAATAAAAAGGAAAAACGTGGTCGTGTGGGTATTATGCTCATAAAGGAATGGCATTCCCAATTGATGCTTTGGTCGAATGGAGCCTATGAAGATTACGGTATCTCACATAATTGGACACACAAGGGTTGCATATATGCTTTGCCATATGCAAATGATCTTCTTTGCCGCACAACATTGATGTGATGCATCAAGAGAAAACGTAGCAGAGGCCATATATGGTACAAACTTTGATATAGCTGAAAAAGTAAAGATAATGCGAAGCACGGCGAGATTGTCGGGACATATGTGATCGATCGACAATGAATATGGCGAAGGGGAAAAGAAGAAGCCAAAAGCTGCGTGTTGCTTATGATCTCATGAGAAGAAGGAGGTATTACTTTGGTTTCGAATAGTCTAAAGTTTCCGATGCTTATCGTCGAACTTTGGGCGTGGCGTGAACATCACTCAAGGAAAGATAAATGGAATGAAAAGCCACGACTTTCACATATTCATGCGAGATCTCGTGCACAATAGGTGGTTACGAGGTTACGTGCTGAAGATGTCCGGAGAGCTCTTAGTGAATTGAGTTTCTTTTACGAGAAAATTATGTGCTAAGGAGATCAATAAGGATGATATGATGAAGCTTGGGGATGATATCGCCGTGCTTGTATGCAAGTTAGAAAAGATTTATGTTCCGGGTTTTTCAATCCAATGCAACATCTCCTCGTGCATCTACCTTATGAAGCTCAACTTGGGGACCAAGACAATATAGGTGGATGTATCCTATAGAACGTCGACTAAAAATGTTAGAGCAAGTGTCAAAAACAAAGCACGAGTCGAAGGCTCAATAGCCGAGGCATATCATGTTCGGGAGATTACTAATTTCACTAACAAATACTTGGCAATAGATAAAATGTGAATATTCAGATATCGAGATACCGCTCACCGATCGCAGAGTTCACCGAGCTAAGAATTTTTTCAGTGCAAGGTCAAGGTAGGTAAGCATCGACCGAGACTTATCTGGGGATGAACGAGTTGTCGCATTATTATATATATTCGACAACATCAAGAGTTGGCAATTGACGAGACGAATTTGTCCGAGTCGAATGGAAAGGAAGTCGACGATACCAACCGGTGATAGAACTCAACTTTTGCGAACGGGTCTTTACATGGGCGTCGAATTTCTTAATATGGTTTTGGAAACAAGTCGCTATTGATGCTAGTTTACATAATGATCTTCGTCAAATGTCACGTGGATGCATGAGATCTGTGAAAGTTCATAACCGTTCGATATAAACGGTTTTCGATTCTGTTGTTCCACCCATGAGCAAATCAAAACGATTTGCGATCGATGAAAATTTGTGTCTTATGCCGGGAGGATGGGGTTGATTATTACGGTATAATCGAAGAGATAATCGAACTAGTATTCAAGGCGATAAAGAGCTCTCGATAGTTCTATTTCGTTGTCTCGTGGTTTGATCCATATGATGGCGTTAGCGTAAACATGATATTGGCTTAGTTGAGGTAAAGCACACTTCCGGACTTAAAGGGTACGATCCATTCATTCTCGCAAACCGAGCGAGCAGTGTATTATCTCCCTATCCATGCCAAAAACCTATAAAAGGCGTGTTAAGGAAGATTTGAAGTCGTGGTGGGTTGTGTTTAAGGTCCGTCGGCCAGCAGATTGTTAGACCCAACAACCGATGATTACGAAGGTCCAACACGGGATCATCGATGAACACCACAATGGTAGTCGATATTGGCCGGGACTTGACGAATTACAAGCAATTGAAGATCCGGATGTCGAAGAAGAAGAAGAACATGAGGTTCAAGAAGACCGGATGTCGTGGGATCGTTAAACGAAGATATTATGGATGTCGACGATAATTCATCGCTAGATATTATAAATATCCGAGGTTACATGTGCGTACTAAAATATCTTAATTTTAATTATTTATCAAGATTTAAATTATTTATTTGACTAACTATTCTTTAATTTTCATATGCGGGATATGCCGCCGCTAGTTAAAACAACCCTCCATGACATCAGGAGGAGGAGGAGGAGGAGGCCTCGAGCCCGGGCGAGAGCTCGCTCGACTCGGAGAGTGGAGCGAGTCGTCCCGGGGGAGATAGCTGGGAGGTCGTCCTCTCAGGAGGTAGGAGGAAGAGGGCCCGAGCAGGGTGAGGGCCGACCGCTTCAGCGGCCTGGACGACCGTGATCCAGATTGATTTGTGATGTGTACATATTTTTGTAGCCAATTACTTACATACCATTTTCGAATTTAATTATATAAACTGTCACATTTTTGTTTAATATGCAGCAACATGTCTCACGGTGGATGTCAACGAGAGGCATCAGCCGGAATGGCGCTTGGCACCCAAGCGCTGCGATACTATCTGGGCTAATAACCCGTGTTGGGACAAGACCAACAGTCAAATACTGATGACTACAAGCTAGCCCGCATGGGATAGCAATCGCCATGGATCAGTTATCCGCGAGTTTTGGGTAAGATACAAAATAACTCGGCTTCATTTATTGATTTTATCTTCTAACTATATCTCTTTGTTATATCCTACTTCACCAAAGTTAAGCCGCAGAGGGACTTCAATGACGGACTTCGCCTGCCATCGGCAGGATGGCGGCAGCAGGGTATAGGACATGATGTCCAATGCCCGTGTCTCGGCCGCTCAGAGTATCACGGTGAGTAACCTAACCTCACAATACAATTAAGTTTTATGTGTTCGTTTCTAATTTCCACATTTTTCTGCTTTTGTAGGAGACAGAGCAACAAAACCTCACCGCCAAGTGCTTTCGCCGATTGTACTTGATCGCCAACAAGACAACCAGTCAAATCTGAGTGGTGTCGAGGACACACAGGAGGCTATAGGTAGGAAGTGGGACAGCCCAGAGTGGAAGGGAAAGTCCGAGAAGGCAAAGAAGAACAGGGCGTGAAGGATTACAAAACAAACACCGGAGGTGGTCGATCGTGCAGGGGAAGAAACCGGTAATAAAAAGTTTTTACTTCCTTTACTTTAGATATTCAACTAACACATATCGGTCATATTACAATTTAGTTGGCGAAGACGGGGTTATGCCTAGCCCGATGGACGTGTGGAAGCAGCCCACTTAAAAAAAGGCGCCGCTGGTGGACAACCAACCTTAGATCCCCATGCTTATCTCCGCTTGGTAAGTGTCGATAGGATTAGTGAATACAACTATATTTGTTTGGTTATTTGTTTGATTTTGACTATCACGACATGTAGGAGCGTTATAAGGACGCTTATAGAGAGGAGCACGGGGAGGAGAGCAATCCAGAGGAGGCTCCCCTCGATCCTCATGTGATTCATAAACATATGGGGGCAAGGCTCACAGGCGCTGGCGATCGGTGGCGACCACCTACAGTAAGATCTCTTTCAGACACTTGTATATTATGATTGCAAACTGATCATCAGTATTATGCATGTTGCAGGTCTTGAGTATATGCCCGATGTACGGGCTAGCTGAGCAGCGCGTGAGACCTGTCGCCGATTCGAGATCGCCTGCAGAGGGAGAGAGAGCAGCAGCAGAAGAGACACGAGGAGGAGCGGGCCCATGTAACATCCCAAATTTTCAAAACCAAATTTGGCACGTTAATAATTTCATTAAAATGCATAATTAAAATATTAAACTATTTAAGTGTTGAAAATCATCATGGCATCATCATTGCATGTAACCGTTTTGAAAATGGGTTGGGTCATTAATTTTAAAAGGTATAAATATTTTCATGGGTGCATTTAGAAGCTTTCAAACCCATGTGAATTTGTCAAAACCTATTTAATATTTGACCTTTGAATAATTATTTAGAAAGAAGAAAAGAGAAAAACAAAACTAGAAAAAATAAGCGTTCCTCTTTCTCACCTTTTCTCTCAAGGGTCTGAAGTCCTCTGTCTCTCGTGCTTTTCTCGTGCTTTGAGCTTATCTCTACCGTGACTCAATTTGTAAACTTGTGAGTTACTCCATCCAACGCTTCGTCTGCTGCAGTGCCTTGCGCTCTGCACCGGGCACCTCTTCCTTTATTATTTTCCTCTGTGCCTGCCGCTATGAAGTTAATCCTACTGACCCAGCGTGCGTCGTCGGTGCACCAGAGGCCACGCCACGCCAAGCGCCTGACCTCGCCGTCGTGTTCTGTGCAATGTTGTTGTGCAATAGCACTTTGTCTTCGCCGCCTCCATGTACATGTGCCACCCGTCGGTGTAAAGTCCGATGGCCGTCTTCTTCTCGACTATAAAGCTCGTGTTCTGCTTCTCCTTATCCAAATTGCCTGCCGTGTTTCTCCTCGGTAAGCTCGCTCTATTCCTGCCTTGGCCATTTTTCGTCGTTCCTCACTTGTTTCCTCTCATCTTCCCTACCGCTTGTCGAAGTAGCACGGAGCAACACCAAGTCAAGAAGGAAGTTGTCATTGTAGCACTCATTTCGCCGTCTCTGGGTAAGCTCACGCTCATCTCTAGGTGCATATGAGCTTGGGAAGATGATCCCGAGTGATCGTAGTCTCCCTGCGTGTGCCATGTTGAGCTAGAGCTTCCATGGAAGCCATGCGAGCTAGTTAGAACGTGTATTGTAGCTATGTATAAAAATACGTCGTCGTCTTGCGCGGACGGCGGATCAGCCGCTATAGGGTCCTTTGGAGGCGCTGAGTCGAGAGGAATCCATTTTGCGATCGGTTTGTCGAGCGGAGGTCGCCACCGCCCAGCTAGCCGAGCTCAGTGTGCTCAATGGAGTTGTCTGTGTGCGTCTTGTGTGCATGCATATGGCTAGCTAGAGGTAGAAGAAGAAGTGCTTTGAGATTAGTGCTTTTGTGTGTGGCTCTGATGAGTGGAAACGTATTCGATCAGAATACGCTTTCCAGAGTTCAAACTGCGCACATAAATATAATCCAAAATTTAATAACTCTCTATTAATATTAATACCTATAAAAATAAAAATTAAGCTAATCATTTTTCATTAACTAGCAAATAATGAATGATTTTCAAAAACCTTAGAAAATAACAAATATATTATTTGGATGCATACACTTGATTTAATAAAAATATAAAATAGTTGTGCATGCATCACATTTCCATGCATATTTATTTAGTGCATGATTTTTAAAACAAAAATCATATATAAATGTTTCCTGTTTGATGGATGTTTATATTATGTTGTATGTGTTGTCCGCGTGGTTAGACCTGGTCCATAAATGGCGGTTGCTCCTACCGTCATCGACCAAGGCAAGTCCCCTTTGATCATATTGTGAAGCCATTTTAGGTTATTTAGAAAATGTTTATTAGACTTGAAAATATGCATGCTAGTTTAAAGGATAAACGCCGTATTTGCTAGAATTAGTTATTATGCCAAATAGAAAAGGTAAGAAATATGGTAGGATAAACCTAAGGTTAAAAATATGAATTGCTCATATTTAAGCGCCTTGTTGAGGTAGGATAAATCGTAAAATTATTTATCTTGGAATGATTCAATCATTTGTGTGAAATGAGAATATTGTTGAGAAATGTTTGGGAAATGATGATTTAAAGATAGCGCATCAAGGGTGATGCTTAATAGAAATGATTTTCCTCTTATCCCAAAATCTTTCCGACTAGGGAGATATTTTGTCGAGTTAGTGCGATATGGCACGGTTTGAAAATCGGGCTAAAATATAAATTCTCCTAGTCTAAGGGCCGCTCATCCTATAATCCTATGAATCGAGCCATTCTGATCGACCTCGAGCCGGTATGGGACGGGCCCGATCGTTAGCCCTCGAGGTTGATGGTCTTGTGGCGAAACATCGTCTGCAGGTCGTAGCCTCTCGAGGTAAAGCGTACCCACTCTGCAGAGTTAAAACTGTCATGATAGCCGTGCTCATGATTATGGCGCCTTGAAGGGACTGATTATATGGTAGCTCCTTCATTTTAAAATCAATTTAGAAAAAGGGTTTTGAACAAATGATTTAAGATAAGTAAGGTTTGAGAAGGATTTCGTTTGAGCTAGGGACCCACCGGTGATATTCGAAATGGGTAACGACCTATCGGAAAGTGTCGTGCGGAATGGACCTAGCCGTTTTGAAAAAGAAAAGAAGAAAGGATTTTGTTCTTGCTATGGCACTTGAGGCCAAGTGGCGAGAACTGTTTGAGAAAAGCCCAAAGAAAATATGGAGATTCAATGTTTCTAAATCGCTTTGTCAAAACTAGGCTAATAACCGCAATTTCCATAAAAGCGCCCAAGCCATCCATTTGTACTAAACCCATCAAGATATATCCTCGACTTCTTTAGTACCTTTGTACTCACCCCTATTTCTCCTTCCCTCTTCCAAAATTTTCAACAATGATCGAGAGCGCCTCGACTCGCCATCCAGGAGGACCCGGACTTCGAGGAGGAGGAGGACTTCGAGGACGAAGAGTAGAGTCTGTGTCACTGCCGCCGCTGTGGAATAGTCTAGTTTGCTAGAATAAATCGTGCCATGTTAGGCTCTGCGTTACCGTGTGTGTAACGCCAGATCTTAACTGCGTGCGTGCTTGATGTATTTAATCGTGACTTCTGTGGGGCGCTTAGTCCCCTATGTTGTAATAATATAACTTCGAAGGCAATGTACCATTATTGTTAAATTGTGTGTGCTAGCCATGATCTTACGGGACTAGTCTTGTATGCACAATTAGGATTGATCAATTAGACCGGTCCCTGACGACCCCATGAGAGAAATGTTAAGGGCGATGCAAGAGAGTCCGAGAGCTGCAGCAGAGGACTATGATGAAGGCTTCGACACTCGAGGCGTTAAATCATTGGGTAACACAACCGCAATTCAATTCTTTTTATAGTGCATATCTTATCATCTCTACTAACGAAATCAAATATATGTGCAGCCGGTCCAAGTGGTCACGCTGGGGCTGGCGGCACTCCTCGAGTCAGTGGGGGCTGCAGGTCCCTACACCGGTGCCCGGCCGTGTCAGAGCCATCCGGCCCCTCCAGGCACCTATGTTGGGCGTATGGCTACCCAAGACAGACGGCACCACCGGCACCCACGGGACCCACCGCCCACGCCCCCACACCCAACTACCCGAACGCCGAGCGTCCCCGGTTTCGTGATCCAGCAGTAAGTCTCCTATGCCAAATCAATATACTATCGCATTGTACATATATCAACTTACTAATTGAAAAATCTCGAAGGGTTCGGGTTCTCGCGATGTCTCACTCCTCCGCCCTTCGTGTTACCTACTCAGATTTACCCGCAAGCAGGCGACGGCGGCCGTGGAACATGGCCGCCAACCTCGCGAGCGACTTCTTGACGCCACCACGACGTACCATGATCGATGTTTACTTTATTGTGTTCATGATGTTGATACTTGTCGTTACGATGTTTGTGAATGTTAATTAGATGTTCGTGAATGTGGATTTTATGTTTGTGATCATTGTGATGCGATATTTGTGATATATCGAAATTGCTCGGAGGTATGTGTATTTGTGAAATCGTGGGAAAATTAAACGGGACCTGCTTTTGGGTTTGTTGGTTGCATTGCCGTCATTGGGTGCAAAGAGTAAATCGCAAAATTATTGTGATTTTTACAAATTTTAAAATTTTTATTTCTTTTTTAAGTATTCTCGACGGCTACACCATGGCCGCCGAGATGCCTTCCATGGCCCACGTGCGTGTCAACCACCGTCACGACCAGAAGAGTCGATCACGACGGCCATAAGCCGTCGTGAATAACCTCCATGGCCCACCGGGCGAGCCGCTGTTCCTCGCCGATAAAATATCGACGGCTATTGGCCGTCGTGACTAACTTGTGGGATGGGCCTCGAATCGAACGCCCGCTTAAGAATAATATCGACGGTTTTAGGCCGCCGAGAAAGCACCCAAAGTCACGCCGTGCTCGCCCGCCTCATGTATCTCGACGGCTGGTTTTAGCCGTCGGAAAGTGAAATAACGACTACCGAGCCGCCGAGAAAGATCGTCTGTCTCGACCGTCTTTGCCTCGACGCCAAATTCGACGGTGGCCGTCGAGATATTCTATCTCGACGTCGAAATTTCGTCTTAGCGACGGTGGTACGATATATATATATATATATATATATATATATATATATATATATATATATATATATAACCAAAGGCTTGCTGCGCGCTATACAGCTTGATTATATATATACACGTCATCTATTGCAACGTAGCGCATGCAAAAATTAAGAACGCGTATTTGTGTACGCGCGGTACGGGTACGTGTACGTGTACGTGTACACGTTCGCACGCATGCGCGAGCTTGAGTTGTAGTACTGGGCTACTGGCCTCATGCATTAATTGATCGATCTTAGATATGAAACTACTCAACGATGGGCATGCATCCATATTTATACGTGTATATACGCAAGCTCCAAGCTGCGTACCGCAGGAATTAATGCCACAATTAGTAGTAATATATACTTTATTGTTCTGTGTAGTTTGCAATGTGTAGAAGATAGAAGATTCACTTGATCATATATAATACATATATATCAATTTCTCATTCCAATAGGAGAGTATATGTGTGTGCACGTGCGTACGTACGTGCATCAGTGCATGATCGCACGTACAGGACGGGTGAAAGGGATCCCATGCCACATGCACAGCCACACGTGGCGCGAAACTACACGCGGGCTAGCGTGCCCCTTTTCTCTCTAGCCTTGCAAGGCATCTTGGACTTTGATGTGCAACCTCTTTTCCTTTATGATGAAAAAAAACCAAAGAAAAATACAGATAGATATAAATACACACACACGGTGCATGATGCATGTATCAAAGATGGTGCCACTAATATATACTCCCTTCGGTCACAACAAGAAGTCGCCGTTGACTTTTGTACGTGTCTTTGACCATTCGTCTTATTCAAATTTTTAAAAAATATATAAAAACATAAATCATACTTAAAATATATTTAATAATAAACTAAATCACGGCAAAATATAAATCATACTATAAACTAAATCACAGCAAAATATAAATCATACTTAAAATATATTTAACAATAAACTAAATCACAATAAAATAAATGATATTTACATAAAATTTTTAAATAAGACAAATGGTCAAAGTTGTATGTAAAAATCAACGGCGACTTCTTTCTGTGACAGGAGGTAGTAGTACGTGCAAAGTATTTTCCATCAGAGACTTTCTCTCTTTTTTTCAGGGGAGAAAGGGCAGGAGCTCGATGCTTTGCTGTGCAAGACACGCCCGATTTAGCATGTACTACACCTCTTTAGAGCAGACATACACTTTGAATCGGAGTGGTTAATTATTCGAAGATAAGTTTCACGATGGCACGTATCACTGACGGTGTGGTCCCACGAGACGTAGGTCCCACACGTCGGCTGGAGGCGGGCCGCGCGTGGGGGAAACACGCAGTGATTAAGGTTAAGATACTAGGGGACAGGATGGGGGGTGCCCACTGCCCAGACGTGTTTCACAAGGCAAATCCCGGGAAGGGACACGTGGTCGGCAGAGATGCGCTCCTGGGTGAGTAGATATTTGCGGGGGTCGGTGGAGCCGTGGAGCCGTGGCCGTGTTCACGCCAGCAGCTACGTACCCGTGCACGGTGCACCGATTGTTAATAATTTTTTTAGTGTGACTTCTTTATATATCCTAAGACCAATTGTATAATTTTTTTGAAAGGGCCCAATTGTATAAATTTTTCTAGCCTATTTAAACACGCTGCCAAGATACAATACCTTTTTCTATTATAATCCATAGTAGACTCATGGTCGTAAATCATCGAACCAACAGCTTCACTGCATCACCAACATCTTTATTTTTTTTTCTCTATGCATTCTCTATATGTCATTTTCTCTATAGGAGTCTCTATCTTCAAAAACATATAAAGGTTAGAGAGAGCCTCTAAATTTAGAGATTGAAATAAAGACTCTCTGAGCGCCGTAGAGACCGAGATTGACCTGCAATAGTGAAGTAGAAACCCTGTTGACAATGCTTGCAAACACCTATTGCCTAGCTATATAAATAGAAAAAATGTCGATTTTGCCTCTGAACTATTGTTCGAGCACCAAATTGGTCCGTAAGATGCAAAACCGTGTGGAACCAGTTATGTTATTGCAAAAGCATCGATTTAATTAGTCCATTGATCGATCAAAATCGTTTTTTGGCTAACATGGCGGTCCATATGGTTGCTTTGCTTGCATCACAGTCCATGTGGCATTTTTTTCTTTACCATTTTCCTCTTCGCTCTGCTATCTCTCCCCCTCGTCTCTTATCTTTCTTTGCTCAATTGCAAACAGGGGACGTACGGGGGCGGCCACCTCCTTCGTCCCTAAGCCGATAAGCCCCTGACCCCTCATGATCCACCTTCACACTCTACGCCAGAGCCAGAGCCTCTCCCTTTTATATCTCTACCTCTCATCTCTCTGCTGTCCCCACGACGTCGTCGTGCTGAGAACCTTGCCAACAAAGAATAAGAGACATGATGGGGCAAAGGAGGAACTAAGAGCGACGATCGACACAAGGGTGGAAGAGCTAGGGGCAACAACAAATGCGTAGAGAAGGAGAGACGATGACTAGGGCATCCAAGATGGCTTCACATATAAGCCTGTGAGGGTGAGGGCCTCCTCTCCCCCTATGTCAGCATCAATCCGGACGATAGTTTGGTGTCGGACGATAGTTCAGGGACGAAATTGATTTTTTTCTCCTATAAATATTGCCGCATAGAATAGAAGAAGGTGTAGAAAAAGAAAAGAAGTAGAGGTAATTTTTCGTCCCGCCAGCTGGCCTCCGACATCAATTCGGTCGTGACTCGGTCTTGGTTCAGTTTTCATTTCCAAAGCTTTGGATGAATTTTGCCAATCAAGAGACAATGAACACAAACTCAAACATAACACATTAATCCCTACTCATCATACGATGATCACACTCTCTTACCTTTCTATATTCGACATATATAGCGCATTTTTTTATAACTACCCTGCTTGGCATGGTTGCAGAAGCCTGACAAATCGTTGTAGCTATTAGGGCATGTACAATGGTAGAGACAGCTGCTGTCTCTAAAATATTGCCATGTCACTTATAGACAGCTATATAGACAGCGCATACAATGGGTTGTCTATAGAGCTGTCTGCAGAGTTATTTAATAGTTGAATTGAATTTAAAAACTGTGGTTATCAAGAGGCTGTAAATTTAAAATGAAAATTTTAAAAATAAAAACAAACGATAGATAATAAAAAATTCAAAAATAAAAATTTTAAAATTTATATGCAAGCGTGGTCTAGTTTTGTTTGAAAAAATGTCAGGAACTCATTTTTGAAATCGGTTCGGTGATCAGAGCTACCAATCAAAAGATATAACAAAAATATAAACTAGAAAGTCTTTTTGATATGTGTGCCATGCATGCAGGAGAAAAATGACATGCGCAGGAGGGTGCTTCCTGTCTGCATGGTAAGAAGCGACGCCGCTTGGCTAAGCGACGGTCTCTTCGCTCTCTTTTCCAAAGACAAAGAAAAAGATGACGTGGTACATGCTATAGACTGCTTAGAGACTGCTGATTTGGCCCGTTGTACATGCTCTTAATCTATTGTACACGCCTCCTACACGTATCGTCCAAAAAGTATCCAGTCCGATGTCGGTGTACAACTAGTCAGACAGTTTCTGGTCAAAACTCAAAACATATGCATATGTATGTATATATATCAATTAAATATCATCTCTCAACCATTGGTTTAAAAATTTTAATATTAAAAAACTTATACGTGATCTGTTTTACTAGCTTAGCGTATGTATACTGGCATAAGGGGGGCGCAAAAAAAGGTATCATGTGCTTTTGTTATAAGAGAGTCTTTTCTTTCCCTCAATCTCGATCATTCATCCATCATTTTTTTTAAGTATCATTCATCCATCGCTGAGTCCATCTATCATTTCGCTTGTAATAAATAATGGGGTACAAAGAGCCTTAGGAAGGCCGGGAGGCCCCACGCCACAAGTGGGCGAAAGCAAGGCCCAGCCACATGGCGAGCCCCTCAGAGGCCGGGAGGGCCCCACGCCAAAGTCGGAAAGCAAGGCCCCAACATGCTGGCGAGCCTCTCAGAGGTCGGAGGCCCCACGCTACAAGCAAGCGAGCAAGGCCCCAACAAGGCGAGCCCCTCAGAGGCCGGGAGGGCCCCACGCGTCAGTGGCGCGGCGAGCAAGGCCCCAGCCATGCTGGGCGAGCCCCTCAGAGGCCGGGAGGCCCCACGCCAGCGGGCGCGCGCGGCAGCCCCTCCGACGGTGAGGCGAGGCCCCGCCAAGCGAAAGTGTGCGTGGGCGAGAGCCCTCTCAAGACCAGCGAGGCCCCCTGCACACAAGGGCCAAGCAGCAGGGAGCATTGCGTATGAGTCTTGGACGAAGGCTCCTGCCGCTGGACGGCAAGCGATTAATGAGACACCACGCATGGATAGACAGAGGAAGAATGATTACCACATAAAGGACCCTTGCAGTCCGAGCACACACTGCTGGCGCAGTAAGAATTGACCGGCAGAGAGAAGGTTTGCTTGAGGAGGCCGCCTGTCGGGAGGAGCGTAGGGGCCCCACCCGCAGACTCACCGGCAGTGACCATGCGGGTCGAGGCCACTTCTGCGGCACGCGAGGCTGAGGCTGCGGCGCTGGGCAAAGAAGATGTTTTCGCCTCTTCTGTCAGGTCTTGTCAAGATTATCGAGAGCACTCAGATCGCTTACTCCCTCGCTCTCTCCGCCAAACCCCAAAGCTTGTATAAAAGAAAGAGAGAGGACACAGCGCAGGAGAGAGGTGTTCGTGCATTCGAGGCACTCAGAAACACATTCCCATTCAACCACAATCGAAAAGAGCTAAGGCTCAGCAGAGTAGGACTATTACCCGCGAGGGGTCCGAACTCGTAAATCATGAAGTCGCCCCTTGTTGTGCCCGACGCCAAATCGAACGAGCTTGATCGAGTTGGCTAGCAGACTAGAAATCGACCAGGTGTGATCCGCAGCGGTTGAGCGGAGAACACGCCGCCGCTGGGCGCGCCGAGTGGGAGCGCTTAGCATCGGTTCAAGCTCTTCACCTTTCTTCAGAGGCGATGGCGGGCGGCAATCCGCGATGGAGCAGAAGCGGCCGCTAGAGCTGCGGCAATGAGTCGGCCGCGATGATGGCGGTGGATCACCCGGCGGTGGCCGCCGCCTAGTGGTTGGAGCCTCGCGAAAGCAACCGCCTCGGCCAAGTTAGGCGGCGCTGCCTTGGAGGAGTGCACTCAAGACAGTAACCTCCACGCGCGTGGCCTTGCTGAAAACCCACCGTTCCGTAACTCCGGACTCCCGGCGGCGCCGTGGTTGGCCACCTTGCCCTTCGTCGCCGACGCCATGGCCGCTGGCGGTGCAAGTCTCGGGCGGGGAACCGCGTTCGCGTCCTCCCGTTTTTGTTGCCCTCGCGCTCCTCTCGCAGATCTCCCGTGAGGGGGCGGGACTAAGACGACAAGAGCGGCGACCCCACGGGGCTCGGCACGGGCAGCGGCAGTGGTCGCGATCTCCGGCCCCATCTCGAGGACCGCCACTTGTCGATGGAGAAGACTGCGTGATAAGCTCCGCAGGGCGCGATCGAAGGCGATCACATCGCCGCTGCGGCGCTGGGACCAAAGAAGAGGGTTCTGAGAGCTGCCCCGCCAAATGAGGGTGGCGTTTCTTGCCGCCGCCAGCGACGACGGGCGGGCGGGCGAGGACCGGCCCAAGAGCAGAGGCTCCGACGTTGGTGCCGCGCTTTTCTAAGGAGTCACACAAGTCCGATGGCGGAAACGGTTTCGTCCGCCCCCATCGAAAAGTACGACGGCTCCACCAACCCCGATGAGTTTTTGCAGATCTATACGACGGTAATGCACCGATCGAGGGTCGGGAAGGTTCTGGCGAACTACTTCCCGCTGTCCTCACCGGCGAGCCTCGTGGCTCATGAACCGCCCCGAGTCCGTGGGGTCATGGAAGGAGTTTCGAGCTCTTCGTCACCAACTTCCGTGGCACCTTCGAGCAGCCCGGTAGAAGACGCACCTCCACAACGTGGAGCGAGAAAGGAGAGTCGCCGCGACTATATTCGCGCTCTACCAGTCCGCAACACTATCCCCGACATCTCCATCGATGCCGTGGTCACGGCATTCGAGAGAGGCGCCCGAGACCCCAAGGTCAAAGAGAAGATGGCCACCCGCAAGATCAAACGACGGAGGAGTTTTTCACCTTGGCGCACAAGTGCGCCTTCAGCGGAGGGCTCAGATCCGCCCGGCCGCGCTGAAAGGGCCACCATGGCGGCGAGGCCGAACCTCAAGGAACCCCGCGGCAAGGACAAGAAGAAGCGCATAAGCGGCCGAGACCGGCAGGTCATGGCCGCCGAAAGCGACGACGACGACGACGACGATCATGACTACCGCCAAGAATGGGTGCGGCGGCGTAAAAGAGAGGAGGTCGCGGCGCCGGCGGTACGGCCTCGCAGGGCGGCCGAGCGGCGGTTATGGCGACGCCGTGGCAGCGACGGCCTCAAGGCGCTGACGAAGGGCGAAATCATCGCCTGCGGAGCGGGACGGAAGGCCTTCATCGCCCCATTCACCGCAACAACTCCCACGACGGGCGATTGCCATGTCGTCGGCAAAGATGGTGGACAAGCGAGTCCACGAGCAGCAGCAGCAGCGTCCGGCAGCGGCAAGGGCAAGGAGACGGCCGCTTGGTTTTCAGCAGAAGTGAGCGCGAGGTTGCCGCTATCCACGGGCGTTCGCCACCTATCCGCCCCACGCTAGCTTTAAGCGCGCGATGAGGGAGGTGCGCCACCGTCGCGCTTTGGGTCGATGAGGTACCGGCGTGGTCGGAGCAACGATCGCGCTCAACAAAGCCGATCACCCAACCAAGATCACCGCCCTGGGCATCTCCCGATCGTGGTTGCACCCACGGTCCGGAATGTAAAGCTAGGGCGGTCTTTGGTAGACGAGGGAGTTCCTCAACCTCCCCGTCTGCCCGGGTCGCCGCGGGCGCTTAGATCCAGCAGCCGAGCTTCGCCAACGCCCCATTCTTCGAGATCGCGCGGGCCGAGTCCGTCTCACCGGGCCGCGTCGCCTCCCAGTAACCTTCGAGGCTCGACAACTTCCGCACCGAGATGCTCGAGTTCGAGGTGGCGGACTTCGACCTCACCTAACGCCATACTAGGTCGGCCGGCGCCGACTGTGTTCATGGCGGTGTGCCACTATGCGCATATGGTGGTGAAGATCCCGGCCACCGCCCCATCGTTTTAAAGTGGATCGCCGGAGGCGCTCGGCTGCGACAAGGACGCCCTCGCTGGCGCGGGGCGACGGTGCCCGGGCCGAGGCTTTCGACTTTGGGAGCTCCTCCGCGAAGACCCGTTTCTTGGTCGGTCTGCGGAGGTTAAGGCGGTCTCTCGAAGCGAAGTCGACCGCGAAGACCGTTTCGGCGGGCGCCTCTCGGCGCCAAATAGGAAGGCGCGCTGTCTCCTTCCTCCGCCCAACGCCGACGTGTTTGCGTGGCAACCGTCTGACATGGCTGGGGTCCCCGAGGTGATTGAGCACAATTGGCGACGTTTCCCGCCGCGACCGGTCATGCGAAGGTCCGGAAGCGCGGCGGAGCGCCAGAAGTTATCCGCCAGAGGCGGACAGTCTTAGGGCGGTCGCCCGCAGGTCGCCCATCCTGTGGCTCGCGAACCCCGCCCTCGCTAAGAAATCTAACGGCGTTGAGGATGTGCGTGGACTTCACCGACCTCAACAAGACGTGTTCGGCGGATCCATACCCGCCGCCCGCATCGATCTCATCGCCGACTCAAGCTGCGGGTGCGAAAGTACAGTAGCTTCGGATGCGCATCGGGTACCACCGTATTAGCATGGTCAAGAAGATGAAGACAAGACCGCCGCCACGCCCATGGGTGTATACTTGCTATACAAGGATGGCGTTGATCGAAGAATGCGGGCCCAACCTATCGCCGGCCATGCATATATCGCCACCGCTCCCAAATAGGCGAACTCGAAGTGTATGTCGATGACCGTGGTGAAGTCCAAGAAGGCGAGGAGTTAATCGGCGACCGAAGAAACCTTCGCCAACCCGAGGAAGCATCGCATCAAGCTTAATCCGGAGAAATGCGTGTTCGCTGCTCATTGGGCAAACCGCCGATTCCTCGCTCCCGCAGGGGATTGAGGCGAACCCCGACAAGATCGCAGCCGATCGAGAACATGAAGCCCCGACGCGATTTCGGCAGATGCGAAGCTTGGTGGGTCGCTTGACCTCCCCGGGCAGCTTATAGCTCGCTGGGGGATAAAAGTCTCCCATTGCTCAAGCTCCTAAAGAAGACCAACCAGCTCGAGGGACGGCGGAGGCGCAGGAGGCGCTCGACGGTCTGAAGAAGTATTTACCTCCCCGCGTCGCGCTGGTCGCCCTGCACCGGCGAGCCGTTGATCCTCTACGCCGCGCAAACCCCAGCGGTCAGCAAAAGTGCTAGTGGCGGAAAGAGAGGGCGCTCAACGCCCATTTACTACGCCGGCAAGGTCCTCCACGACGCCAAACAAGGTATTCACAAAGACCGTAATGCTCTACGCCGCACTAACGGCATCCCGAAGCTACGCCACTACTTCGTGGGAGAAGTCACTTGTTGACTAAGTATCCCTTGCGGAGATCCTCTTCAACCGCGAGGCGACGGGTCGACGCTAAACGGGCCATGGAGTCGGGCGGAATTCGATCTCAAATTCGCTCCCGAGTGGCCATCAAAGGGCAAGCTCGACGGAGTTCATTAGCGAGTGGACTCGGCGGACACCGGCTGAAGGTACCCAGCCTCCTCGCCGTGGACTCTCTTCTTCGACGGCTCATTCCGCCGGAGGGGTCAAATTTGCCGTCGTCCGGTGTTCTAACCGGCGATGTCGTCCGGCACTGGTGAGTCTGGACTTCGCGCCACCAACAACGCCGCGAGTATGAAGGATCGCCACCGCTCGGGCTGGCTTCACCCTTGGCATCCGGGCGGCTAAGTAAAGGCGATTCTCTCCTAGTCATCAACCAGCGAGAAAGGATTTCTCCCGCCGGATCCCGCCATGGCGGCCTACCTAGCGAGGGCGCCCGGTTGGAGCGGCACTTTGAGGGTTTGGGCTTCGGCACATCCTCGCCGCGACAACTACATGGCGGATGAACTGCCCCTGATTGCCTCGCCAAGGGCACCTGTTCACCGGGGTCTTTGAAGAAAGACTTACGCACCGTCTGCCGCAGCCCCCACTCGGGCGGGACGACGCTTCGACGCAGCCCCCCTCCGAGGAGACGCCATCGATCTGCCGCAGCCCCCTGTTAGAGGAGGAGGCGAAGAACCGGCCGAGGCGGTTGAGGCGAAACGCCAAAGCCAAAGCGGAGTACGCCGGCGACAATGTACGTAACGCCGCCACACTCGTCCGGAAGGTCGGTGGATGGATCCGATCCTAGCCTACCATGCGGGGTGGAGTGATCTCGACGGCGACGCTGGCTTCCGAGAAGATAGCGCCAAGAAGGCCAAGCGCCACGCCAGTAGGTGGGGACCAGACGCCCGGCGCAAACGGAGTTCTATGAAGTCGCCACTCGGAAGCGGGAGTGAAATTTCTCCGAGATCCATGGAGGCATGTGCGGAGCCATTCAGTGAGCCGCGCGTTGGTTGGGAAAGCTTTCGCCACGGTTTTATTGGCCCATCGCCTCCGTGATGCCTTCGAAGCCGTGAGGAGATGCGAGCGTGCCAATTTCATGCTAAGCGATCCACCGACCGCCCAGCGCCGCAAACCATTCCGCTCTCCGCCGTCGCGTCCGGGGCCGATATTCGGCCTGCTCATGGGCGACGGAGGATATACTCATCCGCTCGCCGCCATCGACAAGTTCACTAAGTGGGTTGAAGCCTCGCCGTCCCGGCGATCACGTCCGCGGCGGCTATCAAGTTTATGAGGAGCATCTTCGTCCGGTTCGGTGTCGCCAATGTAATCATCATCGACAACGGCGCCGCCTCCAAGCGCCGATTTCAAGATCGGTGCGAAGAGTTGGGTACCAAGTCGTGCTTTGCCTCCGCTCGCGCATCCCAAGAGCAATGGGCAAGTGGAGCGGCTAACGCGAAGTACTCAAAGGGCTCAAGACAAGGCGCTCGATCCGCTGGAGAAGCGCCGCAAGCGCCGGGCGGAAGAAGTTCCCACCAGACAGGGCGCCGCGGACAACTCCCAACAGCCACCGGCGAGACCCCTTCTTCCCGGTGTATGGCTCGAGGCGGTGCTCCCATCGAGCTCGCCTTGCTCCCCAAGAGTGGCGGCGTCAGCGAAGACCAAGACCACGACCGTCCGGATGAAGTGAATCTCCGGAGGAGATCCGAGATGTGGCGGCGATCCGGCCGCCAAGTATCGTGAGGGCGCCGCGCCGTTATCAAGCAAGGCGGTGTGTGTGAGAACACCGGCAATGGCGACCTGCTCACAAGAAAATCCAAGTGCAAAGTAGGCGCAACAAACTGCTCCCCCATGGAGGCCCTTCAAGGTGGTCTCGATCTCCCGCCCAGCTCGGCCAAAGCTTCGTGATTCGAGGACGGTCGCGAATTGGCGAACACTTGGAACATCGAAAGCACCGAGAAGTTCTACCCAGAGGTAGCAGCCCGAAGCTTTTTTTTGCTTTCCTTTGGAGCCGAAAGCGAGGTCTTCTTCCTTCACCGTCGCCTCGGTGCGTTATACAAAGCCATCTTCAATAAGAGATAAGTTCATCTCCTCAGGGCATCTGCTTTTTTTTCGCCTCAAGTCTGTTAGAAAGCATTCCGCTGAAAGTCGGCAAATAAAAAGTACTCAAAGCGATGGCCCCTTAGTTGCAAGGACGAGCGCCCACGACTTCATGGTTGGCGGCGAAAGCACGAAGGCGGGTTCTAGCCCGGTGTGTCGGCTCGGTTCAGGCAATGCGCCAACAATGACACCAAATGACTAGACCACTTCCTAAGCTAAGTTCTCGCCACGCCGATGTCTAGGGTCGGTTCGCAAAGAGGCCATAAGGGTTGAAGTAACCAGATGCCCGAGGAAAGCGCCGCTTTCAACGGAAAGCTCGTCTAAAGCTTTTTGGCGATCGCTGGCTTAGCCTTAGAAAGGTCTCATAGAAAACATTCGCGGAAAACCGGTAACGAAAGTACTTAGGGTTGATGGCCCTTAATTGCAAAGGCAAACGCTATAACTTACGCCGTGCGAGGCGGCGGACGGAAGGCGGGCTCTAGCCCAGTGTGTCGGCTCGATCGGGCAATGCGCCAACGGCGGCACCAATGACTAGACCACTTCCTGAAGCTAAGCGCCGCCACGTAATGTTTAAGTCGGGTTGAGAGAGGCCATAAGGGTTGAAGTAACCAGATGCCTAAGGAAACAGCGCCACCGCATGCGTAACGCTCGATCTAAAACCTTTGGCGGCCAGTGCCCCAATTCAATTCCGCAAGTTAAAGTTGTCAGCGAAGTTCAAGTGAGACTCACAACAAGAGAGCAAAAGTTTGTTTGCATTGATAGGCAACAATTACAAGGCAAAAGGGCGGGAGTCTCGCTACTCCTCCGCCTTCGCTTTCCGCCGAGCGGCGCCCCATCATGGACACGCTGTCGGCGGCGGTGTCAACCCGCTACCGCCGAACCGGTCCACCGGGCGCTGAAGGCTCCCGGTGGCGGCGTCGAGATCAAACGCGCGTCTCGAAAGCAAGACAGTTGCCCAAGATGAACCGCTGCCCGAGAGCACCTTGGCGACCGTCTCGATCGCTTCACGCCCGCGCAGCCGCCGGAAGGACGTCGCAGGCTTCGGCGGTTCGTCCCACGGCGCCAACAGCATCTTCTGCAAATTGCCTCTCCAATGGGATGCAGAAACACCGAGGATGCGAGGCTTCCGGAACCGCGATAAGGCGGTCGCGCAACATGTCGGCAGGGTCCGGAGGCGCTTCGAAGTGCTCCAGCGGAGGTCTCGATCGCTTATGGCCGAGGCAGCGGCGGCTTACGCCGCAGCTGCTGGTCATCGCCTCCTTCAGCGGCGGTTTTGGCTAAGGGCCCGCCGCAGTCGCGGCAGATCGTTCCGCCAAGGCAAGGGCTTCCTCCCGCCGCCCAGCGCGGGGACGGTCTGGCGCCAAAGGAACGCCCCACGCCGGGCGGTCACGGCCGAGATGGCGGCAATGGCCACGGGCGAGGTGGCGAGGGTTCTCCGGCCAAGCTGCGCCGGACTCTCCGCCGCGAAGCGAGCTCCGTCGAAGAGCGGCACGCAGCTGGGGCTGGCGAGTCGCGTGGAGCGGAGCTCGATGCCCAGCGTCCGCCTGTTCCAAGAGGGACAAACAGGTTCGGTATGCGAAACCGCAGAAGCGTGCTAACCCTAGTGCGGCGTGCGTAAGCGCAGGAAAGCCAACTGAAACGGTGCGCCTGGCGAAAGTCGGCGGGAGCTCAAGTCGCTTGTTTGTGGCGGCGGTGGCGGCGCTGTCGCGTCACCACCGCCGAGCCAGACGCCGATTGGCGCGAAGCGGTCTGAGCGCCAGCGCCAACAGAACAGCGCCAAGCAGGAGCGCCGGCGTAGAGGAGCGGAAGAAACTGGTGCAGCGCCGCCGCTCGGATGAGTCGCCGCGCTCGCCCGGTGGCGAGCGGCGGCAGTAGCGCAGGCCCCGCTGGTTGGAGCCGGCGGGCGGCGAAGCCGGGGCGAAGCGCGCGCGCTTTTTCGCTCGCCTCCTCCTCGCCGCCGCCGCCGCCGACGGCAAGGACGAGGCGGCGCTTCCCGAGAGCGCTGGCGGAGTCAGCAGCCACGGCAGAGCAGCAGCGCCGCGGAAGCTTGGGCGGTCGCCGAGAGCGGCTCATGGATCTCGCAGTGGTCCCCGCCACTTGGACCGCAGACCGAGACCTCCGTGGGGCGCAGCCGCAAGTAAGGGTTGCGCCCCGTGATCCCAATCGCAGAGGGGCGAATCCCGTCGGCAGGCGATGTCGCCCGGTCGGCGTGGTCAAGAGTCCCCGCCACCGATCCGAGCACGCCTCCAAGACGCTCCCATCACCAACACCCAAAGAAGAAGCGGCCGAGTCGGTCATTAGCCAAAATGGAAAGAAAGAAGGTACGAAATCCAAAAGAGCGCGAGGGTATTCACCTCCAAGAGCAGTCTTGGGTCCGTCGTTGTCGCCGTAGTACGCCCAGCGGCGCGCCTCAAGCAAAGCGGCAAAGACGGCGTCGCAAAAGTCCGCCACCACGGGTTCCGGTGAGCCTCGCGGCGGAGCTTCGGCAATGCGCGCCGCCATCGCCTCCGTACTCGCAAGATCGTTCGGCCGGGCTCCCCGGGCCGGCGATGAACTCCGCGATCGTCGGGAAGGGCAAGATCGCCGCAGCTACCGGAGTCCTCCACGACACCCACCGCCTGTGCGATCCTTCTAGTTGGACTTGACCGCAGCAGGATAAAGGCGAGGTGACGCGAGCGCAAAGTAGCAGCTCTCAACCGCGCCGAAGCGCGAGCCCGTGTGCAAGACGAAGAGTCGGCGCCAGAGCGGGAGGTTCGCATCGCCCCCACGAACATCTCGCAGAGGTGGCGAAGATGACCAGGCCATGATCGAAGTTAGGGAACAAGGTGCGCCGCTCGATCCCGTAAGGCGAGCCCCCAAGAAGAATTCGAGTACGGCGGACAAGGCCCGCCAAAGACGCCAGAGAAGGTCACGATCTCCCGTGGCGAGGACTTCGGCGATGGTGCCAAGGCGGAACCGGCGACGGCCGGTGGCACGAAGACTGCCGCGCCACCGATCCTCATCGACGGTGGAAGCGTGCGAGCAGCTCCGAAGATGGTGCGGCATCCCAGCGGCGGCTTTTCTGCGCTTAGAGCCATGGAAAATTTGGCGGTGGCGCCGCAAAAGGTCGGGTAGCAGCTAGCAGAAGGCAAAGGATGCTTTGAAGACTTAGCGTCATGGAAGGATTATTGCCACTACCGAGAGAAGTATTATAGGCGTGGGGCGCGCGCGACGGTTCGATTCCGCCAGGCACAGGCGCCATCATTGCCCTGCTTTTGGTTTCCGCGAAAAGCGGCGTGGTTCCCCAAGGAAGATCGTGTGCGGTGGAGAATCAGCGTCTGTTGCGCCAGGGTGGTGGGCCCCCACGATTCGCCTCCGCCGACAAGAAGTGGAAAGTATCTGCGCGACGGTTCACAGATCATGGTGGACCCGGCTCTGTCGGTTGTAATAAATACCGGGTACAAAGAGCCTTAGAGGCCGGGAGGGCCCCACGCGGCCAAGCGGGCGAAAGCAAGGCCCAGGCGCGGCGTGGCGTGAGCCCCTCAGAGGCCGGGAGGCCCCACGCGTCGGCGGCGAGCAAGGCCCCAACATGGCGAGCCCCTCAGAGGCCGGGAGGCCCCACGCCAAAAGGGCGAGCAAGGCCCCAACATGCTGGCGAGCCCCTCAGAGGCCGGGAGGCCCCACGCGTCGGCCAGGGCGAGCAAGGCCCAGCGCGTGGGCGAGCCCCTCGAGGGCGGGAGGGCCCACGCCGAAAGTGGTGCGTATGGCGAGCCCCTCCGACGGTGAGGCGAGGGCCCAGCGCCAAAGCGCGTGCGTGTGAGCCCCTCCAAGACTAGGCGAGGCCCCACAAGGCCCGGGCTCAAGGCGGGAGCATTGCGTATGAGTCTTGAGACGAAGGCCCCCTGCCGCGAAGACGGCGCATTTAATGAGACACCACGCGGATAGACAGAGGAAGAAATGATTACCGCTATGATGACCCTTGCAGTGTCCGAAAGCGGCCACACGTGGCGCGAAGAATTGACCCACAGAGAGAAGGTTTGCTTGAGGAGGCCGCCCATGTCGAGGAGCGGTGTAGGGCCCCACCCGCAGACTCACCGGTGTGACCATGCGGGTCGAGGCCACTGGCTGGCACGCGAGGCGAGGCGCGCTGGCGCGCGGCAAATGCATGTTTTCGTCTCTTCTGTCGTGTCTTGTCGAGTATCTTGAGAGCATCAGATCGCTTACTCCCTGGCCTCTCTCCGCCAGCCCAAAGCTTGTATAAAAGAAAGAGAGAGGACACAGGCAGGGAGAGAGGTGTTCGTGCATTCGAGGCACTCTGTAAACACATTCCCATTCAACCACAATCAGAAAAGAGCTAAGGCTCAGCAGGAGTAGGACTATTACCCGCGAGGGGGTCCGAACCTAGGTAAATCTGCGAGTCGCTCCTTGTTGTGTCCGACGCTCAAATCGGAACGAGCTTGATCGAGTTGGCTAGCAGACTAGAAATCTGACCAGGGGTGTGATCCGCAGTGGTTGAGCGGAGAACACGCCGTCAATTTCTATTTTTGAACACAGCCTATGGTCATGAACAATAACCGGTAAATGATGTTTTATTTCAACCTAAAATTGTGGTGTTTCTTTTCAAAATTATGCATACCTTCAATTCAAAAATCATTTGGATGTTAACAACCTCCTCGTCTTATCTCGCCTTTAAAAGAAAAAACCGAGCGTGTGGGGCATCGATAATGCATGCTCTTGGCTGGTAACAGGCGGTTTGAGTTTGGATGCATACCCTCTGACACATATCAAAATGACTTTGGACCACTGATATGTGACCCCATGTCACTATGGCCTACATGTAAGTGGCTCAAAGTTATTATGGCTTATGTCAAAGGATATACAATCATCTGAGCTCATGGTTACGATCGACCCTCTTACTCACATGTGTAACGTCCTCCTTGCTGAAGGCACCAATGTTTTTCTTTAGAAGTTGTTGAGCAAATATGATTATAAGGCTACATAAGTTGGCTCTGTTTATCACTCACATTGTTGTTGTATAAGCGCTCAAGCCAAAGAGTATGGAGGAGATATCGATGTGCACTTTGCGAAGCCAATAACTTTTAGGTTAACTTTTGGAGGTAGGAGAGAGGAAGAGAGAGAACGAGTTGCAGGGAGAGACAAAGAGAGAGGAAGAGATAAAAATGCGAGAGAGGGAGAGAAAAAGAGTGAGAGAGAGGAGAGAAAGAGAGAATTGCGAGAGATATAGTGAGGAAGGGGAATTCATATTTGTATTCTTTAAAAAGTATGGATACGAACACGGTAAATGCACTATCTGATTCGATTCCGATCCTGCTCTACCCCTAACAACACGGGATGACAATCTAGCTTTTAATCTAAAGCTCGTTGGAATTATGTATCGTAAATATACCTTCTATTTATTTTCAATGTTTTATTATTTTAGCGCTAGATTTTGTTTTTGAAAACCTCCTTTCAGTAAGTGTGATTTTGTATATTTTTTGTCTGCTTTCGCATTTTATTGTTACACATGAAATAAAAATTGTCGGAGCTAAGGCCTACATATGGTTAATAGATAGACGTAACACAGCCGAGCTTAAATACGAACATACATGTATAAGCATAATTGAATACATGAGTTAAATTAATTGCTTTTGGCAATCATTAGACGACTGTGACTTATTTAACTCTCGGTTGATTTCTCGTATGTCTAAGATGCTCTTGTTGGATCTTTTACGTGCTCTATAAAGAAGTCTGATCTACTGCCTAAAAAATCGACCGAGAGTTAAATAAATCTCGGTCGCCTGATGCGAAGCCGCAATGACATTCTTCTAATTCGGTTCGTTCAAAATTACTTTTAATTCCCGGAGCATGCAAATCTCAGAGGCTTAAATTTATACAGAGAGAGAGAGATGGTAGAAAAGGACGGTTGGGGCAGATAATTAAGACCGGCAATGGCATCGATGGAGAAAACAAAACCGCGACAGGTCGGCAGGCAGAAGCAGATTAATTGATGGATCGGCGGCCGCCACCACCACCACCACATCCACATGCCTACTCCACCTCAACTAATTACCACCACGCAATTCCGCGCTTAATTTCCTAGGCTAGCTCAAGACTTCTCTCTCTCTCGTTTCTTAATTAATTACCAGCTGCATGCACATCAGTTGAGTGAGTACATACTCTATTACTCTCGAGTCTCGTCTCTCGTCTCGTCTGGGTACGACCGTATAGGTGCTGATCCAGGCAGGACCTGTAGATGATCGGTATTGATTTGATTTGACTGGATCCGTCGGCCATTAATCTCATCATTAATAAATTAATCAGTAGGAGTTGATCAGCGAGCTAGCCGGCCAGCTCCCATAAACTGGTACAGTGGTACGTACTGCTCCGGGCCGGGGGTTTTGGCGGTTAGCTGCGTCGCTCTAGAATATTCTGTCAACTCTTGATTAACCTTCCATCCATCGATCCCCCTAGAATGAACTGGGCTGGGGCATCGTTCATTTAGACTCTTACGGTTTTCTATCTGTCGTTTTGTTTTTGAGATCGAGGTGTTCTTAATGAGTTTTTGGAGCATGTTTATCCAACGGCTATTTTTTAAGGATAAATTATTTAAGGGTTTAGGGGTACCCCTCTGTTTCAACGGTATGGTACGCTGAACAGAACGAGGCGTAGAAAGTATTAAATTTAGTAAGTATAAGTATTTTTTAGAAAAAATACAAAATCCTACTTAGGCCAATCCAAACCCCCTTCCTGGCTCCCTAAGTTTCTTTCGGGAACAACTAAGCAAAAGGCTTCTTGGCCTCTTGGTGTTGAGGTCTTTTCGTTGAAGCTGGCCTACGCGCTCCCATAAAATGGGGGTGAGCCTTACATTATTTTAAGGGAGAGAACCCTTTTTCTTGAGTTTCCTAGCCATTGTGTTCTATTTTAGACCTTCTTTGAGGTTATGTTATCTTTTCATTAGGCGAGAGAAGGTTTAGAGGGGGCTCGCGATGTTATCAGTCCAGATAATGATTTTTTAAGTATGTACAATAGTACGCATCAACTGTTTATAGACTTGTGGAAGAATAGATTGAGACCATATATAGGAATCTGGCTCACCCACAATACAAAAATTGACTATAGCAAAAGAAATAAGAAAAATTTATATGAAAGAGCTTTCACAAGTTACATGCATAATGTCAATCAAGTGTATATATTATCGTCTATAGTGGCATATATAGTGTAGAGGTGATTGAGACATGAAGTAATACAAAAGCAAAACCTAACAAGGTAATAGAAAATCAAGATTGTTGCCTAGACAGATACTATCACGCTAATATAGTTTGTCATGTAAAATAGGATATGCCTTCCATTCAAAAAAAGTCCTAAAGAACATCCTATGAGAACAAAATACGTACCCATGACAAGGTGTTTTGGTGCGATTGGGGCATGCCTTCCCCTAAAAAAGGTACTCCTACTAAGAAAGTTTACATTTTAATAAACAGGTCCTAAATAATTATCATGACCATGTCAATTGGATTAGGCAGATTAATTAATCAAGTAATGACACCATCGGCTAGATGGTACGTATGCATTCCATTGCATGCTATGCGCTGCTATGCCGTGGGGTGACACCAAAGTCATCAATTGGGTACAGCCTCGAACAAAAAAAGTTATGAATTGGTACGGTGTACCTCCATTCCACTCCACAAACACACACATGGTAATATACAGTATCATGTTCAAATTGACTGGACTAAATGAATAAGTTGATCTTTCTTCAAAAAAAAAATGAATAAGTTGATTGAGTTGAATTTAATTATGCGTGGAGCTGAATGGATAAACTAACTGAACAAGTAAGTTTAAACCACTTTGAACATGCCGTAGAATCGCAGTTGCGGCACTGTGTACCTATGGAATACCACAATTGAATTTTGGCACACATACATAGAGCTTAATTATACGTGTCATCGGAGAAACATACACATGCAGCTGCCAACAGTAGGGATAACTGCGGAGGGACGTGAAGCGAGAAGGACCAGTTACATTGGCTGAAAGGGAGGTATCATGAGAGGGGTTTCCGGTGAAGAGCAAGCAATGGGTGACACATCAGCATTAGGTGCTGGTCCAGCTAGTGGTTGGGCTGATCCCTGCCCTAAATTTAGGGCCTGTTTGGATCCCAGGAACTAAACTCAAACTGACTAAACCAGTGACTAAAAGTTTAGCTACCCCTGTTTGGATCCATGGACTAAACTAGGGACTAGAGGCTTTATTGCTCTGGAAAATGACTCAAGTGCCCCTGTTGGATACCCCTGCATGCGTCGGTGGGGGAGGGACCAAGGGTTGGGGTGGGAAAGGGGAGTTTAGCACCGCTTAGCTCCTCCAAGGGCTAGAAGTCTTAAACGATTTTAATTGCTTTTCTAGTCCTTGTGTTTGGTTTTCTAGCCCTAAAGTAACTAGAATCTAGTCAGTTTGCTCTAGCACATGAGATCCAAACAGGCCCTTAATCTAATTCAATTTAGTTCGATACAATACATGCCATTTTCCTTCTCATGCTTGCAGCAGCCAGACAGACCAATTGCAGTGGCTCTCTTCTTTTTTCTTTTCTTCTTTGCCTTGTTGTATAATACATGCATATATGCTGTACAGCATGATGCATGATGCATGGTCAAAGCTCCATTGGAGACCGGAGATAGCTCATGAGCCATAGCAAAGAAAAGAAAAGAAAAGGAATTGGCAGAAATAAAGTAGAACAAGAGGAAGCAGGAAAAGGAAGCCAGTGCTGTAAAAAAAGATGGAAGATAAAAGAGAATCTATCCGGGTGAAGGAAGAAAAGGAAAAGGGTTCAACTTGTGAGGTGGGTGCTACGTACACGCCAAAGCGAGATGAGGAGACTTTTTTTTTCATAGGCTCGTGACCTTGACCCCTAAACGTACTCATCATCCAGGTTGATATGATACAATACCATCGTATACATACTGGTATATGGTGATCCAAGTTTAACAAGCCACTGCTTGGTTGGTGCTGGATACTTGGATGGATGGATGGATGGATAGATAAAAGACCTTGTTTGTTGGAGTTAGAAGTTGCTGAAAACTTTAAACTGAAAAAAAATGACCCGTTAAAAGATGTCTCATAGACTTTAAAAAATTATGAAGAAAAACATTTTGCGAACTATAACTATAAAGCACTACATCATTTGGCTTATACAAAAGTAACAAATTTTAATTTAATTCATTAATTAAAGCTGAAACAAAACAAGGCCAAAACGATACTGGCTACGTGTTCTAGCTAGAGCTGTACGTGCATGCTGCTGCTAGGTAACAAGAGTAGCTGAAGGCACTGGATTTCGCATGGTTAACGTGAGTCCTATTCTATTCTGCATCTCAACGAGCTGTCCGGTGTCAGGCACGGCAAGACAGCCGCATAAATCGTGATTGCTAGTACTAAGACGAGGAATACATCCGCATTATTCGATCCCAGTGATCACTCCTATTGCCAATGTACACTACTGCACAACTGTTCTTTATTTCCTTCTATCTTCTCTTCCGGCATGTTTACAAGTGCGAACGGGGAAGACCGATGAAAGATTCATCAGTCAAGTCTACAGGCAGAGAGAGGCTATACATGCATATACGGCTACTGTACCATGTTCCACGGAATTTCCAAAGTTGCAGCGTCATGGGCCTTCCTGGACCACCATTCTGCCGCACTGGGCCGTACAAATGCTACCGCTACACGTTATTATTATCATTTCAACTTTCAAGCATCAGGGACAGTCAGCTTGGAGAGCATCATCTACTACAGTAACGCTTTCCTTCGGCTATAATATACAAGCAACACTTTCTTTTTTGTGACGATAACAGTTGAGCTATTAGTTGGAGCATCCAGCAGGTCCCCTGTTCATTTGACTCTACGATGTGCTGGATAACATATCTTTTGGAGGGAACGTCCCAGCTTTATTTATTCATCGGTTGTCTCCATGGATTCATCTATTTTGAAACGACCTGTAAATGTGTCACTCAGGACCACCACTGAGGAGGCTTCATTCTTTTTTTTTGCACAGGACTTCAATCAAAGCCTCGAAACAAGTCCTCGTCCATGGGAACGCCTGGCAGGTAGGTTCAGATCTTCCCACTCTGGATCATCCACCTTGGAGAAATATTTCTCAACAACCTCGTCGTGCACCTGTTCCAAACTTGGAGGCATCCACTGTATTCAACAGAAACATCACCAGAATTTTCAGATGGTATACCAAATCGAATAAGGTGTCTAATGGATTTTCAAAAGACCATTGTGGATATGAAAGTGATATGACCTTTGGGTTCCGATCTTTGTCTAACAATATAGCCCTGCATCCCTGAGACGGTAATTGGATTTTAGATATATATCGGCTTCAAGCTAAACAGGAGCACTGCTGAAGATGCTACTATACCTCAAAGAAGTCTCTGCTAAAGTCACCACGCATCACATGGCAAACCATTCTATATTCTCGACGTAAGCATTCACCGATAGTTTGCAGTCTGCCTTCTCTTATCTGAAATCAAAGTTGCACAAGAAACTAAGAACCAATGTAGAAACAAGGCATGCATGATCAATAGATACCTCAACTTAGTTTTAGGCTCTGCATAAGATGTCATCAACTTGCTTCATAAATGATGAAAACCAATAAAGTTCCTCCTACCTAACAAATTCTGATGTAAAACCAAGACTTTTGGTCATTGGTGTTTGGTGTAAATCCTTTACTTTTCCATTGATATGTAGTGATAGTCTGTCGTCTTGTACTGGCCATGACAGACCACAAGACCTTATGCTCAGGGAGGTTGAATATAAAACCTAAATAGGTTAGCAGACAATAGTATCGTCATCTTGCTATCCTGGATGTAGACAATGTGGACCGACCCGTAAAAAGCTTTAATTCCACTCGTAGTAACTCAAACATTAGTATCTGAAATCCTGAGGCTGCGAAGCTCATGTGGATGAGAATACTCATACAGCCCATCCAGATATGATGTGAAAATTGTCACGAGCTGAAGGTTCATGCCAATCAATTGGCAATTTTAGACAAAAAGTGCAGGCGTTTTGATAGGAAGTGCCAGAAGAGACGAGGAAGCAAATAGGGTGCAGCTGACAAGGGAAGTGGAAAGAGGGACAAGGTTGGGCCAAGTTATGGGATGTTTGGCCCAACTAGAATTCTCCAATGTCAAACAAGGAAATAGAAATTTCACACACCATAATACCAAGAATAAATTACGGCAGAAATTGCAGGATACGAAAAAAAAAAGTGAGTAATCTGATCGTATAGCTAGATTTGCAGACAGCCAAAATACTGCACAAATGTTGGGATCGCAAGCCAACAATTCCAAGGATTTTGGAACCAGTACGTCTAAACACACAATTTGTTCAAGCAGACAAAAACAGCTGCAGGTTTGTTCTATTGTACAAAAGCACAACAACCAGAGTCTAGCAGCTTCACCTTATGAACCGCGTGAAATGTGCACCAGTCAGCAATATAGATGTTGAGTATATGAAACAATATCAGGTCTCAACTGATCTAACCAAATATTAACTACTTGCAAATAACATTCCATGACAACAATAAAGTAGATTTGCATTTCCAAGGTATATGCTTTAGAAGTGTTTGAAAGATACCGATCTGAGAGATATTTTTAGACTAGTAGGAGAAGACTTCCTCAATGATTGGATTGCAGCAGTAACCCATCCACCATCCACATTTGGAGCTTCATGTTCCTAACATGATATATATTGAATTTAGCAGGACGAGACAAGTAAATTCACTGAAAGATTCAATTAACTCCAGAAAAACTCACAAGAGTGGATATGATTTCTTCGACTGTACTTTTGGAGAAACATTTGTTGATGATCTCCAGCCTTGAGCACAAAAGGAACGAAGAAAGAAGGAATCAGGGCATTATTCGGTCAGAACATCAAATGGGTCACATGGCTCATAGCCAGAAAAAAGTTTCACAAGATATCAAAATGACTCTTTATAATATATGGCATCAGTGACTTTGGTTAGTAAACATGGCCACAAATTGGTTTCAAAGCAATAGCGAAATTAAGATTGGACGATTAATTCAGGTCCTTCATGCATTGTTATCTCAACATCATTGTAATAACAGATTGTTTAGGATATAATCAGGAAATGTGAGAAAACTAAGCCATATTTTTAGACTGTTGACAAGTAAAAAAAGAACATGTTAACAGAAAACCAACATGGTGGGGTAAAAAGAAATAGAGGAAGGATTCCAAGAACAATCCATAGAGCAGATAGAGCTAGAAACTCCGAGTTTGTGGCTAACTTAAAACTTGTGTATTAATTAGCTTGACTGGCTGGTTGCAGCAAATAGAACATCGTTTTTTTTTTGTGAGAATTGTCATGCGACATGATTCATGATATGAAACCCATTTTTTATGGCTGGCGAGGTGCGGCGCCGCGGGGGGGTGTTTGTTAAGCAAAAAATTTATCCAAATCAATCTACCTAACAAGCACTGCAGTACTGGCGCACAGTTCACATGCATGAACAGTGCACGAGACGGCATGACCAGGTTCTGCACATAACACACATGCTAGCAGCAAAGTATGCCCATGATATCTCCGTTTACAAGGAGGGGAGGAGAGCTAGAATAATAATCTCAAAATGCACGAGCAAGAATATACAATGCCAATATAATTGCATTTATACCTATTCAGAGCACTGTTATCTTTCAGTGATGGCTGTTGAGAAAATCGGTCGATGATTCCACATATAGAAAAATGATCAGAACTGTTGACCTTTTTTAGTGATTCTTCAAGCAACGGCAGCCTCTGCAGGAAAAAAGAAATACATAATATGAATTACAGAGCAATATTAACACACGTTGAACCTCAAAGATGTCAGTTAAAATTGAGAGCTTGCAGATGTTAGGTCAACAGGGTAAGGTTAAAGGTTATAATGCATGTGGCAAGGTATAATAAATCCTGAACACAAATTTAACGGTGCAAGTCAATAAGTCATAATTGGAAGTTAAAAGCTGATGGTTTAGGAGAAAGGTATATTGACAATTGATCAACTTCCAAGCACGAATGAAACAAGTAAATGGTGATAACTGAGGCCTGAGAATAAAATTTAATTCATCAGCAAACCTACATCTGAAGGGACGAAGTGAGTTGCAAGCCCACACGCAAGCATTTCAGCACCGTCCAATCTCACACCAGTAAGACCAACATACTCTCCTGAAGAAAGATGTAATAAAAGTTTAGTGAAAATGATCTCCCAAGATAGTTTTGCCATCAATTAAATAGGGTGTATCACTAATACACCATAGATCCCTCACTAAAATTCAACTACTGAATCGCGTTATTCTAAGCAATAACTAACAGTTCTTAGAGAACCAGGAATATGAAATAGACAGAACTTTGGCTACATACATTTCTCCAGCCATGCAAGCTGAACATTAAATATTTAAATTTAAACTTCTATGTGATGATAACCTCATTATAGCATTCAGCATCTGCTTTAAGAAGCAAATTGTCAGGGAGGATGCTAAGGATGTGTAAATGTCCATGAGTGTGAATAATATCCAGAACCACACTACAGATTTCTTGAAAAAGAAAAATATTTTATAAAGAATAGTTTTTATGAAAATCACTAGGCAAACTGACTAAAAAAACAACAGTCCAGCATCAGATTTAACTATTTCAGAGCAAACTGGTATGGTTATGGTCTCATGGATGAAATATCAATTGAGTAATGGGAGATAAAAGTCACCATAGAACTCAGGTAGTCTAGACAAAAAATAAGAGGCCCCTATATCTGGGAAGAGTCCCAATGATGTTTCTGGCATTGCAAAAACCTGCATACATATTCAAATACATGAAGTCAAGTTTATTACATCATTAACAACATGACAATGCGACTCGATAACCAATTTCTGGCCTCCAATTAATTTAGTAAATAGTTGGCTGAGAAAAGCCACACACAACAGGAAGCATTATCTGTCACCATGAACTAATAATTCCCATTAAGTACTTTGAGCCAACATAAAGTTTACCTTCCAACTTCATATCTGCCATGTACACACTGTGATGCAAAATCAGCACTACTAGAGAGTATAACATATGAGTAAGGATGCATAAAGTACAGTCATATCACGGTTTCAAAAACCGCAACCGCGGCTAACCGCGCCTCCGCGGGGGCCCGGCTCGGTAAACCGGCGGTTTAGGGTTTAGGGGTTTGATCAAAATTCGTTTAAATAAATTTTAAATATAAAATATACATAAAATTCCTAAAAATACTATTAATCATTCTAAGCATTTTGGCTTAAATAAAATTTTAAAATTCAAATTTTTAATGTGTATTTTAATGAATTTTAGTCATTTTCATTGATTTTGACTTTTTTCGTCACAAACCGCGGCTAACCGCGAGAAACCGCCGGTTAACCGCCAAAAACCGCGGCTAACCGCGAACAAAACCGGGGAGACGGACTTTTGAATTTAGGGCAAAAATCGTACGGAACCGCCCGTAAACCGCGGTTAACCGGCTCCGCGCCATTGCCGGCTCGGAGAACTTCGCCGGTTTTGTTAACCCTGAGTCATATGTTGTGAAAAAGAGCAAAATTAAATATATAGATACAATGCTATGCATTCATTAAACAATTTAATTTGAATGCTTATGCATGGACCAACAATCAGCAGAAACCCAAATAAGCAGATCTCAAGCTGCCTCATGAGACATGACATATAAACATCATGCACATCCCTACTACAGCCTACTATAAACTATAAGTAACAAGGGAAGTAAAACGCTGTTATGGGCTAGCACACGCCATGTACTGTAGCGTTGTGTACAGCACGGGATTAGTTAAGAGGTTAGTTAAGATTAGATCGAGTTGTTGAATTAGATAAGATCGGTTTATTTAAGAGATAAGATTAGTTAAGATTTATTTCTTAGAGTCCAAGTCTTTTATCCTTATAAAAGGGATGTTTCATGTATCTTTCTATTTGATCAAAGCAATGAGTAAACCAAGTTCTTAGTAAGGCGTTGCCGACGATAAACGGCCGGTGGCTCCGTACAACCAAAGGCGCTAGCTTCGATAACAGCTCGTCTCGCCCGCGTCAAGGGCCGTATCTCTTCTTGTTGCGTGCTGAAATCAAGCTTGTAACAAACGCCATTGAGTATGATTCATAGTGTATACCGTGTTCTCTGTGGCAACCCGAAATTTTCCATGTATAGAGACACCAGCACCTCCACCCATGACGATGCCAGTAAGAAGAGAAACCTGCAATTGAATGTTGTAGCATATATCAGTGTGGAACAGTGGTACTGACGATTGATATGGAGCATTAATTTCGAAGAATGCAGCTCACCTGAGGCTTGCTATAAGTCACAATGATATAGTTCAACAAAAATTCATTTCGGAAAAAATCAGCACCATATTTCCAGCTGTCTGATTAAGAAAAGGACATCAATTAAAATCAACCGGATGTCTGGAACAACACTACATATGTATGCTAAATTTTATATATTCAAACTGTGTAGGAGAATAAATGCAACGAAACGTAACGAGAAACAGCTTAATTAATCAGCTTTGGATATTTAATATCATCACCACAAGCTTGAGTTTTCAGTACCATTATTTATAGACCGGACAACTGCAGCGACATCACCTCCAGCACAAAATGCTCTTCCGTTCCCCTGAAAAAGTGATGATTCAACCCAGTGATGCACACAGGTACTTAAAGTATGAAAGAGAGCAACAATTATACCAATCTATGAGATCGCAACACAATAGTGGAAGGGAATGAGAAATAGAACCACACACAGACAAGAATAGCAACAAGAAAATCAAGGACATTATTCTGGGTAAAATTGTAAGAAGCAAAAAATTCATGGATCAAGGAAAGACAAGATAATACATTTATGAATATCAAAAAGAGTGGAAGGCCCCACAACAAATGTCAATTTGCTACAACCATAAACTTCAGATTAGAATGGTTTCCTATGATTCAAAAAACAACAAGCACAAGAAACTGTCTGTATCATTGATTTTTACCCAATAATTTACATTTCCGCTTATGTGCCAATAGACAACATCCACTGACCTCGAATTATAGAAAACAGAAAACAAGACATAAATAGTAGCCTATATTTGATAACTAAATCAAATATTACATGATAACAGAATGCGGTGCTATCCTTACCTTCATAAGCAACAATTTAACTGCATTGTCTTTGTCATAAGCAGTGAAAAACCTCAGAAGTCCCATTATCTGGAACATGAAAGCAAAAGAGTTTCATGTCACCTCATTCCAGCCTTTCTTCAAGAATGGGGCTAATATAACCATGTGCTTAAATACAGGTGGGACTCTTAATAAATATTTCTTGTGGATATACCATTGCAGAGGAGAGGGCATTCAACTGCCTTGGCCTATTCAAAATCAATGTGCGTGTAAAACCATTTGCTTCCACCAATACCTGGACAATAGAGGATGTGGGATAATGATGGTTACTTTCTTGCAGAACCAATAATCAAAGGTACTTCAGGGTGAAAATTGTGTGCAAGGCAGCACACATGCAGAAAAAAGAAGAAGAAGATATAGATCATAGAATAGAAGCAACATATATTTGACAATACGAAAAATTACATATAGATAAATACCACTTATAAACCCTGAACTCTGATTTGGTTTGGTTTTGAACCCATAAACTTTGAAACTGTCTGATTTGGGAGGTCGAAGTATCGAAACCGTCTATTTTAATATGATACGGCATCACCATTCACCAGCACATCAACACTTCGATGATGACATGAATGGCCAGGCATGGATCACAGGGTTTGAGCTTTGATCTCTTCTTTATGACCAAACATTCCTTGAGAGCTTGTATGAATGTGTATCAGCCGGGACCAACAATCTCAAAAAAAAAAAAAAAGGATTTTGGAGCTAAATGCGGGCCAGGGAGCACTCCATATTTCTGGAGTGATTAAAAGCACACACTAAGAAATAGGTAAGGAAAAGGGGGAGCCCCAAGCTAGCGGATTCGATATTAGTGCCGCAACAAAAGAAAGCCCAAAGCAGCGAGAGCATCGCATGAAGCACCCTTAGCGCAACGCCGCAACCTACGATATAGGGTAAGCAAAGCAAGCGGGGCACAGGCAGAGACGAATCGCTGGGAGTGGAGGGGAGAGGAGGGGGAGGCGGAGGAGGGTTGGGAGGGTAGGGGTGCGGGTGGCGGGAAGAGGGAGAGGGGGGGCTGACCTGATCGGAGTCGCCGTTGGCCATGGCCGGCCGCGGCGGAGCAACTGGCCTGGAGGGGGGAGTCGTTCCTGTGACTCTGTGAGGGCAGCGTTAGAGTTTTTTAGACAACTGTAAAAGGCTTGGCCCACCTGCATGAGGTTAGCAATGCTTGCACAGGGCAGGCTGAGGCGGGATTGCAACCAAGCAACTTGGAGAGGATCATTGGATCTTCTATCTCTACTGTTATAAAGCAGCTTATGGTAGTAGTGGTGGTGATTTCACCAACTATCAATCTGAGCTGTCAAATCCACCATCAACGACTCACACAGCATCGTACCCTCGCCCCAGCCGCCTGCCAGCAGCGCTTCCCTGCGCGGCTGCGCCCGCCGCCTCCTACCCCATCTGCTTGCACACCTCCGCCGCGTCCAGCCCCGCCTCCAGCACCCAAACGCCGCCCCCGCCACCTCTTATCACCTTCTTCCCTTGGCGCCTCCGTCCTCATCCCCGCCGCCGCTGGAGCACTGCCCCTTCGCCGGATCTCCGCCCCGCCGCCAGAGTTCGCCTGTCGGTCTCCGCCATCCAGCCCCGGTCCTCTTCCCCGTCGCCCACCCGTTTGTGGTGTGGCCGTACACGCGCCACCGTCCTCCACCCCTGCCCCCCGCCATCTCCGTCGTGTCGCATCGCCATCTCTCTCTCTCTGGGCCGGCTCGGTGGCTGAGGCTCAAGTTCCCCCCCGCCGCTCCCCCCTCTTCCCTCTTGCTCCCCCCCGTCTCACTCAGTCCCTCACCCACCACCTCTCACATATCACTCCCAACATCCAAAATAAATCTTTGGTTCAAGGTTCACTAAATCTTCATGGGCTAGGTGGTGGGTGTTGGGATACAATTCCAGCCAAGTGAGGACGGCAGATCTTGGCGTCATGCTTGGCGGAGTAGACGGAGAAGACGGCGACGGTGGTGGAGAGGAGGGAGAAGAGGAGGAGGGCGAGGAGGTAGGCGGCCTGGAAGAGGAGGAGGGAGGCCCAATCCCCGACGAAGTAGGAGAGAAGGCGGTGCCAAGCGCGGTGTCGTCCAGCGCCGAGTCCACCTGGTCGATTTGGGAGAAGAGCGTGTGGGAGATGGCGGCGATGTGGAGGAGGAAGAGAAGCGACAACGGCAGCACGAACACGGTGGTGATGTGCCCGAACACCGCCCGTTGCGCCAGCAGGATCCCCGCGATTCCTAGGAACTGCAGCTCCTTCGGCTCGCACTCCATCTGCACCAAATCTCCTCGCACGAGCTCGCTGATGCTCGCTCTCAGCAATGGGTTGGTATTGGGGAATCGAATTGATCTTGCTTGGATTGGGGTTGGAATTCGGGTATTGTTCTCATGCAACTTTTGTTTATCAGAGGGCCTTGAATATACTGTTGTACCATTTGATGTTGGTGTTATGCTATTAGTTAAATCTCATGCTCAATACAAGTCATATGTGGTGCTGAAGTTAGCCACCTCTATTTGTTGTAAAGCATTGCCTGTACAACTTCCTCTATATATTTATAAACTGTTCCAAGATAGAATATCTGATTGACATCATGTCGCTGAGTACTTTCTCTCTGACACACGTTTGGCTCACGTTAACACACATGCAATTATATTTTTCCCTATTTGTTTTGTTTGTAGGTGCAAGTGTTGAATTTCATTTCAGTTCTTGTCAAACATGCTGGGATAAGATTATTCCATTTGCTAATTAGTTATCACAATCTTTCCAGAAGCTATAGATCAAACATTATGGCCTGTCAAAAATCTCATTTCCTATTGGTTGTACTCTATTCATGAACTGATAATGTGCAAACTTCTCTTGTGTCCTGAGCTTAGTTTGCCTTATTGCCTCTGATTTTTGACATGGCGTCGTTTTCTTAAATTTTACCTAAGGAGGAATAAATTAGCCCTTCCCTGGCAATATGGTTTTATCAAATTACCCTTGACAGTTTGAAATTTTAATGCCACCTGTGTTATATGGTCTCTTAGAATAATTTTCTTCTATCTAGAACATAGTTTCTGACTGAATTTTTTATCCTAACATGCAGTCAGGCTAACAGATGATGTCGAGGAGCTATTTGTGAAACATTTCATTGAAGGTGACAAAATCAAAACAATGATGTATCTGAAGCCAAATCAGAGGGAAGAATCACACTCTACCATGTTTTTCATTGGTAACACTTTGAGTGTTGTCACAAAGATTGTAAACCAGTAAACCTGTGCACATCATCAGGTCATCCGTTAAGCAGTGTATAAACGTTGCACTCTGGCTCTTGGCTGTTGGCTGCTATTTTCGGTAACTGCATGACAGTTTCATCAGGAAAATAGCGGTGTCCTTTCTAGATGTGTATGTTGATTGTCAAAGCACTAAGACATCTGTTGATTCACATTACTGATAGAACTGTTAGACTCCAACTCTGGTATAGTGACAGCTTTTATTGATGCATCTATCAGGGAGGTAATCCCTTTTTGATCCACTGACTGCTGCCCTGAAGTTTTTCTTTTCTTTTCTTTGGAGGGATACAGCTGGTCAAGGAAGTTTTAGGAGTTTGATCCAAGCTATATCAGAGACTCTTAAGAATTGACGTTGCAAGTAATCTCTTTCTCCCTCTCTATGTTGTCTTGCAGCTCTTAAGATTTTCTTTTGGTACCAAATATGCAGAAGTTGCAAGATAACTGGGAACTTGATCATAGCTATGTTTTAGTTAAATCATAAGACAAAACTTTTACTATTTTCTTTCTTATTCTTAAGTACTTTGAAGTGGATAGAGGAAGTCCGCACTAACAATGGAAGTGATGTTACTATCATTGTGCTTGTTGGAAACAAAACCGACCTAGGTGACAAGAGGTTGGTGGGATTGACATTGTTGTGTGTTTTCTATATGTTTCGGTTTTGTGTAATATTAGATGGAGTTCACCAGAAGTCTGTTGTTTCTGTTATGTGTACCAATATTCGCAGTGTGGGGGTGTTATTTATTTATGTCGTTGTGTTGCTTCAGAAAACCATGTAATGCAAAATAATTACATGTCTCATAGTACTCCCTCTGATTGCAAATATAGGTCGTTTAAGACGATAGGTGAAATGTCCATGCTACCCTCATTTATACTCATGTAAAATATAATTATATTGTGTGTTATCTCATTCTTAATTTTGAATGAAGAATTAAGCAAGGGCAAAGTTGGTCTAGGTGAGTTTAAGTTAATTACCTTCGACTCGTAGAACGACTTATGTTTGGAGAATTTTAGTGATGCTAAAACAGCCTCATGGTGGCTGTTGCAATATACGGTTAATCACATAAAATGAACTTTGTATCAGGTTGGAGTTTTCTAATTGTTTTTTTGTGTGTGTGAGGGCTCTCAATGAAAGATTAATTGGTCATTGCGATATCACATAACAACGGGTCTTGTATCCTAGGTTGGAGTTCTAGAGTGAATATTGTCAGAACCTTCAGTTTTAGGATTCATAGTTTATGTGCTTTTTATCTCCTTTAACATGATAGATTAACTTGACAATTGAGATGTTTGAATTTGCTGTCTTTAGTCCTAGATTTATGTGGGCATAAGTCATATTTTATTGCTCAACATTTTTGTGCTTTTTTTAGCCTGAACTTTAGTCAGAATAGTAGTAAATTAACATTTGGATGTAAGACATGATTAATATTTGGATTGCCAATATTTGGATACCTTGATGTAGTTTGAAAGAGCTGTTCTGCTTTCATATTTGTGTTGAAGTTATGTTATTTCTCACGAATCAGGCAATTTCTCACGAATCAGGCAAGTTTCAATGGACCTCGGTGTGATGTTTCTTGAAACCAGTGATAAAGTTGGCTTTAACATCAAGGTATGCAGTATGTTTCAGAAATAGGTTACTTTTAACATGTCCCTTTAATTATTGTAAGTCGGTTTCAAATCTTGCTAGATTTCAAATCACTCTGTAATAACGTAGGTTTTGTTCAACTGCTTTAGTGCTAAATGCACATGCCATGATTATTTATGAGAAATTAATCTTCTTTGCAGACAATCAGACAATATCGATGGTTTCTTACTTCGCATCATCTTTACAACCAAGACAAATCCGAGGCAAAACTATTTTAATTTTCATGCTACTAAAGCACGTGTTGAGTCTTCACCAGTTTGTGAACAAAATTAGCTTAAGAAAAATATTCTAGAGTAAAGAAGTAAAGTAGAAACCTGACAAAACGAGTTTACTATTTTCAACTTTATCTATCCAGTTGACACTACAATTTTTTTGCTCTCTCCTCACTGTCTAAGACACATTTCACGCTTAATTCATCTCGTGAAAAAAACTCTTGGTGAACATTTTTGTACCGAGATATTTATTTAACGAATTTGTTACTTTCTTTGCCGTTGAGAGCAAATCTACTGCCTATTCTAATATTACACCATGTGATTCTTGCTCCAATGCGATGAAGACGCCAACAAAAATGAGAAATGTACATTCACACATTCTGCAATGGGACACATAAAAATATTATTTTGCCTCCCGTTGCAGCGCACGGGCAACTTACTAGTAAGATTTATGCCGCCTCTTACTCTTCCACGTACATTTTTTTTAAAAAATAAAACATCCTCCAAAATTTCCATTTTATGACACCGTATTTGAAGAGGAGTCAGCAAATCCCATCCAAGGTAAAGAGAAGACTCGGCACCACGACACGTTTGGATGGCTCCAACAAGGACCGTCATGGTCACAACTCACAAGGTGGAAGTTGCTCAGCTCGATGGAGGATGCTAGGATTTGTGCCAATGCAAGATCACATTATACCGTTCATTATACCAAAATCATTTTTTTTGGGTAAGGTGCTAGAGTACATTATACCGTTCATATCAACCGAACGGTATAGCATTTTCTTCCTCCTCCCACCGCAACCTCCCATCTTCCTCCATCTCCACCGTCACGCTTTCCTTCATCGCCGCCGTCGCTCCATCCTCCGCCTTCACCCTCCTCTTGGGACTCCTCCCCACGCCTTCCCTACCGCTGCCTCCGCCTCCCCCCTCTCACCACCCCGCTGGACAAACCCACCCTAGTCTCAAAGAAAAGTGGATCCGCTCACCGTCGCCGCTCAAGCCCCCCTCCACACACACACCACTACCACCGCACACACACGCACATTCCCATCAACCGTCGAGACGGTGACGGTCTCCCTGGCATATCTATAAGGTCTAAGCCCACCGGACCCCTCCCAATAAAAAAACCAAACCCCAAAAGAACGGAAACACTTGTGTGAGGCCGTCCGGCCGTCCGGACCTGCTCAAGGCAGTGGGCCTTTAGCCCAAGGCCGGCCCATGCATGCAACTCACGTGAAATCCAGCATGCGCAGGGGCATAAAAAGCGATGACGCAAGCTGACGTCAGCAGATTCCGTTTTTTGTATTTTCTTTGGACGACCATAATTTTTAACTGGGTGCTCCAATCCAAAAACCGTTTGCACCAACGTGTTCCTCGTATTTTTACGAACAAAACAAGATGTTTGTTGCCATATAAATATTCAAACTTATCTGACGAAACTTGGGGTTTGCCTACTAAAACTTGGGTTTCGCCTACTGAAACTTGGATTTTCATATTCGTAAAACTTGTCGAACTGTCAAGTTTCATCAGGTTTAATGCAAGTTTCATCAAGTTTTAACAGGTTTCATTCAAGTTACTCAAGTTTCATTGGGCCAATCCAAGTTTCATCAAGTTTCAACAGGTTTCATCCAAGTTTCATCAGGTTACATCGAAGTTTTATCAGGTTTCAACAGAACACGGCCAAGTTTCATCAGAACACGGTCAAGTTTCGCTAGTATATATGTAAGTTTCATAAGTGCCTTCTCCTAGTTCACATCAAAAATCGGAAAGTGAAAAATCAAAAAATTCAAAAAGTATTTAAAATGGGTTGCTCTCGATTTTATAAGAATTATGAAATTTATTCCACGAATTTTGAACAATGTTTGAATTTTGTACAAAAATCAGAAGTTAAATTAGAAATTTGATCTAATGCATTGCCAGTTATCTAGTCGCTGCACTGTTTATCTAGTCGCTGGGAGCTGAGACGTGGGCGCACGGCATCGCTAGTATTGGCCCGGTAGCGGTGATCCGACGGCGCGGGCTGGTCCGGACGGAGCGCCAGGTGTCGAACGTCCGACGCCTGCCGCTGCCCCCAAAAGAACGACGAAGCCAGCGACGGGGTTGAGGAGAGAGGAAATAGCGAGCAAGCCAGAAAAAAAAGATATACCGTAACGGTAATTCTTTACACAATCAGAAGAGCGGAAGTTCGAGCACAAATCTCGAAAACAGAAGCAAGATTTCGAATGAAACGGGCAAACGGCATATCCACCCCCTTTGCCGCACAACTCGAAGCAGGCACGGATGACAGATCCAACATAGAATGCTCCACCAGAGTGCAGGCAGCGGCAACAACACTTTTGCAATGGAAGGAGGCAACAAGAGCACCACATCAAGTTCTCCAATTGAAATCAAAGCATCCATCAAGTAAAATTCATGATCCATAGCAGGCAAGAGTAACCAACTACAAGCCTAGGGGTGGTAAAGATCTCAGCGGGCATCGATCACTCGCGTTAGATACTTAGGAGGGTGGGAGCTACAGCAACAAAGCATTACAACAGCGCTAAATTAATCTCCTTACTTAGGAAAACAACAAGGGGTGAGGCCACCAGGAATCTAATTCTCCTAGCCAGCGACCGCAGACGACGTACTACAGGCAGTGCCCAACCATCAGCAGCTTTCTCTCTGGTCGGCCAAGCCAACAAATGGGGGGCCTCTCAACGCAGTGTTAGTTCGACATCATCTTCATGTCAGAGTCGTGCCTGTTCTGATGATGCGCCGACAGTGTCCATCCACCAGATGCGTAAGCCGGGGGCATGTGCTGATGCTGCTGGTGTTGGTGCTGTCCCGAGTGGTTGTAGGGCATCCCGCTGTGGTTGATCGGGCTGCCGGAGTCGTCAGAAGATGCGCTGGATGTGCCCTCCGACGGCGGGCTCGCTACCGGAGCTGGCACATAGGTGGCCATCTGCGGAGGGGCCGACATCGGCTCAACCTTCCGTGCCTCCGCAGGCTTTGATTTTTTGCCTTCTGCGATGAAACTAGCCACCACAACCTGATAGGACACATGACAAAAGGGATTACAACGCAGTTGGAAAAGTTGAGAAGAAGCAAGAAATTCAATCAATCAGACCTGAACAGGCGTCGCAGCCATTAGCATTCCAGCCACACATCCTCCAAGAACTCGTCCATCAGATCCTGCAAGTGCAACGCTCAATCCACCAGTCCTGCTACGAGTATCACCATCCTCCGCAAGAAGGAACGAACCAGATAGTGAGATGATCTCGAAACGACCCTGCCAACAGATGTCATACACAACATCAGAACATCTACACTATATAAATGATTCTATTGTCCAGAAGTAGCATTTTCCAGCTAGACCTAATTATCCTTAAGCATATGTAACAGAACAGCACGATATTTTAATGCCCACACCACACCTACATTGCATGTTGAATTGTTGCAACAAATAATGCAAGATTTTACCAAAAGGTTGAAACATCATGAATTTATTGATTTTCCTTTTGTTATTCCTTCAATAGAGACCCTTTCATTTAACAAGCAGTAGTGGACCGATTCACAGAAGACAGAACTGATCGCTGTGATTGTAAACATAATCCATACAACTTGGGCCAGGGAAGCGTAGATAACAAAAATGTGATTTAACCAAAAGCTATTGAATATGTAATCCAAAACCCCAACTCAGATTGAAGCTCAAAATGCAACCAGCATAGGGACTGCCAAGCATTTGTACTACTGTATTATACGCTAGACAATGATCCCATACAGTTTAAACACTACACTTTGTATCCCAAGGAAATGCATTGACATTTGATTGATGATGTATAATTCAAATTAAGGTAAATACATTATTAAGTATTAAGTATATGTAGAATGCAACACAAAAGAAATTAGTAAATCCATTATTAAGTACATGTATAATCATAGTGGAGATAATCTCCTACACAACTTACACAAGGAATTTAGTACCTCATAGGTGACTAATCCACCAGATGTAGCTGGTTGCCTAAGAGTTACATTGCTTATTGCACCATTTGCTGAAAGAATACAAACTGTGCGAGGGCCTTGCTGTGAGAAAGCCATAATTTTTGAAGCAACATCCTGTCAGGCAAAGAGATGACATTTAGAAATAGAATCAAAGTTTAGAAATAGAATCAAAATTTTCAGCCACTATCAACAAGTGGCCCGATGAACAACTTAAACATGGAAAAAATATAATTGCACTGCAAAAGGGACAGAGCAAAGCAAGTATGACCACAAAAAATGGCATGGCATTCAAAGAGAAATGTGTACACTGTACAGTACAGTCAACTCCCTAAAATATTGTCACGTTCATGGCTAAAGAGATTGTAGCTGCGGGTAGGGAAGTAGACTTGGTGGTGTCCATGGGACGAGAGGTGGGTGTCGATGAGGTGGGCCACACAAGCAAGTGCTGCCAGCAAGAGGGCTGAGAGGAGGTCAAGAGATGATAAGCAACAATATGAATAGTATCGCTTAATCTGATAACTAGCTTGGAAACCAGCTAAATAAGGATCTGACGGTGGCAGCTAACAACTCCAGCAACTGATCTCCCTAATTTTAGCTAATGAACTACCTTCCCTAAGTTCCATTTATTCAAGCCACCTAAGGCCGTATTTGGTTCAGGGTTAGATTAAATGGGTTACCTAATCTTAACCCAGCTAGATTAGCCTAATTCAACTTTTATGTTCCCCAACTAATTCAATCTATAGCTTAATTCAACTTTTATGTTCCGCAACTAATCCGGTTAGCGAGGTTATAGCATTGACCGGATTAATTTAATCGTGCTTAACCCAAGAGTGTGCAGACGTCTGGTATGGCACATGGTGACAGCGACATATAGTGAAGTGCACACCGTGCATGACAAAAAATGCACATATCCACACATTGTGGTACAATTGAGTTAATTGCCCAAAAGTATTGACAAAAAATTACAAACTGCTGGCATAAAGGTAATCACAGAAATGGATTAATCAATGTTTCATTTGCAAATTCAATTAGGACAGTGTATGCAGTCCCACCATATTTTGAATGAAATGAGGATCTCACACCCAGGCACCCAGCCCAGAGTAACACTATGCAAGTAGGTCACAGCAATAGACCCATGAATGTCTACTGTGCTCACTTCTATGACCTATCTAATCTAGGTGACCTAAAGACAAAGAACACATCTTTCAATGATTAGGGGGGAAATTATCGACATACTACTTTTTTTTTTGGTTCAAGTGCACTTACTTACCCATGAAGTATAATTACAGCTAAAAATTTACTACCAGATATGCCATCAGCTCATCAAAATGGAAAGCTGTAGCTGAGGAAGGAGCTCTAAGCACAGCAGCAACCATGATTACAGGAAGCAAAATAGTATTGTCAACCCTTTCAAATAGTAATCCTCCTCCGCAGACCATGGTCAACAGTAGCACAGACAGGTGCCCCCCCACTGGTTGCTGATTGCCAGGCTAGCTTGCTAGGGCTGAGAGTGTACCACCCAGAAGACCAGAACCCATCACCCCAGGTCTTCACAGCCGCAGGCTTGTACTACTACTAGTACTGCTTTGAGGTACCAGTGAGTGAGTGCATCGCACACTCCTCACTGACTTGCCGCTGACCGTGGGGCCGGTCAACTGACAGCCATGCTGGGAATCTGAAAGACACCGCAGCTCGCAACTTGCTGGCTGCCGGGCTCCTCAACGGCAGAGGCAGATTCTACGGGAAGGAGCAATCACCAACTGCTCGCTAGTCCCACTCACAGATCACGGCTACGTGACTCGGCGTTTGGGAACACCCGCACGAACACGTCATAGATCCACCACCGCTCGTACCACTGCAGCCACCAAGCTGAGATGTTGGCGCTGCCCTTCTAACTCAGGAGTGGATAAGAAAACAAAGACGAGACCGAGAGCAAATTCAAGATCTATGGTGTTTCTTGTTCCACGTGGGTGTTGGTTGCTGTTACGTACCTCGCCGGCCTTGACAGTGAGAATGTGCGGAGTGAAGGCGATGCCCCAGGACCCTGCCAGAAATCACAATCACCAGAAAGAGTTGGATTTTATGAGAGAAACCCTTGCACGAAATGAATCGAAGGCGGGAGCGGGCGATGCACCCACCCAGGGCTTCGAACTGCTTCTTCTTGCCGGAGCCGGGCGGCCGGCCGCGGCGCTTGGCGTTGGGGTCGGACGGGGGGCTGCTGATGGAGAAGCCGTGCTGGCCGTGCTGCGGCGGCGCTGCGGCGCCGCCGGAGGCGGAGGAGATGGGAGCGAGCGCGAGGGCCATGCTCCCGTCGGGCGCGTACTTGCGCGGCCGGCCTCGCTTCTTGCGCATCAGCTCGCCCATGCCCATCACATTGCCGTGCGGCGGCGGCGGCGGCGCGGCCCCGGCGGCGGGCGGCGCGGCGTAGAGCATGGGGCCCGGGGCGTGGTGCTCCCCGGGCACCTTCCCCACCATCTGGTCGAAGGACAGCCGCATGGTGCCGGGCATGGGAGCCGGAGGGTTGGCGGCGGCCGGCGACGGCGCCGGCTGCTGCGCAAACGGCTGCGGCGGCATGGCGACCGGCGGCGGCTGAGAAGACGACGCAGGCACCGCCGCCGCCGCGGGAGCGGCGGCCGTGGGGGCGACGAGCGGCGACACGTCCTTGGCCTCCATTAACTTAGATCTATGAATCTAGCAGGCTAAGCGACCCAAAGCTGCTGCCGTCGACAGTGGGAGTGCTCCAAGCGAGACTTGGTGGTTTGACTTAAAGCGATTTGCTCACCTTATCAATCCCAAGTCTGAGCTGCGAAGATCATGAACCAGAAAGCGCTCAGTAACAACACGGGCGGTAGGCAAGAAACACTCTTTGCAAAAAGCAAATTACAGCACGATAAATTCTTTTTAAAAAAAAAATTGGAGCAGATAACATCGGTAGGAAAGCAAGCAAGAAAGAGAGGGGCGGCGAGATTAGGTGGGAGTTAGGAGGGGGCGGTGGCGCATGCATGTACCAGTCCAAGCCAAGACGAAAGCGATGAGTTAGGAGGAGCACGCCATGGCCCTGCTCAGCTCAGCTCAGCTCAGCTCAGATCACTCTCTTGCCTGCAGCGCATTGAGTGCTGGTGCTAGGTCGGAGAAGGGAAGAGAGGTGGGGAAAGGAGGAAATTACGGGGAAGGCAAGCGAAGGGCAGGGAAATTAATAAAGGTAAAAAGGGTAATAAAGAAAGGAGATTTTGTTACGAGTACACGGCACATCACATGCACATGCACCCGCAGAGAGTGGAGTGGAGGCTAGCTACACTACTGTTTAAGGTAGAGCGAGTAATAAAGGCGGGGAAAAGCTTTTTTGGCTCGGAGTTCGGGACAGGCCATAACTACGAGTCGTAGGCCCTTTCCCAACTCTCCACTCCTCCTCCTCCTCCTCCTCTCTGCGAGATTCGAAATTGAACGGATTCGAAATTCAAAAGCGCAGTTGAATCGAATCGAATCGAATCGAATAATGCATAATTGTTTACGTTTGCCGCGACGAACGATTGGATTTATTTAATACTGTACCAGTGCCACTAGGCTAGTGTAGCAGAAGTAATTGATGAGCGATGAATTTTTAAAAAAGGGGCCGCCTTTTTGGGCGTGCTTGGGCTTGGGGTTGGAGGAATCAATCAGCAGCAGCTTTCTCGCTCGCGCCATCTCCCCCCTCCTTTTCTTTTTTTTCCCGCTAAAAATAAACAAAGCGAAAAGGCGCGGCGTACTTTGGAAGGACACGTACCGCTGCTGCGATTCGGCAGGCGGACTGGGCAGGCCCACGCGTCAGGGAGGGCGGGCGCGGGCTCGGAGTAGCCGGACCGGGGTGGGCCCCGCGGCTCCAGGGATAGTCACGTGCCCTGCTCCTGCTGCCCGCGCGAGACGAGGAAATCTTCGTGGGCCCGGCCGCCCGCTCCGACTTCCGAGGCTTCCCGGTGGGGCCCGCCCGGGCTCATCGGGATTCGGTCTCGAGCGCGCTCATCCGTCGATGCCAGATCTTGTGGACAGGAGAGGCCGAGCACGGGTTTCGAGTGGTGGGCGGCCCAGCTGGTTACTGGATGCTTTGCAGGCCGACCTTGCTTCTGGGCTGGGCTGGACCGGGCACACCGACTGTACGGTACGGGACGCCTCTTTTGTTTTTCATAACACAGCCTTGCGTTAGCTGGTTACTGATTAACCAACGGAGATTAACATTGATAGATAAACCAACGGAGATTACATTGATAGATATAGATACGTAAAAAAACGTAGGCCTTGTTTGTTTATGTTGAGTTATGATTTTGTGGGCAAATTTGTGACCCACTAAATACATTTTTAAAATTTAAAAAATATGAAAAATATTTTTCAATTAAGAAGAACTATTTAAAACCCACAAAAATAATTACAAAATATTATAACATTTTGGCTATATAAAAATAACAAATTTTAATTTAATTTAATTTAATTTAATTTAATCGACAAACAAGATAGTAAAAAACATAATCTCTTACAGCATACACAGCAGTGTTGGCATCATGCGCACGCGGTTAGCCGCGCGCCCGCCCGCCCCTCGTAGTCTACAACTCTGCACACGTTCAATTTTTTTGCCGCCCCCACGCCCCCGTGATACCATCATACCAGCGCTGTTGGGATGCTCTTATAATGGATAAACCGATCAACGCTTTGTCCCTGCATCTGGATAGCTTGACAACCGTCGCTTCCAAGAACAGATCCAAAGACATCCGAGCTTAAAAAGGAAAAAGCCCAAAATTGGCACAAACCAGAATACTTCAAAGACATATTTTCACCCAGACGACATCCCGTCATTTGTCTGGTCTTTCAGGCCCGAATTTGAGAAAGAGAATCCTTCAACACGGATAGTTTTAGAATATTGTGAGAAACATTTAGTAGCTTGGTACTAGACACTGTCCCTGCTATACTATACGCAAATATCGTTTTACTTTTTCTATGTGCACAGCCGGCGAAGCAACTGTTGCTCGACCTCCCGCCGGCCTAACGCCCCACGGCCACGTGTGTTGATTCACTCGCCGTCATCGGTCTGACCGTCTTCAACTGGTCCCATCTCCCATGTCTCCGACGGTGCTACCATTGCCTTGCCGCCTCCTCCTTAGGGGTGGAACGAAGCCGAGTTCGAGCGAGCTCGCTTTGGCTCGGCTCGGCTCGTGAAATGTCACGAGTTGGAGAAGAGGCTCGACTCTGCTTGTGAAATGTCACGAGTTGGAGAAGAGGCTCGACTCGGGCTCGTGAGCGCTCGCGAGCTTTTACAAATTCTCAAAAAATACCTGGAGGAGACGCCGCCGCCACCGTCGAGGAGGAGATGTTGTTGCCGCCATCATCGCCTTTGGGGAGTTGCCGCTATCACCCTCCCTTCAGATTTGGTAGCCGCCACCATTGGGAGTAGTACCACCGCCTCCTCTAGATCTGAAGCAAGAACCGCCGCCCTCATACCTCGGTGTCGGCACTCCTCTGCGCCATTTCCATCGTCGCTAGTAGGAGAGATGTGGGGGTGAGAGAGTCAGAGAGAGAGAGAGAGAGGGTGAGGGTGAGGGGAGGGATGGGGCCGGGCATCGGGCGTGGGACGGCGGGGGAGATGTGGGGGCGACGGGCGAGACTGCAAGGGAGACTCAGGGAGTGAGGGTGGGAGGCGGGCAGAGGGAGAGAGAGGCCTGGGGACTGGGGTAGTGTGGGGATGTGGTTGGGGATTAGGGTTGGGTGTGGTTGTATGTGGTTGTTGGATCTGCATCCAACGGTAGGAGCATCGTGTGTCTAGTGTCTACAGTATTAACCGAGCTACGAGCGAGCCAGGCCTAACTCAGCTCGTGCTCGATTTTGACCGAGCTAAAAACATGTTCGGCTCGTGCTCGTTTGAAAACGAGCCAAGCCCGAGCTCGAGCCCAAGCTGCTCGTGAGTCATGAGCTAAAGTTGCAGCCCTACTCCTCGCTCGATCTCAACGTGGGATAGCCCAGTGGACCAGGCCCAACTCCGCACCATATTTTGGCCCGTTACGTGGTGGTCCTCATCCAAAGAAAAAAAAGGGTTTTTTTCATCCATGCCATTATTAAGTTGCATATATTCGGAACTGCTATTATTTAGTGCATATTCTTTAAAATGCCATTATTTCTGCAACAAAACCTCAGCACTGCCATTCTTAGATGTTTTGATGGATTTACAACTTATACAAAATCAAAATACCAAACAAAATACGTCCTGGCATGTGGGGTCCGCATGTCATTCTTTCAACTTCATCTTCTTCCTCTCTTCATCCCCATCCCCAGCGCCACTAGTCTCCTCCTCCATCTTCTTCCTCCTCCTCCTCGCCTCTCTCCTCCACCTTCCCTGCCTCTAGCGCCTCGCCGCCTCTCTCTCTCCTCGCTGGGTCTCTCCTTCTCCACCTTCCCATCCCCGCCATGCCGCCTCTCTCTCTCCTCCTCGGGTCTCCTCCTCCACCTTCCCATCCCCGCCGCGGTCTCTCCTCCTCCTCATTGGTCTTTCCTCCACCTTCCCATCCCCAGCCGCCAGCCAGATCCAGACCGCCGCAGCCACGCCTCTCTCGGGAGCCGCCGGCTGTTGCTGTCATTGTATTGCCACCGCTCATTCACACCTCACAAGCTGCTGTGGTGGTCACGTGTCATTCGAGGGCGCCAGCCATTGCTGCTGAGCTAGTCTTCACGCTGCACGCCTGCTCTGGGAAGCTGATTGTCATGGAGTGAGTGGCGTAGGTGCTGGCGGCGGCGGCTCAGCACCGACAGTGGAGCATGGGTAGATCGGGAGAGAGGAAGAGAAGAGAGAAAGGAGGAAGAAGGTGGGAGGAAGAAGAAGAAGATGGGGAGAGGATGACAGTGGGCCCTACTGATAGATATGTATTTCTCTGATTCGATTCGATGTGTCTCGTTAAAAATCTGAAGAAGGGCTCAAGAATGGCAGATCTTTGAGGTTTTATTCAGAAATAAATGGCATTTTAAAGAATACGACTAAATAATAAGATAGCCCAATATACGAACTTAATAATGGCATGGATGAAAAAAACCCTTAAAAGGGGTAAAAAAGAAAAAGAAAGAGAGAGCACGGGGTCGGGGTGAGTTGAGTGGTGATAGGGGAGGGAGAGGGGAGACACGGCGGCCGGCCGCGGGAGCTCCACGCCATCGTCTTCCCTCCACCCCAATCCATCTCCTTCTCCATCTCCCCGATGGCGCTGGCCTCCACCACCGCCACCGCCACCGCCTCCCGCCCCCTCCGCCGCTTCCCGCCTCCGCCCCAGATTTCCTCGCTCGCCGCCACGCCGCGTGGCTACGTCCGCTTCGCCGTGCGCTGGGAGGGTCCTCCCAGGGCTTTCCTTGGGGGATTCTCCCAGGCCGACGCCAGCGAGAGCGACGACGACGACGACGGCGTCGTCCGCCGCCCAGTGCAGGAGGATGACGACGTCCTCGACCTCTCCTCCGCTTCCTCCGGCCCCGAGCGCTGGGACGTGCTCGGCCTCGGCCAGGCCATGGTACGCCCATCTTCTTCTGCTGTAGCTGCTTCTTTTCTGTCAACGTTGGCGCGAAACAAGCTAGAGTCAATTCCTTATTTTTGGTTTGCAATTGGAGTATCCACGTATCTGTACAAAGAGCCTGATAGCTTCCAGCCTCAGTACAGTACACATTTAGAATGCTAAGCGGTTTCGATAAGATGTTGATCCGAGGATATATATTGTCTCTGTTACCGATTCAAACAGTTCATGGTTGATAAATACCTTTGTCTTTTGTTGTAATCCTAATTCATCAATGTGTAAGCTAAATACTTAACAAACCATCACTGCAGTACTGCACTACAGCTAAATCTATTCGTATGTTCTCCTTGGACGGGGATCAATACTAATTTTAAATTTTTACCGTGCAAATAGGTTGACTTCTCAGGCACGGTGGACGACGAGTTCCTTGCGAGATTGGGCATAGAGAAGGGTACGAGAAAGGTCGTGAACCACGAGGAGAGGGGACGGGTCTTGCGCGCCATGGATGGTTGCAGCTACAAGGCTGCTGCCGGAGGTTCTCTGTCCAACTCTCTTGTGGCTCTATCCAGGCTTGGGAGTAGTCGGTCTACTAGCTATCCTGAGCTTAGGGTTGCAATGGCTGGCAGTGTTGGCAGCGACCCGCTTGGTAGTTTTTACAGGTAATTCACTTATCCGTCAATATGTTTCCTGCTGCTGAAACTGTTTTCATGTCGCTGCACCAAGGCTTTAGAGCATTGTCTGACATGATAATGTTGGTTGAATTGCACTACTAGGGCGAAATTGCGCCGTGCTAATGTGCATTTCTTGTCTAAGTCGGTCAAAGATGGGACTACTGGAACTGTGATTGTTCTGACGACTCCAGATGCTCAGCGAACAATGCTTGCATATCAGGTCAGTTTATTTACTAACAACTCTTTTATTTTTAAAATTGTTGTTGGCAAGTCCAAATTATGCTTATTTGCATATCCTACGCCTTTTTACGTACCAAAATTCTTATGCTTTTTACTCTGTCGATACTTTAGAGTTGCGTTGACACCATTTTGAAATTGCAGCAATCCACTACCTGGCTGCTTATGAGCATATCCAAATCATAATCATATCATACTATTGGCAGTTTTACCAAGAACAATGAATTAGGAAGTTTTTCTAACATGTTTGTGGTATGAATATGGCAGCGAGGGCAAGCCTGCCATTATTGTTGTAGTAATTATACCTTGGGACATTTATAATTTATTTTACTGATCAGATTATCTAGAAAAGCTTGTGGTAGTATTATACTCCCTAACAATTATTTGCATTTTGTCTTTCCAGGGTACATCTTCAGCTTTGAGTTACGATTCAGACTTGGCCAATATTGTGTCCAAATCAAATCTACTAATTGTGGAAGGCTACCTATTTGAGCTACCCCATACAATTGAGGCCATCAAGCAAGCGTGTGAAGATGCTCACAAGAATGGTGCGCTTATTGCTGTTACAGCATCGGATGTATCATGTATCAAACGATGCTACAATGATTTCTGGTGAGACATGAGACTAGTTTCCTCTCAGAAGATGCCATTTTAGTGTCACAGCATGCATCTGGTTCCCTGCTGAACAGTGACATGAGCAATCTTTAATTTTCTTTCTACTTTTTTGTTCAAAAAAAATTTCTTTCTATTGAAGATATCTATCAAACTATGAGTTATAGATTAAGAAAATAGGGAACACATATTATTATTTTTTCCAATGGTGGCGTGGATCCACTGTAAAAATGAAGAGTGTCAAGCATCTAACAACAACAACAACAACAACAACAACAAAGCCTTTAAATCCCAAGCAAGTTGGGGTAGGCTAGAGTTGAAACCCAAAACAAACCGCTAAAAAGGGGAAGGGGAAAAGAAACAAGGACAAGGGTTTAAAAAGTTTTTTGAAAAGAAGCACAAGGAAGAGCCTAGTCAGGGCTCAGGCACGTGGATAGCTGCTTTCCAAGCACTTCTATCCAAGGCTAACTCTCTTGCTATATTCCAATCTTTTAGGTCCCTCTTATAACTCAAGCATCTAACACCACCTTATAAATTTAGAAGAGAGGAACTTGCTAAAAAAGAGTTAAGCATGTAACACTGCATTAATGGACTACATTGAAGGCGTCGTTTTCTATGCTTGGTGATGTTACTGAAAGTAGCAACATAACCATGTAATATTATGCTAGCATGATTGTTCACTGATTGGTATAACTAAATATCATATTGTTGCAAGGCCTTGTTGTACAGCACATCCTCTATATTATGCTAGTGTGCTATGTTTTCTCCCAACACTACTGACCCTGAGCCAAAATGTTTCAGGGATATTGTAGGAAACTATGCGGATATATTGTTCGCCAATGCCAATGAAGCAAGGACGTTTTGTGAGCTAACCTCAGAGGATAGTCCCATGTCAGCAGCAAGATACTTAAGCCATTCTGTTCCGCTAGTGTCTGTGACAGATGGCATGCACGGCTCCTATATAGGGGTGAAAGGTGAAGCAATATACATTCCTCCACCGCCGTGCATACCTGTTGATACTTGTGGCGCTGGTGATGCATATGCCTCAGGGATTCTGTATGGCATTCTCCGGGGTGCATCAGACTTGAATGGAATTGGCCTGCTGGCTTCACGGGTAGCTGCTATTGTTGTTGGGCAGCAAGGTACACGGCTGCGGGTTCAGGATGCCGACACATTGTCCGAATTATTTGCGCTCCACCTTGATAACCTGGAGTTTTGTTCAGATGTTGGATCAGACCACGTTTCAAACTTCTGACCGTTCTATTTCATTTAGGTATCCACAGACCCACTTGTATATAGCATCTATATCTTTTAGGCCTAGTTCATTGTTCAGGGCTGCTTTGCTGGGTGAATCTAGCTTGATGATCCTTTTGATGTTTTATTACCTTGTTCATTGCTTCAAATTGGCACCCAAAGCTAGAAGGATGCTACATACATGGATTTGATATCAAAGAAACGTGACTAAATGCAAATGCAGAAGGAAGCGATCCAATTCTGCTTGGTTGTAGATGTAATGGAAAATGCTCCATACAACTCTTTGGGCGACACTATTGGTCCTGAAGTCACACTGGGATTATAAAAATTGCAGAAGCATATGTAATGTGATCCGACTTTGTTGGATGGGATATGATCTGGTTGGGTGAAACATCGCCTTCATAGTTCATTGGCGAATGGTGAAAGCCTGATATGACATCTTGAGCGCCATGATCAGAACTGCTCTATCTTCCTAAAGCAGCACGTAGATTCTTTTCTCTTTCTTTTCCACTGTGATTGTTCTTGCTCGTTGTTTTTCTACATTCTGATGCTGCTTGCAGCAGACGCAGGCTCGCTTGACTCAGATAGAGATGCTGATACTGTGTTCTTGTACATCCATGTCAACGTTGGCATGGGACGCAAGCAAAGGTTGAGTAAAGTAAACAGATGCTGTGGCAAGCGGCTGCAATGAGCTGATTCTGACGGTGAATGCATAAATTTACACTCCATATAGTATACGACTGCCAGATAGCCAGATACGTGGCGAGTCGTATTCAGATATGTGTGGTGATCGATCGCACTCGGTTGTTGTTTACAGCATCAACATGCGTGCCGTTCCTTATTATATATAGAAAAAGGCATGCTTGTCTCTTGGTGATTGGTGTCATCGTTACTGGCTAAGATGGTCAGCGATGATTGATGAATGGAACAGAGCAGTGGATGCTGTATATTGCGCAATGAGATATCTTGTTCTCTTGCACTGTTGCTTTGCTGGAATCTGGCGAAAGAAGAACACATACGTGTCGCCCTTGCCTCAACGGTTGGCAAGAGATCAAGGAAAGAAATTACCTGATCCAGCCTTTTTTTCCCCTAACAAAACTGAAAAGATAGCGCAAATTTAAAACTCTCTTGGTGATAGCAATAACCCAGAACAGTGTATAACGATTATGGTGCGACTTTGTTTTTTGTTTTTTTTTTGGGCAAAAGGGCCGAAACCCCACTTTCATTTCCATTATTAAGAAGACGAAAGCAACCACCAACAAGGTTTTCAGAACCAACGTGATAACCAACAATTACAGAACTTAATGACAACCATCACCTAATTAAACGGCTAAAAACAAGTACCACACCCCTCAACTGAGCATCCAGAATCACACTGGGGAGGGTCTCAAGAGTACAGCAAAATAAGAGACTGGAGCAACAAAAAATTCCAGCAATGAGCTTCTTTTTTTTTAAATCACTTGCCCCCTCCTGGCTTCTGAATCGAACTCGCTTCTGGACCGTCTTGAAGATTAAATATAGCCCCATCTGGACCAAATCCTGATCATCAGCCTGCAGCAAGCCTGACCAATATTGAACAAAGGCACAGAACATGTAAGCTATCAATAAGGGTCTCTGATCCATTTTTTTTCGAAACAAATCTCATTACGTTTTCTCCAGATCCCCCAACAGACAGCTGCTATGCAAATGAATTTTAAATTTCTGTTTTTTTATCAATATAGAGTTTATGGTGCGACTTTGTTTGAGTTTTTCACGGAAACGCCTTTGATAGAAATCGAGGATGATTAACGTCGCGATCCATCGCTGATGAAATCCCCTTTCTACCCCGGCACGGACTCAAATACCCCCGATTAACCCAGGGGCAAAAGTGACAATCCAGGAGACGCAGCTAGTCTTGTGTGTTCATGAAGAGGGGGCGGCTGCACCTGCACGAGAGACATCGCTCGCTAGTCGCTTCCTCCTCTCCTCCCTCCCACCCCACCGGCGCCGTCTCCGGGGCGCCCGCCGCCTTCGCCTTCGCCTTCTCCTTGCACCTCCGGCGATCGACGGGAGCGGCATCATGGTGGTGGCCACGGAGGAGATGGTTGTCTATTGCTTTGACACCCTCGTCGCCTACTACAGCGGCGACCAGCCGCCGCCGCCCGCCTTCGAGGAGGGCGTCCAGTAAGCCTCCTCCCGTCGCGATCGCTCCAATCTCGTGCCCTATTTCGCGCGGAGAGGTCAAGGGAGAGCCTTTCCTGGCGATTCCACGGTGGCTTTGGGTCAATTCGCGGTAGATTTGGGCAAAGGTGGAGCCTTTTGCCGTTGCGGCGGGTAGATTCGATCTGGTCCATGTTCTTGCCCTTGATTTGTCATCCGCGTGGATGTTAGATTTGCCGATTGTGTTTCTAGTAGTCGATGTCGATCCTACAGTATCGGTTAGTGTCAGTTTCCTTGCAGAAAGATAGCAAAGCAGCCACATTTATACCACAGTTCTATCCTTGGCCTTTCACCAGAGTGGGTGTGACATGTGATTCTCTCGTTGCTTTGATGGCATTTTATCTGAGGGAAGAGTGATTGTTTTAAGCATATTCGTCTTATTTCTTTGGACTTATAGTTAGGAGGCATCTGGCAATAGATTGACTGCTTTTACTTGTTTGGTTATGGGCTTATCTTTTAGCATTTCTTTTAATTGCTAGCATAGGATTTAGAAAATGTTTCTCTAGTTCTCTCTTATCATTGTAGGTACATAACTATCAGGACTGCAATTAGAAAATGTTGCTGCTGTAACATTCAAATTTCTCAACTGAATGGGTCATTTTTTGTAACTTCAGCCCATTGTTTGTCACCTGGAAGAAGGCTTCCAATGGTTCAGGTCCACGCCTTCGAGGATGCATAGGAACCTTGGAGGCCCGTCAGATTATCAGTGGCTTTAAGGAGTACGCCCTGACTAGGTAACTATAGTATGAGCATTGGGTTTCAACCGTAATATCTTTCTGAATTTCAACACATGTGCACATTGTCTGTATCACTTGAAGATTGTTTTATCTATATCTCTGGAAGTTTTCCTTGTGCTATAGCAGCAATACGCCTCACCTTGTATTGGCTGAATTTTATATTACTCTCTCTTGCAGTGCTCTGAGGGACCGACGTTTTCCACCAATACAGTCAAAAGAACTGCCATATTTGGAGTGCACAGTATCTATACTCACTGAATATGAAACTGCACTCAACCACCTTGATTGGGAGGTTAGCTACAATATTTCATAGCTCATTGGGATTTTATGGTTGCAGGCAACTTCTTCATCAAAGCTATTCACATGCATATGATTTAACCGCAGGTTGGAACACATGGTTTAATTATTGAATTCGCAGATCCAGACTACAGCATAAGACGCAGCGCAACTTATTTACCTGAGGTTGCTGCCCATGAAGGTGAATACATAGCTGTTACATTTTCCCATAATGTGTTTTCTTGAATTCTTTTGTTCATTAGAATTGCTATAATGGAGCTATTCAAACCCATTTATAGAAATTTCTATGAGAGTTACAAATATAAGACTTTTAGAGAATGATTTGGTTTCATGGTCAAAGCACTGTAGGACTATGTTTCTGTAATTTTTTTGGGGGAAACTATGTTTCTGTAATGAAACCTATCACTACACTAAGTGTACCATTTGTCTAGCTAACCCTCCAACTTGTATCCTGTTTAGTTAACTCGCTTGGATAAAGCTATAGAAAAATAATGAAATCGAGCACATTAAGTAACACAAATATTAATCATACTAGGTTTTAACCATAAGATGAATTCATGTGGCTGAAATACAATTTTCATAGCATGTTAGAACATATCACAAGTATTTGATAAGTACAATCCATTCAATGAAATCACGTTTAAACTTAGCCTGATCCCTGGCAGGATGGACACACCTAGAGACTATTGACTCACTGATGAGGAAGGCGGGTTACAATGGCACCATTACTGAGTCTTTGAGGAAGAAAATCCGTGTCACCCGCTACCAGAGTACCCTGTACACCATGCACTACGGTGAATATGTTGCATTTGTCAAGAAGAACAGAGGTTCTGCCCCAGCCATTGATGGGGCACCCATGGTTAATGGCTTCAAACAAGGCCATTGATTTATCTGTGATGCAGCAGCTAAACAAGCTATTCATAATTTATGTGGAAGCGGCTGGGGTGATAATTTGTTTCGTAAGTTACACCCCACGCTGCGCATTGATCGCCATCATTTCATTCCAAGAAAAAGGGGGGAGTGACATGCCAATAGCTACCCCCAAAACTATGTCTTGGACAAATGATGATGGCTATGCTGTCTTGTGAACACAAATAATCTGGTGGAATTAATTGGTTCAAGTTGTTCCTTCTCTCTACTCTTTACTCATGATTCCGTCTGAATCTTTTGCCAAATAGAACTGTGTTCAGAATGAAATCCAGAGTAACTTACAATCTAGTTGTTCATGCTAGTGCGACCACCTGAGGGATTAAGGATTCCGAGTTCGCTCGGTAGCATGGCAATGACCACTTGTTCCATTCCATGTTGAGCAACTGGAAGCAGGCACCTCGCACAGAGAGCAGTAACACTGCATTTTGCAGAACAGGCAAGTGTTGGCACTGAGAGTTAAAGATTACAGTTGGAAACAGACGAGGTAAAAAGAGCCGTGGAATGGGTGATTAGAAATACAGAATACCTTGCTACAATGGTTCTCATGGGGAGTCGTATGGAAGGGGAAATTTGCACACAAGTTTCTTGGATGGGGAAGATCTCTCAGTGCCACCTAGCCGTTCATTGTCATGGAACAGACATTAGAGATCTTTGACCCGTGTGTGATATTATTATCAACATAACGAAGAAGAGAAACTAGGGGTAATTCCATTAATATATTGCTTCTTATCATGACAAAACATGGTAAACACTGAATTCATAGTAGCGATTTATAATAGAAATCGTGCAAGAGACGAGGGCCAGATAACAGATCCTCTCTCCCGACTACAACAACATCGTCTTCGTCTTCGTCGTCGAATACTCTGTAATCTCGAGGGTACAGCTCGTCGTCAATGGAGTCATCCATCTCAGCGGCTTCCTCGACGCCATCGCGATCTCGAGGTTGGCATTTCACGACTGGCGGTTTGCCAGGAACGACCTCAAAGCCGCGCTCATCTTCGTCTACATGCATACGCTTGCCATCATTCAGAGCACCAGTGCTGCTCTTGCTAGACAAGTTGGGGAGCACACACTTGCCCTCCTCGTGCACTGTGGTTTCATCTTCATCGATACGATATGGATTGGCCACGCAATCACCAGCATCGTATTCACGCAAACTGCCGTTTGCATTGGCATTGGCATGGGTATCGACATCGACATAGTGGCAACTTTCCTCGCTGTCGTGGAAATTCAAAGTGTTCGCGGTGTCTTCCGATTGATCTACTTCCACTTTGATCTACAACAGGTCATGATAGGGTGAATAAAAAAAGAACGTTGTGCTGGTTCATTCATGTCTAATCCTTTAGTGAGGGATCAAAATTTCCTAGGAATTTTTTTTTGTGTGTGTTTTGAGTTTTGCCCGAGGTGTCTTCTCACCGAAATGCAGATATATAGAACCTAAACTTGGAACTTGGAAGAAAGAAACAAAGAGAAGAAGCGGAAGGGAGATACCTGTCCTTTGGCGGCTACGATAAGAACATCATCGTCATCAGCTGATTCGAGTTTGACCTTGAGCTTGCCAAAGAACTCGGCAGGGTCGATCTCATGGCACTCGTTGTCGTCTCGGGCACGCCTAGCTCCAACCTCGACCTCTTCTTCTTTGATGATCTCCACTATCTCCACCATCTTCCCTAGAGCTAGCATGCAGTAGCAGGCTCAGCTAGCTAGCTTCTCTTCTCTACTCTCGCCTCATCTGATTGCAGAACAGCGTGCTCCTTTATATACGCGATAGCGAGATTGAAATTACTCCTTCTGAGTTGCAGAATCCCAAACGGCACTCCGGGCAACCAACAGCCTCAACCATCATGTGCATGTGAATGTGATTGTGATGATACTCCGTAGAAACCAAGGGGCACAGCATCACAAATACTCATGGTCATGGATGCATCTTACTGCTTGCACATTTGCATGAGTTCGCACAGCTCGAGGATTTGGCTGTAAAATGGAGGAGTATAGTCTAATAACTCACACTAGCTGATGGACAGATGACATTAGCTCGTTACCATAGATATAGTTGGGAGTACTTCGCTTGGTTACGAAGCAGATTCATTTCATTTTGAGTCGTGTGCAGTCAAGCTACAGTATCGTGGGCAATGACTTTACTTTGGGCAGATGAAAAAGATCCATTTGAATTTGTCTTAACAAGTTTCTTCGCCTTGTATAAATACTATTATATTGCAATAGAAACGAGTACTTCAATTTGTGTTTTAAAAACCGCCAATGTTCAAAATCACTACTTGTGTGGTTTGGAGAGAGTATATATATAGTTACTTTGAAGTGGCACACGCGCACCACAAACATTGAAACAAGATGATCCGCGTGAATCCTGCCCTGTACAAGTCATTACTACTCCTTAATCCGGTCAGAAAAACCCAACTTATGATTGCAAAATGCCTGAATAAAGGTCTAGAGTTGGGGGGCCTCAATAAGGTCTTTTATTTGGGTTGTTTTTGCCTTTGCGTTCGCATGGTCCTCCACCTATTGTCTTTGTCTGAAGCGTGGCAGTGATCTTTCTTCCAATACATGCATGGAGCAGCGATATCGCATACATAGCAGAAACACTGCAGCGCAGGAGAGAGATGATTTAGTGACAATTTGGTTAGTGGTTTGCAGGAATGTAACTGTAATATTGTGGACAAAGGACGTCCAATAGAAACCAGCAATGGACTATATGTGACCAATTTGACTCTTCAAAGATAGACCCAAATTGATGTTTAAATGGCATGATTATAAACTAGCAAAATGGTACTCAAAGTTAAGCATGATAAGGAAATTCATCGCTAATAAAATTTATCCAATTGAACAAGACCATACCATATTCAGATAAGGCAACATGTTGATTTCAGTTCATTCAACCATGTCATCTCACAGAACTGATTTCCTCATGAAAGTCTTGTTGAAGGCAACAAAGATAGATGGCATGCTATACTTTGAGCAGCTAACAGTTGTACACGACACTTACAAAATCAGTTTTTTTTTCTGAAAACATAAATAACCTCACATTGACACTTGTAAGATGATGATCAATTAATCAACTAACAAAATGATGACGCCATCCCTTCATACTTGTCACTTCCAACCATTTTGAGGGCGAAGCACATGTATAGCATGTAAAAACGATACTGCTAACGCCTAAATATCAGCAATCTGCAGTGCTTCTCCCGTACACATGGTTTATTTAATAACAGACAGAAATCTGAAATGGTTCTAGGTTCCAACAGTTATGGAGAACTAGATTTGTAGTAGTTGCAATTGGCAAAAACAATCACAACTTGAGCAATTAATTAAGCACATAACATATACATGTTTGTTGTTTCATGTTTTGCTTCAGAGTTCAAACTTAACCGACTTCGCGTCAATTCATCTAGAAAAGAAAAGATCATGACTAGGCCTATCCAATATTACAAGAACGGCTGCAGTCCTTTTGACTACTTACCATTTCAAGACATGAGGCACAAACATAACAATAGCACAAGCCTATTCATTCAGCAGTCACTGCAAAATACCAGGAACCCGATGTGCTTGCCACCAGACAAGTGTTATTTTTTAAAACAAGAAAATAGAATGGCTCAGAAGGTCTAAATTTAAGAAAAGAAAGTGCCTGCTTGCAGTGGTTCTGATGAGGTGTATTGCTGAACGGAAACTTGGCGCAAGCGAACCTCGAGTGTGGATAATCCCGGCATGCCACCTGCAGTACGCATTGAAATCGCACACATTTCTTAGACCAGATAGCAAAAATGTCCCATTTTTTGGAAAAAAGAAAGCATAAATAGGCGCAGTACAAATCGGTCACGCGGCGTTCGCACCTTGCCTCGCTCCGCGACGACGGCGACGTCAGCGTTGGCGGCGAAAGTGGCGGCGGGGGCTGGGTCGGAGGCGAAGGGGTCGGCGGTGAGGATGCAGCAATCGTCGTCGAGGCGCAGCTTCTGCCGCGGGGTCCACATCTCGACACCGTCAAGGTCGAGAGGCCCCCGCTTGCGATCGGTCTTGGCTGCCGCTGGGCCGGGGGACGAGGGGATCTCGATCACATTGTCGGGCGCCGGCGCCGGCTTCGTGACCTTGGAGGGCGCGGGTGGAGGCACCGGAGTGACAGGCTTGGCTGGCGTGGCTACGGGAGGCGCCGATCTCCTGACCTTGGCCATGGTGGCTAGGGTTTGGGAGGGGAGAGGAGGCGGGCGAGGGGAGGATTGTTTAGGGGTTTCGATGATTTGAACGAACCGCACCGCACGGACAGGAGTCGACGTCGGCGTCGCCGACTCGCCGAGGGAGACTGGAGAGTGGAGAGCGCATGCCACATGGGCTGGGCTGTGCGGCCACCTGCCACTGCCAGTCGCACACTCCAGCCCACCATTCCTCCTCCCATAAAAAATAGGGTTTTTTTCATCCATGCCATTATTAAGTTGCATATATTGAATACGCCGTCGCTGATCTTATTATCTCAACAAATCTCAGCACTACCATTCTTGAGCATTTTGAGAGATTTACGGAGTATAAAAAATTGAAATACATGTGAAATACAGAGAAATACACGCTGACGGCCTGGGTCCACATGTCATCCCCTATCCCTTCTTCTTCCTCCTCCTATTCTTCCCCTCTCTCTTCAAGTCGCGGCGGCCTGTCGAGCTCGCTCCGCCGCTGTCGCCGTCCATCTCGAAGCTCACATGGCCGCCGCTTGCCGAGCGCTCTGCTGCCGCCGCCGCCATCCATCTCGAGCTCTCTGCTGCCAGCTGCCGAGCTCATGCTCATTGCCGCCGCCCCATGAAGGAGCATGCCATGTCCATCTCGAGCTCACGCCGTCGTCGCCATGCCATGAAGGAGGAGCTCGCCGCCGCCGAGGAGGAGGCGGCAGCAGCCAGCCATGGCGATGGTGAGCTCGCTAGGGTTCGAGAGGGAGCATGGAGGAGGCTCGGGGTGAGCTCCGTGGCGCGGTGGACCTCCGGCGACGATGGAGGAGAGAGTAGAGAGGAAGAAGAAGATGGGGAGGAAGAAGAAGAAGGCGTGAGGATGACATTAGGGGCCCACATGTCATATGAGTATTTTGGTTGTATTTTAGTTTGTAAATCCTCTGAAATTGCAAAGAATGGCAGTGCTGAGGTTTGTTGCTGAGATAATGGCATCAGTGACAATATGCACTTAATAATGGCAGTTCCGAATATATGCAACTTAATAATGGCATGGATGAAAAAAACCCTAAAAAATAAGGTGCATTTCGATTTCATATTTTCATAAATGCACTAAGGTGATTATGAATTTATGAAACAAGTAAGAAGCCCAGAAAAATATGAAATTGGTCACTAAAAATCAAGAAAAATGAGGAGAACTTAATGGTGGAATAATAGTTGATATTTTTTATCGGATGAATATCCTTGGAGAAATAAAAGAAGGGATTTTTTAATTGAATAAATAGGAGTTGCTTAAGAAAATTATTAGAAAATTAGGGAAGGTTTCTAGGGGTTAAAAATGTTTTTTTAAGGCAAAAATTGAGTGAATTTTGGGTACGTCACAGTTATTGGGGAGCTAGGATTCTCGACCTCGATATATTTTCGGGTTATGAATATGATGCCAGTTCCTTCGTTATTCTTGTGGGGATGTTTTGGTTTGGTCGATTAGAGAGTGGGTGCATTGGATGGGTTAGGCTATAGGGGTCTAACCGATGCCGAAACTAGATGCTTAAGTAGTAGAGTTACGTATTGCTTAGCAACGTGGGTTGCATGATTTATTTATTGTGATACTCTCTATATGTGGAGTGGCTTCGAGGTCGATGCTTAGGTTGCATTATTTCGCTTGTTGGTAAAAGAGGCAAGTATATGTAAAACATATATTTATTGGATGATATATGGCTAAATCACCCTATGTTTGTTTTTATGGTACGGTGTTATGAACCGAGAATTGTGCTATTTATATATGACTAAGTTACCCTGTGCTTGTTTTTATGGTATGGTGATATGAACCGAGAATTGTGCTATTTATATTCATAATTGATGTATGGTAAATGGCTAACATATGATATATTGTTGCATCATGTGCATATGAGCCAGGTCGGTGAGAAAGTTACTTTTGACTAGTCCGATAAGATCGGTGAGAAAGCCAAAACTGACTAGTTCAGAGTAAATTGGTCCCCACCTGAAATATAAAGTGAGCAAGAGTGTTGCACTGACGGGTGGCACTTGGCTATACCGATATATGCTTAACAGAGACAGACGCATGTGCATTGCATTACATCGATGGATGAAAAGTCTTTTATGTGGATATGTTGAAACGACTGAGTGAGTTATATGGAGCTTTTGTGATAATGGTTGATTCATGAGCATGGATTTATCTTGAAATTTCGACATTTGTTTTGTTTATACGTATACTTTGCCGTGTATTATTGAATACTCAATCTTGCTTTTATTTGGTTTTTAGGTAACAGAAGACACTCATGTATGGGCGAGGGATAGAAGCACAGTTACCCGCGCACACTCACTACGTCTCACATTAAAATTAGTGGTCGTAGCTTTCTTATAAGATTTAGTTGTTAATTGAGTTTTTTTTTATAAATGAGACATGTGACCTTTGTTTTCAATTATTTAATGTCCTTTGTTGATATGAAGGGGTTATATACTCATGTGTTATCAACTGTCTGTCGTGGATGTCCATATAAACAGAGGAGTTGCAGTCAAAATTTAGAATAATTGGTAGAGTTAGTAGCATTTCAGGCTTAGGAGGAGTTGGGGTGTTACAGGTTAGGCAAATTCTAATTTTTTTTGAATAATTGAAAACTTGATCAAAGACTTGATTCAAATGAATAAGTTGGGTGGGCGTCTTATTCAATGTAATAAAGTTGTGGTATATGCGAGGAAGTCAAAATGATTTTATCATATAGAGCAATTTGGAAAGATTCGGTAGTCGCATTGGACCTTGAATAATACTAACTCACGTATATGAGTACCCCTGCTAGTGATATTAAGAAATAAAATGTAGAAAAACATGAGAACCAACGACAACCTGCAGCTGTCGTAGCCGAGATGCTACCAAATAAGCTCAATTCCAAGGGATTCTGTATTTGTATCGAGGGAATTCAACTCCCTGAGATGGTTTGCGGTTTTTTCCGATTTATAGTAGAGTAGTTTGGTTGAATCAAAAGAGGAGGAGAGAGAGTGCACACATCCCAATTCCCCATCACTAGTGTAGTGGTGTGGGAGTAACAGTAATAAGTAGAGAGAGAGAGAGAGAGAGAGAGAGAGGGAGTCTAGTCCAGTCCAGCTCAGTCCAAGGCTCAGCTCTCAGCCTCCCCTCCCAAGCTCCAGTTCCCACGGCGTCGGCGTCGGATCCGGCGATGGAGCAGGGCGCGGCGGCCGCGGAGGTGCCTGCGGGGCTGGGGCTAACGGCGGCGGAGTACGCGCAGCTGCAGCCCACCGTGGAGGCGCACCACCGCTACGCCCTGGGGCCGGGGCAATGCTCCTCCCTCCTGGCGCAGCGCATCCAAGCGCCGCCCGCCGCCGTCTGGGCCGTCGTCCGCCGCTTCGACTGCCCCCAGGTCTACAAGCACTTCATCCGCAGCTGCGCCGTGCGCCCCGACCCCGACGCCGGCGACGACCTCCGCCCTGGCCGCCTCCGCGAGGTCAGCGTCATCTCCGGCCTCCCCGCCAGCACCAGCACCGAGCGCCTCGACCTCCTCGACGACGCCCGCAGGGTCTTCGGCTTCACCATCACCGGCGGCGAGCACCGCCTCCGCAACTACCGATCCGTCACCACCGTCTCCGAGCTCGCCGCCCCCGCCGAGATCTGCACCGTCGTCCTCGAGTCCTACATCGTCGACGTCCCCGAGGGCAACACCGAGGAGGACACCCGCCTCTTCGCCGACACCGTCATCAGGCTCAACCTCCAGAAGCTCAAGTCCATCGCCGAGGCCAACGCCGCCGCCGCCTCAGCGCCGCCTCCGCCGCCGCCGGCGGAATAACACCGGCGTGGCCGCCAAATGGGGAAAGGGCATCCTGGACCTCGCTGTAATTTTGCTTCCTTCGGAAGAGCCAGCTTCCAAATAGGTGTGATTCCCAGGGTTCTGCCTGTAATAAATCCTTCTCCTTTCTCTTCTGTTGCTGGATTCCTTCCTTAGCTTTCTTCTTCTTCTTCTTCTTCTTCTCCTTTGCTTGGAATTACTATTACTTTTGTTTGTGTGATTCGAATTGGAATTCAACTTTGCATGTCACCCATAGCTTCTCAAATAGAATGATCGATTTCAAGCCATTGCTTTCCATTCATGTGTTACCACTTTCGGATTAAGAATTGAGGTACCATTAATGTGTTCATCACCTCCATTCATGTTTGAACAGTTCTTGATTAAAAATTGTAAAACTAGCTACTATCAGCTCGGTCACTACTTTCATTCCTATTTTACCTGCTGTTGATTAAGAATTGATTAAATCCAGGGCCCCATTGCCGTCTTGATTGCTTCCATTAATGTATTACATTTTTTTTATCAATGATAATGGCGACGTACAGATGGTTTAGAGACAGCAAAATTTGCTGGGTTTTACTGCACTTATCTTGTACTGGTTTGCTCGCCCTAGTTCCTAAAATAGCTCAGCATACTACTATATCTTGTAGTCATTCTGGTGGGGTTTTAAATAGTACTTTTTAAAATTTTTAAAATATTTTTTTTATAATTTTTTGAACTCGTTAAGACGTATTTTAAGGAGATCACAAATTTGTTACAGTAAAACGCAACGCTACGTTAATCTAAAACAAACAAGGCCTTTGTCGTATGTTTCAGTTTGGTTAATAAGTGTATTCAAGGATGGTTGTTTGGAGCTATCATGAAAAAAATACAGTGGTGACACCTTTTGTTTTGCCTGGGATAGGAAAACACTGTCCACATTTGAATACTGATCGAATGGGAAAAGACTAGAAACACAAGCGACTTATATTAATATTAATAGATCACCTAATTGCATAAGTCATTTGTCATGACATTGTATATATTTAAATTTAACTAGACACCCCCTTTTTTTTGGGCGGGCTACTTTGTGAGGCAACATTTTTTACTCCAACAACTTGTCCATTTAATTGTGTAACCTGAAACAGCGTGTCTTGGCCGTGCTTTCCAGAAGCCATATCATGATGTAACGCAACGCGTGACTCTAGCATATTCATAGTTCAGTAGTTTAGCTAGTGTATTCATTCAGCTTAGCCACTCTGAATATGTTGAGCGTCGCTTCCTCCTTGTTTTTTTTTCTTTTACAAAATTTGCCCAAAACAAGCTAAGGTTGAAGAAAACAGGTTCTCTTGCTTCAAATGTCTGCAAAGTTTGGGGCTTCACGTAGTTTACTTATTTTGGTGCTCCACTAGCTATTGGTGGGTATCCCCTTCAACCAATCCCCTTGCTTCAATGGCAATTCGGCATCATTAAAAGGCTAATCACTAGATCCTCTAAGCAACAGCCCAAATACCATCTCGCTCTCCTTCTACACCTTTCCACCCTCTCCTCCTTTCCAACTCCATCACCTTATTCAGATTCCTTCTTTCTTGTTGATGGACATGAGATGAGACTCAGCATTGCACCAAAGGTAATAAAAGCCGATGACAAATGCAACCCTCCTAAGAAATTGACAGCAGGTAGAATTCGGTATGCGTGCAATGTGGCCGTTAATATGAAAAGGTTTATCTTACCCTCTGTTTTCTGATCTCCTGCAATCCCAAAGTTTGTCAGAGTTCATCTGAACCGTCCATCGTGGAATCAATAGGCAATATATTAAGCACTGAATGCGCTATTCGTACTTCCAGAATTATCTTGTTTGTTACGACAGAGATGTAATCATTTGTTTGGCCTGTTCTGAATGGGCGGTTCGGATTTGATAAGACAATTTGCCGGAGAAAAAATGGTGCAAAAACAATGCAGAGGACGTACAATTCAATCTAGGTCCTGTTGCGCAAAGCTTGTTTAACTTATCTACTTGTTTGCTTATTTTCGTTTAGATATAAATAATTAAACCGGTGGAGATGGTCTAAACAAAACCGATGTTCTGTATGCTCCCTGGGCCGGATCAAAGGTGCGCCCTTGAGTTGAGATGCTGCAAGAGAGAATGCAGATGAAGAATTGGGAAACGACAGTGACTGGCATAGATACAGGCAAATTTTTTTTTTAAGAGAGCAGAAAATGTTTCAGCTAGCCTCTACAAAATAATCGTATACGCCCCCCGTCACAAACGCCACAAAATTCAGCTGAAACTGTCATGCGAACAAAATGGAAAAGAAAGTGAGATATTTGTGTTTGACAACAAAGCTCGTCACTGGTACGCATAAATTACATCATGGGTGTATAGGAGCAATTGCAAACACCACAAAACGCGGTCAATACTGCCTTATTACAGAAGCAGGCGGCGACATATTGGTGGCTGACAGCAAGCTGCTAGTTCCCATAAACCCATTGTTACTGCAGTGGATGGCTGATGAAGGAGAGAGATGGGATCCGACGGACGGTGTTGTCTCTTGGATGGAGACGCTGGTGGGTGCAGCCGAAGACGAAGAGGCGACGGCAGCAGATGGAAGACGGAAGGATAGGAGGGGGCAGTTGCAGTCTCACATGGCGATGTCCGACCCTCCCTCATCAACTTGACCAACTTGCCTTGGCCGCAATTAATCAAAGCCAGAAAAGACAGGATATCATATCCTCTCAGCTCATTATCACCATCACTAATGTGTTGTGTGCTGTCTGCTACCCTGCAGCCTCTAGTGTTCAAACCACACCCATCAAGAAAAGAGATTGCAGGCTGCATATGTAGATGATTAGTTAATAGTATCCGATGTGCTAGCAACGATCACTAGCGGTAATAAGACGATCCATCCATATCTATCTATCCAATCGACGGAAATCCTCCGCCGTTGTGCGTGTAAAGCTAGAGGTGCACTGTAGCAAATGGATAAAAATACATAGGTACTGTAGCAAGATGTACTGTTCACGGTTATTGTACCAGAAACACTGTTCAAAAATTCACTGTTTGGCGCTTTCACATTTAAGAAGGCATGGTTACTGTTCGTTCTCTGCCTTGGTAACCAACGGCAGAGGATAAAATTCCCTATCCACTGGTCCATCCATATCTATCTACTATCCAATGGTTCAGACTTTGTTGTTTACTTCTTGGCTTCTTGCATGTAGCGCAAAGAGCAGCAGTAACAAGCGTAATAACTGGGACAGCTTGTGGCAGTTGGACTTGCACAACTCGTGGCTTCAGTTATTCACCAGATATCACTGGTTTCCTGGGAGCATTATAATTCCATGTCTATTCCGCAGGGAACAATATATGTCTATTCTTCGGTGCTCCTGCCAAATTTCCCAACCAATTCCATTTAACAGCTCACAGTTTCCATAGGATTGACCGGATAGTACGTAAATGCCGCTGGAAAATCACTTCTTTTTTTTCACGAGTGTCATGTGATGCGAATGTGACAGCCTCACAGATTTTTTTTCCCTTCAGTTTTTACTGATGCCAATAAAAAATTGTTTTGACGTAATATGTTATACTTTTCCGCGTAAACTTTCCGGCGTATATTGAAGTATGAATACGTTTGTAAGTCTACGTGTGTTGTGATATCATAGGGTGTTATTTGCTCACCCTGCACGGCAGGTGTCTCGTCTTGATCGAGGTGGCAAACGGATGTGTTGTGGTTAAGTCTCAAGTGCTTTGCACGGGACATTTTTTATGTATTTTTTTCTTTACTTAATGAAAATAGACGGTAATTCTTTTATCTTTTTCAAAAACAGCATAAAAATGGTTCCGTTGCCCAAGCATGGGCCACGTCCTAAGTAGAGAGATTTCGAAAGAAATGACAAAGGACCGACTTGTCTGCGATCGGGCCCTATAAAGTGCTGGATTGATTCTAGTAGTTGGATCTTAATCCAACGGCCAGATCAACCCAAGACTCTCTCTCTCTCTTCCTTTCCCTTCTCCTCCCTGGCCCCGACCCGACTCCTCCCCGGCTCGCTCATGCCTCCTCCTCCTCCTCCCGCCTCATCACTCACTTGCGCCTTGTCGGCATGCGCCGGCGCCTAGCCTCATGCCACCATGGCGACGCTTCCTCACTTCCCTAACCTAACCCGTAGCCTCCACTCCACTCATGCCGCCGCCTGACCGCCATCTCTCCTCCCTCTCGTGGCCTGCCACATGCTCATGCCAGCTCCACCCCACCACCGGTCCGCCGCCTCCCCGACCTCCTCTACACCCCACGGCCAAATATATTCCCTAACCCAAACCCCTAATATTCCCTAACCAAGCAAGTGGCGAGGTCGACGGCGGACGGCGAGGAGGAAGATGATGCGGGCGAGGAGGAAGAAGGCGACGGCCAGGTGTGCACTCCTCCTTTCTCTCCCCTCTCGCCTCCTCCCCAAAATCGCTTAGGCGACTTTCACACCCAAAGCGATCATGTGAGCAAAACCGAATGACAAAACGTGAAAATGGGTTACCGCCTTTTCAAAAAAAAAACAACCGTGAATATGGTTTTCTTTCCCAAGCAGCGTGGGCCATGTCCTATCGTAGAAACTAGAAAGTAGAGAAAAAGTAGAGAAATTTCGAAAGAAATCATAAAAAGATTTGCTTGCAAATAAGAAGCTTATGAAATGAAATCTGAAAACAAAAAAATATGGGGTGAGAGAGGCTCGAACTCTCGACCTCAGGATCACTCGCTTGCTTTAGCTATGAGACCTACGCGCTAGCCAACTGCGCCACCACCCCACCGTGACTCATGCTCAAAAGTAACTTTTTAAAAACTATGTAAGCCATTTTAAAACAATACCAGATAATGTGGAGCTGATTATATTAAAGAGTGGACAGGCGCAGGGCGGAGCAAGTTGTGGTGAGATTCGTGAGAGAAAATTAATGAAGCCCGTATTCGTGGATAAGCCGTCTTTGCCGTGATCAAGATGGCGTTCTTTTCGTCCGTGCGGCGTCAAGAATTCAACAACGGTTGAACTGCAAGCCAACGAGTTACTACAGTTGATGGCCACGTATATAGGCAAAGTGCCAATGGCACGCGTCTCAAGCTGTCAACTTCGTAACCTAATCGCAGGCCTTAGAGCATCTCCAATGGGGACAACTCAGCTGGCTCTAAGGGTGCCATGTAGGATTTTTAGCTGACATGGAGGAGAGAGGGCACAATCCTGGCTAACGCCGGCGCTTAACCAAGCGCCGGGCGCTAGGCGTCGTCCCCGATGCAGCCCATCCACGTGCAGACTCACACTCAACCTCTCTCTTCCTCCCTCTCCCCCTTCTCTCTCTCTCTTCACCGGAGTAGGGGCTTGGCGGCGGAGCACGGCCGTGGCGGCGAAAGGGAGGGGGCGCGGCAGAGAGGCGGAGGTGGGCCACGGCAGAGAGGTGCTCGGCGAGGAGGTGCTCGCGGCGAGGCGGAGCTCGGCAGCAGCGAGGATGGGGCAGCGGAGAGAGGGAGGTGGGCAGCGGAGAGAGGCGAGGTGGACCATGGCGGAGGAGGAGCTCGGCCAGCGGCGAGGGATGGGGAGCGTTGGCGGAGGTGCTCATGGCGAGGATGGGGAAGCGGCAGAGAGCGGAGGTGGGCCGCCGTTAAGTGGCCTCGCGCTGCTGCCAGCTGAGCCGCCTCAACGCCAGCCGAGGAGGAGGCGGCGGCGGGCGGCATGAGGCCATGGCGGCGGGATTCGAGGAGGAGGCGGAGGCGCGCCGTCGAAATCGCTTTGCGCCACGCCACTGGAGCCGCGTCGCGTCGCCGGAGGAGGAGGCGGTGGTGGGCAGCGTGAGCCACGGCGGGGGATTCGAGGAGGAGGCGGCGGGATTCGAATCTTGACACGCAGTCTTGCGCGTGGGAGAGGGGAGCCCGACGACGAGGCGCTGCTGCTTATGGCGACGACCGTGAAGGATGGAGGTCTTGGGGGAAGGAGAACGGGGACGGAGCCATGGAGGTGCACCGTGAAGCTATCGTCCAGCAGAGTTGGGGAGAAGAAGGCTACGGTGGAAGAAATTTATAAATTAATTGTGGGCCCCATTTCAATTTTGGGGGTAAGTGTCTATAGTCAATCTGTTGGAGGAGTGGGCTCTTGAGCTGAGGTGGATCTGCCATGTAAGCTTTAGAGCCAACAACTTGACTCTACCATTGAAGATGCTCTTATGACCATCTTATCTAGTGGGCAAAGTAAACAGCATCAATATTCAAACTTCAGGCGATAGTTTTTGGTGGCTAACTATCAAAGCCCAGTTCTAATGGGCTAACTGCCCACTGGCGCTCTGATCGGGGGCGTCCTAACCAACTTTGGTGTGGCCCTCGGATGCACAGCGCCAAATAAAAAGGGGTAGGCTGTTAATCGTGGATTAGCAACTAATCACGATTAGGTCGTCCCTAAGCCCAACCCGATCTGGGAGTGCGTTGAAGCAGTCATCGCTTCTGCACCACCGACGCCAGCCAAGAGGACACTGAGCACTGCCTCCTCTCTGACGATTCTCTGCATCGACCTACATGCTGTGGGGATGGGGGCCTAGGCTCATTTTCTTCACTGTTTTTCGATGGCATTGGTAAAACCTTACCGATCTCTGAACTCATGCTTTAAGTGTTCACGCATTAGGCTGAGTTAATTATGTTCAAGTTTTGGTTAATGTTAATTATGTCCTGTCAGGACCCGGTCTAATTGACCGAATCCTAATTGTGCATACAGTACTAGTCCCAGAAGATCATGGCTAGCACACACAATTTAACAATAATGGTACATTGCCTTGAGTTACATTATTACAACATAGGGACTAAGCGTCCCACGAAAGTCACAATTTAAAACATCAAGCACGCAGACGCAGCCAAGATCTGAGTTACACACACAGTAACGCAGAGCCCAACATGGCACGATTTATTCTAGTAGCTAGACTATTCCACAGGCAAAGCGGCAGGCAGGACACAACTCTATTCTTCGTCCTCGAAGTCCTCCTCCTCCTCGAAGTCCGGGTCCTCCTCGGATGGCGAGTCGTAGGGAGCTTCCACGACTGCTGAAAATTTTGGAAGAGGGGAAGGAGAAATAGGGGTGAGTACAAAGGTACTCAGCAAGTCGATGATATATGCAAATGGGGTTTAGTACAAATGGATGGCTTGGGCAGTTTTGCGGAAATTGCAGTTATTAGCCTAGTTTTGATAAAGCGATTTAGAAACATTAAATCTCCATATTTTCTTTGGGCTTTTCGCAAACGGTTCTCGCTACTTGGCCTCAGTGCCATAGTAAGAACAAAATCCTTTCTTCTTTTCTTTTCTCAAAACCGGCTAGGTCCATTCCACGCGACACTTTCCGATAGGCCGTTACCCATTTCGGAATATCACCGGTGGCCCCTAGCTCAAACGAAATCCTTCTCAAATCCTTACTCATCTCAAATCCTTTGTTCAAAACCCTTTTTCTAAATTGGTTTTAAAATGAAGGAGCTACCATATAATCATCCTTGGCGCTCATAACCATGAAACACGGCTATCATGACAGTTTTAACTCTGCAGAGTGGGTACGCCTTACCCTCGAGAGGCTACGCACCCAGACGATGTTTCGCCACAAGACCGTCAACCACAAGGACCGACGATCGGGCCCGTCCCATACCGGGGCTCGAGGTTGTACTGTTATGGCTCAGTTCATAGGATCATAGGATGAGCAGTCCTTAGACTAGAGAGAGTAAATATTTTAGCCCAGTTTACAAAACCCGGTGCATCACTGCACCAACTGACAAAATATCTTCCTAGTCGGAAAGATTTTGGGATAAGAGGAAAATTATTTTCTATTAAGCATCACCCTTGATGCGCTATCTTTAAATCATCCTTTCCCAAACATTTCTCAACAATATTCTCATTTCACACAAATGATTGAATCATTCCGCATAAATAATTTTAAGCATTTATCCTACCTCAACAAGGAATTTAAATAAGAGCAATTCATATTTTAGCCTTAGGTTTAATCCTAACATATCTCTTACCTTTTCTATTCGGCATAATAACTAATTCTAACAAATACGGCATTTATCATTTAAACTAGCATGCATCTTTTCAAGTCTAATAAACATTTTCTAAATAACCGAAAATGGCTTCACAATATGATCAAAGGGGGACTTGTCTTGGTCAGAAGACGGGTAGGAGCAACCGGCGACGTTGGACGGGTCTAACCACGCGGACAACACATACAAGATAATACAACCATCCATCAGACAGAAAAACATTTATATGCAATTTTTGGTTTGAAAATCATGCACGGAATAAATATGCATGGAAATGTGATGTATGCATAACTATTTTATATTTTTATATTTTTATTAAATCAAGTGTATGCATCAAAATAATATTTTTATCATTTTTCTAAGGTTTTTGAAAATCATTCGTTATTTGCTAATTAATGCAAAATGATTAGTTTAATTTTTATTGTTATAGGTATTAATATAAATAGAGAGTTATTAAATTTTTGGATTATATTTATGTGTGCGCTTTGAACTCTGGAAAGCGTATTCTGCGCAAATATGTTTCCACTTATCAGAGCCACCCAACCACACATACTAGCACTAATCTCAAAACACTTCTTCTTCTAGCTCTAGCTAGTCCCATGCAAGCACCCAGCACGCACACAGACAACTCCATTGGAGCTAACTGGAGCTCGGCTAGCCGGCTGTGGCGACCTCCGTTCGACAAACCGACTGCAAAAATGGATTCCTCTCGACTCAGCGCCTCCAAAGGACCCTATAGTGGCTGATCCGCCCGATCACAAGACGACGCACGTATTTTTATACATAGCTACAGTACATGTTCTAAACTAGCTCGCATGGCTTCCATGGGAGCTCTAACTCAACATGGCACACGTAGGAGAGACTACGCCCACCCCGGGATCATCTTCCCAAGCTCATGCGCACCTAGAGATGTGCAGAAGCTTACCGAGGCGACGACGAACTGAGCGCAACTTCTTTTTAACTTGGTGGTTCTTCGGGTTCCTTCGACACTGCGGTATGGAGGATGAGAGGAAGCGAGTGAGAAAGCGATGAAGAGATGGCCAAAAGCCAGGGAACAGAGAAGAGCTCACCGAGAAGAAGCACGGGCACGACAGGGCACTGGCAAGGAGAAGTAGGGGCACAGAGCTCTACTTTATAGCTGAGAAGGGCACGGCAAGCGTCGGACTTTACTCCAACGGGTGACACAGCGCGCGGAGGCAACGAAAGACAGGTGCTATTGCACAATAGCTGCGGCAACATGACGGCGAGGTCAGGGCGCTTGGCGTGGCGTGGCGGCGAGAGGAGGTCGTGGCGTGGTCTAGATGCACCGACGACGCACGCGGGGGTTGCAGGGAGTAACTTGCAAGCGACAGCTGAGTTACGGTGATAAGCTCGTGGTGCAGAGATAGCACGGGGAGGTCAGAGAACAGAGAGAGGAAAGATGAGAGAGAGAAGTTTTCTAATTTTTTCAATTTTGTTTTTCTCTTTTCTTCTTTCTAAATAATTATTCAAAGGGCAAATATTAAATAGGTTTTGACAAAATCACAAGGGTTTGAAAGTTTCTAAATGCACCCATGAAAATATTTATACCTTTAAATAACTGACACCCATGACAATGATTTTGACTTTACAAATTAATGACCCAAACCATTTCAAAAAGGTTACATGCAATGATGATGCCATGATGTTTTTCAACACTTAAGTAGTTTAATATTTTAGTTATGCATTTTAATGAAATTATTAACGTACCAAATTTGGTTTTGAAAATTTGGGATGTTACATGTCCTAAGATTATTTCTAACACTAATCTGGTCGGGAGAGAGTGTATGAGAAGAAGGAGAAGAGAAGAGAGAGACAGTCCTCTCTAACATGTTGATCTTGACAAGTAGCGATAGCAGCCGCGGCGTGCCCGAGTACAAGCACCAGGGCCTGATGGGTTCACCTGGAATTTCTACAAAGCCTGTTGGGATTTCATCGCCGGAGATCTCTTTGCGGCACTCAATTGCCTCTTTAACCTTGAGGCATCTGCCCTACCAGCTCTCAACACTGCACACATCGTCCTTCTCCCGAAGAAATCCTGTCCCTTATCAGCATCTGACTATCGTCCAATCAGCCTCATTCATAGTGTGGGGAAGCTCTTCACCAAAAATTCTCGCTTCCCACTTGGCCCCCTTCATGGAAGAGCCGATCTCACCTTGCCAAAGTGCTTTCATCAAGGAAAGACACATCCAGGACAATTTCCTTCTGGTTCAGAGTAGGGCCAAGTCCTTTCATAGGTCAAACTCCTCGACTCTGCTTCTAAAGCTCGACCTCGAGAAAGCCTTTGACTCCGTGTCCTGGTCCTACCTGCTAGATAACCTTCGCGCACGTGTTTTTGGCTCTCGGTGGCGGGACTGGATCGCGATGTCCCTTGCCTCCTCGACTTCCGAGTTCTCCTCAACAGTTACCCCACTGACATAGTTCACCATCGCAGAGGCCTGCGTCAGGGAGACTCGCTCTCCCCGCTCCTCTTCAACCTCGCCATTGAACCGCTCGTCGCCTTGCTAAACAGAGCAGCTGACTCGGGGCCCTGTCCCCACTTCCAGGACCCCCTCATGCCTCTAGAATTTCTCTCTTTGCTGACAACGCCGCGATCTTCTTAAACCCCTCTAAAGATGATGTCTCTTCCCTCGCAGCCATCCTTCGTCTGTTCGGGGAAATCACCGGCCTTCGTACCAACTTCTCAAAGAGCCAGGTCGTTCCCATCAAATGTGAGAACATTGATTTGGATCTCGTCCTCCATGATTTCCCAGCGGAACGAACTACCTTCCCCATCAAGTACCTCGGTCTACCCCTTTCAGTCAAGCGCCTGCGTCACGTTCACTTTCAACTGCTCATCGACAAAGTAGCTTCTAGACTAGCTAGTTGGCGCGGCCCCGCTCATGTCCAAAGGTGGTCGATTGACCCTGCTTAAGGCGATTTTGTCCGCTTTACCAACATACAGCTTGTCCATCATCAAACCATCGTGTTCAGTTCTTAAGAAAATTGACTCGCTCAGGCGTGGTTGGCTGTGGAAGGGAACTGACTCGGCCAAGGGTGGGGGCAGAGTAAATTGGAGTGTAGTTTGCTCCCTGGTCCCCTTGGGAGGCCTGGGAGTCCCGGACCTCATTAGCTTCTCTAGAGCGTCAAGGCTGCGCTGGTTGCTGCTAGGTAGAAGCCCCTCTCTTCCAGACTCGGGAGATCGCCTTGCCCTAACCTGGAGGCTGATTTCGCTTTGCTAAGGGTCGGATCTTTGGCAAAACTGGGAAACGGCTCTTCTCTCCTCTTCTGGACAGACCACTGGCTATCCGGCTGCGCCCCCAGGCACCTAGCTCCAAATCTCTTCAAGGCCTTAGCCCGTAAGAACAGATCGGTTCTCGACACCAGCTCGCCCGAATCCAGCTATCTCCTACAGCTCGCCCAAATCCAGCTATCTCCAAACACACCAGATCAGACAACCTGGCGTCTCACTTCAGACGAAAGATTCTCAGCCAAGTCGGCCTACTTGATCCAATTCACTGGCCGGGTGCCAAAACCGGACCTACAGAAAGCTTGGAAGCTCTGGGCACCGTCCAAGTGCAAATTCTTCCTCTGGACGTTGCTTCACAGAAGAGTCTTCACGGCTGACGCCTTGCTCCGTCGCCAGCTGCCAAACAACTATTTCTGCCCGCTTTGCAGACAAAACCTGGAAACCCCAGAACACCTTTTCCTGCAGTGCCACTTCAGCGTCACAGTGTGGACGAGACTGGCTCTCTGCTAAACTCACCGCGTCTCAACCCCTCAGGCTGGACTCAGACTGCCTGCATTGCGAATTGGTGGTCCATCGACGTTTTGCAAGGAAGCCCCCCAGCAGCGCCCTCTCGGTTTCTGCGGCCATCATCTGGTACCTGTGGATCGAGCGAAACAATCGCATCTTCCGCCAGGAGGAGAAACCCCCCTCGATTTTCCTCAACTTCCTTATTGATGACCCGCGGCTCTGGGTGGCCACGGGGGCTCCTTTTGTAATTAGCTAACTTCTTTTTGAGGCCCACGGGGGGAGAGGCCTGATCTCCCCCCACACTGTAATTCTTCTCTCTATTTGATTAATACACGATAGCTCTTCTGCCCTTTGTTAAAATAAAAAAAACATTAAAAAAATCAAGTCTCTCCATTTTCACATTTTTATCGTACATATTTTACACCCGCTGAAAGCATGTAAATTCGCGTATAACCTTGGTGTAAAGAAATGTGGATACACGTCCTGTCCATTATTGTTTTTACACTGACGGCTCCTGTCATGTTGTTTGACGGTGTAAAACTTGTTGAGCATCAACTACATCAGCGTGGCAATCATTGACCATCCATGGATGATGCGTTTGGACGCGAAATTTATTTTTTTTGCTGCCTGTTGTCGGCATTCATCAACAATTAGCATACATCAAGAAATTGTTCTGGCTGGCAGCATTCAAGGAAGGAGGGGGGGGGGGGGATAATTGCTGGATCGAACGACCGAAATCGGCGTGTGTTTTGGTCGAAACAACTGCAGCACTGTTCATGGCAGTCAGGGGAGCAACTCCGACATACTCGCCTTTGGAGAAGCGGTTGATCCATAGCAAAAGGCTAGGCCAATACATTATGGACAAAAAAACAGGTGTTTAACACAGGCAACTATGGAAATTTTCGCCCTTTTGTCCTGCCTGAACGTGCACTTTTGGCACAAACAAACACATATTTGCCTTTTTTTTTTGTTTGGAGGTGATCGATTTTTTTTTTACAAAAAGGTTTCATGTGGATTTGGGTAGAATGGCGTGCTGCTCATTGGGTTTTGGGACTAGGAAAACAAATCCGACAAAGTTTGCTTGGATGAGGATTTTTGAGCCGTCGTGTCGTCGTGTGCTTTGTTGGGCTATCTAAAACTCCAATTAGCGGCCCAACAAAGACGTGGAGGCAGTGGGACGGCCCAACAAACAGCAAACAAGGACTAACGCCGTTAACGTATCGATTGGGGAGGTTCATGCGCCCATAGAGGTGACACGGGATCGGACGGGCCAAAGCATGGACTCTAATTTTCAGCGATCTCACTCAACTGAGACAAAAAAAAAATGTTGCTGCCAACCTTTAGGCCTTGTTTCCATGTTGCTAAAAAATTTAATTCGAAAAAATTGACCCTTTGTGAGAGATTTTGAAAAATCTAAAGTTTTTATTTTTAAAAAAACTAAGAAAAACCAATCAAGCACCACAAAAATTGCTACAAAATATTACTATATGCTTGTTAAAAAAATGACAAGCTAATTTTTAATATAAGGGCTTAATGCCACAGAACTACAATTTGAAGATGAGAGTCGTCGTCGTCTCATGGAGATGAGAAGAACGCAGGTGAAAATGGATCACCCCAGATTTCCAATTTCCAAGTTAAAAGGGGAATTTTTCATGTCATAAAAATTACAATTTTGAAGATGAGAATCAAGGTGGTGGTGGTGGTGGTGGTCGTCGTGATGGAGATGAGAAGAATGGGCCTCAGCCGAGAGCCGACCTGGTGACCTCGTATGCGAGGAAGCAGGCGGCATTTGCGGGGACACTGCGCGCCATGGCTGGGCCGAAGCCCTTGTACAAGCCCTTGACCCCGTCGGCGGCGACGATCTTCCTCAGGGCGTGGATGGAGCCCGAGTACTTGGGGTTCTTGTAGTCGTCCACCTGGATCACGCTCTTCACCACGTCGGTCGGGTAGACGGAGCCCCAGAAGGAGGCGCCGGCCAGCCCGCCGGCGACGACTAGGGACCCCCTGCCGAGCTGCGACGTGTCCTGCCCTCCGGCGAGGTACTGCTTGATCGCCTCGTACACGCCGAACATGAGGGCGTTCCCGGGCACCTCCCGCCCCAGCGTCGGGACCAGCCCCTTGAACAGGCCCCTCACCCCGCCTTCCGACCTCAGCACCTGCCTCGCCACGTCCACCGGCCCGCCGTATTTCACCGCCGCCGCCGCGATGGTGGCGGCGCCTCCACCGGCAGGAGCAGCAGCGGTGGCGGTGGCCAAGGCGCTCTGGGCCTGCAACCTGACAGCACAGCATGCAACAACCCAAGAATCAGTGCTCAGCACCCCATGTATGTGGCATCTGCATGATCTGCAACTTCATCAATTTTCTGTGCTGTTGCTACTTGCTAGACAGCAAGAAGCCAACAAAACATCATAGTGATCTACTTCATCAGTCCATCATGAGCAAAGTGAACAAGTAGTAATATTGGAGCATGATGAGTTTGAACGTAGATCAAATGTAGTATATCATTGTTAGTATTCACAAACAGCTGATGTGACCGATACATGCAACAAAGTTCAGATTTTTTTTTCCCCTCTCCTTTGGCTAGTGCACTAGAACAAGTGCATGCTGCAACAAGATGATAGTTGGAAAAATGATTTTTTTCATGAGTGCCATTACGAAGTTTCAATTATTTAGATTTGCCATTACAAAACGTATATTTTTATTCATGCAATTCTTTTTGCAACTATGTATCATAGATGCCATTGTCAGGGTTTTTCGAGCTTTTCTAGTATATAGGAGGTTCGAATACGCGACGAAATACATGAATACGCCCCCTGACAGGTAGGCCCCACCTGTCATTCTCAAAGCATCTTCTTCCTCCCTCCCCTCTCTCTCCCATCTAGCTCACTGGCGCGAGCTCCCCGACGGCCGCCTCCTCCTTCGGCGTGCTTACGGGCATGGCGGCGGCGGCGATGGCAAGTCGGGCGCGAGCGGCGGCGGTGACGGATGTGGCGAGCTCACATGTGGCGGCGGCGAGCTTCGTGGGAGTGGGCGGCGGGCAAGCAGCGAGCTTCAGGAGGTGAGTTCGCGCTAAGCGGCAGCGGCGATGGCGAGCTTCGGCTGAGCGGTCACAATGAGCGATGGCGGCGTCGGTGAGCTCAGCATAGCGGCGCGCCAGCGAGCTCACAGCAATGAGCATCAGTGAGCTCGTGGAAGCGGAGCGTCGCAAGCAGTGGCGGCGAAGCGGCGCGAGCTCACGGAGGCGGCGGGGCAGCAGTGAGCTCGTGGGCGGAGCTCGCACAGGCGGCGGCGGCGGCGAGCTCCGGTGAGGTGGGAGGTGGGAGGAAGAAAAGGAGGAAGAAGAAGATGAGAGGATGACACTCGGAACTCACATGTCAGAAGCGTATTTTGATTGTATTTTAGTTTTGTATATCTTGTAAATCTTCCGTAAAACATTATATTGGCATATGTGATAGTTATTTGTAAAAGTAATGGCATTTAAAATAATATGCGTTTTGTAATGACAAATCCGAGAAAAACGAACTTTATAATGGCACATATGAAAAAAATCCCTGGAAAAAATAATAGTGAGTGCACAGTGGGACAATTTGACAGTGTGTATGTTCATTTATTGACAAATGCATTTGATCCTGAATCTTTTTCTTGAGAATAGGAATAGGAATAGCATAAATTCGCTAGCCAGGCGGCAGCGGCAGTAATCCGGACCTGCACTTGATGAGCTCCGTAGGACATGCCAGGAAGGAGACGGCTACCCCGGCGCCGGCGCCGGCAACGACCTGCTGGCTGACAGTGAGTGGGGCGCCGGGCTCGGAGCGCAGCACGGCCTCCATCTGCCCCCTGACGGTGAAGAGAAGGGCGTTGAAGGCGGCGACGGTGGCCAGCGGGGCTCCCATCCCCTTGTACAGACCCCTGGGGCCTTCGGCGGCGAGCGTCTGCCTGACGGCGTCCACGGCGCCGGCGAACTTGGGGGGCTGGCCGGGCGGCGGCGTCGGCTGGCTCTGCAGCTTCACCTTGATGGTGTCGAACGGGTGGCCCACGATCAGCTGCGCCGCGCCGCCCACCGTGCCGGCGGTCAGGTCCTTGGCCACGTCGCCCATCTTGTCACTCGTCACGGATGAATCTGGAGATCTGCATCCCAAGCAGGTGGTCAAATTCCCAATCCATGGACAAGAACCCCAAAATCAGATTAACCTAATCTGGGAGAGCAATACGCAATAAGCAGCAGGGGAGGAAAGAGAAATACTTGGGAGGAGACGAGAGCCGCCGCCTCCTCACCCACCAAGAACAAGAGAGAGGCAACTGCAACCCTCTCCAACAAGTCTCCACGCCTCACCCTAGCGCTGCACAACAACCGCCACTTGGACGGACTAGTAGAGAAATACATCAATGGCCCATTTTTTTTAAGATATGGCAATGGCCCATTTTTTTAAGAACCAACAAAAAAGACAAGGTGGGAGAGAAAATATAGAATTGAGGCCAAGAAAGGAGAGGAGAGGTGATTCTCAAGAGGCCAAGCAGGAAGCCACCACGGCCACTCACCAGAACGATGCACAAAGCCCCCCATCGCCATCGCAGCATCACTCCCACGTCATTGGATCACCGTTGGATGGCCAATCCACTCTTGGCCAACCATTCCGACAAGACAAAATAAACACATTCCCCCCCCCCCCCCACGAAATGCATACACATGCTTTAGCATATTAGGCAAAAGGAATTCCAACAATCCTGCCATTGCTGCCAAGCTTGCAAAGTCATGAAACACTAATGTTGTAGCAAGAAAAGAACAAGGGTAAAAAAAAAAACTTCTTGCAATGCTCTCAATTCCCCCAGAGGTTATTGGAGAAGGAATGGCAGTGGCACTGGAATCTTGCTCATGTATCAGCCCAATGCCGATCTCGTAATTTCGTAGGCCACAAAGGTGGCGGCGTTGGCAGGGACGCTGCGAGCCATGGCAGGTCCAAACCCCTTGTACAGGCCCTTCACCCCATCAGCTGCGACGATCTTCTTCACCGCGTCGATGGAGCCCGAGTATCTTGGCTTCTTGTAGTCGTCCACCTGGATCACGCTCTTCACCACATCGGTTGGGTACACGGACAGCCACAGCACTGCTCCGGCCAGGCCTCCGGCGAAAATGAGAGAACCCTTGCCGAGTTTTGATGTGTCCTGACTGCCGGCGAGGTACTGCTTGGTGGCTTCGTACACGCCGAACATCACGGCGTTGCCGGGAACCTCACGGCCCATTGTAGGGGCGAGGCCCTTGAATAGACCTTTCAGGCCAGCTTCCTTCACAACATGCTTCGCCACCTCAATTGGTCCTTTCGGTATCGACATGCCAGAAGCAGCTGCTGCCTCTGCTAAAGCACTCTGGGCCTGCAATCTGCAAATGACACAAACAACATTTTCGACAAGCAGCAAAGAAGCAATTTTTTTCAAAAAAAAAAAAAACAAAACCGGCAGGATGCCTGCTCTATTATTAGAGGAGGAAAACGACCCAACAGGTTGTGTACACGGCCTGCCAGCAACTAGGAAAAACAAAAAACAGATCGCTATAAACAATATCAGAAAATTTCACAAGATGGTGTCAGGGAAAAAAAGCATCATTATACTCTTTGGGCGTGTCTATAGCTAAATCGAATCCTAACTCCAAACCAAATCAAGTGCAGCACTGCAACAGCTCCCAAATTAATTTCAATTAAGCTATTCAAGAAGATGATCTTTTGCGAAGAGAATAATCAGACCACAAACAAGACACAATCCAGTTTTTAAGCTATGCAGTTTCATGTCATTTGCTTTTAGAGGTACTGAGGCCAATTATCGAAAAATAATTCTCAGTGGCTTGCTTTTAGTGTCGGAGTGGGAATGAGGCCTAGGAAAATTAATGTGATGTTGCAACGCTTGATACGATATTATGGTGTCACAGAAGTGAGATGGATCAAGATACAACCCAACAAGTTACACAGCATAAATGATATCTAGTATGTGAAGGAAATGCCACAGAAGGATAAATATCAGGAGTTCATCCCACAGATTTCTATGTCACAGGCACCGAATATTGCAGTCACTAGATACGGTTGTTCAGGTGCAGTGAAGATTATTTGTAGAAGCACAAGTAATTCTTTGAGCTGTGCAATGTTATGCCATTTGCTATTAGACTTTTGGGCCAATAAGAGGAAATATATTGACCCTACAACATTAATATAATGTAGCAATGCATAATATGCTGCAATGCATAAAGGTGTGAAGGTGAGGGGGACTGAAAATCCGAAATACAATAAAATACACGGTGATTAAGTGCCTGACATGAATGATGTGTAATTTGTTGATGAAAGCAAATCCATTTTTCACAAGACAGATGTAAGAGTTTTAGCACATAGGTTCCACTTTCACACAGCAAAACCCACAGACTACATATTACAGTTAGCATCAACCATTGGGGAGAGCTGAAGATTAAGTTACCTGCACTTGACCAGCTCTGTTGGGCACGCAAGGAAGGAGACTGCAACTCCAGCACCAGCACCCGCAACAACCTGCTGGTTCACCGTGAGTGGAGCTCCGGGTTGAGACCTCAAGAGAGCCTCCATCTGGCCCCTGACGGCGAACAGGAGGGCGTTGAATGCCGCAACGGTGGCGAGAGGGGCCCCCATTCCCTTGTAGAGGCCCCTGGGGCCTTCGGCAGCAATGGTTTGCTTGAGGGCATCGACGGCGCCGGCATACTTGGGGAGCTGGCCGGGAGCAGGGGTGGGCTGGCTCTGGAGCTTCACCTTAATGGTGTCAAACGGATGGCCGACGATGAGGTTGGCAGCCCCTCCAACTGTTCCGGCGATCAAGTCCTTGGCAACGTCCCCCATCTGCGACATAGAATCTTGGAAATGAGCACAAATCGGTCCATCGCCTGAAACATCAACCGAGATGCGAGATGCGAGAGGGGGCGAGGGGTTTACCTTCCGCTTTGGCGCCGCCGCCGCCGCCTCGGTTGCAGCGGAGCCGGCGAGCAGACAGGAAGTTGGATCGGGGTGACTGACACGTGGGGTCGGGGCCGGGGTTGGTGTGTAGACTGTAGAGAGATGGATGGATCCGGATTGCTTATGAGCTATGACTAGGCGTAGCATAGCATTAGCATTTAGCATTAGCATTAGCATTAGCATTAGCATTCGCAGCCGCAGCCCCAGCCCACGACATATATAGCATTATGCAAGGAAGGAAAGGGAGCCTGTCTTTTGCTTGCCAATTGCCATCACCAATTTGAATTCGCTCAAATGCCAAATTCCGCACCACCCCCAACTCCCCAAGGGCCAATCGCAGCCTAAACAAACCCACCAACCAAAATAACAAGATTAACAGGTTCAAAAGCGACACGACACACAACTCCGGATGTTCCAAGCACATCCAAACACAACGCCTCACACAGCGTATCAGGCTTGCCGCGCACATATATCAACCTAAAAAAGATGTTGTCTACCCAATGCTAAATTGCTAATGCACACTAGGCTTAGAAAAAGACGACCTAGATGCTAATGCAAACTTGACACAGAAAAGACGGGGGCCCCAGCAAAATAGCCAGTGTACTCCAGGTCACCCACCACCTGCTACGGAGACTGCACGGGCACGTCTATATAATTCACATACCTCTGCTTTCTGAGGAACCATAACATTCCATTAAGCTCATCAACAGGTTTTTTACAATTAAATTGCACTAAATTGCGTACATCTGAGCACAAACACAGATTTGCCGTGTCAATGTATTAACCATGCTATCAATAAGTTATGCAGTAAAGATTAACCATTGCAATCCACATATCCAAGATATCCAACTGTCAAAAGTACTCTGGCTTCTTATGTACACTACCTCTTTGCGTTGGTACTCAACAATGAGCAAGCAAAGAAAAAAAAGACACGCTCACGTCTTAGAAACACCAGCTCTAGATATTCAACATGGTAATTAGTTCTAACATAAATGAGATTCATACTGCAAACAATGATTCAGTTCATTAAGCAACCACCATAAACAGTAATGAAGACATGCAATTTGTGTTCGGTAATTTATCACTGAAGGACCCTGTCGACAAACCAGGTCCTGAAGTTAGCATAAGATATGTCACAACTTTACACCAACTCTGTGCTGACAAACCAGCTTCAAATAAGTGCACATTTTCAGATGGCAAAACTGAAAATCCTCAAGGTTATGCAATTACACATGCAGAAATGTGATGAACCAGTCTAATGGCTGTTTTGCTACATAGAAAACAAAGAGTATCACACAAGGGGGAAAATCTTACAAACAAATATTAACTGTAGCCATATCAAGAAATCAACTAGACATGGTCGCATGGCATACAAAATAACCAATCTGCATAAGGTTTGGATTGAAGACTACACTACAAAAGACATGAACCCCACACAGATGCCAAAACAACATCTGAACTAATGGCACTTAAGCATTAAGTCATAACTCATCAGCAGAGCACCACCTGTTATGGCAGCCAGGAGTCAGCACTAAGGGCAACGAAATCGCAGGAGTTGATTTAGCTGGATTTACCAAAAGGCATTATGATCATTTGATAATTAGTAATATGTACAATAAGTAATAGCGATAAGCAGTAAATGATAAACTTTCAGGAGAAACAAGCATTGAACGTATAAACATTTAATCAGCAACCGTACAAAAACTGACAAAAGAAATGAGTCTGTCACAGTATGCACTCAGCAACAAATTATATTTTTTTGATAATATTGCATCTACTTCATGGTGCACTGAGAAATAATATATCACAAAAGACATGGAATATCACCAAATATTAAAAAAGAGACATCACAGTTACAGCCAGATACAGGATAACATTTGAACCAACATTGGTCCTAACAAACAGCGACAAAATTAAAAGTTTGAAGTAACACCTCCAAAACTTTAACCTATAGCAGTAAAGGGGAAAAACCTTATATGAATTAAGCAGACGCAGTTCAGTCCTATGATCTGATGTGGGACAGAGCCGTCAAGGACGATGCAGCAATATATAGACATGCCTCTCATTCGACCATACCAGCACGTTCGTTGCCCTCCTCCTCTTCATCCTCATCATCACCAAGTCTCAGGTCCTCAATCAACTCCTCAATTGGCACGGTAGGGACATCATCACCAACTGTGGATGCCATGTCTGACTTGTAGTCCTCATCCTTGTATAAATTAATGTCTAATCTCATCGATGGGTCTCGGTCTAACTCCTCTAGGAATTGCTCATACTCGTCTGCCCTCTTCTCTGCCTCACCTTTGGCCCTGTTTGTAGCATCTTCCTCCACCGGAAGCCTTTTCAGCTTCCACCGGCGTGTGCGTGGCCTCTTCTGATAGCTCTTCTTGACAAGAACCACTTCAGGCAAACTGTGTCGCATCTTAGCGGTGTCCATGTCATCATCATTCAGATTGGCACCAAAAAGATCATACCCAAGAGCAAGGTCCCCAGGGTTCAGCAGGTGCCCAAGATGAGTCCGCACTGTAAACATGGTATCGTTTTTGCCAAAATCAGACACCCGAGCCACCTGCGCATACGCCAACTGGTATCGAGATCCATCGATAGTAATCTCTGGAGACTCATGCTCAATGTCAAGCACAATGTACTCCACAAGCTGCTTGCTGGTCAGAGCAGCCTTGAAGTTATACACCCTGTACTTCTTCTCCTCAAGGTGGTGCACACGTAGCGTGAGGGGATCCAGCAGCGTGATGGCATTGGTGACCTTGACACAGAGGACAAGAGGGCCAAAACCACCGAGGTCGCGGGACGCCTGGGGGCTGAGAGCGATGAGGTCCTCATGGCAGATGGGGCAGATCTCGACCGAAAATGTGTGCTTGTAGTTGTAGACGTTGCTCTTGGGATCATGGGAGACGAGCTGCTTGGCGGTGTTGGTGTGGACGGGCGCAACAGTGGCGAGGAAGTCGACAAGGCGAGCGGCGTGGGAGCGCGAGCCAAAGAAGAAGTCAAGCCCGCCGGGCGCGGATGCGACGCGGAGCGCTAGCGCGGCCTGGCCGTGCTTAAGGAGGAGCTGCTCGAGGAAGAGGAAGGTGCGGCGGTGCGGGACGTGCTGGCGGAGCTGGACGACGGCGACCCACTGGTCGGGGTTGGACTGGGCGCGGGCGCAGGCGTCGCAGAGGCGGTCGTGGACGGTGAACTCGACGGGGTGGGCCTGCTCGAGGACGACGCCGTGGAGGATCTCGCGGCGGAGGCGGAGCTTGAGGCGGAGGCGCTTGGAGTGGGGCTCGGAGAAGACGAAGTCGGCGCCGGAGAGGGAGACCCGGAGGCGGGCGAGCGGGCGGTTGAGGCGGCGGAGGAGGATCTGCATGAGCTCGGGGGACTCGGGGCCGGCGCGGAGCCAGGAGCGCGGGGGCTGGAGGTAGGAGGAGCAGTCGGGGCAGTAGACGACGGCGGCGTGGCGAGGGACGCCCTCGGTGATGTCGACGCGGGCGCGGAGGCAGCGCGCGCACATGTTCGCCGGGTTGGGCTGCATCGACACGCCGCAGATGCAGCACAGCACCGTGCCCACCGTCTGCGCCGGCACGAACATGCCGCCCGCCGCCGCCGCCGACTCCGGCATCATCCTGGGACTCGGTGAATGGGCTGGGGATTGAGCGGGATTGGATGGAGAATTTTGTTAGGGTTTTGCGCCTATTGTAGTTGCCGGCGCGGCGGCGAGGGAGCCGGTGGGTCGTCGCCTCGTCCTCACCATGACGAACCTGATTACGGGAGCGTGTGGGCTTTTCGGCTCACGGCCCATACGGTTTCTTGGGCCTTCTCAGTGCATTGGGCCAGAAATCAAGTGAATCCAACTATCAGCTACGATCCCTTTGTAGTTTTTGCCCTTTTTTGTTTGGTTTAATTGCGTGCATGCCGCTTTTAGTTTTTATGCATGACGATGCTGCATACATCTTCATCCGATCAATTTTTGAATGCTTCCTGATCAAATCAGCATTCCAAGATTAGAGGATTTTGTCAATAAAATATGAGATAGATTGCAGAGAAAGAAAATCAAAGACGAACAATGAACTATGGAAACAAAGTTTATTTTATGTTAAGGTCTCAAACATCTTGCATTTCAGTTTTTTGCTTCTCGGCATGGACGAGGATGCAGAAGATGTTACCGGCGACTACGCTCTTGGTTACTGGAGTTGGCCGGGACTCGATCTTTTAATGAAAATTGACCCATTTCTGAAGGAAAAAAAAAGGTTGTCAAAGCATGATCGTATTTCCTGATATATCACTGCAATGAGCATGCAGCCTTGATCCAAGATAATTCGATAAGCTTACAAGTTACATGCCTGGATGAAAAAAATTGATACAAGAGCAGCAAGGTGTAATAATGCGCAAAACACAGGTGAATCCTGTCGGCCAGACATCCTCCCTCTTTTGCTAGGCTGAACCGCTGATGTCTCGTTTCACTTCCATCAATTTAATCGATCAAAAATAATTAATAATACAAGAGAACCTCCGGATATTACCACATCTTGTATGGAATGTAATCTTGCAGACTGAAGTCTGTAACTACGCATGGATGATGTATCCACCGCCGCTATAATTGTGCGATTGTCCCCAAGTTGACTAGACATCATGCAGGTCAACAATCGTGCATGTTGATGTCCATAAACATGTAATCTTTCTCAACTTTATACTATTTAACCTAATTAATTAGCACATCTAGCAGTTAATACCCAAATTAATTAGGCAGGGGCAAGGGCCTGGCGTACGTGATAACCGTTAAAGAGGAGGACCTGTATATCCATCCGCCCCATTGCGTTAGCTCGTATGGCATGTAGATGTTTTTGGGCCTGCTTGGTTCATATAATAACATTGCCAGCATTTACCACAATATTTTGTCTAACTTGCGTTAAGGTTTAGCGATCTAATTCTTCACCGCATTCTTTTTTTTCTATAAACATGTAGCCTTTCTGATCTCTATATTTACCAAAATTTATTAGTATATCTCGCAGTTAAGACCCAATTTAATTAACTCTTCTAATATGGAAATAGCAAGGCAGAGGCCTCATGTACGTGATTGTTGTTAAATAAGAGGATGATTTGTATATTCATCCATCACATATTTGCAGCCTTGTAAATATCCTTCCACTGACGAGTTGAGCTCAGGTCAGTTGCAACTGACGAGAAAATATCTTGCCAGTTCAAATGAACGAAGAAAAAAAAATTCCATCCTATGTTCCTCACAGTGAAAAGAATGGAGGAAAAAGGCCTAAAAAAACCAACAATCAGAAGAGCTTCGAGGAAAAAATCATTTTGATTCTTCCTCCTTTCAAAAAGAACATGCATGTCGAAGGAGACGGGTGGCAGTACAGCTCCGGACATCAGTCCGCTGGGGAAGCAACCGTAGACTGAGATGATGGTGGCAACGGAGCTTCACGGCGGACCTCCAAATCTGATGGGAGGCGGCGCGGCGGTAGTTCATCCTCTCCAGCGGCATGCATGGTGGGCAGCACTTCGATTGCATTGGGGAGAGGGGAGAGTTGGACGCCCGAGATTTCTCCATCCAATGGCTGCGGGCACAACTGACCAGGGGGCTCGTCAGTTGCAACTCACCTGAGCTCAACTCGCAAGTAGATGCTAATTTGATTCTTTGATGATGAATGGGTCAACCCGACATCGCCTCAATCAGCCATGGAATGTAAATTGTTACACGAACTCAAAGTTATGTGTATTAAATGTTGCATTGTTTACTTACCAGATAGATTGAGGTGTACTGTGATCTGTAAGTGCCCCCAATTCCCTCCCTTCAGCCCAATAGGCTCTTCCACTTTGTCGCTTTGGCTCAAAACAAAAATAGCTAAAACAGCACCAGCATCTCGAAGAATGAACTAATGCTCGTTGATGGCATGGTACAAGACTTGCCATCTGCAATTCTTGAAAAAAAAAAGGGTCATGACTCATGAATTGGCATGCTTGTCCAGGAAAGCATTTGCCAGATTGCTGAAGCTGCTGTTAACAGATCCAGCTGCAGCATACTCTCTTATCACCCTAAGTACATCTGGTTTCAGAATTTCTTTCTTTGTTGAAGGGTTGCACAGATAATACAGAGCCCCAAGCGCATAATTCACCTGTTTTGGAATCATTAAAGAGAAAATTACTTACAAAATAAAAAGAAATTACTGATAAATGAGGAACCAACCAGGATATATTGATATTATTAGTTTCAGAAATGCTCACAGTATTCCTAACTGGGCTAGATAAGCATTGTATAACCAATGGGATTCCACCAGACCGGGTAATAATGGAAGCATTTGCTGGATCTGCATTAATACAAACAAATATAGTGACTTTGCCACAAACTTAAGTTCAGTGATAACACAAAGAATGACTGCTTCAATTATAAATTAAATAGGAAATCATAGAGTCGTAGGCACTGCAATGCTCACCCACACATGAATTACATATTCCACCAACACCGAACTCAGCAAGCCTTTCATTTGGCTCTGTAATGCAGTCCAAGAACAACTCGAGTACATTCAGCTGAGTAAGCAAACAGATAGAGTTGTCTTACTAAACAGGAAAAGGTCATTGAAGATTGTCCTTAGAGGATATCAGTGTCAACTGTACCAAAAGAAAAGGTGTGTGTGGAATAAACTACCTGACGCATAAAGGCATAGTTATAAGGGTCATATGCGAAATTTGCAAGGTTGGCCACAATTTTCTCTTTGGATTCTGCAATAGAAGTGATGCACATATAATTAAAACAATGGAAGCTGCACAACCATCGCAAGCAACTGCAGCTTTGCTGTTGGACCTATACTAACCCAGTAGATACTAGTATATAGCCTAAACATCAATCTGACTTCCTCCCCATTGTTCTGGCTAAATCTGTTAATGCACATTTTCCATGTTACTCTGTGGATCTTCCTGCACAAGTTGGTTAGGGTTCTAACAGTATATGCACCGGTTTTCAAATCCAATGCAGTGTTTGTTAACATTGCACATAGCAGCATGTCAATTCACTCTTTGCAATGTAGCTGCGGTAAATTGAAAGGAATTAACCCCCGAAACGAATGGTCCAATCCAATCCCGGCCTCTTATAAGAGGAAGAAGTAAACCAACCTTCATCCGTGGAGTCTTGGAACTGCGCCACAAGATCCTGGCACGTAACCAAGGGGAAGAGGGTGAGAAACCAATGGCGGGGGAGGGGATTGGGGAGAGAGGCGAGAGGCGAGGCGGCGACCTGAAGGTACTTGTCCCTTGGGGTGCCGGTGCGGCCGGTGCGCTCGACCTGCCGCTGCGCGTTGGTGAACATCTCATCCGGCTCCGGCCGGCGAGGGCAACCAAAACCAAGCGATCGATTCGCTGCTCCGCCTCTTCACGATGCCGCAAGGCTGCCGCAGCACTGCGCTTGCCGCTTCAGCCCGGGCCGAAGACGATACCTCCGGGGTGTGAGGTTGAAGACGATTGGCCTAGTGATATCTCGGCTAGTGGGCCATTTCATATTTGGGCCAACATATCAAGAATGACGCTGGACGCGGCCCATTCGTTGGACCGGTAAACTATAGCTGCTGCCTGCCATGTCGACCTGTTGAGCAAAAACGATACCAATTTCTCACATATTCCATTCGAAAAAACCTCATGTCGGAGATAAAATCACGGCACATTGCCATGGCCCACTCCCTGACGGCTCAGTCGAACAGCCTACTAAGGCCCAGCTCCCTGGAAGGTTCTATCTGGCCCATATGCATCCTGCCGAACAGTTCCCTAGCTGGCATGGTGCGTAACGGCTAAGGAATCGTGTTTGAGTCCGTCTCGAACAAGAGTTCTGCACGGCTACATGAAGACCCGGACGTGGTTTTCCGGATTGGATTAGGAGTCGTGATCCCCAAGAATTGGAGTTTGTCTTATCTGCCTCGGGATATATTTGGCATGTCGAGTTCGTTACGATCTCGTAGTTAGCCCGGCCCGATATTCCCTCGGTAGGTCGGTTTGCTCTGCACTATATAAACAAGGCCCCTACGGCATGTTGAGGGGTTAATCCTACAGGAGTTTACGACTTGATCTAACTTTTTGCATCTGGTAAACACCTAATCTTCGCTTGTACACCATAATCTCGCGCGGAACTTGTTCGTCTCGTCGAGCCACCTCTTGTATTCATCTCTGATATATAAGAAAGGCTGGACGTAGGGCTATTATCTCTCCCGAGAGGCCTGAACCAGGATAAAAACCCATGTCTCCTGTTCGTTGTTGTTCGTGGTTGTTCGGCGTGTCTCCTATCTCACTTCTAAAGAACCTTAGCGACTTAAGATCGTTATCTCAACCGTCGACACCTCACATATTGTACTTTGTTTCATATTTGGGTAATATAGAGAAACGAACTTTGCATTGCTTTTTTTTTTTCTCAAACAAACAAAATTCAAGTCAATTTTATTTTCTCTTGTCACTCACCACGCAGATCGCGCAAAATCTTGACGGTCAAAGCCGTCGGTAAAGAAACCGTCGAGAGATGTAAATCTCGATGGCCGACTGGCGAGATTTGGCCCTCGAGACAACTTGGTCGAGAGAAAAGGACTGTTTTGACTGGCATGTAGTCGAGATTATGAGTCTCGACGGCTTTAATACAGCCACCGTGATAATGTCCCAGTCCAGGCGCTACGCGTGGCCATCACTTTTCTCGACGGCCGGCAGCCATCGAGATAGAAGCAAGGCAGGCAGCGCGGACTCTCGGCCCAGCCCAATATGTTATTAACGACGGCCTGAGGCCGTCGATATTGATCAATCCGCCGCAGCTGCCTTTGGCCTCGCCCTGCGTCGGCAGGTAGGCCCATGGACACTAATCTCGACGGCCATGACGTAGCCGGCGAGAATAATTGTAGACCAGCAAAAAAATTTAAAAATGTAAAAAACATTAGAATTTTGCAACAGCTGCTTAGCAGTAGTTGCTGCAACCTGCATACCTAAAAATAACCTGCACATTCAAATATCTCACATTATCACGGATATACACATCTACAGCATTATCAATACCACATATATATTAAACCACAATCAAAATATTCAAACATACAAACATCACATGGCACATACAAGTTTCTGACACATACATGACACATACATGCAGCATACAAAGAGGTAGATTATGGCCATACATGCTTGTTTTCGATAGAAACAAACGGCAGCATTACAGCATGCACAAGGCGCTGTGATTTAAATGCGCACCAATGCTTATTCACCAGCGGCACGATAATAGTAGCACACTAGCAAAGGTGGATTTGTTGACGGGATGGATTATTCGGTCTTCATGGAACATAGCCTTTTTTCAAATTCTTTGCTATTAAGGACCTGTAGAAGCTCATGAACCTCACAGTGAATTCTGCAAGGATTAAATCTCAAGAGATTTAAATTAGTAACTTTCATCAGACTTAACAGTTCAGAACTAAAATAAGCACCTTTTTTAAAAAATAAAAACTAACAGTACCTTCAATCTTTATGAAGCATTGTATGGTTTCCCTTTGGCCATGAGCCTTGGCGAAACCTTCTATTTTGATACCTCGGGTGTCAAAAAATGTATCACGAGATTTGCATAGTTCGCACTGCTGTTTTTGAAACATGCAGTCTTCACACTGACCACAGGGAAAGGAGCAACACAATATACATCTCAGTATATATGCCACACACACTAGGACACTATAATAGTTGACGATCGGAAATGAGAATCAGGACTCAAGATGTTAGCAGTCATGCTCACACGGTTAAACTCTGATGCCAGTTCGTCAACACTTTTCTGAAAATCTTCATCCATGTCCCTTTTCAGTTCAGCAACCAGGTGCTGCATCTCAAAGGGGAAAAAAGAACAAAAGGGCAATAAAAAACTGAAAAATGGGACCTGATTGGAATACAGAGATCATGGGAACATAAGGAGGAGCTTACACAGAAAATGAAATAAGGGGACACATTATGTTCAATCAGCTTTCTGATCTTCCCCCGGATGACAAATAACCTGGACTCACAGAAAACCGTATTTCTTGTGAAGTTTAAAGAAGGCCACATGCACTGAGCTAAGAAATATCACAATGGAAGGGTTAACTGACTGTCTTGGGCTTGGCTCCTCAATGATTTTTTTGGCTACATTTGAGATTTCCTCCTCCCATCCTGTCAAAATATCTTGCTCTTCTCTGAATGGATAGCTGCGTTTGTAGGCGGATTTATTGATCGATACAAGAAGCTCACAGCAATTACTTCATTGAAGCGACATGAACACACAAGTCACAGTAAACAAGCATCTCGGCACAGATGAAACATACACCTAAACAGATTAAATTGATAATCCAGTAACTTTACTCGATATATGACCATCACACTCCTTGCAATCATTTGGAAATGAGGGAGAAATGAAATCATGTTGTAAGATGACTCCACCATTAATGTAGCTTCAGCATCCATCCCAGATATCTTGCTACAACTCCCACTACCCGTCTGGCCTAAGGAATAACGAGTTAACGGCAATCCGAACAACGGTGATGATGACGCCGTGTACCAGTGCAAATGTGAGTCAGCACTTGCACAGTAAATTGACCCATGCTACATTGGCACACTGGCTTCTAAATAGACTAAGGTAATGTCTTGGATAAACAATCTTTGAGTCTTATGAAAAAAAAAAAGGAAAAAAAGAAAGAAAGAAAGAAAGAAAGGGGGAAACCTCATAGTGTGCTTACTTTGCCTTCCAAGTAGCTTCAAAAGAACGTATTGCCTGTCGGGGATTATTGTTTGCACTCATTGTTATTCTCCTGGCAACATTGTGAGGCAAATCTATTTTCTCTTGCTTAGCAATGTACTGTAGAACCTTGATTATCTAAGAGAGGATCATCTGTTAGCAAATCGTCCAGAATAGGAAGTGAAGATAACATTATACATCTAGCAGACTAGCACCAATAGATAAATTCTGTTACCATGTACCTCATCAGGTGAAGGTAGGTGAAGTGTGAAAACCATGCAGAGATACCTGACAGCTTCAAGATTTGAAGCATCAGAGCAGCAGAAGATGATTTTGTTGCATCCTGCATACCTTCCCAAAAACCATCCAATATATAGTTGAAGATCGGAGGAGAGCTTATCAGCGTTATGGACAACAATCACTGCATATACATGAAGCACTACCACTTTGAACACATTGCATACAAGCGCCAGCATAACAATGTAGAACAGGCAGCAGTATGAATCACAAGGAAAAAATGTATTAGCATATACCTCTGCAGTTAGTATGATCGCAAGCCGAGTTTGGTGATGGAATGGATTCATTCAGCAAGGTGGTGATGACATATTTCTCATAGCCATGCAAATCGGCCAAGTTTACCTCCACATGATGACTTGAAATTTTCACTCTGATATCAATGTATTTGGCGATTTCACCCTACAATACCGAACCGGTCAATAGCATAGCAGATAATACAAGGTGCAGAACCAGCATATTTTATAGTGCTATCCTCAACAAATAGCAATGAGTTGACTGATGAATAAGAAGATTTGCTCTTTCAAGTCATACCTTGAGCTCAAATCTCTTTGTAAGTTCCTCTATCTGTGAATGACAAGATAAAAATAATGATAATGAATCAATGATAACAAAGCACGGCAAATTCTGAGCACCAAGATTTTAGCTTAGGAGTCAAGCTAGAGTAACAATCTGTGCAAATGTAGTCACAGCAACCTTGAGAGCATCCTCAGGGTGGAAAGCATCCCTTATAAGCGCCAGCACCATGCTTCTCTTCCCGACCGACTGCGGACCTTCGAATATGAAATGGTTGCATTCGTGTGCTGTCACCTGAATGTAGCAGAAATGGTGGGTGGGTGTCAGAGTGGATGCAATGTTTCGGTCCCTGAAACCTCGCGTTTGTGATGGGAATCACCAGTTGGTGGAGCTCGAGGGCAACGTGCTTGTTGCAGATGAACTCCTTGAGGGCATTGGGCTGGTACTTGTTTGCCCACACGTACTTGTCGTCCGCCGCCGGCGGCGACTCGGCCAACGGCGTGTGCGGGGACTCCAGCAGCAGCGGCGGGTTCATCACTGTCTTGGGCGAAACTCTGACCCAGATGCTTCCTCCTCTCCCGACAACGGTGGACGCGTGTTGGCCGCTCCCCGTGACAATCTCGGCATCGGTGACGGCGACGGCTTTGGGTTGGGACACCGGCGGCGTCGGTTGGTGCAGGGCGGCATCCTCTCTCTCCCTCAAAGGCCTCCTCTCGGCGACACTGACGACGGCCGCGTGCTGGCGTGGCGGCACTGGCAAGCGCGACCTAGGCGGCGGGGCGGGGACGGAGATGGGAATGGGAATGGGAGTGCGGGCGGCGCCCCCGCCCTTGGGAAGGCAGGCGGCGGCCCAGCGGTGGGCCCAGAGCAAGAAGTGGGAGTAAGGGCGCCTGTCCTGACGGCGGGCGGCGGAGAGCTCGTCGTTGAGGGTCCTGCCCGTCCGGGAGGAGGGCTCGATGGCCATGGCGCGTGGGATGATCGAGCAGGGGACGCGGCGATGTGGGAGTGGCACGCATGGGCGTGGAGGGCGAGGGACACCGCGTGGGCGTGGGCATGGGCATGGCCAAATCGCAGAGAGGTCCAAAGCTCAGCGATTCCGTCGAGGAGGACGGCGATGCACACAACGCCAGGCGCCGCCGCCGCGCTGCTGCTGCTGCTGCTGCTGCTGAGTGCTGACGGTGACCGGAGCGGCTTGCCGCAGCCGGGTTTATTTGAGCTTGGATTCACTGTTCATCTATAATTTTTTTTCTTTGTTTTTTATTCACATCAGTACTGGAACGTTTTAAGCCAGAACTCATCAGACATGGCTAAAATAAGTCAAGACGAACTGAATAAAACCTAAACAGCTCAAATTTTCCCTAAAATTAAGATTCATTATTTATAAAGTACTATCGTCTTTTTTTTTATTAGAGCCTACAAAAGATGGGTGAACACCACAAAAGCGACGTCTTAGGCTCTCTTCAATCGCAATCCCTAAATTTGATCCCCTATAGCCTCATACGCAGACTTCTTTTAAAAAAATCTCTCCCTATATTTCTTCCATCTCCAACAGCTTTCCCTATATACAAAATTGTTTAGGGGGAGGAAAAAGAACCCTACATACAAATGAATGGAGAGAAAATCTCTATTTTAGGGAACGGAATAGGGAATGCTGTCGAAACACATAGGGGAAGAATCCGTCCCCTATTTTAGGATAGAGGATGCTTTACGGGAGCCTATTGGAGACAGCCTAAATGGCGAGGCTAAAACAAGCGGCCAACCATAGAAATAGGCACGCGTTGTCTCGGCGCTCGGGTACACGAGAATAACAGATATTTCTATCTCCAAAACACTATGCATTTCTATATTTCCAACTTCTCTGTGAGAGCATTTATATAGAAATTGAAGATAAAATATCTAAATTTAGAGACTTAGAGAGAAAATCTCTAGATTTAGATACTAACATAGGCCTTGTTTGTTTCAGCTTAAATTTAATTAAATTAAATAAAATTGTTATCTTTGTAAAAGTCAGATGATGTAATACTTTTTAGTATTTTTATTAAGTTTTAAATAGTTTTTCTTAGAGTTTGTAAAATATTTTTAATTTATTTTTTAACTCTTTAAGACATCTTTCGAGGGGTCACAACTTTTCAGATTAAGTTTTCGGAAACTTTCAGCTCAAAGAAACAAGGCCATAGATACTCGGCTATAATGATATGAAGATTGAGAGTATCTAAATATAGAGAAGATTCATTTCTATTGACTATTCTGATAATGTTCTTAGAACGACTCTAGCATACCTCTATAATAAAGGAGCATCCATAGAGCAGCTGCAGGGAAGAGACATTTTAGAGAGCAATGCAATTTATGAAACAAAATTAGAGAGTTGCATAAAGATGATGTAAAAAATGTTTTCAAGGGAGACAGGGAGTTGCTGTCTATTGGAGTTACCGTTGAATTTTCAATCATCCATGGAACTGGTAGGTGCTCGTTCCCGAGTCCCGACCAGCAAATAAAATTGGACCCGGCGCAAGGTAAGAAAGGAGCCACGGCCCAATTTGGAGTTGGAGAATGGATGGGCCTCATCGTGATGGTAATTTTCTTCTTGCCATGCCTTTCTTTTCAGACTTTTTTAAAACACATATCATTTTAAAATACCATTATATTAGAAATATTGCTATAAGATTTAAAATATTGTAGATACCATTATCAAATGCAATCCAATTTATCTGCGCCATTAAGGAGTTTTTCAAGAATATACCCCCTTCAAATATAGTCCAAAATATTGGACACGGATCTCCTTCTTCCTCCTCCTCCAGCCATCTCTTTCTTTTGGTGACGACATGCTCCCCTCTGGCCATCTCTCTCCTGGTAAGCTCCCCTCCTCTCCTCAAGCCATCTCGCTCACTACATGCTGGAGCTCGCGCCACTGCTAAGACCACGCTGCCGACCGTTGGAGCTCGCGCCGTCGCCGAGCCCATGCTGCTGACCCCTGGAGTTCACGCCGCCGCTGAGCCTGCACCCCTGTCACATGCCGCCACCATGCTCACGATGAGCTAGGGTTTCTATGGTGGCACGAGCAGCAGGAGGTGGAAGTAGCGCATCGTCAGAGTTGGACGAGATGGAAGATGGGAAAACATGACGTGAAGGCGGCAGGGGCTGCCGGAGTTGGGAGAGATGGGAAAGGGAAGGCGGGAGGAGGAAGGTGAGTATGTCATGTGGACCTCACCTATAAGAATGTATTTCACAATATATTTTGAGCTTGTATATGTTTTAAATCCCCGCAATGATACGGATAGAATGAATGGCATTTGTTAATACCATCTATAATACTTTGGATTTTATGATGATATTTTTTGGTGTATGAAAAATCCTTCTTTTGACTAGTCCACCTCGACGCCCAAACTTTGACCGACTCGCCCAAGTAGTCGGTCGTGGCGGCCAGACCTGCTTCTAGTCCAAGAAAAAGAAAAGGACGGCGACAGCAGCACTGCCATGGCACTGTTCTCTTCTCCCTAGCTCGTTTAGGATTTGATCCCAATTTGATTGCTTCTTCGGTTCTTCCAGTCAAGCGAAGCAAGAGATTAATTGCTCGTGCCAACTGTGCTGGTCATTTTAATTTACTGCCTCTCCTTACTCTTCTTCTTTCTTTTCCTTACCTCTGTGCATGGTAACATTAAAAATCCCCTCGTCCTTGCGCACACTAACACGTACGTGCATCTTCAACCCCAGCTGATCGAGTGCCTAAAGCAGACACGCACGCGATGATTCCATGGAACAATATGGATTACGATCGAGTATGATTAGCCCATTTGATTAGCTTAAGTACTCCAGTTAATTTATACTAATAACCTAGCAGTAGCAGGCGCCAATCAATCATCCCAACAGCTCCAGCAACGCATCCACCCATCCATCCATAAATATTACTCCTACACGCGTGTATTAAATATTCATGCATGCTGCCCTGCTTAGTGCTTGCTTATCCTTCAAAATTAATTGAGAACAACTAATTCGAACCACTAATCAACCAGTGCTTGCTTATGCATGCACCATCTACATAGGAGTACGGAGAGATGCAACATATTAACGGCCTGGCCGGCCGGAACTAACCACATACACACACCGTTTCAGGATTCTTTTCTTAATTATCGTGAAAACAGATGGAAGAAAGAGACAGATGTGTTTGGTTTTCCGTTAGATTAAATAATATTGCTAGATTAGCTATCTTTAACATAGCTAGAGTACCTTGACCCAAGTTCTATGTTTTCTTGACCCAAGTTCTATGTTTTGGTAACTAATCATCGATCTCTAGCGTCTTCGACTAGGGCTAGCTAGTACGGGCTATACTACTTAAAGAGGAGTAAATATCCCACCTTTTTCTTGATTAATTAATATTAAATTAGTAAGATTAGACGGTACCCCTTTTTTTGTTTTACGCTTTTTACTTTTGGACATGTCTTTTTACCATTCGTTTTATTCATAAAAACAATGAAAATATCATTTATTTTATTGTGATTTTTTTATCATTAAACTACTGTTCGCCTACACGGCCGTTTAGACCGTTTACACACCGTTTAAACGCTACTCAGTAGTCAACTGTGTAGGCCGTGTAGGCCGTTTAATCCGTATAATCCCGTTTAATCTATTTTTTGGCTCGTTTAATCGGCCGTGTAGTCCGACTATTCGCTAAACGAAGAGTGGCCGACTGTTTAGCGTTTACCGTTTAGGCTAACACTGATTAAAGGTACTTTAAGCATAACTTATCTTTTTCATGTCTGCCCTAAATTTTTTAATGCAAGCTTCCTGCCCTTTTAGCTTAATTAGATTATATGGATGAGAGTTAAGAGCTAGCATGCACAGAAGCCTCATCATCCGCACCTGCATCACGCCACGACACAGCAGAAACAGCAGCTCGCCTGCCTTTGCAGACACAGCAGCTTGCCCGTGCGTTTGAATTTTTCTTCGGCCCGCGCGTACGTGATGCAGGTCGATGTGACAGCGCCCCTGCTGGGGATGCTCTAAGAATCAACAACAAAATCAGCAGGTACACCGGGAGGATGTCTCGGTATAGGCGGCGGGGCAGTCTATCATGGAGCAAAGACAGGGCCACCGGGCTAAATCTCACATCGTGGCCGTCTATCTCCATGGACAAAAGGAGACATTCCCTGAGGATGACGGAAGCCAAAGTCACGTCGTAGGATATCTAACTCCATTGACAAAAAGAGGCATATCTTGCGGACGCTGCACAAGTTGAACACGATCAACTCTTTGTTGTGCACTAGAAGCAACAATCTAGGCATCAAAACCAGTTCTTCGAAGTAAACTGAGAGACACCCCCTCCACTCCTTATATAGGCTAGAAGTCTATGGTACACGGTATCTCGCAACAAATACTAATACCCTCAGACATCTCTTGGATGGTTGAAATTTATTCACACACACAATCCAACACATGGGCATATTCTCCACACATCCGATACACGTAGCCGCACCGGGTCCACACACTACAGCCGTAACCGGTTCGACTTAAACGCTAGGTTTTTTACGACCACTGTCACCTACCGTGCCTTGGATACTCATGCCGGTCGAAGTTCGTCATCCACATCACAATCCCCTCATTTTCTTGATCCACAAGTCCGCCATCTCACGCAACTTCCTTGTTATTATGTACCTTCGAACCTTCAGTTCATGTCCGAGCATATTGCCAACCGCGGTCCACCTAAACCTGTATCACGAAGACTAGTCCATCCAACACAACTTACATTCATCACCTGCATGATTAGTCCATAATCATCCATAAACAAGTCTTATGCACAAAATTCCAAAGTGACTATATCGAAAATTTTGCAGAACCACTCAACCCGAGCTAAACAGCTCCATCCGGACAAGGCGTCAAAACCGGTCCGACCGCCATCAAACATGGTCCAACTGATTTTTGACCGCACGCCTAAAAGAAAATTTTAAATGTAACTTTCAAAATTCGTTTTCACCATCAAACCCATTGTCGATACGTTCATCACACAAAGATAACCTCCACATGGTCTCACAATATTTGATATCTACAGCCTTTTTATATAGCATGCAAATGTAAATCTATTTATAAAAACAGATTCAAACGAAGGAGACAAATTCTCCGAATCACTTAAAAAGACTCAAAATTCAGCTTATCAGCAAATAAAATAAAACGATCCTCAGATTAGACCGTCTGTAAAGAACACTTCCTAAATGTTCCATTACGCGTAGGACCTGAATAAAATTTATCTATTCACAGGGTGTACAATACGTACAGACGATGAGCTAGGCATGAACAACAATAAAAAAATGGGGATGGGCTCCAATGCTCCCGTGCCCCAGCCCCACCGCCTTGCTGCGTTGCAAAGAAAGAAGCAGAAGCAGAAGCAGCCAGCCATGGAGGACTAGGACTCTAGGAGCATCACAGACCCCAATCCCCATCTCTCTCTTGTGTCCACGTCGACATCCACCACATTGGAAAAGCCTTAATTTGCGCTTCCTTCCGTTCCATTTTATATACTCTGTCCATGCATGCACACTCACACTCACACTCGTGAATGGTGATGCTTTTCTTTTCTCATTTGCATTGCCCGTGTTCCCCGGAATTTGAAACCAAAGCTGATTCTTCTACCAACTTGGAACGAACCCAATACTCCTGTAAACACATCAGTTAAAAGTCAAACAAAGGCAAGCCATCTCCGACGCTTTCGTTCCTGCATTGGTCCTTCGTTTCCACATTTCGAACTTCAGCTCAGCTCAGCTCAGCTCGAATTTCGTCTCGTTTGGCCAAAGATTCCAACAAGATGGATTAGTGCATGAGAGAGGATAGCGCTGTTGGGCGGGCAGTAGCGTCACGGCATTTACTTTGGCAACATCATCGCCGTCATATCGATCGGTGTGGTGTCAAGAATAAGATAGATAGATGGCCAGCATCAGCATCTCATCTTATTGCAGATAAGAAATGGTATTTGAGATGCCTCGGGGCTAAGCATCAGCACACAAATGCACAATGCCCCTTCACATTCAGAGCTAATGAGGATCACCAACCAAAAAAATCCTCTCCCACACAAATGCAATGCAATGAATTTGTACAGCAAGCACCATCAGTCAATCACAGATCTTTGTAACTTACTTTGTGATTAACATAAGTGGCAATGAAGCAGCTAGCTTCTACTTGCTTAATTATTATTGCTAAACTGTATTAGTACCTGGCTACAGGTCTGTTCATTCATGAGCACCTAAAAACATCACAAATTATAAAAAGGCCATAGGAGCAGCAGAAACTAGAAGTAGAGCAGGATCGCGTTCATATACTTACATGATATTCTCTCACTCTCTCTCTAATAGGAACAACTTTTTTTTTTCTGTGCAAATGTATACGGGGTTACTAGTGATTAAAAGGCTAAATGCTAGTGCTTTCAGGTCGTCTTCCTCCTCCATCCTTTTCTCGATTGCTTTCTTTCTTTCTTTCTTTCTTTCTGGTAAAAGCAAAGCAAAATGGCATCCACATCGAGAAGGACCACCAAAAGGCAAGCAATGGCAATTGGCGCAGGCGGGCAGGTACCCAGCCCAGCCAAGTGGTGGCCGCGGCAATTGCATCCTCCACTGACGGCCGCCTGAGTGGCTAGTACTCCACGATGAAGCTGCCGAACGGCGCCCTGTGCGGGATGCCCTTGCGTCGCTTCGCCGGCGGCGGCGGCGGCGGCGTGGAGGGAGTGAAGCTCTGCTGCTGCCTGTGGCTGCGGCTGTGGCTGTGGGAGTCGTCGTCGTCGGAGGAGGACACGTGCATGGGCATGGCGTGGCGGAGGGTCTTGGGAGCGCGGCGTGTGGTGGGGGTGGGGGTGGAGGAGCAGCCGACGACCTTGCAGCCGAGGGAGCAGAAGCGGAAGTTGTCGAGGAGGGTGCGGCTGCAGACGTGGCAGATGTTGCCGCCGCCGCCGCCCTTGCCGGGCCTCTGCTGGGGGCGCTCGTTGAGGAAGACGACGCGCGCGCTGTTGATGACGTACGTCTGCACGCCGCCGATGTCCATGAACCTCTGGATGTCCGACACCCGGATCACGTCGTGGTACGACGACCGCCGGATCTGGATGGTGTGGTGCCCGCCGCCGCCGCCGCCGTGGTGCTGCGCCACGCACAGCGAGCACAGCGCGCCGCCGGCGCAGTCGAGGCAGAACATGTTGCACTCGCCGCTGCGGTGCGACTCCGCGTGCACCTTGCATGGCTCGAAGAAGCGCGCCGACAGCAGCGGCGGGAGCCACCGCGGCCACTGCTCTCCGTCCGCCTCCTCCGCCTCGGGGGCGCAGCCTCCCTGCAGCAAATAAGACGATTAGCCTCGCTTTCAACACCATCAATTCGCACGCTGTTTCTTGGTGCAAACAGAGTTGGGGAGGTGAAACCGCAAAATGGGAAACACATGAGTTTCATAACAAGGGAGTGAAAAAAATCAATCCTTTAATCGCCATTGCTCCCGCCGCGATCAATTCGCCAAGCCCCCAGCCGCCCAATACAACAGTAACGGAAAGGAGCAGAAGATGAAACCAAGAGGCAGTTGTTCCCCTTCCCGGACCGATGGTCGAGAAACCAAGAATGCATCAACAGAGAAGGATACAGAGGTGGAAGAAGCAGAGAAGAAGAGCAATACCATGATCCTCCTGTTCTTGAGGCGGAGCTCCTTGAAGGGGGACTCCTGGTCGATCGCCATCCGATCCTTCAGTTCACGGACGCAGCAGGCAGGGGAGGGCAGGGAGAGCCAGCAGCCAAGGGGAGGAGGAAGAAGAAGGCGGCGGCGGCGGCAGAGCAGATTGGAGACGGAGGCCGGAGGCGGCGCGTGGGGTGGGGGTTATATGGAGGGACGGAGGAAGCAAACCCCCACCCCAAGTTCCGAGTCGAAGTCGTCCATCAAGTCCACCGCCTCACTTTCTCCATACTTTCCTTCTCTAAAATAGCCCAATTTCCTTGTGAAAAAAGCCCAAATTTCCTTTCTAAATAAAACTGCGTTTTTCCCTAAAAAAATAAAAATAAAACTGCGTTTTCTCCCGATAGGATAGGGTAGAGCAGTGATAAAGGAATTATAATAATTAGCAGCAGCGTTATATGGAAGGCTGATCTAATCTTTTCGGTCACCACTAGGAGAAAATTGCTTTTTTGCCATCCTCTACCGTGTGCCTTATTATTTTGTCAGCCTCAATCTTTGCCTTACCATTTTACCACTCTCAACATTGCCATCTTACTATTTTGCCATTCCTGCCCTTTTCAGCTCATTTTAATTTCTTTTCCATCAAATAGCCACCGGAAAAGACGGTTTTGCCATTCTCTAATTAGACAGATGGTGTCCTATAGCAATTGGCCATCTGGATAATACAACAACACGTGAATTGTAGCAATTTTTGATATCGCACTATGAGAAGATATACCAGCCCCATATAACATAATTTGTGGTCTAAAAATGTTGTCTTATTGCTAAAAATGTTGTCTCGTTGCTTTTTTTGTGGTGTTATGATGCTATCACTTTTTAAAAAAATTATGTTAGACCCTTTGTTATATAGAAATGATAAGATGCGTTGCACGAGTGTTACATTGTGATAGTCCAATTAGAGAAGTTACACGTACTAAGAAAATACAATAGTATTCGTGACATCTTAAATTGTAGCGGATGAACCGACCGACTGATCGATCGAAAAGAATAACAAAAACGCTTTCCTATGGGTATTCGAGGACACACAAGTAGAGCACAGTACTTACCACACGTGCTGGCATTTTTTCATCCTGTTTTCCTCTGTCGATCGCTCGTGCTATGGCAGCTGCTCAACGTGTCGCCACGCACCGATGCTTGCGCCACCACCACTCGCCCAACGCCGGTGTTGCCGTTCCCGTGCTATTTTCTCATCTCTACTCTCTATTTCTCATCTCTTCTCCCTCCGATAAAATGTGAGCTTGGCAAATTTGGCTGTCGGACCCGATAGGCATGGGTGGAAGCTCGTCGAATCTAGAGAAGAAGAACGGTTGCGATAAGATCTTCTCCATTTTCAACGTGAAACTTACCCTTGTACGTACAAAAAGTTTGGTTTTTGTTTGCTAAAACTTGCTTTTGTTTATGCGAAATTCTTTTTTTTTGGCACATGGTAAAACTTGCTTCTGTTCATGTGAAGCTTCGGTTTTTATCCAGTGAAACTTCGTTTTTATCCGGGTGAAACTTCTTTATTTTTCATGTTTTATTGGCTACGTGTATCTCTTGTCGATGTAGGGATCAAAAGTTCAAAGTTATTTCTATTATTTTTAAAGACGGAAAAAATGTTTTGCCCATCAATGATATACATAGAGAGTAGCAATATATTACTCCCTCTATTTCTTTTATGTAAAGTTTATTTTGTCAACAATATATTAGCTATTTTCTCTCTGGAGCGGGAGTATTTTCTGAAACCTAGTCTTAAGAACGGCAAACCTTTTGTAGCCATAGCTTTCGTTGCCTGCCGACCAAACCAAATTTGTCACGTGTTCCTTTCCTAGTTGCACTCCGTGGTCGTAATGGATCGCCCTCCATAGACCATAGGGCATAGGCCACAGCTTAACGCTGCATTCCCACGCTCCTTTTCGCTTCTGTTTATTATGGCCTTGTTCTTTTCATCCTATCGTACCGTTACGTATTACTGTAGTTTTTTTTTTGGTTATTTTTATATATATCCTATATGTTGTAATAATTTGTGATGATTTTTTCGTTGTTTTTTTATCCTTCCAAAGATCCTAAAACTATTTTTAAATTATTTTTTAAATTATTAGAGCTCTTTTTTAGTACTCTTAAATTTGATACAGTAATACGCGAATGCAACGATATGCTGAAAAGAACATGCCTATGGCAAGGTCATCGCATTGGTGTGCAATGCTGATACCAGGCTGCTAGTGCTAGCCAGTACTGTATTCTACTCTTTTCACCTTCTAATCTTGTTATTAAGGGCTGATCTTCTTCTTGTCTTGTGTATATATATTGTGTGTCCATGTCGCGCACCCCTCTTATCTAGCTTTTTGTTAATCCTGATTATTAAGATAGAAAAAAGTTGATTTGTTCCCCACTGCTGTTGTCTATCTCTGTACGCTTGCTCCTTGCTTTGTTGGTGGTTGCTATGCTTGGGTGGATTCTTTCACGCCAAAAGCCCCAAAATGCTATCTCACACTTTTTAGTTCTTGGCTACCACCAATAATGAAAGCCCAAACTTAAACAATGCATTATGCATGCATCTGCTACTCTGCAAACAGCTTTGATTAGTTGCTTCTTTTGAAACTTCCTGCACTCCCCCCTCTGTTTTTCTTTATAAAACAATGAAAACCTTGAGGGGTTATCATTTGTCAAATCTGAATCGTTAATCTCTATAAAGAGTGACTGACACCAAAAGGATCGGAAAATTCACCAATCTCTCATACTAGAAATTGGAATTCTGTAAATTTGAAAAATTGAAAAAATTCGATTTTCAAATTTGATGTTCAGTTTTTAAATCTGAATTTTGGACCGCACTGTACAACATTTAAAATTTCAATTTGATTTCCATAATTTCAAATGGAATCCCAATCTATAGTATGGGAGATAGACGAATTTCAATCTTTTTTTCATGAGCCATCTTTTGTGGAGAGCAAAGATTTAGTTTAGCCAAACGGTCTAACCCCTCGAGATTCAGCGGTGCGTTATAAAGTTTCTTAATTATAATATATCCTAGGACGTGCACTCCCCCTATCGGTATCCAACCCAAACCTTCCCCTTGCTTGCTTGGCGGAGGATTGGGTTTTGAATAAAGATTCTGAGAGGAGCACAGGGACCGTCAGATTCTCCATCTCATTGGCTCCAGACGAGATACCGCTCTTTCTTCACATGCCATTGATTCTTCTGCAGACAGTGGAGGTGGTGGAGCCCTTAACCCTAAAGATAGAGATAGGGTGCTCCTCATAAGATATATATCTATCATCTTCTCTATGGCTATGGCCTATGGGCATTACTGTCTGCTTGGTTCGATCAAACCACATGAATTAATGGTTTAGAAAAGAATGGGTGCGTGTTTTGGAAAAAAGAGAACACTCATCTCGCTCCTTTTATCAACAGTATTGCACACTGCGGCTTGAAAACAATCCTACATTTTACCTCGCCTGCTGCAGGGTTCGTACAAACATGCTTTGTTTCATTCAAACCACAAGTCAGGTAGACACATGGAAACTGAAGACGACCTGCTGAAACTGACGAGGGCGTGCACTCACAAGTGACAAGTCCAGCCGTTATTAACCGGGGGGGAAGTATGTATGAATGGCCGGCACCTGACAAGTCGCTGCCATCGCCATGGTCCATGGATGGGAGTTGCCACGAGGAACCGACGCCTAAGCCAACATTTCCTCGAAGAAAAAAAGAAGAAGAAAGAAGCAGCAGCAGCCTAAATGATCAACATATATGCCTGTGCTCTCTAATTACCGTCTCTAGCTGTACAAAAGAACAAAACTCTGGAGAAGAAAACTAGATGAAAGATGGATGGGTCGATGAGCAGCAGAGACAAGGACAAGCTGGGAATGCTATATATTGCTGGGTGATGAACTCAAGCGACTCTTCTTCCTCCTGAAGCGTGTCACCATCTCATTTCCTTGTCTCCGACTTCGACGAGGCGACGGCTGGGTCCAACTCCAACTCCAACTTGGGCAATCGAATACTTTTCACATGTGTGATTTCTTCATCTCTCGGGACAAATCCAATCCGCGGCATGCATGGTGGATTCGATCCCCACAAGGCCACCCACAATGTGATAATCACAAGCAGCCAGGGGCTATATAGCATGCACTTTTAAAAGTAAACAAGAAACACCGATAGCAATAAGATATTAATGGGTCTAACCTTGTGGTTTATGGTGGCCATTGGAATCTCTGAAAGCAACAAGAAACAATCCTGCAGCACAGCCTGAAGATGACGTACATCTTCAACTCAGTGCCGTTGCCGTGTGGCTTTGGGAGTTGCTCAATTATCGGTTGCAGATTTAGATTATTGTATATATATGTTGTTAATTAGTTTATCAAGAAACGACACCATTGTACTTATCCGTGAAACAGCCTCGCCCTGCGGTTGCCGGTGGAGACAAGGAGGGCTTGGTCTTGCTGTTGAAACAACGATCGAGCAATTGAATTGAAAAGGACGAGAATTCCGCCTTTCTGTCGACACACAAGACTGAATTAAAAAAGGGTGAGTATTTCCGTCAAGTTTACTAGTTTAGATTTTAGAATTAGGTGTTGACACGATGATTAAGGGAGAAATTAATAGCATATATATAAACATTCATCCGGTACGGTGTATGACTGTATGTAACACCGATAGCTAGGACGAGGCCACATTAATACAGCGAGAAAAACAACAGGCAACTGCCTTACTGCCGGTGCAAATTAAAGCACAAATATCTACTACCTGCATGCGCCTTTCCATTCCACGGCGTGCCATGAAATTTCAGCCGTCGACGAGCCCTACGTGACAAAACCGGCGCCTCTCTTGGCAACATGTATACGTGAATGCAACCTACAACCATTACCAATCGGCGCCTCTTCAACTTGTGAAAACTTTTTTTTTTTACATGCATGTACCGGTAGCACACTAGCAATCTAGCATCAGTATACCAGTAATCTGCTTAATCAATCACATGTACTAGCTAGTAATATACTACAATTTACTATATATTACACTGATCCAATATAGCTTTAATTTCCCATGCGTGGCATGCTGAATCGTTGAACCTTCCAGGCTTTGGCAGTGAAGTATAAGCCTGTAAGGGTTAGTACTTGAGCTAGTACTAGTAATGTGTGTGATGGAAATTAACCTGAGAGTGAGAGATCGAATATATATATTGGGTGTCTGTCCATAGAGGATAGGAAGGGAAGAGAGATGTATGGGCATATCATATCATATGAAAAGGCAGGGAATCCGTTGGTTGGCCTGTCTTAAATTTCTTTTCATGCGCCCGGCTGGATGAAACATGCATGAATGAATGATGTGAGTTTATATGGACGTCGCCCTCCTGCTCCCCACCGCCGTTGCCGTGGTGACAAATTAATCAAATTAAGGTTGCTTCTATGTATGGAATCATCATTTGCAAACTAGCCAATGATTAACTCTCCTGGCTTAGTTTCTCTCTCTCTCTCTCTGCAGTGGCAGTGGCAGCGGCAGCGTGCAACGAAACAATGGAGCACTGCATTAAGAGTAAGCATGGATGCATGGCTCAGTCCATCAGCGTTTTACAGGGTCGCTCAGTTTTAGCTCACACGGTCATCGCTTGTCATGCAATTAAACTAACAAGACGAACTTAGCGGCTTATCTGATTATCTCGCATGTTAGTGAGAGAGTGTGTTTAAAAAAACTATTTTTTTATTTATTGACTTCGGTTTTAAAGAATCTAGAAAAAACCAATAAAAACTTTAAAAAATTAGAAACTAGGCAGAACAATTTGTTAAAGGCCGTTTTAAGACATAACATATATGATTATCTACTTAAAATACTTCGACGATTTTTTTGCGTTTGTGGAAGTGATTCTAAAAATCTGTTTCACGTAGTTTCTAATATTATTTAAAGTTTTTATTAGTTGTTTTAAGATTTTTTTAAAACAAGGTTCAATAAGAAAATGGTTTTCAAAAACCCTATCTGACCGATATATAAAAATAATTAGACACGCTGTTGATAGCAGCCCCTTACGCAGCATCGAAGGACGCGCCCGGCCGATACACGCAAGCACGAGCACAAACAAGGTTTGATTAAAAAACACTTGCTCCCAACATACAACTCACTATTTAATTTACTTTGACGAATGGAATAAGTTGATGCATCCAACAGCGTCTCATTCTTATATGGGATATGAGCGCAAGGTTAACCCACCAAAAGGAATTGTGTGATCTGCACAGAAATTGATGGGATCATGCATTCATGGTCGGCTCATCCCGATCTGGTGTACTACAAGTCTCACCTATGGATTTGTTTTTAATCGGTCATTGTCATCGATTGTCCATCCTATTGTCTCTCTTGTTTAGTAAAATCAAATGGGCTCTGAAATTTCTGATTATGTCATGCAGATGTGCAACACACAATCTTCCTCACGGATATGACCTGCTAGCCTAGTACCTTCCATACAGCCAATTCATATACATTTAATACTAATGATCATATGATATATGAAATGGTCCTTACAAAGCGAAGACATTTTTGAGTTCCTTCTGAAACAGGTAGAGAACTCTTTAGGCGAAAACATTTCTGTTACAGGTCCAAATGCTAACATGACTTTAGCCAGTACAGCATTCCCAACACGTTTCTCTTCTTTTTTTCTCTCAAGTCTGACTTAATGCTTTTGGATGCCTATGAACTCCAAACAAATCTCCCGGGCATACAAGCCATCACCCAGCCATCATGGCAATCCTGTAATAACAGTGGAGGCCAACCGTGGAAGAGGTGTAATGGAGTCTTGACTGTAAATTAAACTCAAAGGATCCGATCTTGAAGATCAGTCATGATATTGGATGCCAAAGATGTCAGCTTCTTCCCAGTTTCACCAGCCATATTCTTGAGAGAAGACAGGTCCTGAGATGCCTGCCAAGATAACAAAGCATCAACACATGTCCATCAAAAAATCAACCATGTTGTGCTACTCCAGTGCTACCTGGAATGAGATTCGGTTGATCAAATCAGAAGCATTCAAGTCTGAGTTATTTGCTGGGTGGCCAAATAGGTCAGCACTTGAAATGGCAGAGGATCCCTACAACAAAGTGAAAAGCAACAATAACATGAATTCCGGCAGTAGAGATTAATCCAGGGATTTCAGAGAACCGAGCCATTCTGACAAAAAAATCACTGCAGCAAAGGGCATAACCAATGCTATTCTCGTCTGTAGACTTTCCAGTTACTACTTCTCCACTTTTCAATCATTACTCTATTTCTCCCAATATTTTCTCTCTTATATTTTAATCCTTATCCTATTGTTACAGTGTTCAGAACAACAAATGGGCAACTTTTAAGAACACCATTATACATGTCCTAAGTAACCTTGTGGCAGCTAACTGTTCTTTTCAGCTAGAAATCAGATTATAATCTACAGCAAAATATTTGTTATTTTTGTTCGAGCCATCCGTTTTGGCACTTTGTAACCTTTTTGTCAAGAGCTTTGAGAAAAAATAGTTAACATTCTGGAGCTTCTCAAAACTCCTACAATCATTTTTTAATAATTTTTCGGCCTCTCTAAGTTTCTGTTTATTTCAGATTAATGTAGAGTTGCGTTTTACTGTAGCAAATTTGTGACCCCCTTAAAATACGTTTTAACGAGTTCAAAAAATTATGAAAAAAATATTTTACAAACTTTAAGAAGTACTATTTAAAACCGCACAAGAATG